>SJYO01052474.1:27729577-28329577 GCA_006410555.1 Capra ibex
AAAAAAAAAAAAAAACCAAAGACCCTAGTTGTGAAAGGAGTGTTCAGACAACAAACTTTAAATGAGTAAACTGAAAGTTTGTGTAAAAGTCGGTACGTAGTACACAAGTTTACGTCGGGACGAACAGATGGATGGTGTGTTCACGACAACGATGACGAATCTACAGTGGAGAAGTCTACTTGATCGACCCCGGTCCTTAAGGAACGGTCAGAATCGGGAGACGTAGTGGTCACCTTACTCTACCGGTGGACTGTTGACCAAAGACACATAGGGGCACATCACCCTTGAACAAATCTCTTCCTCACACAAAACAAGTCGTTCTTGTCTTACTTAAAGTTTCTTTTACAGAGGTCCAGTTCGAGTCTCGTCTCCTCTCTACACTTTCGTTTTCTACGACTCCTCATCAATCTTTATACAAGTCCGTACCCCTTCACCATGGGCCTCCCAACATCAATTCTCGCCTGTCACTCCTAAAGGACTCCACACTCCTTACTCGGACACAGGGGAACCGGATCCCCTCACGTGGAAAGGGTCTAAGTTCATATTCCTGGACTCTAAATTCTAGTCATTTACTCGATTACGGACTGAGATATCTTTGGAAACCGGACCCTTACCTCAACTTTCGGTAAAGAACGCCTTGACAATTGTGGAACGTTTCTTCGCAATTTTAGGGTAATACTTCTTTTTGTTTGGGGTAATACTTATATGGGACCTCTGTAAAGGGACATCAAGAACTCGGGACCCTCTCACCCAGTACCCGTGCCAATGTCCGCAAACACTGTTAACTTTAAAACTCTGTCATCAAGGATATAAATCAATTACTTAAAATCTACATCAAAGAGTTCTTTACTATTTAAACCGCAAACCCACTGCTTTTTCTCGAGTTTGGTCGTCTCCCCTCTTAAAAAAGAATCTTTAAATAGAAAGTCGAACATTTTCACAATTTGGACTTAGATTACGTATAGTCTTTACACTTTCTCCTAAATAGTGTAAGTGAAAAAGTCAGGGGGGAAAACGAAGATACGATATACGATGAAGAACAGACCGAAGGTATTTCGGAGCACTTCTTGTTTTTACACATTTACACAACACACGGTCTTTCAAACTCTAGTTTGTTAACTTTACCTATATTGAAGTTTGAATGGGTTTTAATATACAGTTAAAACAGAGTTATTTCGACCTCTTTTATATTTTTGTTATGTTTTTAAAAATTTCTAAAAATTTTTTCATTTAACATCTACATGATCTTTATTTTTCCATTAATGACTGAATGTAAAACAAATAAATATAGATAGTAACCGAATACTTCTGTAGTTCCATACAAATTTATACGTCAACTTAAATCACTATAAGGGGGAAATACAAGTTCGTACGATTCAGTGAAGTCAGTACAGACTGAGAAACGCTGGGATTCCTGATATCGGGTGGTTCGAATCTCTTAGGGACAGGTACCCTAAGATGTCCCTTGTTATACCTCACCCAACGGTAAAGGAGGAGGTCCCCTAGCAGGGTTGGGTCCTTAGCTTAAGCTCAGAGAATGTTGAGGACGTAACCGTCCACCTAAGAAATGTTGATCGTGGTTGACCCTTCGGGCAAGAAGAAAATAGTTTCTCATTAATCCCCGATAGTCCTCGGTGGGACGGAGAAAGAACCAATTTGTACCGGTCCACCCATACCCGGTACTAGTACCTGTCGATAAACAACGAATGTACGTCTTCTTTTTCGAAGAGTCAGAGAAACTTTCACTTAGTGGGTTCCCAAGTCTTACCATAAAATTGTCTTCCTTTATCCGTCGGGATGTGGGGAGAAAGAGGGACGAGAAGGTTAAGAGCATGTGTTTAGTCTAGGAAAGTGAAAAAGACACTTAAATTTTCAGTGTACACTCTGAAACACAACTGAAACAGGTGTAAATACTAGTGAGAGGGAAATATTGGTCACCCGTTCCGACGAAAAAGATCGTACTAAAACAAAGTTCCCTAAAATTAGTACGTTTGGTAGAGATCACCAAAATGAAACCTACACCTACATTTGGTAACGGTTTTCATTTAAAGTAGACAGATAATTTTTATCGTGGAATACATTGTTAACCGACATTCGTGTTGTTACTTTTCCTACGTGTATAAATATATTACAGTGTGATTTAATCAAACTAGAAGTGGGGATCAGTAAAGGAAACCTTACTAACAATCCGAGAACTTCGTATTAGGTTGACAATCGGTGTGACCCTAGATTTGATCTCCCTTCAAATTTAGTGAATCTGGAATCTTTAGTTCTCCGTCACATAAAATTAATATAAAGTACCACTTAAGATTCTTGAGTTAAGAGGGTAGTGAAGAGAGGTCGAAGAGTTGGTTCAAATATATTAGTTTGGTCCCTCCTTGTAGGACATTAACAGTAATATAAATGTTTAGGGGTTTGAGAAATTTACTATGTGACATTTGAGACATGACTGATAAAACAACGACACTCTCCGTGGTATTACTATACTACCAATTCCTTTGTCAGAGACTTCGGTCGGACAAGACACACTGGACCCGGTCGATGAATGGAGTGGTAATGCTACAGACAAAGACATTTCACTCCTGATGTTCTCACCATGGATAAAATACTCCAATAGTACTCCGAGTTTACAGAATTATATATACTAAATAAAACTTATTACAGACCATGTATTATTCACGATAGATTTACAAATGATTATAAAAGAAAAAGTTTTCTTAACTCAGGAACCACATGGTGACAAAAAGGAAAACACGACCTGGTGGGTAGACAGGAAGAGTCAAATGGAATAATAAGATGAGGTTCTTTACAGTACTTAATAATGTAGACCAGATGTGACTTTGACTTTAAAATTTTTTTTTCCGTAGAACCGGTTGAAAGGAATTCTTTCAGAACAAAACGTCTTATATCTACCAAGGACCTCTATACTAAACTTAAAAAGAAAGGAGTTCAGTCGATTCACCTAATATCACAAGAGTTAGTGATTGACCGAGGTTTACCACCCAAATTAAGAGTCATAAACTATTCCTTAAACCTTCCACTACATTTTTCATAGTCGTCGAGTGGTTTGACTGATATTTGTTTATAAAACTACCTTTCGAAAAGACCAAGGTGTAGACTTCATTTTGGTTTGTGAAGTCATGAGTGATATGAAGTCTTTTAATTTTACAAAGGATTTGTGTACTGATCTTGACTCTCTCTCCGACCCGTATCTCCTGGGAAATACCATTACATGTGAGACCCAAAAGAGACATCTCAGTAGGGAAAGGATAAGAGTTTGATACACCTAAATCAACCTTACTTGGGGTGTCGGTAAAGGGTCGCACCCAGAACTAACGAAATTTTACTAGTCACATAAATAGTAGTTTTGGGTTAAGGGTTACTGGTAAGACTAACCGAGTCCCTATCCGTGTCGTTGGTTAGTTTCAGTCACTACTGAAAACGACCCGTAAGACCCTTTATTTGTAAGGAAGAGAGAACACGACCTCGTTGCTTATTTCTTGGAGAAAGGAATCTTACCCTTGCACGGACACGGTTACGAGTCAGCACAGACTGGAAAACGGTCACTTACCTGACATCGGACGGTCAGAAGAGACAGGTACCCTAAAAAAAGATCGTTCTTATGACCTTGCCAACGGTAAAGGAGGAGGTCCTCTATAAGGGGTCCCTCCAAAGTTTGGTCGTGGAGAACACAAACGACTTAACGTTCCCCTAAAGAACTGATGACTCGGTAGTCCCTTCGGGGTTTTCTCATAATATAGACCTTCCTGGACACTGTCGGTACAACGACTCTTTTCCTCTCGGACCTCGACGAGTCTCATCCCAAACCCCTCAACCGTGTCTTGGGACGTCTCGGACGTCATCTTCGGTCGAAGAGATCCGACCTCTACTTCTCTAGACTCGGGACCCTTGTAAGTCTGAAACCCTAGTTTGAATTGGACTTAGTTAGTGTTGAGATATGAAAGGTCAGTGACTTAGTCACATAAAGGAAATTACAAACAGTCAGACCCAACGAAAAAAACAATGGACGTTATATTTCTCAGGTTCAACCACGATCATCATTTCTTCGACGGTCGGTTACGTCCTCTACATTTTCTCCTCCAACCCCTTCTACGGACCTCCTCCTGTTCCGTTTGATGAGGTCTTAAGAACGGACCTCTTAGGGTGTCTGTCTCTTCGGATCGCCCGACGTCAGACATCCCGTGTTTCTCAGGTTTTGTTGACTTCGTTGAATCGTACGTACGTTCTTTGTCGCGTCCGTGTTGTCGAATCTGACCTATTAACAAACCCAGGGTCTTGTGCATAAATAAAGTTCTCGTGGTACTACGATGGACATGATACTTCCCGTGACACTTCCTTTATCTGGTTTTGATCCGACAGTCGACCATTTTATGTGTACACTCTGTAAGTTCCTACCGAAGATTCGACTACGGTCCCTCTTCCCTTTCTTGGGTTTCTGTATCGAGTTCTCAATCCTCAATAATGAGTCCGTACGTCCTCACCTTTCTCCCCACCCCCACAGCTCAACCGTGGTCAAAAAGTCTTTGCCCCCTTATCATTAGTACAAAAACACTTAATTTCCGAGGGGACAAGAGTGTTAACCAAGGATTCTATTAATACTTTTCAAAAGATCAGTTATCTTTCTTTACCAGTAATTACCTTTGACGTCGGAAGTAGCAAATTCTTTCGCACGAATAAAAGTTACGTCTATTTTATAAATGAATCGTTTTTTTTTTTTTTTCTTCCGTATGATTACAGTTAATAAGTCCAATGAGATTAGTCACCTACGATTTCTTACCGTTTGGTGAGAAAATTTATTCGTGATATAAGTAAGTAAACAGTAAAACCTCAGATAATAAGTCATTTATCATTAAAACAATTTGAAATTCCCAGTGTCAATTTACAAATCGGAACTAAAATTATAATCTAGTCTCAGTAAAAGGTACCAAACGAGAAAAAGTGTTTAATCACGAGACGGAACCATTTAATTAACTTTCCTTTATCTTACTCTGACCCCACCCGTCCCTTTTAAAAGAAATCGAATAAAATTCTTTTTCTTATAAGAAACAGGTAAGACTTGAATCTTTTGGAGAAAAAAAAAGATATACTATGACTTCATAAATTGTTAAATATATAATTTTTTTTTGTATCGTAAATGTAATTTTATGTTGGAATTTATGTCGGGACATTAAAAATGGTCCTTGGAACATTTTATCCTACTTATATGTACGTACTTATGATTTTGTTCTTTCTGGTAAGTTGTAAGTGTACTTTTTCGTCGTAATTTGTGTTACATTATTTATAGGTCCTATAGTTTAGGTGTTTAACTAGTAATAAGACTAAATCTAGGAAAAAGGTCAATTCGGAAAATGACATATTAAATAATATTATTGGAATGTTCAATTTGTATTGATTAATTTTTGTCTTAAGTTGAATTATACTGACGACTTTATCGTGTTAATAGTTATATAACGTCGTATAAAATTAAATATTGTATATTTTGACGGTAAACCCGTCCTTTATGTGTAGGTATATTGATTGACGAGGTACTTAAAGAAGACGTTACATATTTTTTACAGTCTCAGTTATCATACTTTCCTTTGTCTTCGATTATAATAAAGACTCTATTAAAATAACGGAATCGAGAACCCGAAACCGTTTTTTATAGAATTCAAAGTTATATATAGTATATTAATTTATGTCATAAATGTTTTATCTTTTTTTAGGTCGTTTCATAACATTTTTTATGACAGAAATGTATAAATTTCACACGGAAAGGAATGTTACGTACTCTCGGGAAATATAAAAATGGAGACTAACAGGGTATACGAAAGTCTTAGGGAAGAAGGTGGTTATTAAGTCCCGACTCTAAAATTCTTACCTTTGATTAGTTATTGTTCTCACATTTCACTTTCCATTTCCAACGATATATGGAAGGACTACAAAAAGATCTATTTAAGAGACCCAATTTTCAGTGAATATTAGGTTTAGTATGTCAAAGGAAAAATGTAAAACGAAGAAAACAAAACAGTGATTTATTGAGATTATTTGTACAAAATTCACTACAACATAGTGAATCCTTCTAAGAAAGAAGACTTTACTTACTTTCAAATACATCCGTAGATGGTGAAGACAATTGGACAGTGGTAGAAGACAAAGATACGTGTTTGTCATAATAAAGAAGTATTTTTTGATGACTTTCTTATTTACTCTAAGCACAAATGACAAGGAACAACGATGTTATCCACAAAATTTTTTACTGATTATAAGTGGGTGGTGATGACTCAAGGTATCAGGTCCTAGAATAGGACTCATACCTGGTCCAGAGAACCGTACTTCTGATAAAAGGTAAGAAGAAATGCTCTGTCTACCAGAAGGAACATAAAGTTAAATATAAGGGATTTGGTGGTTTTACACTTGGGTTTGAAAAAGGTAAAGTCTTAGGGTTCTTTAGGTGTACGAACCATACACTAATCTGTAGTCTATCCTCCTGGAGACACTCCCCGACCTCCTAGACCCTTAAGACTCCTCCTCCGTCCTCGGTTGAAGGGGTCGAGACGTGTCACCCTCCGTGGGAGACCTACCATAAGGGTAATATGAAGACAGTGACTCCTGAGAACGGGTTCCGACCTACCTCACCAATGAACGTTCACACCTGTAGTCAGTACGAAAGTGTGGAGGACGTCGCCTGTATTGTCGTGGTCTATTTAAACGTAAGTGTAGAGAGGTGTACGGACTGGTGTACCCACAACATCGGAGCCGGTGTCGTCTCCTCCAACGTCGGTAGACGCGGGAGGCTGCACGCCAATGTGAGAGACGGAACTCAGGGACCCTAGGGCTCAAAGAATAGGAGTTGTGTCATTAACCCTCTGAATAACTGCATCTCGTCTAGTAGGAACGCCTAACCATAAAAGGAGACTAGAAAAAGAGAGGATACGTAAAAGGAGAAATAAAACAGACTCTAAACCTGTGACAAAAGTATAAATAGAAAGTTGTCTACCGGTTAGAAAAGTTTTCTTCTGTACCAAAAGGTCGTACAAAAGTGTCGCGTCCTCGGCCTTTGAGGCACTGTTGCCGTCAGATTCCTGTAGTTGAACCGCTGTCGGACGTTGGTTGTTCTTAACTCACTTTGTAGCAAATACTTGACAAAATGGGTTGTTGTTTTCGTGGTGGGTGGATCAGTGAATTGAAAGACCTAGATAAAGGAGGATATATTTTCGTTACCAATATATAAAATTACTTTTATTATTTTACTAAAAATTTTATGAAGTTAATTTATTCTTTCTATTTTATTATTATTAAAATTTTATTCCTACCAAAACCTGGACTTTTTAAGAAAATCTAGCGAATCTTGGGTTTACAAACCAGGAAGAGAACTGGGATGTCTCGTTTGGAAAGATTAAATTTTGACATCCGGTCCGATTATTACAGTAGTCTCTACTCGACTCTATTGTTTCCCTTCGATGAAACTAAAGAAAAAAAAAAAAAAAAAAACGATGAAACTAAAGATTAGAGAGTGAATTAGAACCCACAGTCTCCAACAAGTAAGTACGGAGGTACAAGGACTATGGTAAGTAATATCGTAGAACGATGAACCTCACACCAAGTACCTGGTTGTCGTGGTCGTGTCTGTACGTCTGAGACTCGGGGGGTGGTTTGGACGTCTTAGTTTTAGACGTAGAACATTCTAGGAACCCACTGAACATATGTGTGTTTTTGTGGACACCTTGAAATGTTTATTGGGGACTCTAAGAGTGAAACAGTCCCACCCCAGTTCCGTTACTGAAGATGTTTCGACGAGTCTACTAAGGTTCTCGTAGGTTCCTACTCTAAATGGTTTAACTCACACGAGACCAAAATAGTAACGTTTTTAGTCGATACAAGTGTCCCCAAACCTCCCCACCGTACGATAGGGGATCAGTGTCTGGTGAACTCTTTGGGATTTAACCAGGTTCTTTCTACCTCGACCCGTAACACCGACGAGGGTCGGTTAAGAAGGGGAGAAGACCTTTTAATTGAGTTTTGTATACAGGATAAGAACTACCTAGTCATCGTGGTAAGATTGTACCTTTTCCTTATTATAAATATACTAAAAAGTGAAGATTCACGACTCAATAAAATAAATCTGACTCCTTAATTTACTCTAATGTAGGTATCCATTCTCGGGTGACGGACTGTGTGTAATTCCAGTTTTATTTACGAGGGAAAGGGACTTCTCCTTTCATATCCTTCTCAACTCTATTTTAAAGTTTATCTCGATTGGTTCGCTTTTGTTATGTCTCTAAAGATTTTGTTTTCAAAATCTCAAAATTAAAGAATGTATGACCCGATCAGTCGCATTGAAGGAAGTTAGGGGTCTCCTACCGTCTCATCTAATTATTTAACAGTCCTGATTGACCTCTCAACTGTAAGACAGTTGTACGGCCCATTTTATTTTTTACTAGATAGGTAAGTTATTGAACCTTTAATACACACATTAGAGTAGTTTCTTTCCTTTTTTGGGGTGTCGAATTTAAGGTGAATGTCAAGAATAGTTTTGATATTTTTTACTGTCCCCAAATATGAATCATTAAAAGATGGTGTGAACTGTAACTGTACATACACTTTACAATGTAAAGAATTGTTTAATTGATTTCAAAGACATGATAGATTACTCTGTCTCATAAAGTTTGTTAAATAACATGAACGTCTGAACTTACTCTCGTATACCATAACTAAACACATTATAAGTTGTCAAAAATAATCACAAATTTTATTATTTGGTTTGTTGTACATTTGTGGCGGGAAATATCTTACGTTGTGTATACGGAAAAACTTAAGATTTTGATTTCTCGTTTATCTATACAGATAAAGAATAATAGAAGTCATTTTAAATAGAAAGTTACTATGCTTTTATTAAGTATCTCATACCACGTGTTTGACTAAGTCAATTTAACTACCGTAAACTATAAGTGTTTTGGAAGTTAAGAAATTTTATAGAGGTCCGTTTACAATTTTTATAACGTTAGACGGTTGAAAACAAGTCTAAAATTCACAGGCTTCCTATATTCTTTTTCTCTCGAGTTAGTTACGGTCCATCGATATTTTGTTTAGCAGGTTTCTTTCGGTTTTTAGATTCTTACATTCAAATACGTAACTTTGGACTAGTAGGAAGTAATGTCAGTAGTGAACTAAATCCTGACGGAGAACGAGTCTAAGATCTGACTCCTCGAGTGAAAAAGAAAAATAATTCGTCAAGTCCGTAGTACATTCCACAACGGTTAAACGTTCTGTACCTCCTGTCTTGCCTACGAGTAGTTTTGTGAACTTGGCAAAATTGAGGGAAGACAGCCCTTTGACGTAGTTCTCCTACACCTGGTTGAAGAAGTTGTTTACTCTGTGACGATCCTCGAGTCACTATAACCTTCTGAGCCTAGACCGTCCAAAAGGACATCTAGGAGTCGGGCATTATCATAGTCAGGTTTAGACTGTGTGATTACGGGTCCAAACTTCCTATTTTCTCTTCTGACTAAAACTTAGACCCCTATTGTGAACGACTTAAAGATGACTTTAAACCCCACTCAAATGACGGGATTTTTAGTCTATGAAAATTTATGGACCTCAATTGATTTAAAAGGTTTCCATAAAAATTCCTTAAAATAAGATGATAGAAAATTAAGGTAATGGGAAAACAGGAATTTTTATTCACATTCTTTTCTAAAATAATATGTAAACTTATAATAAGTGTAAATATAAGATACTATCTTTCTGTTTATTACACTGTGTGTTAAATTTACTTCTATAGAAACATTCTGAGGTTCCTTCTTTGAACCCGTTTATACCTATTTTATTTCGTTACGTTAGTGGTGTTCCTCTTAAACTAGTTTACGTCTCAAGTTCTCGTCTATTGTACGTCTGTGTGTATGTGTGTCCTAAATTGAGATGCCTCGAATCACGAAGAGTCTCGTGTAAAAGTATTTAATAAAATGAACTAAATCGAACTATCGTTTTGTAGGGAACGTATATCATCCATCAATTACTTCTTGTACATGGACATAATAAGGTTAAACTGTCTTTTTGATTATCGGACCAATTCTGTAAACAGAAGGTATTCCTTTTAACCTTTATATACTATACTTCAGAAATATACGTCGGCCTATTAAAGCCATCTTGTTTCTTTTTACTTTCACCTTTTAAGTTTATATAAATTCTTGTGAGGTTTTTATGTATAAGACTTCAAAAAGTCGACCCTCAAATTAACTACAGTTTATCGGTAAGACTCGACGTTACTATCGTCTCACTAAAAGATCGTCCTTTTCATTCTCTTATCGTTCTCTTACTCAACATACACCAATACTCTTTTAAGGAAAGAGATGAATCAACTCAACAAATCCAAATATTGCTATAATTGTCTCCTTACAAAATAATTGATAACGTTTGTCTACACGTGAAAAACCCTATTATAAAAATTTGATCCCTTCTCGTTAATCCTCGTATCGTAAATTAGATGACCCGAGGGACACAATTCAAAACCAAACTATTTAAAGACTACTTCACTTTATCCTTTGTACGTAGTAATTGTGAATTACATTTTTATCTTTGACGAACTCTTCACCAGATTCTTCACTGACGGGGATGTTTAAACTGAGTCGCCATTGTGTCGACCTCTACTGGTAAAAGGTCATATAACGCAATAGGTTTGAAGTGTCTTTACTGGTTTTTTTTTTTTTTTTGATAATACCTTGTAAAACACTGTAAAGTAAAACAGGTGACAGTCTATTAGACAAATTCAAAAATACTTTTGCCACTGTATTTAACATACTGATATGCGTCTTAAGGATAAAGAGACTAGGTAAAACAGGAAAAGTCAATTTTTTATATAAACATAGACGACTTTTCGTTTTGTAAACGTACAATAAGTTCATGAATATTTATAAGAACTTTGTCCAGTTACTTTAAACCCCCACCCCGGGTACGGTGAAAAAACTCAATGAGTAGTATTTTGTTTAATACCCCATCCCTTTGAATTTTCAAATACTCCACCTGTACCCTTCTTACCTTTATAAAATTCGTGTGGTTTTCTTTATGGGTATTTATAAGGTTCAGTGTAATAAGGGTCTTCAAGACGGGAACCTTCTGTAGTGTAGTAAGACAATCGGTTAGTGGTAAGTCGTTGTAATAAGAACCTCAGTATTGAAATCCTTACCACAGTCTTTGGTTCACCCTTAATCTCATAAATTCCAGTCGCCAATCTTTTATTAGATAAGACGAGTGTCGTGATGATTCGCGGTCATGGGTGTAACGAGACTTACGAAAGGATGTAAACCTCGAACCCTAAAACTCTACTCCTTTTAGTTGAGTTAACTTACGTCTGGAACTTTGGAATGTGTCTCCTTATACGGATAATTTAATTTTAGGATTACCGGTTATAACTTTTACATCAACAAACAAGAAGGTACAATCTATTATAGAACCTTTGGACCAACTAAAACAACAACAACGCCATCACCACCACTACCACCCAAAGAAAAAAAAAAAAAAAACTGGTGGTTACCTTTCTTTTTATAATTTTACAAAACTTAACATTATGAAGTACTCTTTTCTGGTTGTTTTTGTAGTTACATCATGGGAGTTTTATAGGTCCATTATAAAACATTATAAAATTCTAAGGTAGAACTGGTTACACCTTTTTTACTCTAAGTCATCTTTTTTGACTTTAAATAGGTTTTACGTATATATGGATATTCGACTTAAAAACGACGTATTAATCTTATTATCGTTTTTGGAGTCATTTCACTCATCTGACAAAATAACGGTTGTTTGTCACCTAAATTTAAATACGACTTGTCAACATACAAAAATTATTTTAGTCTTATATTTATCTAGTCTAGTTTCAATTTATCAATGTCTCCATTTATAATAATGAATTAATTTTTTTGTGTATTCTACCTTATTTTAATTTATTGACGGATTATAGTGATTATTTTTATTAAAACCTTATGAAGCCCTGAAAAGTATGCCAACCTCTGTTGAAATAAGTTTTTCTTACTTAAAGGTTCAAAACACAAGACGAATTTTAGAAAAAAACAGAGATGGGTTGATAAGTTTCTTACTGATTTCTTCAAATTTCTAGATTCCACTGTTATTTATAAGTAAATTAACAAAGGAACAAAAATTTTGTGTGATTAAACTGGACCTCAAAAAGAGATCAAATTGAGATCTCGAAATTTCTTGTTTTCAATTAGTGTAGATTAGAGATAATGTAATTATACGATCTTTATTATTTTTAAGGAAATAATCTACAATAAATTTGACTTTACTTTTGAGTAAGTAAATTAGAAAAATTTACATTCTGAAATAGTTTTTCTCTGTACCACAGTTGTCCTCAATGAAATCACTTTATTTAATTGAATCTTAAAGTTTTGTTTTTTCATTTTTCGAACGTATCGATAAATAACTAAAAGGATAAAGAATTAAAAGGTAAAACTTAGTTATAAGTTTAACTTGACTTATAAGTTTAAACTTAAACTTTACAATGTGAGTATATAACTCAAAAGTCAAAATCATAAAATTTGGTTTCACCAATTCATTTCTTTTGACCGTCTTTGAACGTTGATAAGGTTCGCCCAAGGTAAATAAGTGAAAGGTTTTTACATTTTGTTTACGTTGTATATGAAATTTATAAGGACTCTCTATGGTGTTAAATGAAATTAAATAACGTCCTCTTACACCGTCTAACGTTGCTGATGAAACCCTGGAAACGTCCAATAATTTATAAATGTTATTATATCCTATACACCACTATAAGAGCAGGACTTTTCTAATAATGTTTTATCTTTTATATATAAGGATTCTCTCCAAAATTGACAAAAGCCTTTCAGTGATACTTAACGGTTCATTAAGTTGATACGACATCTTGAGTTTCGAATATCGTAGTAATAAGTAATTTCATTCATATATTTTCAATTTAATTCGATGTTTAATGAGGTAAAATTCTTTTAAATCATAATTTTGAAGTAAATATTCCAATTAATCCATTAAGAAGTTTAAAAGGAGAGGAACTTAGAAATTATTAAATTTTTATGGGTTTATAAATTATGTAGATATCAAGGAAATGCAAATAGATATGAAGAGTCAAAAATGTCACTTAGATGTAACGAAATATTATTGATCAAGGAAATTTATTTAAAACAAAAAATGTTTTTAATAACTCGATACATAAGACATTACATAAACTCTTGTAAAACGATCTCTTTCCTGTCTGACTATTGAAGAAATTCTACGGCAACGGCTACTTTTTTGTATAAATTTTTTTATTACTTTTAAGTTTAAACTCTTTTACTTTAAACTAAGTCAGGGTAATCTTTCCGTCTATGACATTCAGAATAAACCCAAAGATGTTGATTAGTAGATTTCCCCACCTTATTTTACTGGGTTATCCGTGATCATGAAGATAATGAAATATTAACCACAAAATCCATATGCTTATATGTTAGTGTTTATAATTATGTAAGACATTGTTCTAAGTTCAGTGTAGTCTACCTTTGAATTTGATTTAGTTACACCAGTCATGTCCGAGTACTTTCTTTTTTATATATATCAACGACAACATATAAATATTATTTTTAAAGTATATATATACATATAAATCGGACTTTAACAAAGCAAAAATTTGGTAGACTGATAGACCAGTCTAACTAGATCTTCACATTGGGATCACGATAATATGGATTTCCGTGACCTAAAGATAAGGTAAAAGATTATGTATGGACGGAAGGTCGAAGTAACAATACATCCAAGTAACGATTGTCATGAAACGAAAGGAAACGGCACCACAAAGACTACCCCTTTAGATCCTTGAAAGACGACTTGCTGTACGGCATGACCTGTAGTAGCCTCGTAGGGGGGGTTACGGTCGGAAGTGAGCGACTCGGCGGCAAGACGTTCCACCACAGTGTCCTTGTGAGCCAGTACAACGGACGCGACGTACTGGACCAGTGTCTTACGTGGTCCGGACGTCGGTAGTGTCGTATTTATTTACGACAAAGGAACCACGGATCTTATTCTTTATTCAACGAGTTACTTGCTCGGTCTGGTAAGAGACGAATACAAGTATTGTTTCGGCGGATGAATGGGAGAATAGTCCTTTCGTCGAAAAGTTCCCTACGAAATTACTCATGTGCAAATGTTTCCTCAAAGTATAACAGGAGTAGAAAATTTTTTCGTTGTAATGAAAAGTCATACTAAAAGGAAATAACATACAGTAATTAACAGGAGTATGGAATTTTAGTAGACAAACATAAAATTTAAACTCTATATACAGTCGTGGGTCGAGTCATGAATTATCTGTTACTTTTAAGTTGTTCATGTGTAACTTAAATTTTAGGGAACGTACCTGTAGCATATATCATTCTGTTGCGGGGTTCCTCGGGTCGAATAGAAAGAGAAATTTAAATTTTGTAATAGTGTTTTGTGTCCGACTTTTTAACCACACTGAAAACAAACATGTTTTTTTATGTACAGTCCTACGTTTGATTTTAATTCATTTCTGATTTCGTTAATCCTCTATGTGCAATATCAAATGAAAGTGTAGTTTCTACAAAATTGCTATATGACTTATTGTTATAATTATACTTTCAATTTATAATATAAGTATAAGGATATATGCCATAATATAGGAGAGTGTGATGATTCCCGTTAATTTCTATTAACTCTACAGTAGCCATTTTTTTTTAACAATACCTTTTAGTGACTTATGACTCATACCTATATTGTGTGGACGTTATCCAAAGTTCGATTTTAGAAACCTTTAACTTCACGATAATTTTATAATCATTTTACCTGATCTTCCCTGGGTCGTCCGTTGAAAGGGGGAGGAATCTCTACAAGTCTAACTTCATCTTTGCAATAGTGCGGCAACAGGTTATTTGGAAAAGTTGTCGACTACGGAGATGTAAAGTCGTTGACACTTCTTGTGTAGGAGAAAAAAGAGAAAAACGTCCCTCAGTCACGAGAAAGCCTTCCCACACGGCCGGTTTCGCGTCGCCCCGTTTTCGCTCCGCCGCCACTCACATTCCTGGGCCGCCCCTTCCCAGTTTCCACCTTCCCCTTGCCTTTACTCATACTTTTTACTGATTCTTAGAAAGTCTCGGGTCCAAGACTTTAAGAGACTTAGACGACTGTGGAGACGGAAATAGGAATGATTCAGCGATCCGTGCACCCTCACCTTGAAACAAAGGGACGGCTAAGGGCGCGGAGCCTACACGCGTGTCTTCTTTCCCATCTTCCTTTCCTTATCTCCCCTTTTGGTTTCAGCACGAACTCAATCGGAGGGTTCCCAACAGGCCCTGTCAGGGAAAATTTAGCGGTAATAAGGCAGATGCGCCACAAGGGCCCTTGGTTTGTGGCACCCCAAAGCGACGTTAATCGGTGAACAGGTCCCGAGTCACGCGTCGCCTCGACGAATTTAGTTTCGTCTACGCCGGAGCCGTAAGGGACGTCGGCTGTAGTACAAAGAGGTCGACCAGGGGGTGCATCCCCCCGCGATGCCCCAGGCTCCCCATCCGCCCCACCTCGCAGTCTCAAAAAGAAGGTCGAGGTCGGCCCGCGGCGCCCTTCCTCTTTCTCAATGTGGAGGTGCGCGACGCGAGACCTGGACCCCACAGTGGGGGTGGGGGGTGGGGTCCTGGCGTGGACATGGGCCTAGACCGAAGGTCGCGGGGGGTCGAAGGAAGGTGATTTCCTAGAGAGACCCCTTAAATTTCTCGCTGCCCTGGGATGCTCATGACAAATTAAATGTCCTTAACGTCCAGAGCGGGAGTCAGGGCGAGGTTGGCGCTCAGGGCCCTGAGTGGCGACAAGTCGAGCATCGGTTTCTCTCCCGACCACGGGCCACCCCTCCGCCGCCGGTGGTCCGTCAAGGTAGAGAGCACGGACTTGACCGAAGACGTGAGGACTTACGGGTCGGCCCGCGGGAGCGCTTACGAGCCGTCGTCCATGCCAAAGGAGAACGTGTCGAGGAAGACCGCCGACAAGTCTCCGTTCAACCGTGTCGGGTCGAAGAGGCCTTGGGGTTTCCTCCGCTACGGGTTGGTGGACATTCTGTGCCGGCGGGGATCGCATTCGGCGACGGGACGAAAGGAGGGGTTCGGGTCTACAAATGGGCTTTAAATCCAGTGGGCGGGATCCTGAGGGCGGGGAAGAGGGGGCGGGGTCGACTCTCAAGGGACTCCGACCCGTGGGGGAAAACGGTGTTTAGGGCACGCGGGGACGACGGGGGTATGAGTGTAGGTCAAAGGAACCCGAGGCGTCCCCTTGTCGCGCTCGTGCCGACGGGTGTCGCGCGTGTCCGCCCTGTCAGGGTCCTCGCGACGAGACAGGTACCGTGGGCGTACCTCAGGGGGTCGGGGTCGGTGAGAAGAAGCTGGGAGGGGTGGGTCTCCGGGTGGTCCGGTCTCTAGTCAAGGGGGCGTGGTTCAACAGGGAACGGAGGGAACAGGGACGTCTGTTGCATTTTTCTTCCGGTCGACATCATCCACAAGAGTCGTCGAAAGGGGAGCGCTCGCCCCTCGTCGCACTTCTTCAACTCTTTCATCGGACCCCGGGAGGAGGCCGCGGTTCAACCTCTACACGTCCTCTACGCCCTCGCAGGCAGCGTAAGGTTCCACTCTTTGAAGACAACTACATCAAGACAGAGGTAGCGGGGCCCGGAGAGGAGGGTAGAGGAGGAGGGAGGGACCGACGCGGACCTTGGACTAACCGGGTCGTCGCCGGGAGTAGAGTAGTAGGGCCCTGAAGTCCGAGGGTAACCAACTCTCGCCTGAGGCACCCCCCGCGAGGCCGGGCGACGAAGGGCTGTCGTCCAGGTCTGGGACATAAGGACTGGAAAGGAGGGCAGAGTCAGAGGGATCTCACCCAGAGACGCCCTCCTTATAACTATGTTCGGCTTCTGATATCCCCGCGAAGACAGAATTATTTGGACCCGCTTCCACACCCAACTTACCCGCTACAAACTTTCGGTGGGTGGGGTCAGCGTATACCTAATTAATATGAGACCCACCTCACCGACCTTTAAGATTGACGTGTGCAAAGAAAGGAGAGGAAATTGAGTGTCTTCTTATTAAAAAACTCATGCTCAACCATGGTTTTTCAACTGAAAAGGTGTGGGACTAACTCCAGAGTTGTACAGTCGTTTGAACTCTTACTCTCTTTATGACAGTTCGAACTGTAGATAGCAGTAGACACGTCCGTAAATGAAAATACCTTTCCCTTCTAAGTTCGGATCGTGGATAATTATTAGATAGTATAAATTTAACACAATCCACTAAAGTAGAACGGCTAAACAGAAAAAACAAAAAAAAGGACGCTAGAAACTCTAGTGACAGTCTCTACTTCCCGTCTCTCACCTACACTCACTCTCGACAGACCTCTCAAGATTTTTTTTAACTCCCAGCACAAGAGGAGTTACGTGTGATACGGAAAGAGTCCCTTAAACCTGTGTGACTTCTGTTTAAAATCTTTGAATCAATACTTTGTGGATGACACACAGTTCATGACACTCTTAAAGACTTCTGATCTAGGGAAAGGAATTTCCGTGTTTGGTCGGTATCTCTGTTCGGACTTTGTTTAATTAAACTCTAATAATTATTTCTTTTCGTATCTTAGGTCGTTCAATGAGAAGACCTCAGTCTCAAGTCCACGTCCTCTTACAAGACCGCAGACCGTCAAATCTTTCTAATCGATTGGTCACAAAAGGTCCTATCTTCTAGAGACCCCTCTTGAGACTTCAGTCTACCGTGTACGAAAATCGAAACCATAGTCTTTTGAGACAGAGTGGAATAACCGCTGTCCTTTACACATACTCTCCGTAGTGGATGAGGAGTCTCCTGAAGACTTTACAATTATTTGAGAGTCCTATATGGTCGAACACACACACTCAGCAAGTCAGTACAGACTGAAACATTGGGGTACCCGGAATCGGGTGGTCCGTGGAGACAGGTAGATTGAGAGGTCTGTTCTTATGACCTCACCCATCGGTAAGGGAAGAGGTCCCCTAGAAGGGTTGGGTCCCAAACTTGGGTCCAGAGGACGAACGCCCGTCTCAGAAACGGTAGACCCGGTGGTCCCTTCGGGTCGAATCACCCAAGGTCTAAGGTCTGAATGAGTTTAATTTCTAAATAAAATAAACGAAATAGTCGTTTATAAACGACTAAGGGTGTCATGAACTGTGTGTCATCCACAAAGTATTTATGCAAAGATTTTAAACAGAAGTTACACAGGTTTAAGGGACTCTTTCCGTATCACACGTAATTCCTCTTGTGCTGGGAGTAAAAAAAATGAAATAAACGACGTATAGGAGAGACAACCAGGTCTCGTTATTTTCGAGTGACTTTAAGGGTAGAAGAGGGTAAGTAAGGAAATAGGTTGTTTATAAATAACTCACTTGCGATACATGGTCCAGGATTTCGGTGTAATATTAAAAATCTCTCAGTTCAACTACTATCCCACGTCAATGCCTAGGTCTTTATAAAACCGATTACCGATCACCGGAGAGACTCTTAGTCTCGGAAGTAGGTTCGATTGAAATAAGACGTCTGGAGAGGTCCTCCGTAACACCTCGTGAGGGACGACTTGGGGACGGTACCCCGGGTCATGTGGTCTATAACCAAAACTTGTGTTGAATGACTTCCCTAATTGTACCACTCCTTGTAGGACTCGTCTATGGATTCACCGACTCTACCACATTAATCTCTTCTCCGAAGGAGACGTCCCCTTGACTCCCTAACCTCTTGCACTTATGAACTCCGACTAAAAAACTCGGTTACTACTATCTACAAAATTCCTTCAACGACCTAAACAAAGAAAATCTTTCTATATGACTCGGAGACAATACCCAATTTTTCACCCCGGTCTATCGTGACTCAATTTATCATCACCTCAAGTGTCGGGGTAACTGTTCTGACTGTTCCTCCGTCCCCCAGTATCGCTCACACCACTTACGTCACCCCTATGTACCGCGCGGTCCTTGTGCGTCCCCCTAATGAATTAGATCAAACCCTCACCCCACTGAACTTACAACGGAAACAACGATGAGAACGCAAGTTCGTGACAGGTCCGTAGGTCTATTTGGAACTCTCCCGGTAAGTGTCGTAAGATAAGAATCTCAGTGACCCAGTTGTTATAAGTTCAGGTTCTGTGTTAAAGTCCCGGAACATGGAGAACACATATTAGACTCCGGAATCCCTAGTAAGACAGGTATGGAAATTTCGTTTCTTTTGTAAAGATCTTCCACCAGGTTGACTTCTTAATTCGAATAGTAAGTTACTCGTCTGTAAATTCGTGAATAAAACGCAGTCCGCAGAACTTGAGAGTACGTGACTCTCGGATGTAGGGGAGTGGGGGACGGGGAGAGTGGTGGGACACCAAAGAGAATTGAGAGACAGAAAGAGAAGAGTGAGATGTGTTTCTAAGTCTGAGGAGGTTACCCGTGAGTAAAATATCTATTTCTTTACTTAAATCTCTCTAATTCTTTGAACGAATTCTGGTGAGTCAGTCTTTTATCTTCCCAGTTTTTATCTAGAATAAAACCTTCAGAACACGAAAGATGGTGTGGTATAACGGCGTCTTGGACTAATTTTTCATGACTGACCAACGAAAGTGAGAGAGAAAATAAAAAAACCTGGTTTAACGTCCATAGACTAGAGTTCCAGGTTTGAGGAAAAAGCACTAGAAATATGGTGTCAAGTGTTCAGAGAGTCAGTTTTCTCAACAAGACAAGAGACTTCTAATTTGTTTTTTGTTTTTGTTTTTTGGGTGTTACCTATCCACCCAGAGGACTCCTCCAGAGGGACTTCAGGTCAGAGAGTCTCCGCTTACTGCCAGACGCACCTGTGGGAAGACAAAGGGTGAGAAACGACAAACCTAACACACGTGACCCTCTTTCTCACCTTTCTTGTAACCCGACTCACCCCATTGCCCCGAAGGACAATCGTCCAAAACTAAACTCAGAGTCAAAAGAGTGAACATTTTACTACTTTTAGAGAAACCCAAGATTTTGAGATTAACCTCAAGGGTGTCCCGACCTCTCTCCCTCCACCACACACACCGAAACACACTAACACATGCGGCACACACACCATCCCACGCTCCCTGACGGAAACGATTACTTGAACGTGAGGATCCTCCTCCTTGGAATCGATAACCCAAACCGTTTCTCTCTCCCCGGGGACCAGAATCCTACCGTGTCCGATCTCACAAAACCGAAGGTAAAAAATGGAAGTCAAGGTGAAAAGGAACTCCTAAAGTTAAATTTGATTAATAACTGTCTTCATCATACATAATATATTTACATATTTAATACAATGTAAATATTAATATATTTAATAGTAATAAATATAAATATTAAATATTATTATATTAATAACATTAGACTAGTCCAGTGTACTTTGATATCTTCTACATTTTTCAATGTCTATAGAAGAAATAGAACTTTATACTTCCACTTCCCGAGGAAGTCTTAGATTAAACATGGAGAATAATTAATCTTCACCAAGTAGTGATGATAGTGATCACCCCTAATACGAGAGAAATCGAAATTTAATTTCGATTTCGTATTTCAATTACTACTCAGTTTAGGTTTGTATAGGTGTTGATGTACAAAGTTTAACGAATAAAGAAATTGTCGCTCTTCCTCAGAGTAAAGGATAGATGATAAAAACCAAACATTAACCCTCTCTCGTACTTTATAATTGACCAGTTGTTACATATTACACCACGAATAACAGAATACGTTCGAAAGATTTTTACTATATTTCTATTACGGTAATTAACAAGTATTTTACCCTCGATGTTAATATAATAGAGTACTAGACTCGGGTCGATAGATTTTAAACTAATTACGACAATTCGTTTCGTGTCACATTAAGGTTCAAACGTGTCCAATGACTTCGTAGACATCGAAGAACTAGGGCGTTCCTTCATGAACTAAACAAAAACACCATTCCACAAAAATCGATGTAAGATCTTTTCTCTTACATCTTCCCTCTCAGCCTCCTTTATGAGTAAAGTGAGTTTCTTTGAAAAGATTCTTTGACTTAGAGTGGTCAGCCCGGTTAACTTGGTTCTCTTCATCGACGTGTCGTTATTTAGGGTGGAGGGTGGGTCCTGTTAACATCTAATAATCAACAACTTGGGTCACCTCTGACACGGAAGACCAACAAAAAGGGTCAGGGACTCTTTGAGTCGTTTTTCAGACGGACTTGTCTATACGGAACCTGAGACGGAAACCGTCAGGTAGTCTCTTGTTCTGAAGATTCCCGGAACAACATTCTTAAAGACGACGTCTAGTGTCTCTGAATACATGACCTTTGACTATGGTCTTCGTGGGGTCGACCAGAATTGAGGGTACTACCTTGTCTTCTCGTCTCCACTGAAAAATGTATTGACCCAGGAGTAGGTAAGATAAAATTTAAGGTGGACCTACGATGGTCACACCTTGCCTCGCGTCCGAACACTGGTGACCGAGAGCCCCCACCCCCACCCCCCCGCCCCTTACCGTAAGACCTACAGGACGACGGGAAACCACCGGACTTTTCGGGCTGAACCTCGTCGTCTTCGCTGTGCTCATTACTTTGGTCCTCTTCCCCGTCCCCCACCTCTTCCTACGAGAGAACAGAAGGAAAATTTTAAAAGTGTTGAGACTTTCATTTTTTTTTTTTAAAAAAAAACAAATGAACAGAATCTTTAATTCTAACTTCTTTGGAGTAATTCACAAATAATCTTTCACCGAATAGAGATCACTATAAAACATGACCAATACGTTAGAAAACCTCTCTCCCTTATTTTCATTTTATGCTAGGAACTGTTTGTCCTGACCAGTGATAAACAGTTTTGACTTTAGGTACCTCTTGCAATTTAGAGAGGTATGGGGAAAAGTAAAAAAAAAAGACTTAAGACGTTTTGTTTCGTTGAGTTAATTACTTAACAACAACTGAAATTATTCAATAGCACTTTTGATGAAGTCTTTTGGACCTGAAAGTAAAAAAAAAAATTCCTTATGACAAATACCTCTCTATCGACCCGACAGATATTACCTTTTTTTGTTTAAAAGAGAGAAAAAAGGAAAGAAAAATGATTTTATCTCGGTAGAGTTTGAAATTCCGTTTTTTGAAGTTCCCCTTTCTTCAAAATCTTTCTTCACTGCCACAGACAGAATAAGGTTGACAACCAGACGTATTAAGTAAATTAACAACACTACATTATTTATAGGACGACAGTTGTTTTACGGTCAGTTTTTAGTTATTTACGACTTTGACACACAACCTCCGACAAGGATGCAAATTGGTGACCTACGGTAGAAGTAATACCACCCGTCGCACACCTTCACCCAAACAATTCAGACCAGTTAACTGTTAATAGTAAAGCACAAATGAGAAGAAGTGGGTCACCACTTAGTGTAAATTTAAATCGAAAGTAAACAAGTGAAAGGCCTGACTTTGGAAATTACTGAAGAATAAATGAGAATGGGTTTAAAATTTGGGAAACCAAACTGAAGATTTTTAAGAAGTGAGTCCTAAAGAGAAATCGACAGTAAAAAATAATTTAAGTGACATAAAGGAGTACGAATAAGGGAGATCCGTCGGGTCGAACAAAGAAGGGAAAAGGTGTTCGTCTCAGACGCACAAAGATAAAGGTGAAGAACTCTTTGTGAGGAAGAGGTACGGATTTTAAAAAAGGGAAAGGAAAAATGAAGGGGTTCGGGTGGAAATACAGTGTAAAGAAGTCCTTTGGAAGGTGTCAAGTGGTATAATCTCGGAGAGACAGAAGATGAAGGGGACTCCATCGATGATCTTTTACGTAGTAAATTAAATGAAGACGAAAGACTCCCAAATTGCACGGAAATAACATTCAGTGGTTAATCTAATAATCTAATCAGTGGTTATGTTTGGAGAAGTTTAGTTTCTTACGTTCCTTAACAAAACGTCGGGAGAGTTAAGGATGTTGGTCCGTTTACACATCATCTATGAGCTATAACCAACACATCAACAACAAAATTTTCTATTTCGTAGAGAAAATTACGACCTTATTCACTTCGTATTTCAGCTTTTGACAGTCGAAACTGTAGCAGATGATTAAACGGCGAAAAGCTAACCTCTAAGCGGTACTGAACATGGATCCTGCAACGTAATCACGCCCGGTGCACCAAACGTGTCAAAGGTTCCCTTGGTGGTCTAACGATCCAGATTTCATAAGTGTCGAAGTCAAAGACGATCACAATTTTAGTCATTTATTTGCCTATGAGAGTTTAGAAAGACTGTTTAGACATCGGGACGGTGTACGAGAAAGGTCCATACAGACAACTCGAGACGATTATTGAGGCTGAAAATGGCCTCGACAGAGGTCTCTGCCGAAAATAAGGTCATCCGTTCACGAGTCTCGGGTCCTCTAAATGTCCGCAAGTCTCTGTATTTGTGCCTACCGCCTCTTCCACGCTCCACACAAGGTTGACGTCGGGAGAGTGGAAGACAATCACTAATGCCCTTCCCTCCGTAGTTATGTTTTTGTCGGCCAAGCTCCCGAGAGTTCAAGCGTTAGACTACTTCAGAAGACCACGGTCTGGTTGAAGACCCCAACAGTGTACCGAATCCCTTCGTCGAAGGTTTTACACGACTTTTGGTGTTATAACTATACGACCCGGTGTACGGTCTTGTCTCGGACTCAGGTCGGCTGACCCATTTCCTAAGGTCAACGATGAAATCGTGGTCGCATAACAGACGTTAGGGGTCCCGTGTGAGTACTTTGGTCGTGGTTTGTGTCACCTCGGTGAAAAATTACGACAAAACCCCTCTCTCGATTATAAACGGAATATCCAATTGACTCAATACCGTCCGAAGCCGTCTCGTCTCAAAAGGAAGTCCTTGACTAAACCGGAAGTCGTATAGAATTAGAATCTCACTAACAACCGTCAGGTCCCACCCCAAGCCGAGACCTTAGAAGGGGAAACGATGAAGGGAGGAGAGGGACGGGGTCCCCAAGACTACTTATTTCGTACGTGTGTCTCTTGACTTGGTCAAACCCGTTTCATAGTCCAAATAATCAGCTCGAAACTAATACGTTTCGCTTCAAAAGATAAGGAAGGGGGACTTAACTTCTATCGTTCTGTCTCGGTCATCTAGGTGGGTCAGAGTGCGACTCTTTGGTCCGGACTCTCTTTTCCGACCGTCCTCCGGTACCCTTCACCTCTCCAGTCGAGTGAGAGGACTTTGTACAGGTGGTCCGGAGACTTCTGTCGTGCACCCCGGTAGAACGAAACCTCCATGGGGTCACGAGAGTTCCTGGTTGACTACGGTGAGAAAGAGACGTCCCCTCCTCATTGGTACTCTATCTTTTATTCCGTGTCTAAAGGAGTAGTACCTTCTTTCTTTACTCTCATGGCTATGAACTCCCTACAAGAGTGAAGGACCCCGTCTCTCTCGTTCTATTAGTCGATTGATGACAATTAGTCACCTATTAGTCAGACGACGGAGGACATTTTGCGTCGCAACGTTCGGGACCTGCCCCCGTCTACCCATCCGTCTACTTCTTGGGGGTACCCTCGATACCCGTCCTCTCGATGCTGTACTTCCGATACCTGACATAAGACTCTTTTCCGTTCGATACGTCACTCCTAATCGTAGCGACATCCCTCGACACTCAGTTCCCGTGTTGCTACGAGTAACGTCGTGACCGGGGGACACGGGAACCTTCTGTGAGAACTAACATGACTGTTTGGGTCCCCTTGTCTACCTACTTAAGTGGTTTTCTGTATCACAGGGCTTATTCTGGTAGGAGAAGGTGAATAAATTGGAGTCTCGTGTAATAAACCAAATAAAAAACCGAACACCAAAGGAAACCATTGACATTTTAATTAAGTACCAGGGAGTGTCCAACAGTAGTAGAGTCCCTTCATCGGATCTTTGTACAACCCACCAGATCTCATTAGTTATGTTCCAATCTTTCCATCTACTCCTCTTCAGTGTTTTATCCAGCAATTGTCCTCCGAATTGTATTCTCCCATGTAAACTTTTGATATATACCAGTATACCTACATCTACTTATAAGTAATTTTGCGACTTCTTTATAAAACTAATTAAAGTATACGTGTTAACAAACAACTATTCAACGTGTGTTAAAATCTGGTCTGTTTTGTGCAATCTCGACGAATACTAACGTATATTTCTTTATTCGATATAAAAAAGTCCTATTAAATTCAGTAAACTATTGTGTTTGTGTCCCAATAAAAACAATTAACAAACGAAATCCCACACAGAACTGAACCGTAAGGTTTCGTTTTCTTTCCTCAACTTTCAGTATTTATATAAAGTGTCGACCTCTTTTGTCTTCTTGGTGAATCTTTCTAATTCCAGTGTATCGTAACAAATGGAAAGACTGACTCAAGATAAGTCATCGGAGAACCTGAGAAAGAAAGAATATTATAAAGACACGAGAAAGGGGAGTATAAATTTGATATAGATGGTAAGACATTAGATTAGTTTTATCATGTTGTCTTTTAGTTCCCTTGCAACGTTCTGTTGAATTTATTTTAGTAGGAAGATGATTTTAAGAGTGTTATGATGTCCAAAAAATATATATATATACTGTTTTAATATATATACTGTATTAATTTGTTAAAAGATTCAGGACATTGTTGTTGTTGTTGTTGTTGTTTTTTTTTTTGTCGTCGCAGGATGAAGGGGTAAACGGCATATAGTAAGGTATTCTTATTATTGAAAGTCGAGAAAATCGACTTAAGAAAACCATAAAACGAGGTTAAACAATTCATAGTAGGAACATGACAATGAAGAATTAAAACTTTTACAATCCGTAACAGACATTGAAAGGTGACACCTTCGACTCCAAAACAAGACAAAGGGGTCGGGATGAGGGAGTATACATAAAAAACATCGGAAATATAAGGGTTATGTCTACAGTTTTTTAACACCAATCTAGTCGTCAGTCAAAAATAAAATAACACTGTGTATTACAATAACTACGATTCGATACATCATATGGTACTAATAAAGGAAGGAAAAGGAATGAACGGAAAAGAGGGATAAAAGGACAAAACGAAAGCAAAAAAATTAAACAAAAAACCGGTCAGAACGAGTACACCCTAGAATCAGAGAACTGTTCCCTAGATTGAGAGTAGGGGATATCGTTTTCGGGGCTCAGAATTGGGACCTGGTGACTCCTTCTGGGGATAAAAGGACCGAAGATACACGAATAGTGTTTAGATTGGGGCTTGGAGAGCTAAAAGATTTAAAGGAGTTTACTCAGTCACGCACACACACGAACGATTCAGGGAAGTTAGCACAGACTGACAAACCTTGGGATACCCTACATCGGGTAGTCGGAGGAGAAAGGTACCCAAGAGGTCCGTTCTTATGTCCTCACCCAACGGTACGGGAGGAGGTCCCGTAGAAGAACTGGGTCCCCAGCTTGGACTTAGCGGACACCGAAGACGCGACCCCCGTCTAAGAAATGATGACTCGCTGGTCTCGTCGGAGTCTACTTAGTCTTCAAAGTAGTCAAAATAGAGAAACTGTCACGTAGGGGTGCAGGACACTGGACAGGGGTGGACCTTGCCAACAGAGGTGTAGACACTAGACGAAGTGGTAGTAGGGTCTCTAGTGTATAAAGAACACAGAAACATCTGTGGAGTCAAAGACTTAGAATAAATAAAGGGTAATAACCAAATCAGGAGACAAGACCCCCTCGTGTATTGAGAACATCGAAGGGTTCTTTCTCACTTACCCTCAATTCGATTCGAAATACTCTTGAACGGACAGAATCTTATCGACAAAGGATAAGATCGTCAAACTGATCATAATGTAAGATCCAATCCCTATTAAAGGAAAGTCTTAAAACTTGTGTTAAGAGGTAACAAAAGATCGAGGGTAAAAATGATAGTTTTATAGTCTTACATGATATATTAAGGCCTAGGAAAACATATACTTAATTAAAAAAAGGAAACTATAGAAAATTTTAGAGAAAGAGATACTATAAACCTTTAAAGTACTACCATACCGATCTACTCCCACAGAAAAGTGGATGAGATCTGAGACTCATCTGGTAGAGTTACACTTTTAATCCAAAAATATCCATTTTGTAAAAATTTAACAAAGTAACTGCTAAAAGAGAGGAGACACAGGAAAGAGGAAAAAATCTTGAAAATAAAACACTACCAACCTAGTTGAAAGACCAAGGTATTCAAAACATTGATGACACAAGATTACAGTACAGAAAAAAAAAGGGAGATTAAAGAAACTTTCAAAGAGTCAATATAGAAAAAAACGAAGACAACTTAAAAAGTAAAAACGATCATATGTATACCTATACACTTATATACGTACACACACACTAAAGGTTCTCTAGAAGAAATGTAAGACACGTACAAAGTAAAGTTCTAATTAATTATGGGACACCACTAAAATGCCTACACCATAGAAGAACGGTAAAAATCATATACATAATCAAAGAATAATGACGATATCTTTAAGAGTGTTAAAATCATCGAAATTTTTTTGTATATGAATAATACAATGTCCCCGAAAGGACCACCGAGTCACCATTTCTTAGACGAACGGTTACGTCCTCCACGTTCAAGGTAGGGATCTAGTTCTTCTAGGGGACCTCCTCCTTTACCGTTGGGTGAGGTCATATGAAATGACCCTTTTAAGGTACCTGTCTCCTCGGAACGTCCGATGTCAGGTACCCCAGTGTTTCTCAACCTGTGTCGACTTCGCTGACTCGTGTATAATACAATGTCATGACCTCCAGTCTACAGATATCCCAACTAGACACCCAGTCGTCCCGCCGTGAGGAAGACTTCCGAGTTCCCCTTTTAGAGAAAGGAACGGTAAAGATCGAAGATCTCCGACGGACGTAAGGAACCGACGAAGTTCAGTGAGACTGGAGACCAAGATACTGGACACTGGAGGAAGTGACTGACACTGGGAGGACAGAGGGAGCGTATTCCTGAAACGACTAATACAACTCTAGTACACCTTTTGGATCCTTAGAGGGAAAGTTCTAAGACTGGAATTAATGTGGACGTTTTAGAGAAAACGGTACATTCCATTGTGTATTTATGTAGGATTCTGAGTCTTGTAACATCACCCAACGTACCACAGGGGAGGTTTTTTATGGAGGTGACGGAGTATGGGTCCTGGACACTTATACTAGAATAAACCTAAAAAGACTTAATATAAAGAAACGTCTGTATTAATTTAAGTCTTAGAATTTACTATAACAGTACCCATTAGACCTACCCGGTGTTTGGGTTACTGTTCTCGGGAGTACTTTCTACCGTCTCCTCTTCTGTTTCTCCTTTCCCTCCTCCGGTACACTTCTGACTCCTCCTGGAACCTCGTCGCGATGTCCCTTGTAAACCTCGGTGGTCTTCGACCTCCTCCCCCTGAAGGGACCACCAAGTCACCAATTCTTAGATGTAAGGTTACGTCCCCTGCACCCAAGTCAGGGACCAATCCTTTGATTCTAGGGCACACGAAGTCCCGTTGATTCGGACTCGTGGTGATACTCTTTCTTCGTCAAAAGTACACGGTGTCGATTCTCAGCTACGTCGGTTTTTATTCATTTATTTATGATTTTTTTTTTTTTTTCTTCGACCTCCGTTCCTTCATAAGAGGAGACCTCGGACGTGACCCTGAGATCGGGATGACTCTAGAAAAAACGTCTAAAGACCAGACGTTTTGACACTCACTTATTTCAAGACGACAAAAATTCCGTGAGACACCATAAAACAATACTTTTGAGACTTTTTGGTTGTGTCTACACCTGTATAAACCCCCCGGTAATAAGACAGATTGTATCATATAATTACTATAATAAACGTTAAAAGAATGGGGACGAATAACGAAGGAAGTCAAACAAAACAGAGATAGACAGTAATATCTTCGAACGGAGTCTACAGACCCCTGGGAACAAAAACCGAGTCCTAATACTCACCGTATAAATTTTAATCAGTCGAGACTCGTATACCCATCCTGAATGACTAAAACCTAAAATACAATCCCACTAGAGTTACCTAGTAAAATCATCGTTTAGAAATTATGGTCATGTAAATACAGAACAGAGAATCTGATCAGTCCAAAGGGGGGGTTTTCTGATAGGGTCAGAGGACAAAACTACTATGACCGATTACAAAAAGTCAGATCGTCTCCCCTCCTGAACTCTCCAAGTGACGAATTTGTAACACACCCAAACAAACAAAGTCATACTGATCGGAACATGTCTTTTAGATTATATCTGGAGTGACTTTATAGAACCATTGAATTTCTCAATTCGAAGGTGTGACCTTTGTGAACTTAGTTTTATTTCCTGTTGAAAATAATGATCCTTTACATTCTTCATGTCAATCGTTTCCTCAATGGTACCAATCCAAATAAGAGTTTTGTTCTTTTAAGAGTACTAAGACTTCTGATTCGATTCTTTTCCTAATCAAGAAAAATTTTCATTTTTTATACTGTAAAAAGAAAAAACTGATGTTCATCGGAGATAGACTAATTCTCGCAGAGACATAAAACAATCGTTACGTAAATGGATTACCGATATTTTGGTTTGTGTGTAGACCTATTAACTTTTACAGTCGAAGGTTAACCTCTGCTACTGGGTAACAACGAACAAACACCGTGTCGGAGATTCAAGGTGAACGACTTAAACACCAATTGAAAATCTGGTAAAACCGACTGACTATTAGCACTGTGGTTTACTGTAGGCGATGGTGAAGCATTCAAAAGATTTGGGGGAGAAAGAAAGAGGGGAATTAAGTAGAACGAGGGAAGGAAGGAACGGAAATAAGAGTACAAGAGAACGAGTGAGAAAAACCAAAAGAAAGGAAGAACATTGGACTACTGGTTTTGACCGAACGGAAGGGTTTACCACGTGATCGGTTTTTTGTTTTGTTGGGACTAGAAAGGTCTTGACGTTCTTAACCACCAAATTCACAAACTTAGGACAAGGGGATTCTTTTGAAACCGGTCACCAGTAGAAAGTCATGCTACATCTTTATTTGTGACGTTTCACCTCATGTGAGACCAATCCGATTGTCGATACGAAACATAAACGCCCCTTTTCTGTCTTATCGTCAAAAAACATCAAATGGGAGTCCGGTGATTTTATGAAATGAAAGACCTCTGGTCTATGTTACACGTATAAATCAGTTTAAGATTTTTAGGAAATTTCAGGAAATGTTGTTCCTTAAAGTGGTGACACAAGAAATTAGACGGAGTAAGTGGTCACTGATAAGGGTAGAATCTTCGAATTACTTGTACACAAGAGTATATTCACTAGACCTCCTCAAACACATCTTCGAGACCCCCTCTCCTGATGACAGTAACATGTGAACTGATTCATTAAGTAAAAGAGAGACTTTTTACGTGGACGTGTCTCGGTACTCTTACCTATTTTGTGAATCCTGTGTCGAATGGTCTACTCTGTTTAACCACGACCGTCAGAAACTCTATCAACCGTAGCATCGGGCTAACGTGACTGTAGGTTTAGGAGATTCGTCATTTCCTCCTTGTATTCGAAAAATAAAGGTAGTTGTCAATTCGGCTACTCACTAGCAGAGGTAAATTGTTACGAAATGTAGAAACCGTTGGCAGATTTTTACCGGACGGAACTCTACGAAGCCCGGAGGACGAATTTTTACGTCACGTTTGTTTTCGTGTCAGAAAGGAACGAAATAGAACACTTACTAGACCTCCCCAAACAAACCTTCGAGATCTGCCGACTCTCCTGGCGACAGTATTATGAGAACTGATCCATTAAAAATCAAACGAAACCCGTTACTTTTGGACGTTTACTTCTCGATCTTCCCCTTTTCTACACCCAGAAGATCGACCCAGAAGACTGATTCGATTTAACTATTGTACCCTTTGTTACCATCCGTTATCCTTATCGGGTTAGTCCGGTAGAGACCTTAGAAGTGGAGAGGTCCACTTTATAGACTTAAGGAAATTGTCAAGGTGTTTCCATGATATAAGGTTCAAACGACGAGTTCCTATGTACTAAATTCAAAGTCGAAAATCTTCACTTGAACCGTACTGTGAACCCGTGTAACCGTCGGTTACGGGGAACGAAGAGTCCGTGGAAAAAAAGAGACTCCTTAGAAGAAACGGTCCCCCAAGGAGAGTTTTAGTATGGGGCAAGGAGATAAATGAGTCACGTAACTCAAATCGGTCGATGACCCTCTTTTTGACATTTATTTTAGTGAGTATGAACTTCCTAGATTGTCGGGGTTACAAGGTTCCTATACTTGTAGAATTCTCTAGGACTTCCATTTACATTCACTAAAGTGATTGACTTTCCTAAAGGTTGTCTTCGTAGATCATTTTATTCCTTGACACCTGCGTCACCCCTCGGTAGACCATTGTTTCGTTCCTTCGAAAGGAAAACGAGATTTAAGGTTAGTTGACATGTCTTCATTCTCGTAATAAACGTCGGGAGAAATGTGGAGAGTATACGTATAAATTTTCCGTATATATTACGGTGAGCGTTTTGATTTAACGACTTCTGATATAGACGGTAGATCAAAATCCTTTTTTATACGTCTGTTTAGAAAATCAATTAGGTGACAACGTTTTTTAATACCTTAACTACTCACATTTTCTACGTTCATGGATAAACTTTGAGTGGTCTTTGTCTACAGATGGATACGAAAAGTCACTTTTGCAATAGGGAGATGCGTATCGTGAAAGTTAAGGTATTAATCTAAGTCAACGTAACAATTACATGACAACTGTAATTGAACATAGAGTATATGTGTTCTGACCCTTATGTGTATACAATTGAACTTTGTCGACAAACGTTTTAATGATGTTATACCGGATATGAAGAAAATTGGTAATACAGGAAGGTAAGTTTGTACTAAACGTAGACATTCGTGAATAATACATATTTTAATTTCCTTCTAAATACTGTATTTTTACTATTTAAAACTACGATGTAATTATAACGTAAACTGTCAACGTACCATCTTTTTCTTTCAATTATCTTTAGAAAGATGTCTAGTCTTCGACACGGAGTGACCATACGTACGGCCTTCCCCGTAGAAGGGTGTATGGGATCTCACGCCCATCGTCTGTTGAAACTCATTCTGGTAGAGATGTCAGACAGAGAATAGAGGAGACAAATACCGTCTTAGAAACTTTATCAATACACTACGAGGAGTGAAAAAGGTTGTCGGGGTAAAGATCAATCGACTATAGACTTTAAGGGGTTGATTTTTACAGACTGAAACAAGAGTTTTGGAGTCATGGGAACACTCCCAAACTCCATAACCGGGAGTACAAAGTAACTTGGACCCGTACTAAAGTAGTCTGGGAGAGGTCAAAACTATTTCCGTCCCTCCGTTGACGACTCTACTCGTTACGATCCCCTGTCGTTTCTCTTCCGTCCCCGTGGAGACAGAACGTGTCTGACGCTTGGAATTCCGGACCGTGAGTCCACAGTCGTCGAGAGGGTGACTCACGGATTGTCACGGGGGGTCTCGGGTCCGCCTGTCGAAGGAACACACCGAGTGTGGATGGGGTCGATGAAGAAGACCCGGAATGGAATCAGGTTCCCCAAGGTACCCTTGGCTGGTTGTTGATCTTCCCCAAATTTTTCGTGTGTGACAAATAACCCGAGGGGTTCACCGAGTCGTCATTTCTTAGACGGACGTTCCGTCCTCTGTGTCCTCTGTACCCAAGCTAGGGACCCAACCCTTCTAAGGGACCTATTCCCTTACCGTTAGGTGAGGTCATAAGAACGGACCTCTTAGGGTACTTGTCTCCTCGGACCGCCCGATGTCAGGTACCCCAATGTTTCTCAGCCTGAACTGACTGACTGATTATGAAAGTTGAAAGTTACGATAAAGATTGTATTACGAAACAGTTTCGGAGAACCTGCTCAAGATAAAAACTCCGACTAAAGATTGAGGGGTTTTTACCATCTTGACCCATGACGTAAATAAAAAAGTACAATCTTTTTAAGTGACTTACAGAAAAGACACGATCCGTTAAATAAAGATTTGACTCTTACGTTTCTGTTTTTATGATTTACTTTCTACGGTCGACGTTTTCTTGTGCATAACATATTGAGGTACATGTCCTGTATAAGTCCCGTCCAACTAGATATCTATGTGTTTCGTCTACTCGTCAACAGATTCCGACCCCACCTCTTCTTTTTTCCCACCTCTCATTAGGGATATAAAGAAAAATCCCCCTGTTTTTTACAAGATTCCAATCTAATACCACTACCACGTTTATTCATTTAAGTGATTTTCGGTAACTTAACGTGTGAACTTTACCTGTGTAAAATACCATACATTCGATATAGAGTCCAAAGGACCCACCGTGATCACCATTTCTTGGGTGGACGGTTACATCCCCTGAGATCTCATCGTCCAAACTAGGGAACCAGACCTTCTAGGGAACCTCCTCCCGTACCGTTGGGTGAGGTCATAAGAACGGACCTCTTAGGGTACCTGTCTCCTCGGACCCCCCGATGTCAGGTATCTCAGTCTCTCTGATACTCAACGTCTCAGTCTGTCCTGACTTTACTAAATCATACGTATGTGCTTGTGTAAGTTTGATATAGAGTTATTTGTCAATTTTCCTTTATCATTTATTCGCGTTGGTTTGTTCGTTTTGTGAGTCAAGGAAGGAACACCTCAACTATAAGGTCACCCATGTTTAATAATTTGTTTCTTTCTATTTACAACTCTACCCCACCCCACACTTCAGTTCTCGAGACCCTTTCGTGTTTCTTTCCGGTGAAACTGGTCATAAACCCCTTAGTCTTCTCCTAAAGATCTCCTCTACTGTAGAGTCGACTCTCCGTCATCGGTCTCTTTCCTCCTACTCTCTCTTTATAAACGACTCGAGGTTGAGACACAATCCTTAATGCACCATCTTTGTACTCCTTCTCAATTAGGGTCCGGAACTCTTCGAGTCCAATCACCCCCCTCGTACATTGATCCTGCAATATCTATCAATAATATATTACACCATCACGTTACTGTCTCAACCTTATACCCCCGACGTGTTCATTGTTTTTCCCCCCTCTTAGGTGAACTCCCTCTGTCAAGGTGAAACCGGATAACTCGACATCTTGACACTAGAAGGTTCACGGAGAATGCGTTGGACTGGAGTGGGATCGAACGAGGATGAGTCAATGAATCAAGACAGGCTGAGACACGTCGGAATACCTGATATCGGGAGGTCCGAGGAGACAGATACCCTAAAAAGTCCGTTCTTATGACCTCACCCAACGGTAATGACGGAGGTCCCCTAGAAAGGTTGGGTCCCCCAAGCTTGAGTGCAGAGGACAGAGGAAGTAACGTTCGGTCAGTAACCACTTCTGTCCTAAGTCAATTCGGTGGACGAGGGAGGGGTAGATCCAGATGGAAATGGGCACCCTTTCTGGACGCTCTAGTCTCGTCGAATCCCTTCTGTACTCTACCTCCCACCCCTCCTCCACTCTCTATCTCGTGTAGTTCCGTAGGGGCTGTTTCTCATTAAGGGGAACCCCTCGGGATCACTAGGTAAAAATAAGAGTTGTCTCGAACCTCGACGGGTCAAGAGAACGAAAGAGGTTCGAGTGAAATAGTGGAATCACCTCAGGTTCGAAACGATCGTAGAAGACGACTAGCAAAGACCGTCAAACCAGCGAACAGTGAAGGGCTCTGTAGACGGTCTTTGGTGGAGAGCGCACGAGGAGTCCCGAGACGAACCGTCTGTGGAGGTCGGTGTAAGAGGTGCACAGACCTGCTCGTGGACGGACTCCGGAGGTCTCTACCTCTTGGACGATAAGATTTCCAAAAGATGTCACATATTTAGTTTTTATTCTCCTTTCAAAATTTCTTTACTCATGTTACAGATGTACTATAGACCATGGAGAGTCGATAAATTAAAACACACGTCCACATCCGTGTGTTTCTGTGGATATAAACGTGTGTATACACATAAAAAAAGGTCATACTTGAAAACAAATTTTATTAGGTCTTAAGTACAAAGACTTAGGGAATAAACTGTGTATACGAGACGGGTCTGTGTTTGGTCTCTTCCGAACTAAAACCGGAGGTTCAAACACGAAAGTACAGACGTCTGTGTCCTACTGTTCAGGCGTGAGTCACCATTTCCCTTCCGTAAATAAAAGTGACATTAACTATTGTCAAATGACTTCTACGACGGGTCCCTCCGAAGGTAACCTTCTCTTTAGCTGAAAGTCGTTGAGTCATGAAGTTTCTGAGTACTGCTGGGGTCTATTGTCTTTTTGTGGTGAATCCGGTTAATGGGTGAACTCTGACGGGTAGGAAGACCCTTCACCTTTGAACTCTATGTTACAGACATAGTCGAAGTAGAGTCTTAGGTATTTATTAAGTACCTTCCAAAGGTAAATAATTATCTCATCCACCGGTTTTCTCAAGGCCAACAAATGGTTATTGTACCGGGGCCTTTGAGGTAGGATAACTTTGCTAAGGACAAGAACCGTCCTCATTAACACGATTCCAACATAGGTGTGGGAAAATTTTTGTACGGTAACTAAGACGTATTGATTACACTTGTAACTTTACCCCTGAGAAATCTCTGTTCATACCTGTCTCTGGTCCAAGAGGGGTCCCCCATACGTGTACATCACCTTGGACCACTTGGGTGTAGACACAGTAGACTACTGATATGAGTAAAATCCGATGTTTCCGTAACAAAGTTAAGGGAAGACACACTAAGAATTAAGTCTGGTTTAAATAGAATATTCATCTTCTTCATCGACGTTTATTAAAGTACGGAACGGTTACTGTACCCGTGACTAAAAATTGTTTTCCGAGTATTTGAGAAAAATACTATGACATTTTGACCACACGAGTACGGGTAATTTTGTATTCGAAATACAATGTACATTAATTCCACTCCTCCTCTCTCATTTTCACATTCAAAATTTTACAGAGGACATAATGTATAATTTAAGTACGTATTTTATGGCGTGTGTAAGGTAAAGTTTCCGTTTCGACTCCTATTTGTCATCTCACTTGCTAGGGTATCCACTTTTGTTTCTTTACTTAACTTTTTACCTAACGATAAAGTTCAAGAGGTCTCCAATATGATATAACCACCAATCTCCAGTGAAAGATAAAAAAGACTAACATTTATTCTTCTATAGTAATTTCCGTGTAAGTCAACGATAAACCAATCAGATTCAATATTAAAAACCAGGTTATTTTAAACTTTTAATAATAAATAAAAAAGGAATCCTTACTTTGGGAGGTTCACTGAACACATAATTCTTCTACGAACTTCTCTACAGGTCCAGACAGTTTCTGTCGACCTATCCCACAAGTATTAAAAATAGGTAGGGTCTTAGGTAACACCCTTCTCCGAGAGAAGAGATACATCGGGGGAAAAGACTGGTTCAGAGTACTACTACCTAGATTACGTATTTGTATTCGGTATGACCAAAGTCACGACCGTAAAATATGGTAGGAGAGTAGAGGTGTGTAACTAACGTTTCCCTGCAGTTCTCAAAACTTAGAGTTTGGAAGTCGTTAATTACATTCTTTTAGATGTCCTCGGACTTGTTGAAGAATATGACTTCACCTCTAATCACAATTGTTGTATACGGGTAAAATACAAGTACAATTAAAAAAAGGATTATAAGCTTAATCATTAAATTAAAATTCTCGTCTGTTTAATATTCGGTTTATTTCTTAATATCTGACATTTATTTTATTTTTACAACTGGAACTACGGTATCTGATTCTAAAATTAGATATCTAAAACTTGTCTAAAATAATAAATTTTTCTACCTTTATGTTAACTTATTTTATACATTTATTTAGTGTATGGAAGTCGTAATTTAGTGAATTCACTCGTAATTTTCGACGTAGTTTAACTACATAAAGTGGTCGGTTGGTATTTTCTTCCTTTTAGTAATACTTCGATAACTCTTAGTCAACTTAGGTAAACTATGAATACTGTGGTACAACAAAGACTTAGGACTCCAGGGATACCAGTTGACATTAGTGAAACGAAAAATTTTGTAGATTTGTAAAATTACTAAAAATATCCTTAATGAAAAGGTACATTATTTTTATTATTCTTGGATGTGTTTGTAAAGAATACTTTTATTGAACTAATCTATATAATTTACAGAGGAGTATTGGATTAGATTTTACGTCAAAAGGGGGTCTATACAATGTGTTTCTCAACCTTTTTTCTGAAACATTTTTTGATTCACTTTTGTCAAGAAACGTCTCTCACGATACCTGAACCCTCTTTTATGGTCAGTCGTATTTATTTTAAGTTTTGGACTATATGGATTTATACTACTAGGAAAATATCACAAAAAAGATTAGTACCGACGAAAGTAAAACGAGGATGGTAATCGACCCAAATTCATTAATAGAAATAAATATGACGTCTCTCTGAATTTTTAACATTTATGGGAGGTATTCTAAATTCTTAAGCATAAAACTAACACATAGCTCATACAATTTCGTATCACCAGGTTGTAAATTATCTCGATATTTTGTTTAAGAAATATAAAGTTATTTGTATTTCTTTTGTTTACCTCGTACTAAAAATCCTCTCCTGACATACCAGACTTAGCCAATCTTTTTTTTATTCAAGATGTCGAGGGATATGGTTCACTGACTTGGCACTTTCTTTATACCTTCAACTATTATCGTCAATGAGGTCGTTATTTTTGTACTATTTTCCGAGAAACTGTCATACTTCCGGACCTTCGACACGGTTTATGTTTTAGATCAAACATCCCCGACCGTCATAGGACGACAGAAATCATCCAGAGACCCCAAAGGCTGTCGAAAACCAGGTAGAGGCAATTCAACTTCACTAGATAGTTTTACGGAATCAAAACTTCTCATCAGTTTTAGTAAAGTCGAAATTTATGTATAAAATTTTGTTGTGATGTCGTCACAACCGTCTCGTCAATGAGGAACGAAACCAGTTTTACCATCTTAGACGACATCACATTATAGTAAAACATGAACCTATGCATAAAAACTTCAATAGTTACTGTAAAGCCAGAAAAAAAATATTCTACTTTTAAGCGTCTCTTTTGAAATCTATGACTACTAAGAAAGTCATAAACGAGTTTGATTCCTCGAGTGTTTTATTCTAAATCATTCTAGGAGCGGGACTAGTAGAGAGATGCAAGACTTGAATAACGACATAATCTATGGTCGGTGAGGGGAGGTGGGAGAGGGTGGTACGGTTTCGTAACACCAAAACTTTTATGAGAATGATCCAATGTATTAAAAACTGGTCAAAGACATAAAGAAGAACCTTAGTAAGTCACTCTACTTTGATTTTTTCTTTCAAGTCCACGTCTCGTCGTAATAAAAAAAAAGAGGTCTTTGTAATGGTCTTGCTAAAGGTAGAGTTTTTGACCACTAAAATAGGCTACGAAAGATTCACCCTTAACAAGACCTCCCGGCTGACGTCGTGACTCGGTGGATGAACTTCTCCTGACTTACTAGGTTACATTTCGACTACCAGTCGGAAGAACAAACGTGTAAGGATCCCCTGGGAGAAACGAATGAACCTACCGACCGTTTATCACATGACACGGAAATTTTTGTGTGTGTGGGTGTATATATTAGTTGTTCCTACGAACCCTTACGATTACGTCAATAAGAACTGAAAATTATAATATTTACAAAAGAAATCTAACCTACGGTTAGTTAAGAACGGTTTTTATTAGGTGAATCGAAATTGAAAATGTAGTTTTTTAATTTTATGGATGAGATAAAAAGAGTAAGTTTAATACTTGAACAGTTTGTGTGTGTTTATGTTTACGTGTGTGTTTGTGTGTGGATAAAAGAATTCCATTACAGAAAAAAAAGTTAGTTTCTCAATTGATTTTACTAAGAATCGTAAAGCCAAGGAACGTCTGTTTTAAACAGTGACATAACATAAGTTTTCGAAACAGTAATTTTTTTTTTTTCGAAACAGTGACATCTCGTCCCCCAAGTAGACTAGTTTTAAATGTCTTATAATCCCAACCTTCCTTCATATACCAGTATAATAATTTGATATGAAATCATCAACTCAGGTGTCCTACTATAAAACCACATACCACCACCACGAAATCAGCGATTCGGCACAGACTGAGAACGTCGGGGTATCCGCGGAGACAGGTACCCTAATAGGTCCGTTCTTATGACCTCACCCAATGGTAAAGGAAGAGGTCCTCTAGAGAAGGTGGGTCCTTAACATGGGTCCAGAGGACGTGACGCCCGCCTAAGAGATGGCTGTCTCGATGTTCCCTTAAGGATATACCACACATGGAAGTCATTTTTCCTTCTATTTCGTATAAGAGGTTTGTGCCTAATAATGATCATTCTGTAAATAATTAACATAATAATGTTAACAAAGATTTTAGGTGATGAGAAAGTTACCATTTCTCCATTTACGTTTCGATTGGAGTCAGTCTTCACATGACGTCAATCCAACCGTCATTTAATATTCTTTATAGGTGACTGATATTAGACAATGTCTCATGCATTATGTAATTTTGTCCTATCTCCTCGATGTACTTAACCGTTGTAAAATATAGTAATTTTTTCGTGATATTCGGTTTTTTACTACGAATGTGTATCGACATCTATGATATTTTATAAAGTAAAATTTTCAATTAAGACATGGCGAGTAAATTCTTTAAATAGTGGACAAAAATCTGTGTCCATGCATAACAAATATAGTTCACTATAAACACGAATCTATATTAAATTCTGGTAATTTATATTTAAATACAAATGAAAGTATATTTTTATATATATTTTTATCTCATAAATTTCCTTCAAATATAAGTATGATTCCTTGACTAGTTAGTTTTATCTAAACAAAAACCATATCATAACCTTAACTCCATAAACACGTAAACCATTAAAGTCGATTCGTGACTTAATCGGGAAAGTCATAAAAAAGGGGTTTTCTTTTTATTAGGAAATTCTTAGTAACATTGACACTCTACAATAGAGTGTTGTCTCGAAAACGTGTTATTTCTTTAAATGATAAAATTATATATCTTCTCTTTCAAAAGTTAATGATCCTAATCTATACAACATATATATACGGTGTCAAAATATTTTTGATTAACATACAGATGAGATTTAAACCTAATCTATGTGAGAGAGTCCTTTTAGTTTTATACAAATGATCGTTGTATCATCATAAGCTCTTGTATATACTTACGAAAGACCTATATTTACGGATACGTCAACTCTTACGAATTATGAAACGTTTTATAAATGTATTTTATAATTGTATTAGTGTCATAATTTAATATATCCCGAGATTATCGTTTGTTTTCGAAAAAAGAATTCATTATTGTAGTTATTTTATATTATGTCATTGGGTATTCCTTGATATAGAACAAAAAGAGTGAAATTATAATGTATGAATTAGTTGAGTCTGAAGTCGATGGGTAGGTTCGAGTGCCTGTCCGATCCTCCCTTACATATACTTTTCATCTTTCTCACGTTTCAATTTATATAACCACAAAATTGAGATTTTATAATATAAAGGATAAAGAAAGTATCTTAGAGAATCTTAAGGGACCTCCTTGTAAGGACAAGAAAAGGAAAGTCACTTTCCTAAATGTCTAGATCCTTCTTTGACAAAAGTATTCGTAATCTAAGTGTTTCGGATTTGGGAGTAGTTACAGTTCAAAAGAGGACCATTTCCGTTCGTGTCGTGTTAGGGGTGACCGTCCACCTTACATTAAGGAGTTTGGGAAAAGTTAAAATTCCATGGTTATTTCTACTATTGTGTTGTGAGTTCTTGTACTAGAAAAGGGGGGTGAATAGTTTACAGATATAAAGAGAAATAATAGTGTCACGTTATGGCCGGGTGTCCCCTAGATCAAATACTAATATAAAGTCCAGTGGAAAAAGATCAAGACAGAAAGTAGAACTTTGGTTGACTAAAGGTTCTCGTGTAAGACTAAAATATTTCGACATCTTTTTTCACATTACTGAAAAAAAATCGATTTACACGTAGTCACATATACACACACGGACACACGGACTCACACACACCATCTTGGTTTTATGTCGACTACTGGTCCTAAACCGAGAGTCTGGCAACAGGTCCCCTCACCGAACATACGTTAAGGTTCAAGTCAGGAAGACGTCCCGGAGGTGTCAAGAAAGTGACCGTGTATAGGACGACTCTTCCTAAAGCCTCGTTTGGACTAATTAACCTGGAGACTGTACTTTACCACTAACTTGTAAACAGTATCTCAGAACAGCAGAAACAGCATTAAACGAAACTAACGACTTTATAAAAGGGTGTCATACTAAAGAACTAACAAAGTAAAATTCTTTCACTAGGAGAAACCTATTAAAACTAAAATGGTGGACGTTTATTTTCTTTTTTTCGTCACTTCGTTTTAGTTCCTGTAAACTTAGGTTTGTTGGCATGTTAACGCGAGTAGAGTGTGTGATCATCTCATTACGAGTTTTAAGAAGTTCGGTCCGAAGTCGTTATGCACTTGACACTTGAAGGTCTACAAGTTCGACCAAAATCCTTTCCGTCTCCTTGGTCTCTAGTTTGACGGTTGTAGGCGACCTAGTACCTCTTTCGTTCTCTCAACGTCTTTTTGTAGATAAAGACGAAATAACTGATACGGTTTCGGAAACTGTCACACCTAGTGTTAGTTGACACCTTTTAAGACTTTCTCTACCCTTATGGTCTGGTGAAGTGGACGGAGAACTCTTTGGACATACATCCAGTCCTTCGTTGTCAATCCTGACCTGTACCTTGTTGTCTGACCAAGGTTTATCCTTTTCCTCATACAGTTCCGACATATAATAGTGGGACGAATAAATTGAATATACGTCTCATGTAGTACTCTTTACGACCCGACCCACTTCGTGTTCGACCTTAGTTCTAACGGTCCTCTTTATGGTCGTTGGAGTCTATACATCTATTGTGGTAGGAATACCGTCTTTCACTTCTTCTTGATTTTTGGAGAACTACTTTCACTTTCTCCTCTCACTTTTTCAACCGAATTTCGAGTTGTAAGTCTTTTGATTTTAGTACCGTAGGTCAGGGTGGTGAAGTACCGTTTATCTACCCTTTTGTCACCGACTGAAATAAAAAAACCCGAGGTTTTAGTGACGTCTACCACTGATATCTGTATTTTAATTTTCTACGAATGAAGAACCCTCCTTTCAATACTGGTTGGATCTGTCGTATAAGTTTTCGTCTCTGTAATGAAACGGCTGTTTCCAGACAGATCAGTTCGGATACCAAAAAGGTCACCAGTACATACCTACACTCTCAACCTGATACTTCTTTCGACTCACGGTCTCTTAACTACGAAAACTTGACACCACAACCTCTTCTGAGAACTCTCAGGAAACCTGACGTTCCTCTAGGTTGGTCAGGTAGGATTTCCTCTAGTCAGGACCCACAAGTAACCTTCCTGACTACAACTTCGACTTTGAGGTTATTAGACCGGTCGACTATGCTTCTGGACTAAGTAAACTTTTCTGGGATTACGACCCTTTCTAACTCCCGTCCTCCTCTTCCCCTACTGTCTCCTACTCTACCAACCTACCGTAGTGGCTGAGTTACCTCTATTCAAACCCATTTGAGGTCTTCAATCACTACCTGTCCCTCCGGACCGCACGACGTCAGGTACCCCAGCGTTTCTTAACCTGTGCTGACTCACTGACTTGACTTGACTTGACTTCTCGTCCTATTGATTGAGTGATTCAACTTGTCGTAGAGATATGTGTCTACAACGGGTTTACCGTACTCATACTGACTGTACTAATTCTTAGTCACATTTAATAGAAAGTTTTCCTTTTTCCAACTTTACTTTTAAATACGACGAAAAGAATGGAGTCCCGTCGACAGAGGTTCCGTTCCTACCTCAGAGTCTACCACAGAAATGGTGTGACGACACTCACACACACACACGTGTACAATCACATAAATCCAAGTCAAGTCAAGTCAGCGAGAAACACTGGGGTACTTAGTGTCGTGCGGTCCGGAGGGACAGGTAGTGGTTGAGGGCCTCAAGTGAATCTGAGTACAGGTAACTCAGTCACTCCGGTAGGTCGGTAGAGTAGGAGACAACAGGGGAAGAGGAGGACGGGGGTTAGGGAGGGTCCTGGGCTCACACAATTGTTTATCTTCTGTGACCGTAGAACGACTCAGTGACTAAGTTTACACCATGAGATTTGGATAGTGCCGTAGAAAAATCTCTTACTATTGACTTACTATTGATTTTACTGAAAGTTTCCTTTCTCTTTTAAAAAAACGTGGAGTATGGGTGTTTGACTGTGACAATGTCAGTCGTCAAAGTGAAGAGACCCTTTCTCCATTCAATACCTTGGACTTCCTCGACGGGTTCAAGATAATGCGATTATCAAAATATTTACAAACATGTATACATCTATATAAAAATAGAACTTTGATATTTGTAAATATTTCGTATTTTCTCATAGATTATTTTTTTTCAAAGGAAGGGTAGAGACGAGGAATAGAGGTCAGTGAGTTAAGGGAGGGGTCTCCGTTACATATAAAATCAAAAAAAAAGGTAAGAGAAGTGTCTATAAAATCCTTATAGTTATGTGTGTGTATGTTTGTTTTTCCGGCATATATGACAGATAAACATGTTACATATTTTGTGTCGAGACCACTTTAGGATAGTAACAGTCGAAATTAGTGACACAATTACATAGTGTCCCACAATCGTTGTTTTCAGTCTCTTTTACTCCACCCCTGGTTCTCTATGACCCCACCCCCCTCCCAACTCTTCATCCCTTTTCTCTTTTATGACCGTTTTTACAAAACTTACACGAACGTCTACTTGTTGTTTAGAAAATTAAAGTAGTATGATTACGTTAACCTTCTGTAATTAAAGTCAGTCATACCTGTGTAATAAATAAATAATGATTACGGTTGTTCCTCTTCCGTTACCGTTGGGTGAGGTCATGAGAACAGACCTTTTAGGGTGCCTGTCTCCTCGGACCATCCGACGTCAGGTACCCCAGCGATTCTCAATCTGTGCTAACTCGCTGAAGTGAAAGTGAAAGTACGTAACCTCTTCCGTTACCGTTGGGTGAGGTCACAAGAACGGACCTCTTAGGGTCCCTACCCCCTCGAACCACCCGACGACAGATACCCCAACGTGTCTCAGCCTGTACTGACTTCACTGAATCGTCGTCGTTACGGTTGTTTCCAGGTAGATCAGTTCCGATACCAAAAAGGTCATCAGTACATGCCTACACTCTCAACCTGACACTTCTTCCGACTCGCGGCTTCTTAACTACGAAAACTTGACACCACAACCTCTTCTGAGAACTCTCAGGGAACCTGACGTTCCTCTAGATTGGTCAAGTAGGATTTCCTCTGGTCAGGACCCACAAGTAACCTTCCTTACTACGACTCCGACTTTGAGGTTATGAAACCGGTGGAGTACGTTTCTCAACTGAGTAACCTTTTCTGACTACGACCCTCCCTAACCCCCGTCCTTCTCTTCCCCTATTGTCTCCTGTTCTACCGACCTACCGTAGTGGTTGAACTACGTGTACTCAAACCCACTTGAGGCCCTCAACCACTACCTGTCCCTCCGGACCGCACGACGCTAAGTACGCCAGTGTTTCTCGACCTGTGCTGACTCGCTGACTTGACTTGACTTAACTTCACTTACTAATTACTTTCGTTGTGATCGAGTTTTGTTGTTGTTGTTGTTGTGGTGATCGAGTATACCCAAAATTTTTAAGGAAACTTCCGATACATTACTAAATCCATGTATAAAAAACTATTTGCTTACGTCACTTGTCAAGGTTGTTATATCTTATACACTTTTTTCATCGTAAAATAAACCTTCCATTCAGAAAAAAACAATTCAACACTCACTCGTCTTTGGTAAAGCCTTCTCAACACACTTATCTTTCGGACATTACTAGATATGTTTTTCCAATTCACGCCAGTAAAACCCACCTCCTTACTGTCCGTCAAATTTACATAATAAACATTGAAAAACCGGGAATGAAAATTTAAAATGATATTATTTACACGTAGTGAAATATTAGTATGTTTGTGATTCGATAAGGGCAAAACTTCTTTTTATATTGTCGTTATACAAAATTTCGGTTAATATGGGACGATTTGGGTTTCTTTACTTAACAAAAAGACATTGATACCCTCCAAACCGAAAAACACTAGTCCGGGGAGTCTACTTCACTACGAATTCTTCAAGTCACTTCAGTCACCCAACACCACTCCTTAGGAAGACCTAGTATTAAATGTCGAGCTAGACGTCAATTGGTGACTAATCATAAGGTCCAGGGTTTCAACATATAAAGATAATACCCAGTGGAAGGTGGAGACCAATATACTATTATTATTTATACTATCCGACCCCTCCACGTGGTTACAAAAGGACTTCCAAAACAGGTAAAACCTCCACCAAACATAAGTAGATATCGTTCTAATCACTTGTAAGAATTCTTTCAACTGAACTCCTTTGTGAATTCGTATTTATTACATCAGTTGGGACTTTTTTATAATAAGGGCACAAGACTTCGGTTTTATTCCAATTAAAACAAATATATTACAACAGAATTCAAGACCGAGAACGTTGACGGACTACTAGACGTACGATTAATGTTACTTTTTATTTTCCTCTAAGTAGGGTTACGTTTTTCTAAGATAAGGAATTTTTAATAAAATTACAAAAGACACTAAAGTCCCAACGTAAACTACAACGTAATCTTTACAACCTATTATGATCAAATCTACAAATGTCGTTAAAACTTGTGCTAAGTATTTTCCCTATATGTTTTTATAGATAAAGGTCATATAAACATATGTGAACCCTCATCACAGTCGGAAAACGGTCTAGTGTACTATTTCAAAATAAAAACTATTTTATCAAGATAAAAATTTAGTGATCCTACTAGAGACTCTTAACTTCTACCTTACTACCCCCAGACGGGGGTGGGGGGGCGGACGGTTGGGACGTGGAAGACTCCCGGTCAGATTACGGAGGATGTCACGGTTCCGAAGATAATACCATATATTCTGACTAAGGATGGGTACTACGGTCCCTAACTGGGTTATGAATTAAGTCGAACAAAAGAAACTTATGATAAAAAGTTCTTTATTAGTTTCTATTTAGTAAAGGATCAAGGAAATCAATTCGGTCATAATGAGACTACTTAGGATTTTCGTCTGTTTGGATGTCTCTTTCTTGCTAAAGTTAAAACTAAACAGTTTTACGTCTGTATTTTTTAGGAGGGTTTTACGATGACATTTAAATGAAAGTATGGTAAATTTTTTTAGATAGTAATGATACACAACATAGTGAGACAGAGAGAGAAATCAGCGATTCAGCACAGGCTGAGGACCTTGGGGTACCTGACATCGGACGGTCCGAGGAGACAGGAACCCTAAACGATCGTATATGTTAAATAGAGTCCTTACAATTCGAAGTTATAATACTTTATAAAACAGTATCTTCCAATGACTTCTTAATAAACATCGATACTTAGCGTCGTGCGGTCCGGAGGGAAAGGTAGTGGTTGAGGGCCTCAAGTGAGTTTGAGTGGAGGTAACTCAGTCACTACGGTGGGTCGGTAGAGTAGGAGACAGTAGGGGAAAAGGAGGACGGGGGTTAGGGAGGGTCGTAGTCTCAGAAAAGGTTACTCAGTTGAGAAGCGTACTCCACCGGTTTCATGACCTCAAAGTCGAAATCGTAGCAAGGAAGGTTTCTTGTGGGTCCCGACTAGAGGTGCCCAACGTTTCTCAACCTGTGCTGACTCGCTGACTTGACTTGACTATACTACAAACGGACTTTTGAGTTTCCTTGGATGACATTTTATTACTTTATAAAACTTCAATTATAAATTTTTAATTTATCAAGAAGATATTAGATAGTTGTTGATTATTCTTTATCTCTTTTCTAAAGTAATGTTATAATTTTGTTGAAGTAGTTTCAACTACTACTAGATATCCCGTATCCACTTCTTACGTAGTTTTTAAATTACTTTGTATTTTCTTTTATACTTATTATATTTCTGTATTGTGCAGTTTAGAAAGGTTCAATTAATTTCACGATAAGGTTAAAATTAGTGTCGTCCTAACCCCCCATGTACTATTTCCTTAAGATTTTGTCTAGAGTCTTTTATTTACATCCTTTTACCGGTTCTGGTAAACCCTTCCTTTTTTCTTCGTCACTACTCTCCTCTAAAGTTATGGTCTATAAGTAAGTAGTTTCCCTGAACTCAAATCGAAGTTAGATGGTGTCTGCGTTAGACGACCGACACATTCGGTTCATACCCGAAGGGTCCACCGAGTCACCATTTCTTAGACGGACGGTTACGTCCTCTATTCCAAGCTAGGGACCCAGTCCTTCTAGGGGACCTCCTCCTTGACCGTTAGATGAGGTGGTCTTAAGAACGGACCCTTTAGGGTACCTGTCTCCTCGGACCTCCCGATGTCAGGTGTCCTGACGTTTATTCAGTCTGCACTGACTCGTTGACTCGTTCGTATTCGGTTCATCTTCATTTTAAGTTGTGACTCTTTTTTATCCTTAAAAGTGTGACGTTTAATTTTACATAAAATATTTGACGGACAAGGGATTTTTAAAAGTACCTTTTTATTCCGTTAAGATTTATCCTGGGTTACAGTATATTTAGATTACTGGTATTTACAACTGTCGGTTGATCAAAATTAATGTACCTTAATTTTAGTTCGCACACACAAATTTTACCTCGATACATGGTTTAAAGGGACCACCAAGTCGACCATTTCTTAGACGGACGTTACACCCTCCGGACCCAAGCTAAGGACCCAACCCTTCTAGGGGACCTCTTATCTTTCCGATGGGTGAGGTCATAAGACCGGACCTCTTAAGGTACCTGCCATATCGGGTGCCTCAGCGTTTCTCGACTTGTGCTGACTCACTGAAAGTGAAGTGAACTACATGGTTTGACGTTTATGCTAGAGGTCACCTCTTCCCTCACTTTTAAGTCCCCCACACACATCATGTTTTTGGTTTCTTAAATACAAAAATAATATATATGGAGTTCTTAAAAATCTTAATCGTTCTTAAGTACATTAGTAAAATTTTCTCTTTTCGTCATCTTCTACTACGACATATAATATTTTAGTTTTGTACTAAATAAAAACGGTATATTATGGGTAGAAAGTTTGAAGTCTCAAGAGAGAGAATTCTTTGTTTGTGCACCTCATTGAGTCTATACCAGGGATGGGAGTTCCGCTGACATATTTCTGTGTGCAGATTCTATGAACTTCATTTTTGTTCTTACTTTACTGAAGGCTCTGTGACAGACTCTGATCTAGGGGTTCCAGTCCATGAGACAACAAAGATATATTATTCATCAAGGAATCATTTATAATTATGTAATTCCTCTGTCCCGATTAAGTACTACCGGTACTATAGACAGGTGTGTCGATAATAAAGAAACATTTTAAACCACAGACCGTAACGGTAGTTTGACGATAGAGACTCAAAGTTTTATAATGACATAAAATGGGTGAGAATACCTGAGATTTCACCTTCTTTTCCTCAATCGATATAAAAATTCAGAACCTTTATGATACGTTCACTGGCTACAAACTAAGGACATTTCTCACTTAACAAAGAAAGGAAACTAGAGTACACACCTTTATACAGGTACACTCAGGAAGGTTTTAGTCTCCTGGCCAACCCTAATAATTTAAGGTTTGTCTCGCCCTTGACCTTACACCGAAACTTTCTCTCCACAATCGTTATGTTTGCAATCCGAATAGAGACCCCTTATTATTATCATTTGTTGTTTTACTCGAGAATCTTTTGTTTCCACTTTTTAAATCCGGAACTTGGTCTCTGTTTCCTAAGATCTATAAACACATCTCACCAGTGGAGTTAGTCTCTGTTTGTACTTACCGAACTACGAAGGTTTACGAAGAGATTTAGACGCACGTGTCCTACACTGTTGACTCTATGACTGTGCAGATGGATCTTCTTTTTACTTGACGATGTATACCAATTATTGTGTACTGGTCCACTGACCCGTTTACAAATGTAATGGACACTCGCAATCTACTGCAAAAAACAAACAACGAACGAAAAACACACGAAAAAAAACCGGTCAAATTTTATTAGGTTTCTTCGAGGAACAGAAATCAAAACAAAAACAATAAAAAGAAAAACACTGAAACGACACAGTTTAATATAAATTTTAATCTGTCTCTTTCACTTCCTGTTACCCAAAGATACTTCACACAATCCAGTCGTAACAGGGTATTAGTGTTCATATTCACATTATTATTTTTAATAAAAACAGAGTCGTTATAAGTTTAAATCTAATTCAATGTTCATCCTTATCTAAAAGTTCATTTCTAATATCACAAAGTTTTGACATTATCTAAAAATTATATCAAAGATACCTTTGAACCTTTCCCCATTAAAACCTCGACCTTAGTTCCCGACATTACTATTCTATATCCTATACATCTATTAATGTAAAGAAACACTGAGTCACATTGTTTTTAAGACACGAAACCACACATTTTCGTTGAAAATGAAAAAGAATCCGAAGAATATACAATTCTCCAGAGGGTTGAATACTAACATCTAGAAAGGTGTAGGTAGGTATTAATTCCTGAACCCGTGTGTCTGTAAAATCTTCCGTATGTTTACCGGTGTTAAGATGAACTAACCGAACCCAGTTACCGATAACAATTCTGAAGGGTTTGTACTTTTTAACAATATTTAATGTGTTGTCTTCATGTACCGTTGAAAATGATAATTTAAGTACATTACAGTTGTGAGTTTTAACTAAAGTGTATCAGTAGTCTTACTTACATAATGGTACAGATAATTAACGACGTAGATTCAATCTTCAATCGTCAATCTTCAATTCAGCGAGTCAGCACAGGCTGAGAAATGCCGGGGTACCTGACATCGGGTGGTCCGAGGAGATAGGCACCCTAAGAGGTCCGTTCTTATGACCTCACCCAACGGTAAAGGACGACGTAGATTTTATTGATACTTAAAAGTTTTTTGACTACATGTTTCCCTTTCGAACTACTTGACCTTTTCACAGTCCGTCTAATGTTCATTTATGGAAAAGATTTTGGCTAGAACTGAACTTATTGTGGGTTCCTTGAAGACTGCACCAAAGTCTAAGTGTCTTGTTTATCTTTTGTTAAAAGTCACTACGTTCACAAGGTTTTAAAGATCTGGTCTAATCCCTCCTACAAGACTAATGTTTGCACAAAGTGTTAGTACGGACCCCAGACTCCTTACTTCCATTACCAAAAGATTCCATCCTTTTGTGCTCGAACTGGTCCGTTTTGGTCGATTGTATCAGAAACTTCTATTTACCTATGATGACTCCATGAAAAATAAACCGTATCAGTAAGACTTCTGTCCTGTAAGTTAAGTGTTAGGTCAGCGCTTTAAATACTAGTCGACTTTTTTTATCGAATTCTTAAGTGTCTTTCTCTTATTTTTATTTCACTGTTTGTTATCGATCTTCGGTCAGAATTTTAAGGTAAAGTCCTTTAGTACGTTAAAAATGTCTATTATTCCTCAAGAAAGTGCATGGAGGGGGTGAGGGTTATAAATTAATATCGGAGTACTTTATTCGATACAAAACTCACTTCCCTCAGGTTGAAGACTTACCCAGTTTCTACGACTCCTAATCTCCCGTTCTGATTTCAAAAGAAATCCTTACTCCAAAAAGAAAGAAAAGAAAAAAAAAAAGACCACAAAGATCTATGTGTCACAGAGACAGAAGGTTGGATGGAGGTTTAACAGTTGGGAAGAACGTGACTCTTGACTCGGAGAAATTAAGGACGGGGGTCAGTCTTGAGTCAAGGACTGAGACCTTTGTTTAAGAGGAGACTGCACCTTTCTAAGTAATCTTCCTCAATGTCTGGATGTCATCAAATGGCTAAAGTTCAATTTGACAGCCAAGATAGAACGTGAAGATGTGTCAAGGGGTCTCTGATTGCGGAACAGAATTTTAGTCAAAGGTTTCACCGACTTATCAGTACAGTGACTTAAGAACTATGACAACCTTACTGGAAACAATCAGTTTAACTAAAGTTTGTGATAAATCTACCTGAACAACACAGGACTTTAGATAAAGCTAGAATTGAGTGGTCATAAACAAAGGGATGTGGAGAGGACTTGAATCTTAAAAATAAATTCTTATACCGTGATAACCCTCAAGGGACCACCGGATCACCAATCCTAAGACGCGAAAGTGACGGTACCCAAGTTAGGGACCAGTCCCTTGACTCTAGAGTGTCACCACGTCGTATCGGACATGTATGACAACAAATCAACGATTCAGAACATTCGGAAAAAACCTAGGGTCCCTGACATCGGGCGGTCCGGGACCCAGGTACCCTAAAAGGTCCGTTCTTCACGACCTCACACAACGGTAAAGGAAGAGGTCCCCTAGAAGAGTTGGGTCTCTAACTTGACCTCAGAGGACGTAGTCGTCCCTCCAATAGTGGTTTGGTGGTCCCTTCGGGATCAGACGTATATGTATGCCGTACGTTTACAATAGTCCTGAACGGTCCACCGTGTAACCGTTTCTCTACGTTCTCTGTGTCAAAACTAGGGACCCAGTCCTTCTAGGGGACCTCCCGTACCGTTGGGTGAGGTCATAAGGACGGACCTTTTAAGGTACCAGTCTCCCTGGACCACCTAATGTCAGGTGCCCCAGTGTTTGTCAGCCTGTGTTGATTCACTCGTGAGTGCGTGTTCTACAATAGATCTTTGTTAAACACACCTGTTTGTGAAAGGTGAGAACCTCAAGGACCTTCCTAAACGGATGGTCATAAGACCTCAAAAATTCTCTCTAGAAGAAAATCCGGTAAAGTAAAGAGTAGTCTTCTCTAGAGGTCGGAGGACAGACTCCACTGTACGCTAACTAACGACCATAAATCCCCCGAAACCCTGAAATTCTTGAGATGAAAAGTCTTCGGTCAGAGTTACAAACCGAAAGACTAAAGTCGGAGATCTAATCAAACGAGAAACGATATGGACACAAAGACTCAGATCTGAGAGACGACAAGTCAAAATTTCCTTTAGTGTACACATACCCACATCCAAGAACCGACGTACCTAACCCCACTCCCTGAGTCACAGGTAGTCTAAACGTGTCTGACAGTTGGTTAACAAAAGGCTACACACGACGTCGGGACGGAAGGAGTCGTGGACCGAGGAAGTCCAGACTTGATATGTCTCCTAGGTACTCGGTTCGGACGGGTAACCACAAAGAGAAGACATCTATGAAATAACAAAAAATCCCTTTTATATTTGAAAACGAAAAAAATTTGATACTTTGTTAAAAATTTAAAAATAATAAAATTTCAAAAATAACTTTATCTCAACTAAATGTTACAACACAATCAAAGTCTATATGTCTTTTCACTAAATCAATACGTATATATGTATATGTGTATATGTGTGTGTGTGTGTGTATAACAAAAAGTCTAAGAAAAGGTAACATTCAATAATGTTCTATAACTCATATCAAGGGATACGACATGTCATCCAGGAATAATCCGTAAAATGTGATATCGAAGAGAACGTTCGATTCAGTTTGAAGAATTTTACTTAATTCTAAAGAAAAGACAATACTTAATAAAGAATAAGACAGAAAAAAACCCACTACCACCACCACCTCTAAATACAGAAATTTTAGAAAAAACACCTCAAAGTTCACCTTCTCTTCTGTTTACGAACACCAGTTAGACGATGTAAATTAGACAGGAGGTTCTCACTAAAATCTGGAATAAGAGATACGATCCAAAGGGTTTTATACAAAAGACTCCACAATTATCAATAATAATTTTTTTCTTTTCACCAGACACCAGTTGTAAAACCCTTTTTGACCCAGTTTGATTCGATTTGTCAAAGAAACGAACATTCCCGATAACCCTAGTAAATTATATGACTATAATAAATTCTTAGGAATTTCACCATCATAAAGGGTTTGGCGTCTAGAACGAAAGTGGTCCGATCTTGTGATTCTGGATTTCATTCTTTTCACGATTAGTTTCGTCAGGTTTCAGGTAGAGTCGAACCGTGAATTTCCAGCCATCAATTTGGAGGTCTTAACTCACAAGTACCGTATCTTGTACTTTACTTTATCACTACCCAGTCGTAGAGAAGGATTCCGGATGGTTGTAAGGTGTGAGGTTCTGACGTCTCCGTCCCGACCTATCGACGGAGGACCCAATAGTATGATCACGTTGTATCTCACTGACTGTGAAAAGACACAAATAGGAGGTAAACTAATAGGAAGAAGTCTCTCTGTGGGACTACAATAACCACAATGGTGGTAAGTTACATCCTACGAGGGATACCTTCTGGTAAAACATGGTTCGATAGAGCCCTTTCCGACTCGAGGTAATACCGATTACTCGAGTAAGAGTGGTACATGGTTAGAAATTAGCTGGTGATCTTTTTCGATCTTAAGTGAACGTCTACTTGACCTTATAGTTAATAAAATTCCTCTTTCTTGAGAGATCTTAAAACAAGAATTTTTTTGTTTTCCACATCCTCACCATCTGTCACTTTCGAGGAAACCGAACAGAAGTGGAAATCTCTATGACTTTCTAAAATGTACTATGACAAGCTGACGTTCACATCTTTGCATTGTGAACCACTCCCGTCCTTTCTACATAAGTTCATCAACTTTCACTTCCAAGGTTCTCGTTCTATAACATTATCAGACCCCGTTTACTTTCTATCCCTTCTTCTGGAAGGTATAGGGAACAAGTGACTGGTCGAAAAATGGTTGATAAATAGTGGCAGAAATTGGACCAGGAGAGGGTATAATAGTCACCGGAAGGAGGTTATTAGGGTGGAAAAGGACATCAGAAAAAAAAAAAAGTAAAGAAACAAAGAAAGAGAGAGAGAGAGAGAAAAAAAAAAAAAACGGTACGACGTGTGGTATACCCTAGAATCAAGGGGCGACCGGGTCTTAGTTTGGACACGGGGGACGTCTCCTTTACACCTCAGAAAAAAAATTTTAACTAAAACCCGACATGACCCAGAAGTAACGACCCACCCGAAAGAGATCAACGACGTTCACTCCCGGCGAGAACCAACGTCACACACCCAAAGGGTATCGTCACCGAAGAACAACGCCTCGTGTCCGAGATCTCGTCAGACCGAAGTCATCAACACCGAAGACCCGAGATCTCGTCTCGAGTCATCAGCGTCACGGGACGTAATCAACGGAGAGTCGCACACCCTAGAAGGACCTGGACTCTAGTTAGGGTACAGAGGACGTAACCGTCCGCCTAAGAAATGGTGACTCGGTGGTCCCTTTGGGGCTACACACCTCAGAACTGGTAACCGGGTGGTCCCTTCACAGGGAGGAGAACATAAGAAATACATAGGGAATCATAACTAACAAAGGAGAGACGGGTATTTGTACCGGTTTTAATAAGGAGGAGATTTAACGGGGTCTGACTAAAGAAAAATTTTAGGTTACAGAAAGGAAGAGAGAATAACAATAAACGACTTTCCAAAATGGAAAAGAGTAAAGAATTTGGAGAAGTAAGGACGGGAGGTATAAAATGACTTTGATGAGAATGAAACCATTCTTTCCTGGAAGAATTACGGTTTTAGTCACTGAAAATTTCAAGGACAGAATTGTCTCGATAGATAATGAGACCTGTTGTAATTGGGATAAGTTAGACAGGAATATATAAAAGTGAAAAACCGAAAGGTACCGTGGGGTCCAATGGTTTCGAAAGGAGATTGTCAAATAAGAGATTTAAGTTTACGAGGATAAAGAGATTTGAAACGAATTTATAACCACAAAAGTTCTCAACGAAGGACTCGAGAGGAATGAGATGAGTGAAAGAAACATACTAGATACAAGTGTCAAAACAAGTAATGGATAAAAAACTCCTGAATTTAAAAGAAAAAGATCGGGGTAGGACAGGGAGTTCGAAGTCTACGCAATAGAGGTTGGTGGATGATCCCTGGAGGTGGCCCTACAGGATGTGTGCAGAACTTGTACTGTACAAGTTTTATCTTAATTAGTAACAAAGGGATCCGGGGTATGGAAGAGTTGATAAGAGACAGAGCCAACGACTAAGTCAAGAGAGTAGACAGTCGGTTCAATCCTTAGTGGAAACTAAGAAGGATGAGGGAGTACGGTGAGTATTCTAAAGGTCTAAAAAAAAATTTTTGTCCCAAAGATAACAGACGAAGAGAGAATAGTAACGCAGAGAACAGACCCAAACCCACTCGGAAATAGTAGAGAGTGAACCGAAAAATTTTTCAGATGAAAAAGAGGGACTGAATCAGGAAAAGTTTAGACAGGAGAAGTATCAACAGTCTGAATGGATAAACTTCATTTATATACTAGTAAAGTGAAGAGTGGTTTTGGAAAGTAACTGAGAGGTAGTGCATTTCCTATTTCAGATTTGAGAATGGTACTAGACCGGTACTTTAAAAGGGTCAGGGGAAAATATTGGTTACAAGATGTTATATGTCTTAACAAACACCAAAGGACTCTTGTCGTCCGATAAAGTTTCGATGAAACCAAGTGTGACAGAATTCCCCATCCTTACTAAGGAGGACGATAATGAAATAATGGAAACGATCTCGTGTACGTAGGAAATTATTATTTGCCCATCAAATCCCAGTGAGTTAGAAGTCTCACCTAATCCATGAAGAAGTACCACAATGATGTTATGAGATAAATATAGAGGGAGAGAGAAAAATCCAGAAATAACTTAAACAATGTTGTAACTAAGACAAAATACAAAACCAAAAAAACGGGGTTCCGTACACCCTAGGGGTTGGTCCCTAGATTGGACGTGGGGGACGTAATCTTCCACTTCAGAATTGGTTACATGATGGTCCCTTAAGAGATATAGAGAAATTGTATGTCAAAGTATTGTACCTAAAAATACGGACCGAGAGATTGATATGGTACAACTACTTTCTTTCACATAGTATAAATAAAAACGTAAGGGTGACGAATCGAGTTCTTGACCTGAGAAGATTTACTAATTCTATTTCTTATTTGTTCAGTTCCGATAACCTTGTATCATGTCCCCTTTCTGCCTTTTTATAAATCCTCTATTTTTCCTAAACCATTGATCGATCAACCTTCAACAATCCCCCGACTTCTTTCTATTCCTCCTTAGTTCCTACTGGTATCGAACATTTACTGTCACTTATTTAAGTCCTTATGTTCTCTTCTTCTCTCGAAGTTCCCTTCTAATTAAGATTTATACGTACAGTTCAAACTCTACGAGTACCCTTAAGATATTTTATAAAAGGATGAAATAACTGTCGTGACTCATGTCATCAATGTGTCTGTGAGTTTTAAACAACTTAATCTAAAGGTAATGATTAAACAATTTTCATCGGTACTACTCTCAATTTAAGAACCTAGATGATACGTTCTATTAATATAAACTTAGTCAATAAAAAAGAACTTTTCAGGTATAAAGTCCAAAAATCGATCTACTTAAATTGCTACAAAAGGAAGTAACACGAGTACAATTTGAAACTTTCAAACTTCCTTTTTTTCTTTTTGAAATCCAGGTTTCATGTCTTCCTTTTGGAAAGATCCAGTCTATTCGTAAACAATTAAATTAATTCTAATTCATTATTGTCCTTTAGTAAAGACGGGGTCTAGACTTTTGGAGAAGAAGGGTTCCACGATCTTAGTTTCCTTTGGACAACTGTAATCCCGACCCGTCACTACAACCTCACAAACCCATAAAACAAAACAAAACCCAAACTGACTAAGTTTTCGATCTCGATGGAGACGGTCTTTTCTGTCCGTAGTGTCTTTCAGACATGTTGACCAATCTGATTGATTATTAGTGTATTGTTAACCAACACCTAAACAGGGAAGACATTGGTCCACACCCGACCATTATTAAAACGTAGGAAAGGTCCAAAATCGAGTGAGTGTTAACTACAAACGGTGTATTGATTTCCGTGATAGGTTTTGGTGAGAACCCGTTCTCGATGGACCTAGGACAAACAACAGGACATATTTGTGACCCTCTTGTTTTAAGGTAAAGATGAGTACTTCTCCTTGTGGACGAAAAGATTAGTCGTCCTTGTAAAATCAGTTTTAACTACGTATGGTCAACCTTTTAACAAATATCTAAGTACTGCCGTTGTGTGGGAGAGAACGACGAACCTGTCTACTTTCTCTGTGGGGCTCTGGAAATTAGAGTGGATACCGCTGTCCCCGGGTGACCTCGACCAAACAATACAGATACTATCTTAAGAGTGGTGTTTAGTTTCTCTTGTGTGGTTCTAGAATGTGACTACTAATGTCGTTAGAAAGAGTCCATAGACACTTAGATATTACCCTTACCAAAGTAACTTATGGTTTTCTATGTTCCGAGGGTTTGAGTTTAAGAAAAACGAGATTATGTTGTCTAGAATTAAGAACGAAAATGACATGCCGTTTAAGAAAACGGTCGAGGACTCAGCTCGTGTCTCCTTTTACACCAACAATAATTACTTAAAGACGGGAAATTACAAAACATACTCTGGTTATTAGAAGTAAAAGGGTCGAACGATGTAAGTAGAAATTTGGTAGGAAAAAACGTTTTACGAAATCTATAAGAACTAACAAATATTATCCGATTGTCACTAAATTCTACAACCCACTGTCAAATCTTTCGAATATTTTGTGAGTCACAGTCGTGACCTCTGAAGGACTCCATGTTCACCATGTTTAACAAGTTCTCAATTCGTTGTTAATCCGGAGACACTACTTACTGAAATCTCTGAAACACTACTTCCCTCAGTCAACTCTTTCTACTAGAATAGTCAAGATACAACATTGACCTTTCCGTTTACGAGGGTGTTTATAAAGTCGAGGTTGTACTTTTGTAGTTTTACCCATTGTGACGAGGTCTTAGTTGTCTCTTTTAAACCCACTATACATATATGGAATGGTAGTTCTACCGTGTATAATCTTTATTCCTAATTATTTTTTATTAAACATACATTATTGATATGTGTTTTTAATATTTTAGTTTACTTACTTCATTAAAAGGGACTGTACGAATTGAGTACTAATACTTTTAATTCCTAAAAAATAATTATTATAAATATTCGGTTATAAGATCAAGACTACTGAGTTTCTCAAACGTTTAAGGTACTGAGAGGGACAGTTGATCAGCTAGGACACCGTCTTCTATATATATTACGTTAGTACACCCTTTCCGTAGAAGACAAAAATAGTAGATAAATAAATAACCGGTGTGGTACGCCGAACACCCTAAAATCAAAGACTGGTCCTTAACTTGGACCCGGAAACCATCACTCTTCCATCTCGGGATTGGTGACCTGACACCCCCTTAAGGACGTAGAAGTCCTAAAATTAACCTCGGTACACTCTTTAGTGACCTTCTAAAGAGAAAAATCTGAAGGTCTCGTGACTTTGACTTTTTTTTCTTTGTGTCTATAGGAGGGGGTTTTATGATTGACTTCTGTGTAATACATTTTTATTTATTTATTTGGAAAAGATTTACTCCCCTTTTTGGGTTAGACATACAACAGAAAGTTTCAGGGTCAAAGACACCCAACTCTTGGAAACCGAACGAAAACGTCGGTTGAGACTATGTCCCGACCGAGTCAACGTTCAAGTGACAAAGAAGGAGAAGGTTCGACGGACGAGAACACAAAGAGTCAGAACTGGAGAATGTTTATCCTATCCGGGGTCTTCCTATAAAAGAATACCTTCTTCATTCGTTTGTGTGTCATACGCTGTCGAATTTTAGACAAGACGTTACCGTACCGGTTCGAAGTTCAATGATTTTAGATTTGAACTTTACGGTACGAAAGATGACAACCACGTCGGAGAACGGAGAGACCCTACGTCAGGGTATACAGTGTGTTTTCACATTGGACTGAGGTAAACGTCTTACATGTCTTCTTGGTTACGTCACAGTTATTGAAAACCTATCAGCATTTTTAGACTCCTGGCTCTGCCTAATATTGTCAGTAGGATCCCGACTTTTTGTCCTAGTCTTCTTTGAAAATCTCACCAGTAGAGTGAGCACGGACGTGAGACCAAATGTTTCCCTGTGTTCTTTCTTGTAAACTTAGTCATAGACTCTCCTAATAGTTGGTTCTGTTACAAGTAACGTCAAAGACGACTTCGAGGACTCTAGATCTCAATTATTATCCTCGATTCATTGGAGTAGCAGCTTTAGTCATATCACCATTATACACGTTTTGAACGGTTTTACACCTGTTTTAAGTCGACTCGTTTGGGAACAGACTAATTCTCGACCCGTTTCCTCTTATTCCTTCTCTTTCTTAAAGATACTTCCTGCAAGAATTTGAAACACTAGAAAAAGGTAGAACCCACCAACGAAGTAAGGACGAAATTCGATTCACTCTGCCCTGAAATTCTGTGGTTTAAACTCTCCATCTGTACACAGGAGACCCCTGACCTTCGTACTCTTGACCATACTCTGTACTACGATACCTAGTCGAAACTTCACCGTCTCTCACTCTCTCGTTCTCACTCTCATCTCTCTCTTTTTCTCCTCGTTTTCTCCGTCCCGACGTGACCCTCGAGTGCTACACAGACCGTTGTCGTGTCGTTCCCAAAGAACACCTGTTGTGTCCCCGTTGATCGTTCGGGGCTCACAGTACGACATATAAAAGGTTCTCCTACGGACCTCTTCGTTACTGGACGTTTGTCCTCCTACCTGTTAACCTTCGGTTCCCCGATTCCTTCCTTATGTCGACATTCCCTTCATAAGGAGACAGTTTCTTCGATAATAGTCTCCCGGGTCCTCCCCACAGAAGTTCCTTCGGGTGTACTCGTGGGATCTGTCTTTCTTAATGGTACGATAGGGGTCTTTCATGTAAGTACCTAATCCGAATACGAGGAGTTCATTCTGAAAACAACGGGAATTGTAGCGGGATTGGGTTGGGTTCCCGAATAAGTCACCGAGTCGTCATTTCTTAGACGGACGTCACATCCTATGTACCCAACCTAGGGGTCCAGTCCTTCTAGGGGACCTCCTCTCGTACCGTTGGGTGAGGTAATAAGAACGGACCTCTTAGGGTACTTGTTTGCTTGGACCGCACGATGTCAGGTATCCAAGTTTTTGTCAGTCTGTGTTGACTTCGTTGAATCGTACGTACCTACGTCCGTACGTTGGACTGGGTCACCCCTTTCCCTACCCTCTTCTTCTCTCCGTTTCGTACTACGTCTTTATCCTTTCTTCGGAGGACATGTGAAAGAGAAACCCGAAAACTCTGACTCCGTTCCGACTCGACCCCCTTTCTTTAGTAAAGTACAGCAATATTGTTTCCAGACTCGTTAAAATCATGACTTCACTCTCAGAAGAATACGGACTTACACTGACTTCAGAATAATAATAGGTTTTCATCGCAATTTTAATACCCTGGTTGTTCTCAAATACGTTTACGTCCCTGCTTTATTACGTGTCTCAAACTTTCCTACCCAACCCCTTCGTTCCTTCTTTTTTATAAAAGACGATTGTGAAATAGTCGATTCTGATAAATTAATGATCGATGTTTATTTTTAGTTAAAATGGTACTCCTTGTTTTTTGAAAAGTTTTGTGTCAGAGAAGACAATTACGTAACCTATTTGGTTAACTCCTTCCATTAGATAGTTAAATCGTTAATTTATCGGAACAAAAGCTAGACAAAGGTAATTTCTGTGGAGGGTGGAAGACACCTGTCTTAAAGACCACCTTCAGAGTCTCAGATGATCTTCTCCGTTCGCAAGAGGTAGAAGGACGAATACAACCGGTCGCTAAGATCAGAAGTCCACAGATATATTTGTGATTAATAAAATTTTCAAGTAAAACATCTCGGAGCTCAACACTGATGACGAAACAAACCGACTCACTACTACTTATGTAATAAATTAGAGGAGGTCTGTATTAAAGAAACTACGTTTTATTCTAACTGTTACGTTAATTTCTACGTTACTTTAAAATTTTTTAGTTTTCGATGTCTTTAGTCTTTCGGTCGTATTTATGGAGTACCTTTACTGTGGGCGTACAGGGGACGTTTTTGAGAAACACAGCGGGGTACCAATATCGCTTACACAGTTGGTGAAGTATCGGTATAAAAAAACGTCGAAGGTCCTATTAGTTTAAAAAAAAGGTATTTAAGACTTGAAGTGAGACATAACCTTTTCTCTTCTCACTCTTAAAACTAATTTTCCTGACAAAATACTAAATTTTTGAGTTCAATTTTAGTGTATTTTCAGTAGAAAAAATGTCTAACTAGAATGATATTCTGTTTCTTACTTAAAGAAATTCTACACAAGATTAAAAAAGTTTTATATTTATAGACACGTATATATTTGATCGTTATGTAGTTACAGACATCCTCGTGTCAAGTCTTGAAAGAAGATACTTTTCACCAATCCAAATAACAGGTGTCTCTAGGTGACAACATAGATTTTAAGAGTTAAATTTTTGGTTCTGAACTTTTAGTGTTTAAGATAGAGGTAAATGATCTTAAAAAGTAGACTTATAATTAATCATAGACAAAACGTAAGTCGAGACACGACTCCCTGTCCGTATGTTTCCATTTATTTGGTATCACTGACAAGAATTCTGTCTTGTAAGTTTGTCCTCTTTGTTTATACATTTATAAATGATTCAGGAAATAACCTCCCTTTATGGTCTTAGACCCGAAGGGACTACCGAGTCACCATTTCTTAGACGGACATTACACCCTCTACAGGCTCTGCACCCAAACTAGGGACCCAGTCCTTCTAGGGGATCTCCTCCCGTACCGTTGGGAGAGGTCCTAAGAACGAATCTCTTTGGGTACCTGTCTCCTCGGACCGCCGGATCTCAGGTTTCCCAGTGTTTCGTGGACTCGAGGACGTGTTTTTAGCCTGAGACCGAACCCTCTCTTTTCCCTTATCGAGACGTCCCCGTACCGTCTGAAGTTCTCCCGAAGGACTCGTCTCACTCCGAACGACAACCCACCCTCACCCCTTTGTCCCCCTCACCCGAAGACCCTCGGGGTCTTCACTCACTTCAGAGGTAGACAGCGAAGACATTAAGTATAAGGAGGGAGGGCTGGGTTGGTACGAGTTCCGTAATTACCTCTAGTCGTCTCCAAGATCAAATCCAGGTGACAACTCTTCTCCCTGGGGAAGTGATTCATATTACCGAGGTCCTAAGGAGTAACCGAACTGGTTCCGAAAGAGTCTGAATGGATATCAGACTCTGAGAAGTATGGATTAGGTGGAAGAAGGTGAGGGAAACATAGTCTGTGTAATGTCGGTTTGTACCAAGGGTCATATATCACCTGTGAGTTCTATATAAACCACATTCTGACTCACTATACATAACTCACCACACTAGACTTTGAGAAGGGTGGATGGGGGTGGGGGAGGGAAAATAAGAAGGGTCTGCAAGAAAGGTTATTTAGGGGAATAGACCAACTAGGACAGGACCACATACAGAGAAACTCTTGGGTATGACGGTACCCCTCCCTTAATATAAGGGGGAAGGAAAAGATTTCTATTTTCTCTTTTAAAAAAAAGTTCCACTTTTTTGTTTATTAATAAACGTAAACAATTAGGTTGACGTTCTATTTTCTTCGTCATGTTTCCACAGATTAAAAGACAGAAAAGACACGAACGTGTCGATAAAACCACTGTATGTTTCTTCTCACAAAGAGGGGTTTATTTCCATCACTTATCTCTTCCTAGTATTTCCTCTTTAGACCTTCTTTTCCTTTTCTACCCTTTGTCAGACACAGCAGTGGACTTTTTATGACGAGTTCCACGAGTTACTACAAACACTTCAAAAAAGAACAGACCAATGTTCATGAGTCGAAATTCCACGGGTCAATATTTTTTATCTTCTTTGAAACGTCATTCACCAAAGATCTCTTTCCAGTCAAGAGACTCTTTCTCTGAGACTCGGTCTTTGACCGTACGTCCCCCGGTGGTCCTCCTAGGGGGGGAGGAACCCTAGTTGTGGAGGTTCCCTCACTCCCTTCTGTTTGTCCCATCTCTCTCTTCAACTTGACGTCATAACAACGTTGTGTCCGAAAACGACTAGAGTGGTCTTCAAGATCTCGACCCTTTCGGGAAGACTCTACCAGGTTTAAATCTTTTCCCCGACTCAAAACTAACTCCGAGACGGGTTTCCTTTTCTCCGAAAGACTCTCAGAGGACACACGACTCTAAACACCAAACGTAAACCCCTGGTCTTACTCGTTACGTCCGGAGGGGGGGTGGTTGGGACTGGAACGAGGGTGACTGTAATCTGATCTTCCCCTCTGTCTGTTGGTTCGGGCCCTAGACAATTCCCTGTGTTTGTTCCCGTGGTCAATGTCCTCGAGTACCGTCCTTCTTGGTTAACTCAGGTCCCAGAAGAGTCAGGTCTTCGGGAGTCAATCCAAAAGAGTCTCCTTTGACGTGACCTTCCCACTGGTTTTCGAAGGGTCCACTCTTCCACCACCTCTCACCCGAGGTTCTTCTCCCTTGTGATCGAAATTCCTAGACCCCCACTGACTCTCGATCCGCACGAACTCCTCGGCTTTGTGAGTCACCACCTCACTCACACACGCACACACACGTGTACACACACACATATGTACATTCATGTGTACCCACGTACACGTGACCTACGATCCTGATTCAGATGGATCCTTCCACCTCCGGTGTAGAACTCACCGGTGCTACTCCTACTACTTACGGTTCCAGACTACTGCTCAAGTCCAAAGAAAAGGCGGAGGTGAATGATGGTATTGAAGGAGAAAACAAAATAGTAAAGGGAAGGAGAAGAAGGAAGGAAAGTAGAAGTGGTTCAGACGTTTTGACTCCTCGTGGTAGTTTCGGGACTACCGTCCGTTTTACCAAGTACCATAGACCGTGTACCATTCACGGTTTCTATAGAAACGACTCTACTCAAGTAAAATTTAGATGGACCTCCGTAATGTCAAGGAGGTCAAGGCCAACTCTCCGGCGTTAGTTCCTTCTTTATACCTCGATGGTCTCAGGAGTTCTTCCTTTTCGTTTGTACTGGACGTCTGGAGTTTATTGTAATTTCCTCTAAGTTGAGTATTGGGTATCTTCTTTACTAGTTTTCTGGGGAGAAGATTAGGGACTGACAGAATTTGGGAAGTCGATGGGATCTACGGTTTACAGAGTTGAGTGAAATGTACTGGAATTGGGGCGGACTGAAGTTCTTTGACTTAAACCACTAAAATGAAACCGGTGAAAGATGACAAAGAGTACGAAAACGTAGTGTCTAGACCACCGGTCCTTTCATTTCAAAGCTCTTTCCTCTCCCCCTAGGACGTTACACACGACCTCTTTCGGTCCTCGTGAGCATTAACTGTGTTTTTATTTAGAGTGAACCAACTGTATAAGTTACCTGTCGAAGGACAGAGGGGTCAAGGGTCACGAAGGACTCGAGGGGGACTCGTTGACGTGTGTTAGGCCCGACAGACACTCGAGAGGAACGACTCGTTCTCGTCGACCAAGAGAATGGATGTCTACCACAGAAAGAAAATACTCTGAACATAAATCACAACTCTGATGGCTAAATGACAGAAGATACTCTTGACTAGTCTCCGGAGCTGAGGAAAGTAAATATTTGTAGGTTGGACTCCGTTTTAATTACTATGATGAAGTTACTGCTTAAGACTTTCGTTAGTCAGTCTTTAGGAGAAGGGGTTTCGGTGAGAAAAGGTTTAATGAGTAACTATGACTGTTAAAGTATATACTAAAATAGTCCTTGGAAATGTCACAGACTTTGTACTTGCTCCATTCTCCTATGAATGTTGTATTCGGGAGAGTAGATTGGGAGTCCAAAAATAAAAAAGTTTGGGACGAGGGTGAAAGAAGAAATACTTAAGTTTCGTAATAAATACCCGACCACAGGGGAATACAAGGGAATACCCTTTGTTACCTTTGTCTCTGAAATAAAACCCCCCTAAGTCTTAGTGACGTCTACCACTGACGTCGGTACTTTAATTTTCTGTGAATGAGGAACCTTCTTTTCACTACTGGTTGGATCTATCGTATAAGTTTTCGTCTCTGTAATGAAACGGTTGTTTCCAGGTAAATCAGTTTCGGTACCAAATAGGTCATNTTGTTACCTTTGTCTCTGAAATAAAACCCCCCTAAGTCTTAGTGACGTCTACCACTGACGTCGGTACTTTAATTTTCTGTGAATGAGGAACCTTCTTTTCACTACTGGTTGGATCTATCGTATAAGTTTTCGTCTCTGTAATGAAACGGTTGTTTCCAAGTAAATCAGTTTCGGTACCAAATAGGTCATCAGTACATACCTACACTCTCAACCTGACACTTCTTTCGACTCGCGACTTCTTGACTACGAAAACTTGACACCACAACCTCTTCCGAGAACTCTCAGGGAACCTGACACTCCTCTAGGTTGGTCAGGTAAGATTTCCTCTAGTCAGGACCCACAAGTGACCTTCCTGACTACGACTTCGACTTTGAGGTTATGAAACCGGTGGACTACATTTCTTGATTGAGTACACTTTTCTGGGACTACGACCCTTTCTAATTCCCATCCTCCTCTTCCCCTGCTGTCTCCTACTCTACCAACCTACCGTAGTGTACTCAAACTTATCCGAGGCCCTCAACCACTACCTATCCCTCCGGACCGTACGACGTCAGGTGCCCTAACGTTTCTCATCCTGTACTGACTCACTGACTTGACTTGACAGGGGAATAAAGGTCCTTAGTAATATTGACTAAACTTTAGTATTAGGAATTCACATGGTAGACGAAACTTAAAATACTTCCAACAACTTATAATATGTCACGGAAAACCCAGGAAAAATTCTGTGGTCGTTCCTAGGAATCTCCTTGGTACTTTAAGTGTGTCGGACCTTTTATACCTAAATGGACACAATTCTTCACGTGAGGTAGGTGACCGTTTACTTTAGGTTAGGGGTTTCAAAACTACTAGTGTTCCTATAACTCATTCAAAAGGGACACTTTATTCGTCTAGAGTTCAGTATTTGAGACTACTGTAAAGATCTACAGACATAAATGTGTTCGTTCACCTCGCCTTAAGGAAATCTTACACTATCAACGGGATATCCTGAGTTAAGAGTAAAATATCTTAAACGACATGTAATCACGAAACACACACACACACAGACACACACACACGCACACACACACACACACCTATCAAAATACACAGTCACCCGTACAAAACTAGACTTCGTTTACCTCTGAACCTACGATTTCTCGGTACAACACTAACCTATGTTTTCATAAAAACTTTGTAAAATTTGACCTGAACTTGACGACCTAAAATTTAATGTTCAACAGGAAATACATTTTAGAACTATTTTAGGTGAGTGTAGTTCTCATTAAAAAAAAAAAATGAATCTTATGTTTACTATTAATAACAACGTCCTTAAATGGAAAAATTTTGGAACACTTATTAAACGTCCACTAACCTTAATTCGGTGACTTGTGGTGGTTGTTGGTTATGTCAGACCGACCATAAGAGGTCCCCTGGACTAGACTTTAGGTCTTTCTTTTTGTTGTGCACAACGAAACTTTGTCTACCATTTGTAAAATTGTCGTGACGGAGTGTAAAGTAACTTGGGATCGACCGTAGGACTAGTGTTCTGGAGGAATAGTAAAGATGGAACAAAAGTCGGTATAATAATTATGAACCATAAACTTGAAAAGTCGTGCAGACTTTGTGTCGTTTGTTAGTACTGACGATCATTTTGTAGTGATGTAACACCATACCACGTAAGTTTTGACAAGGTAACATGGAAACGTTCTCTACAAGTTCCCGAAAAAGTTTACAACCAGAGTTCCTTCACGAGTAGGTTTTGACCCCTATCATCCTTATTGACTAGTTCCAGAAGGGAGGTAACTGTAACACCATCTTAAATCACGGTACGTGGAAGACGGTTAGGACGTCCCAAAGTAAATTAGAAAGTTAGTCTATCATGTAATAGGGAGACAACCAACTCAGAGGTTACTTTTCTTAGATGTTCAATTTTTTTTTTGAAACGAAAGTTTAGACTACACATGTTCTATATCTTCTGTTATAGTTTGTTCATTGGACTACTTTTGTCTCTGTATGTAGGTCAACTTCCTGTCGGGAAATTTGACAATCTTTGCTGTATTTAAGAAGAGAGGGTTCGGATACAAAAAGGAAAAGGTATAAGGATCATCACTGTAGTAGATGACTGGGTGATTGAGTGCGAATTTCGAGAAACGAAAGAAATACGATAGAAATTAAAGAGATAGGGAGAATCCGCGAAGTGAAAGAGTAGATTAGTCGAATTGCACAATAACTAAGTTTATCCGTACTTCATAAGATCACGACATTCTCATGAATCTCTACAACGTTAGAAAAACAAAACATCTACTCTTTTGACCCTTAGGTGTCTCCAATCGATCGAGTTATCTCCAGTACGATGATGAACTCTTTTCTCGGTGTCTTGATCTTAAGCTAAAACACTTTTCGTCAGACACAAGGTCCCACGTGTAGGGTCCCGGTAAACGGTACCTTCGGAAAGTAGATAGTGGAGGAAATTTAAGGTATTCGTGTCAGGACGAACTCCGAGGGTACCGGAGTTTCCACACGATAACAATCACTTCAGCGAGTCAGCACAGACTGAGAAACGTTGGGGTACCTGACATCGGATGGTCCGAGGAGACAGGTACCCTAAAAGGTCCGTTATCATGACCTCACGCAACGGTAAAGGAAGAGGTCCCCTAGAAGGACTGGGTCCCTACCTTGGGCCCAGAGGGCGTAACATCTGTCTGCGAAATGGCAGACTCGATGGTCCCTTGAGGAACACGATGATAATTGTGAACGAATTACCTAGAAGAACTTGGTACGCACACTCGACGGGTCAGTACAGACTGAGACGGTACAGTACCTGACATCGGACGGTCCGAGGAGACAGGAACCTTAATAGGTCCGTTCTTATGATCTCACCCAACGACAAAGGAAGAGGTCCCTTAGAAGGACTGGGTCTCTAGTTTGGGTCCAGAGGACGTTACGTCCGTCTAAGAACTGGTAGACTTGGTGGTCCCTTCGGGAGAACGTGGTACCGACGGGAGATTAAGTAAGAGGTGCGTCATTAGGACGCTATTTAAAGGTTTACAGAGTAGAGGGAAAGTACGAGTTTTTGGAATAGTCGAGAGGTACAAGACGCCTCAGTCCAAAATTGAGACTCCAAGTCAATTGTAAATGACTTAAAAATAACGTATAGTCGAAAACGATCCACCTCTAAAATGTGACTCATGAGTGAAAATTAGAGGTATTAGTACTCTACACCCAGTAATAGAGCAAAGTGTCTACTCCATAAACTCCGAGTATCTCTAACTCCAATATTTAGATCATTTACCCCTTGTGTCCTGAGTTTAGGTTCAGGAACTAGAGGTTCATGTCCCAGTTACCGGGGTAGGAGAGTTGTGAAAGGAAGCTCATTCGTCCAGTCTAAAGATGAAAAAGTGACTTGTACTAAACGTCAGTTGTTGTAGACAAAAAGGAGCACGATTAGGTAGACGGATCTTTCGGGACGGGAGACGTTTTATCAGACACATTTACGATGTGTTGGAGGTCTGAATTGTGTCTGAAGAGAGGATCTCCCAGAATGGGTTACGGAGTCAGTCCTACTGAGAAGACAGGAAACACTGAAGTTATATTAAAAGTCAAGGTAATGACTAAAATAGTTTCTGATGTACTTTAATGTCGATAAACACTGAGATAGAAAAAAGAATATAGTATAGTTATACATAAATTCCAGTCTCAGTTCCAATTAAAGATTTAAGACTAAAGGAGGTATCATAATACGTACGTAAATTTTTTTATAAATAACTTGACTTTCAGTTTCCCTGAAAACAATCTCTGTTAAGGAAAATTACAGAGACCTATTCCAAATTAAGGAAGAAGTCCAGAAATGAGAAAGACAACTCTAAAGGGAAACGTAGCACACGACGTACGATTCGACGAAGTCAGTACAGGTCGAGAAACACTGGGGCACCTGGTATCGGGCGGTCCGAGGAGACAGGTACCCTAAGAAGTCCGTTCTTATGATCTCACCCAACGGTACGGGTGGAGATCTCCTGGAAGGACTGCGTTCCTAACTTGGGTGTAGAAAATACACGGGACTTGACTGTCCGTCCAAGAAATGGTGGTCGCGGTGGACCCTTCGGGGGAAACGTTATCAGTGCGTGTATAAGATTTCACCAGTGACGGTAGTGAACAGTCCGTGATGACGTAAGTAGGGAGGTATTACTTAAATCACTCTGAGACGTTTCCAAATAAGAAAGTACTATATAAGTTCCTCGTCACACTTCTTTAGGCCTTCCGTAAGAGAAAGTCTTAAAGGGAAGGTTAGTGACAATGTTACTCGTAGCGGTTCGAGTTGTCTCACTGGATTCTACAGTTCCGGGGTCAGTGACTAGGAGGTCCAGTTCAAGGTAGACCTCACAGTTATAGGGTCATAATCTTTTTATGAGACACTTTAGTGAACTTTAAAAGGAATGCCCTAAACTGGATATTGATAGACAAACGAAAAGACCAGGTCTTAAGACTAAAATTTTTTTCTTGAGACTTATTAGTCTTTTCGAGAAGTAAAGTCTCTGATCATTTCTGGGTCGAAGTAAACACAACAATTATCAAACGATTCCGACAGTATTTTTTCGTTGTGTCTGACCCATCGAATTTATTGGGTGTAAATAAAAGAGTACTAAGAACAGAGCATCAGGTTCTAGTTTCATAAACACACCAACCAAAGAAGACTCCTGTAAAGACGAACTGAACATCTACCAGTAGAAGAGACATAGGTGTACGCCAGAAGACACATACAGATACGGAATTAGAGGAGATGAATATTTCTGTGATCAGTATAACCTAATCCCGGGTCGTATTGCTGGAATCAAAAGGAGCACATACGCACAAGTCAGAGAGTCAGCACAAACTGAGAAAGACTGGGCCACTTGACATCGGGGTGTCCGAGGAGCCAGGTACCCTAAGAGGTCCGTTCTTATGACCTCACCCAACAGTAAAGAAGGAGGTCCCCTAGAAGGATTGGGTCCCTAGTTTGGTCCAAAGAACGTAACGTCCGTCTAAGAAATGGTAACTCGGTGGTCCGTTCGGGGGTAAAAAGGAATTAATGGGGAAAACTCCGGGTTTATGTCAGTGTAAGACTTCATGACTCTCGATCCTGAAGTTTTATACTTAGACCAACCCATCTTTGTGTTAAGTCGAGAATTATAGTCATTCCCTGGAACCGTTAGGTCAACTCGATTTAAAGGTGATGTCTAAAAAGAATGTCTAAGAAAGGTAAAGTCATAGTTCTACATCAGGGAGGATCGTAATAGAGACCCGTCGGTCATTCTAGTGACCCGTAGACACGACACCCGATATCTTCGATTTCTTTTAGGTTCATCGACGGATAAGGATTCTCTTTTGTATAAAAGATTTACAGGTCATAAAAGACACCCCAACATCCTTTTACGTCTGGTGGTTACGTACTATCTCCCTTTCTTAGACAAAAAGTCTTAAAATCCATGACAATAAATAATTAGTCTACTAGAATCTGTTTCATCCACTGGAGAAGCACCCAAGTAAAGGAATACACATTTAACCCCTTTTATTACCGTTATAGTATTTTCTGAAATTACTCGAAAATTTATGAATAAAGACCGTGGGTCGTGTGTTGTTCACTCTCGGTAGTACTTCCGTGTCCTGTCCGTTCTTCGCAAGCCTTACGAAGACTCACGGGACGTCATGTGGCGAACCAACAAACAACAAGTCAACGATTCAACTCAGGTTGAGCAACGTTGGGGTGCCTGACGTCGTACGGTCCGAAGGAGTAGGAAGTGATAGAGGGTCTTAACCGAGGTTGAGTACAGAAAACTCAGCCACGCGACGATCCGTGAAATAAAATAAAAATATACTGTGGTTAAATTACGGTAGTTAAATGAAACAAAGTTATCCTTTATCAAGCGTACTAAAAAAAGAATGTTCGTAAGACATTGATAGAAACTAAAGAGTGACTAGGTTCTAAATCCTCTCCCTCGAAGTCAAAGGTTCACCGACGTAAAGACATAACAAAACACAATGACATCATACAAGAAACCGACAATTAACAACCAAAATACATTATACATGAGAACCTAGTCAACTGTACACTCTAGAATCAAGGGACTGATCCCTAGTTTGGACACGAAGGACTTCACCTTCATGTCTCAGAATTCGTACCCTGACGGTTCTTCAGGGATCCGTGAATTTTAAGTAATCGATAAAGTTTCGTTTTCAGCCACTTCTATCCTTCACAGATTTAGTGTCGTAGGAGAGAGAACAGGATGATTGGGACAATGTCTGAGAGTTGTCCCGAACATCCAACGACCACTTCGTGCAAGACTTAGTTCGTCTGACTGTTGGAGACTTTTAAGGGAGTACAGAGGTGACGAGTAGTCATTGATTGTTCGAGGTCCCTCTTCCTTCCCCGTAGACGTTTTATGGTGGTGGTAGACGTTCTGTTCAAGAGGATTTAACGTTTGTCGTTCTATCGTACAAGACTTAGATCATCTGTGTCGAGACTATATCTTCTGATACAAGACCTCTTAATAAGATAGGGTCACGGAAGGATAAGGACTCTCTATCTTTACTATTTAATATTGATTCTACATTTACGTGAACACTTAAATTCTAACGACCAAGACATCTCCTTCGGCAAAAACCTTCGCCAATTAACCATAAGAATTGATTTTCTAAAGATTGAAGTTTTATCGAAAATTTTACGTGTGTTGATCTTTCATTATGATCCTTATTCGCACCAAGAAAAGTCGTGTACTAAACATAAACCGGAAATAAATCTAGTAAGATGAACCACTTAAAAATTTTCCTTTACTCGTCCGATAAACAAAAGTTGAAGGTAACATTTCCAGATTTAATAGTATTGTATATACATGTTGATCGGTATGTTAAACATTTTTTAAGAAGAAAGGACACTTTTAATAATGGTATATGATCGTACGTGTCCACAACCGACCGTCTACGTTAGTTTCTTGGTATACGTTAATATTTTTATTAGTCATCGGTATTTTATAATTTTGTTGACAAAAAGGGGAATAGTTATAAAAGATTTCGAGGTTACTGTAATTCGTGGTGTCCCCTTTCAAAAAAGAAAGAAAAAAAATTGACAACTTAAAGTTCACAGGTCTTATCACGGATCTCATTTTTAATCAGAAATAAACAATTACCTTCTAACCTTTGAAACTACAACACATATATTTAACCGTCAAAAGGTGAAAATTCTTTATGAACTCTTACGGGTACTTTTGTATAAAATTTTCGTTTTATTCAACCTTCGTTGTATTGTATATGGATAGTCCAACTAATATAATTCCATATTAGTATATGAAATTGAACGAATGAGAAATTTGTTACTATAACTTTATTCTCATATAAGACTACACCTTGTAAAATTAAATGAAAATATTTTTCGACTAATATTAGTCTTATATTTATAATAACATAAAAACCTTTTGATTTCGTATACTTACGTATCTCTTTTGGGACCAACAAAACTTCACTACTATGGTACTGTCAAATAAGAAAAATGATTTTTATACGTAAAAGATTTACTTGTATATAACCGAAAAATACACTTAATTTTTTAGTCGTTATCACCGTCGTTAATCTAATTTAGGAACACAAATTTTCGTAAAACTTTTGAGTACGTTTTTATTAGTCGAATTCATTGAAACGAAGATGAAGATATCGTGTTACCTGATTCTCCCTTCCTAATACGTAACCGAGTTATTTCGGGTAGTGTCCTTATTGTAATTATTATAAAACCTAAGGTCATCGTCGAAATAAGGTTTCTAACTTACCGTAAAAGGATACGTCGTAGAGAGAAGACCAGGACCCCACGTTACGTCCCTCAGATGGAGGTAGTTACACCCGAGACCTCTCCTCGTCTTTACAGACACAGAGTTACACCGTACTCTCCGACCTAGAGTCGAGTAGTAGTCCTTTGTTTCTACACAAATCTTCTCAAAACGTAGACAAAGATAAGGGGTCTGAACTGTACACCCCACAGTGACTTTTCATATTCCAGACCACAAAAAGGATGATAAAAAGTATGGCGGTACCTGATATTCTGAATCTTCGTGTAGAACAAGAATCCGAAATAATTTCGAACGTGAATTAAATTTTCAGAAGAATTTTTGGTACGTTACCAAATTAATAGAAATAAAAGAAAAGATTAAAGAGTTGTACTAAATCAGGGACGTAATCCACTGTATCCGATTCACGATAATTGTTTATCTCGGAACTTTACATATCACCGGATTTGTGATAACTGCAAATGAAGAAGTCCTTTTGCCAGGTCCACCAAGCTCCGTCCCCATACACATCCCCGTCCCTCCAGTGAGTCCCAAGGTCCCATCATCTGGACCGGAAGGAGTGATGTCAAAGACTCTTGAGTGACCCACAACTGTAGGTCGGTCCCCTCCTCATTTCTCGACGGTCCAAAGGATGCCCGGGTGGGCTCCCTACCCGGACAGTGACGACGAGTGTACGGTAACCAATTTTGGGTTAGTATACCAGTGTGTGGACTGACGTTCCCTCTGACTCTTTTCATCAGTTCGAAACACGGTCCTTCACTTTCTTTACTCAAACTACTAGCGGATCGATCAGAAATGGTGAAAGAGAATGTACGATTCACACCCCTTTTTCTTTTTGGCGATTTAAGTCTAAAAGGTGGACACTTAACCGTTTTCGTACTTCATATATCTCCCGAAGGAAACATCGAGTCAGTCAGTTCCTAGACGGACGTTACGTCCTCTGGGCCAAAGTCAGGGACCCAGTCCTTGTAGGGGACCTCCTCCTTTACCGTTGGATGAGGTCGTAAAAGCGGATTCTTTAAGGTACTTGTCACCGCGGACCACCCGATGTCAGGTACCCCAGTGTTTTGTCTGTGTTGATTCACTGATTCGTTGTTGCACTTCATATACTTTCCGATTGGAATAGTAGGTATGCTACGGATTTTACTGAAGATGAGAATCTCTTTAACCAAGAGACCCTGTTTATGTTTGTTCTTGTTAGTAAATAGTCACTTTTACGTTATTTGTGAAAGTCTTAAAAACTAATTGTATGTTTTATTTTGTTAAAAGTGGGGTAAAACAAAGTAGGACTTATTTCCCTTGATTACTACTGCTGTGGATTTATACATTTATAAAATGAGGTAATGGAGGAAAGAGGTTTGAGTGGTCTTCATTGTTCCTTATCAATCGTTTCGTTCAATATTTCTTTACTTCTCCCCGTTACCCCCGAGTGACACTATTGAGTTGTCCATCGAACAATCCCAGAGTCTAAAAAGACTAGACAACCTCGACCCTTTCTTCACCCATATACATCTTAGTTGTCTATCCCCCTCTTTAAGAACTGAATTTTATTAAAAGATAGAAGGAAAGAAAGGAGAACGTATTCAAGATAGAAGTTATAAGTGTCTTTACCCCTATAAAGAAGTCTCGTTTGTTTCACGTACGTCTACAGTCGCCTCTAAAGTCGGTCAATTATCCTCGGGTGACCCTGGAAGGTTCTCCCCCTTCATATATCCCCGGGTGACCCTGGAAGGTTCTCCCTATAATATATCCTCGGGTGACCCCGGAAGGTTCTCCCCTTTCATATATCCTCGGGTGACCCTGGAAGGTTCTCCCCTTTAATATATCATCGGGGAACAGGTAATTAGGACCGTTGTGGATGAGTGACTCCACGAGAGTAGCACCATTTATCGCCTTTACTTTCACTTCACTCCTTATCAGAATAAGTAGTGTAGATCAGGTCCCGGTTCGTATCGGATATGCAAATCTTTCATTGAGGGTGCTCGGAGTACTGACTCGTGGTGGTGGGAGTATTCTATTGACGGTTCACTCCATCATCTCCCACTCAGTCGAGATTATACTTCGACTCTAGTCAGTCTACCGATTACTATAAATCCCGTCCTACTTTTAGTTCGAGTTGTTTCGTAAAGACATACTTTACATTATACTAACGTTACTTACAAAAAGTTACTACGTAAAACTAGTTTGACCGATATCTACTGGTTGGTTTCACGAGAGACCCCAGTTCTTGTCTACTTTTAACTGTACCTCCGTTCAGTGATATTTTGTGTACTTTAAACCGTTTTTACTTTTGTTTGTTGTTATAGTGGATCTGTACGTAGCAGATCGAAGAACCTTGTTTTCACGGAAGATAAAACGGGAAAGGAGACATAACACCCGAAATACACATACGGCAGGAAAGGACCATTCTCTGTCCATGTGAGGATAGGAAGATAAGTGGAGAAAAATAACTTTGACTGTTCGTTGTTACTTAACACATTGGTATTACCTTAAGTGTATAATTGGTCTTGTATGATAATATTCAACCCGCATGAAGTTTATACACTTGTGGAAATTCAGGTTCTGTCATGAATTGAACGTTTGTAACGAAATTTTTACATTCAATGTAAAGGACAAAATTGTCGACTCGAATTTACGAAAGTCATTTATGACGGAAAAATATAAAAGCAAAGAATTAACATGAGAAGATAGTCCATAAAATATGACTCGTTATTTTAATGACTCAAACAGTCGACTTGATACAAAAGTTGATCGTTTGTTTTATGTTCGAGTAAAATAAGTCAGACCAGTCTGAGGATTCAAAAAAGTCAATATTTAAAGTAATAGGAGGAAGATTTGATAAAGAATACATAAAACGTGACACTAATGTTTTGATACGAGACTATTTAAAAATATTTACAAGGTAAGTTTTAAATGACTCATTCTTTTTCCACACATACATAAATCTCTGTAAGTAGTCTCATGTTGAATTGTGTATCGGATATGAAAAAGTTACCTAAAACGAAACTGAGTCGTACTACCATGCAGTATTTTGGATACCTATAAATGTTTTCGAATGTTTAATTTATTAAGTATAAACCTATTTAAATCTCAAATTTTCCCCAGAGTATAAATGGACGGGAGGTCTGTGCTTGTTCATACGGTATCTTTGACTATGTTTACGAGACTCCTCGGGACGCAGTAGAAAAGAGTCTCTGGTCGGAGGGTAAGTATCTTCATTTCCGATTACTCACTTCATATTTCAAACCGGGGAGAATGTGTACCTCACGTCACTGTAAGGGTCAGTTTCAATGTCCTTTGAACTTGGTGGAGAATTTGGGGTCGACTAAGCACAAAACAAAGAAGAGGTGTCCACCCGGAGGTAAAGGTTCATATCGAAAGGTGAGTAGTTACATTTCGTCGTCATTTACTACATTTTCCAGTATTATTGGTGTATTCCTTTAAGTTGACTCTTTTTACTCATGAAGCTCTAAAATTTCTTTCATCTTGTGATAGACTTCCGGATTTAAAGGTTATTCAGAGTACCCGTGTCAGTTTAAGACAGAGGAAATTTAAACCAAGAAACCTCTTTCTATTGAGTCAAATTACATAAAGGAATTTCCAGTGGAACTAACTTTAAATTTTATTTCAAGACAAAAACCGTCGTGTTGCATAAACGTGATGATATGCACCATTGTCACTGTACAACCTAAGAGTGACATTTCAAAAGGTATAATTAACTTTAACTTAAAAGGTATAATTAACTTTCGGAAGTTTACTCCTTCCCGTGACGTGGTAATTTTTGACGTACAGATCCATACAGAGGTGAAAATGTGTTAGGTTCTACGTATTTAACCTCGTTTGACTTGTACTCATTGAGTCTTAGTAGAGGTCCATGGGAAGTGGACGAACCAAGGACGGGTAACAGACAAGGGAGGTAACAGACAAGGGACGTCATTCTCTTTTTAGTTTCCTTCGTAATTCGAGCTCACTATACTAGGAGTAATGTCCAAGAAAACTCTTTTTACTTCTAAAAAAAAAGATCAAGTTAATTTGATAAAGTTTCAGTACACTAACCACCTAACGAATATTGATGGTTGTGGTGAGACGGGTCCGTGAAAGAGAAAGTCGTTGAGAAGTTCCGAGAGGGTCGGACCCGTCCGTAGTCGGAGACCCGAAAAGGGTTGGAGACGTTACTAACACGACATGACATTTCTAGTGTGGAGAGAGTAAACAGAAGAGGATGTGCAAAATGAATGAAAATGAAATGAATGACCTATAGACCGTGGAACCTCCTAGGACGACACGTGTGGATCTTGTCTAAGCAGCGAGTTGTTTTCGCTCCACTTACTTATTTGTTCCGCTGTCGGGTTTTCAATCTCTTTCACTAGACCCGAATTGACACAAGTCACTAGTCGACCTAAGGTGAGACACTATTGTACAGTCCCTCTTGACTCTAACGTTGCAAAGACTGGGCCCCGTCGTCTCAATGAGATTACAGAAGTTCCTTAATTTTTCCGTGAAGTAAGGACTCTCGGTCAGTCTCCGTGAATGACGAGGGACGACATGAATCCGTAAACATCACTTAAAGACATATTATAGTGAGTTTATTATACAAAGAAAAGAACTTGCAAACTGTACCGTTTTTCACAGGGGATGACTGGGAGGGGGTTTTCAACTCACAAATATTTTTTTACAAACACAATGAAGAAAAACATAAAAACATTGCTATACGAAATTGTACATAACCTGACCGGTTTTCCAAGTGAATCCAAAAAGATATTATAGAATACCTTGTCGGATCCCATTTTAGGTTTACTTTAAAAACCGGTTAGGTTGTAAACAGAAACTTTATCTTACCATTGATATTTTTCAAGACCCATCCTACTCTTTGACAGAGTTATTACTTTCCTTTCTCAAAGTTCTAGTGTTCATATAAATGTAAAATGAGACTCTCTTACTCTTTATCTCTTACTCTTTATCTTACTCTTCCCTGTTATAAGACAATGGTTGGGGATTAGTATTCACCTTGAAAGACGTTTATTCACGATATAGTATCAGCATTAGCACTTATAACTGTGTTGGTAGAGACACGACACACCACATACTCATGTATTTGGACAGACGTGTAATGGTTTAGGGCACTAAGCCTTATGTTTTACAGAAAGACAAAAGGGGACGAAAAGTAGAGGTGATGGAGACGGGTTCAAGACTACATATGTTGAAAAATTTTTATGTCTAAACCCCTAAATTTTTCCACGAGTGGATAACATTTTTATTTCCATTATGGATGTACATAGGGGACGAAAGGTTTTCAAGTTAAATGCGGTGAAGAAAAATACTTTCTGGATACAATCCTGTCCGAAAAAAGGATTTTCGTTTTTAAGAGAAATCCAAAGAAAACCACTCGTTTTTGTTCATGATTGTATCCACAAAGTCCTTTCGTTTTATGATATTTAACTTGAAAGTCTTTTCCCCCTCATGAGAAATCGAAGGAGATAAAGCTAAATGGTTTCTGAAGTAACCTCTCGAGATGAACACCTATCACCTCCTTTGGACATACATTTTTCTATAGAAATGTGAACTAGGTGGTATTAAATCCGAAGGGTCCACCATGTGACCATTTCTTAGACGGACGGTTACGTTCCCTACGTTCTCTGCTCCCAAGTTAGGGACCCAGTCCTTCTAGGGGACCTCTTCCTTTCCCGTTGTGTTAGTTTATTAGAACGGACCTTCTAAGGCACCTGTCTGGTCGGACCACCTGACGTCAGGTACCCCAGCGTTTCTCAGTCTATACTGACTTGTGTGTGTGTGTGTGTGTGTGTGTGTTGGTATTAAATAATGCACTAGACCGAAACACCGGTACACTGGAATCGTAAGTATGTCCCAGACACACATATTCCCAGACATGAACGAGAGAACGAGACGAAAATGGAAGAGTCTTAAGTATTATTAATGACTGGTGTCCCAGGGCGTAAAGGTAAAACGGGGTTGGACCGTCATATATACCGGTTAGACCAGTGGTAGGGTGAGGAAGGGCTGAGGGGACGTGAATGCATTAGTGAGAATTCCGAACAACGAAGGTCTTTAAAAGACACATACATTCGTACCTCCGTAATCCAAAATGTGACTACCTTAATAAGATATGTATAAGATGAAAGAAACGGAGGAGTCACAGCTACTACCTTAAAAAGGTAATTCGTCGGAGACGGAGGGACTATAGGTGTGGGTAAAAGAGGAGGACCGTCCGTAAGAGGTACGACGAACGTCCTACCAAAACAATTAAGACCAACACGAGAGGACTATTTTTACATGTTATGAAGGAATAACACATATCTCATTTAATCGTAGGACCATTTGTTTCGTCTGGTCCTACGATTAAATGATCCTGGTACCAGGATGGTAATCCTGGTAGCAGTCACACGACCATTTAAACTCAAAGACTCGAACGTACAGACTTCCTGTCAAGACCTGGGTTTGTCAGTGATTCTCTTCGGGACCGACCAGACACACCCCTAGGGGACTAGACTTGTGTACGGAAATAAAAGTCAGAAGCATTGTGGTAGAGAGAGATTGTCCATTCTTCTTCTAGAAGGGAAAAAGGATAGTAATGAAACATCTCAACGATTATTAAACGGAACTTGTTTCTGTCGTAACACCAGAAGTACGAAACAGGAGGGTTTTAAGTCAACGACTTTGGGATTGGGGTAGGGTGGGAGCTGTCCACTGTCATCATCCTCCGTCTCGGAATCCTCCGTTAGTCCAGACAATAACAACTCAACGATTCAGTACAGGCTGAGAGACGTTGGGAAACCTGACATCGGACGGTCCGAGGAGATAGGTACCCTGAAAAGGTCCGTTCTTATGACCTCACCGAACGGTAAAGGAGGAGGTCCCCTAGAAGGACTGGGTCCCTAGCTTGAGTACAGAAGACCCACAGGACGTGATCGTCCGTCTAAGAAATGGTGACTGGGTGACCCCTTCGGGGGTAGTCGAAATCTACCCCGGTACTCCCACGTCCGAAGTACTACCCTAAACACAGAAATATTCTTCTTCTTTTGTCATCTCGAGAGACACAGACAAAGAGACAGAGACCGAGAAAGATGAGTTATACAATGTCACAATCAGCGAGTCATCACAGGCTGAGAAAACGTTGACATACCTGACATCAAGTGGTCCGAGGAGACAGGTACCTTAAGAGGTCCGTTCTTAGGACCTCACCAAACGGTAAAGGAAGAGGTCCCCTTAGAAGGACTGGGGACTAAGTCCCTACCTTGGACTCAGAGGATGTAACGTTTGACTAAGAAATAGTAGACTCGTTCCGTCGGTTGTTTTCAGTCCTCCGGGACTAGGATTTGAAGAGTCGGAGGTCTTGTCACTCTTTATTTTTAGATAAATTCTGTGAGTCCGATCCCATACAATTCTGACTGTCCATTCTTCCACAAAGTGAAAAATATTTCAACTAATTAGACGTCGTACCCTAATCTAGTATTTCTAAGTGTGGAAAAAAAAAAAAATTTGTCTACTTCTTTTATTCGGACTCTTTCACAGGGCGGGTCTCGGTATCTGAAATCACTACTCAAAATTGTAGATGAAAGTCCAATTATGTACCGTTGTAGAACCTTAGAAGAACTTTTGAGATTTAAGACTCCAGTCTTACTATAAGACTTTTCCATACTTCTTCGAACTGAAGACCCATGGGGACTACCGAGTCTGTCATTTCTTAGACGGACGTTACGCTCTCTGGGTCCAAGTTAGGGACCCAACCCTTCTAGAGGACCTCTTCTTTTACCGTTGGGTGAAGTCATGAGAACGGACCTTTTCAGGTACCTGTCTCCTTAAACCATCCGACGCCAGGTACCTCAGCGTCTCAGTCTGTGCTGACTTACTGATTGTGAAAGTGAACCTTAGAAGCACTTGTGATATTTAAGACTTCAGTTTTACTATAAGACTTTCCCACACCTCTTCAGACTGAAGAATTTAGTTGTTCATGAAAGTAACGAAGGTCAGGATGTAAAGATCCTATACCTCAAACCTAACAGGTCTAACCACCACTTTTGACGGATTTAACACCGTCGAGTGTATGTACATACTAGTATCTACTTAATTAGAGAGACTTGAAGTTATAAGAATTCATCTTTCGACGACGTGTCTAAACACTAATCCTTATTTATTCTAAAATTACATAAGTAAATGAATTGTGTAGAAATAATTCACTAGTAATACATAGTTTAAGAACAGACCTCTTAAGGTACCTGTGTTCTCGGACCACCCGATGTCAGTTGCGTCAACGGTTCAGTCTGTGTTGACTCACTGATTGTGAAAGAAAAAGAAATACTAAGTATCTCGTAGAAATTTTTCAACCAGAAGATTTAGTGAGAACGGACACACACTCTCGAATGTGTCTCAAACATTCCTTTACAGGTAGATTAATTTTTGATGAAATTTTAGACCTCTTCCTAATGAATGAAGTGTAATGGGTTCGTAGAGTCAGATAAGCGGGTCAAACGTACAGGCTCTTGAGACGTCCTTAGATGGATCAGTCTCGTGCGGATCGTTCCTCTGTGGTGTACAGGTTCTTTTGGTCGAATCTTCGGTGTGATTACCTTTTCGTCAGATCGCTCCAGGTGCACTCTGGACGGGCCCTTGCACTCTCTTCTAGTCCTTCCAATCGCACATTTTTGTCACAGTACGTGCCCCACTCGACCTCGTCTTCAGAATGTACGTCTTTGTAAGGTGACGGACACACTCGGTGTCTACCGGTAAAGTTGACGTCACGGAACACTCCCGACGTCAACTGTTCCGGTCGACGAGCCTTGGTGGTTGACAGTCAACTACACCGGTCGAGAATGGGTACACACGACTCTTTTGGTCGTACCTTAACCCAGTCGTGTCCTGTACTAAAATTATCGGAGTTAGACAGTTCATCTGAAGAAACCTTTGTTACTTTGTTAACTCGTAAAACTCGTTTTTAGTAATTTTCCGAGAAGATACTGTTGCGTAGGTAAGTTTTTCAGTTTGAGGTAGGTCAATCAGGAGGAGACGTCTCACTTCCTCGTCCGTACCCAGATCCTCAATGTTAACACACCAAAAGTCAAGACGTCCACCGCATTTACTTTTCAGAGGGGACTTCTTAGGTCTTGGATGGAAGGAAGGAGGGTCCGTGACGACCTCAACTCCGAATCAGTGCTGTGGCATAACCGTCACCACTCCGACGGTTCACTAAAGAGAGGTCAGTGTCCAGGATAACAGACTTGTTGATTCCGTTCCTTGCTAGGTGACCGGACTTTATCTGTCGTTTTGAAGAAACCGAGTCAAAGATACCCACTTCAATGTGAAACGTTCTTTCAGATCTTAAGTAACTACCTACCGTGTGGTAATGTCTCTAGTGTCGTTCCTCTGGTGTGAGTATATTTGGGTCCTCTTGTCACGTACCGAAGGACGGTTGGTTTGTCTTAGTGTAGTCCATCAGTACAAGACTTTATTGTGTCAAGTACGACTTCAGATCACGTTTAAGACAAGACACTTTTGTGTACGAATATTTTTTTAAGTTCACAAACCTATGATCGGTTAATAATAAATAAAAGTTTGTCATGTACTCCAGAAAGTATCCTGACTTCAGATATCCCTCAGTGACTGTGACTGTATCAATCGGTGTGTATAAAGGATCGGATTGTGTACGAGTCAATGGTTAGGTTGTTATCAGTATAAGAGACGACAGTTCTCGAAGTTACATATTATTCTGTCAGTAAAATTATAAGACTATTAAATGACAAAACTTCTTATCAGAATGAAACTATATACCGGAAAAACGACACTTAGTGAAGAAAGATCGAGACAACGGAATTAAAAAAGTAGACAATCTTCTCCTCACATGATAAGAAGAGTGTACTAACCACACTCCTGAATTACCCTAATATATCAATTTCCTGGGTCTTGTTAATGCATAAGATGAGTGGAAACAATGATCGATTAAAGTCCGTGTCTCATTCCGTGTTCGAAACCAGTTGCAAATATTCTATTTACTTATGGGAATTTTTCGACGTACATTCTAGAAAGAATAAAGTACCTATTTCATTTTACATAAGTTTACAACTTTGAAAATCCCACTCACCTGTGTAACTATTAAATAATCTTTTTATAGTTCTGTATTAAACCTAAAAAATTTTATTAGAAGAAATAAAAAACGGCAAAACCCCGAAGGAACAAAACGACCGAAAAGAGATCAGTACCACGGACCCAAAGAGTAACGCCATCGAAGAGAACAACACCTCACTCCCGAGATCCTGCTTGTCCAAAGTCGGGAACCCGAGATCGCGTGTCTGAGTCATCAACGCCACGAGCCCGAATTAACGGAGTGTCGTACATCCTAGAAGGGTCTGGTCCCTAGCTTGGACACAGAGGACGTAACGTCCTCGGTGACTCGGTGGTTCCTTCGTGGACCTAAAGTTAAAAACAAAAGAGGGTAAGTGGAAAAGTCTTTACCTCTGACTTAGTCGTACAATTTATATCTCGTCAATAAACATATAGGACACCTCTTATGGAACTGTAGAGGTCGTTTGTAGGTGACATGGGGTTTCTAAAGTGACTACAATGACGAAGTGCAAAGAGAAGTTTTATACCTCCTCGATTTATAAGGGCCGATGAAAAACTCAATGTTTACTTTCAAAATTTGTGCAAATAGGGAAGACCGAAACTAAACACCAAGACGATTGTTTTCATAGACCACACTGCAATTAAAACGCACGTATGATCAGTGAAGTCAACACAGGTTGAGAAACGTTGGGATACCTGGCATCGGACGGTCCGAGGAGACAGGTACCCTAAAAGAGTCGTTCTTATGACCTTACTCAACGGTACGGGAGGAGATCCCTTAAAAGGACTAGGTCCCTGACTTGGGTGTAGAGGTCGTGACGTCCTCCTAAGAAATGACAACTCGGTGGCCCCTTCGGACACTGTAATTAAAATCTCACTTCTTAAAGATGAAAGTCCCCTACCATTTTATGTGAAATGTAAAGTACTGAGTCCTTACAGTCTTAACACATACACTCAAAAACACACCCACCTTTATCAATGTTTATTATTTTATGTCTTTGTCTAGATCAAATCCCGAGAATGACCATCTCGGGTCTTTCCCTTTTTCATACACAGATAATTCTCTCTTTTTGACCCTCTCTGTCTTCTTTTATCTTCCCTTTCCTCTACTCTTGTCGTACGGAAAGTTCCTTCTCTTTTGTATGTCGTCTTGACGAGACCCCGTTTAACACAGTTGTCCTCGTCCTTCAACTTTATGTCCTGTCAGGTTTTCGTTACACCTGAATAAATAAGGAGAGTAGTATTTAAAAAAAGAAACGAAACTAAAAATTTGAATTACTCTTAAGGTCTTTTGACGGAATAAGTTTCAGGTGGGTAATTCATTATAGAGGTTTTAAAGTCCAGACCACTTACTGGAAGGTAAAGAGATATATGTATAATGAAAGATAGATCCTCCTAAAATTGAGTTATGTAATAACTACATAGATGAGTGAATCCATAATCCGTAAGAGCAACCATTTTATTCTATTACTTTATCAATAGATTTTTTTTATCAATAATTTATAATGATTTTTTCTTTATCAGTTGTAAAAATATCGTGGAGAGTCTACAACCTATAGGACTCGTGAATATATGCAATTAAATAAATTAGAGTCTTGGTGGGATAATAATAGGGGTAACGTCATAATTGACCCCGAGTCTTTCCAATTCATTGAACAGGTCCTAGAAAGTCGATCCTCCACCGACATATAATTAAATTTTATATGTCCTAACCTCGACTTCTGACAGGGTCTCAGATACGAGAATTGATATTACACTTTGAAGTTTTTAGTATTAGTCCACTTCCCAATTTAATGTACATATTTTAACGATAAATATATACAGTTTTCGAATTCTTATCCATTAAGTATTAACTCATTTTACTCACCTTGAGTTTCTAGAACCCGAAACCTCTGTCTGTGTGGACTCGAGACGGAGGTACCTCGAGACAACTGGAGTCACGTCATGTATTTCAGTAGACTCCCTGAAGGGACCACCGAGTCACCATTTCTTAGTCGGACGGTTAAGTCCGTTGTATCCAAGTTAGGGACCAGACCCTTCTAGGGTGAACTGTACCGTGTTGATTCGGGCACACGGTGTTGATGACTCGGACACGAATCTCGGGTGTTCGACGTTGGTGATCTTCGGACCGTCGGGATCTCGGGGACGAGACGTGGTTCTCTTCGGTGGTGTTACCCTCCGGTTGTATAGTTTTCCATCTCTCTTCAGGGGCGACTGGCGTTGCTCGCTTCTCGGGTGCGTCGTTTCTTCTGGGTTGTATCGGTTTTTATTTATTTGTTTTTCAAAAATTTTTCAGTCGACCTTTTCAAATTTTTTAGGAGTACGGGTCCGACACGGGATCTGTCTAATGTAGTCTTGGTGACCTACACCTTGAGTCCGTAGTTACATAAAAATTTTAGAAAAGTCCACTAGGGTTATACATCAGTTCCAACTCCTGGTAACAAATAGAATCTTTTTAATGAATTAGAAAAGTACTAATGTGAATGAAGAGATATGCTTTTTATACACATCGTAGACGGTGTCGCGGAAATATGATCTACAACTACTTATATAAAGGACGGAAGTGGGGTGAGGTGGGAGTCGTTGGGTACCGTTAAGTCTTATTTCTATCGTGCCCTCAGTCTCAACAGACCGTCCAAGGTACCCTCGTCTATTCTACACTCCTCCATAAACACTTATCTATTCTAAGTCTCTCCATATTACCCACTAAAATTCACTTCTCTGTCTGGACTGACATCACTCTGACTCGTTCACTGACAACAGGTACTGTCTAACATATATGACCCCTCTTTTTCTTCCAGACGAATCACTTTCCACAAAGGTTTCAAACCTCTACATCTCTTATCATAATTATGATTTTCGATGTTGTGGCTTGTAAACCCTCACCACAACCCAACACTCACCGTTTTACTTTTGACAAGAGTTTTCACAAACAAAGAGGTAGTTTAAGAGAAAATATTAAGAAGACACCCAAAGTAAGTCTTATAAGATTAAGACTAAAGCGGGATGTATGTCTCAAACATTAGTTATTAGGTGAAGGAAGTGTATAAACAAACCGAGGATTATGTTAGACTAAATCTGTACCGGAAGTCAAATAGGAAGCAGCTTCTTAAGGAGTTCTTTTAGAGGAAGACTTTTTCGGAAAAAAAAAAAAAAAGGTATCTCTAAAACACCCAACACCTACGTCAACCTTTCCCGGACCCTAGTGGAGAAAAGGTAAGAAACGAAAATTTCACTCCTATTGACTCTGGGTCCTACGATTTATTACCTTCATCCTAGTACAGTTACTGTCCCGACCTGGTCTTAACTTCAGAGTCTCAGAGGTTTCACGACTAGGTAAGTAGTACAATCCAATCTCGTCGTGTTTCGGTAGTCGACTTTCCTGTTATACCGGGTCGTTAGAGAGACCATCGTGACTGTCTTTTCGGTGTTTGTCCAACAGTATTATGTACATAAAAACAAAAATTTTCGACTTAAAAGAGTCACCCAAGTACATAAGTCTCTGACAAAATTTATCTAATAATAAAAAAAGTATTCTACCACCGTGTGCCCCCTGTGTGTACTCAAAGACGGTTACTATATAATAAATTATTATGAAACCTTCCGAGTCAAAAGGAGTCTTGGAACTCAAAGATTGTTGTACACATAGGAGAAACGGGTTTGTGACAGAGGGGGGCATTTAAACAACTGTCGATTAAAAAGTGTTTGACTCTAGACACCGGTAAACGACGATTCCGACTTCTTTGCACTGGTTAACGTACGTGTTTCTACGATTATACCCATGGTAATCAAACACTCGTATTTTAGTGTACGTGTATTTTTTCTATGGACTAACCCAGGGACTTTTAAATCGGGGTCACCAAATATGATGGTATATAAATATCAGTATTGAGAAACGTAAAAACATAACGAATTGTTACAAAAAAATAACACTCAATCATTATGATGAACTTTATCTGTAGACATATTGTAGACGTCCTGACCCTAAAGAACTGTAAAATTTACTAAGGTCGAGTGGTTTTTAACAGTCTTTCCTCCTGTATGTAAGATACAATATAAAAATTTGTTACTTACTTAGTTTCGACACTAAAGACTTTATTTTATACTGTATACAGTATCCCTTATTGTAAGACTTCTTACTTTGATGGAAACCCCTCTTCAATAAATTAAATAGTAATATCGAAATATAAATTACGTTCAATCTAAAGTCGGTAAATACACTTAACTTAACCCACTATATTATCTCTTTTCTTCAATTTGAAACACTAAATCACTCTACATTTTAGTATATTTGTTATCGTGATTAAAGACTGAGATATTACGATATTTTGTTCCGTCAAAAATTAACTCTTCTTTTTTTAGATATAAAAGTCATAATAATCTTAATAATTTCATATTCAATGATATAAAGGAAGATTTTTATATACTATTTTCAAAAAAAATTATATAATATTTTATATTAGATTTGGTAAAAGAAATTCCCATTAAGAGTAAGTCACTAGTATATTTGAAGACAGACGTTTAATTTTCTTAATAAAAAAAGAAAGAACCCGTTTTATAAAATAAGAATCCAACATAAAAATCAATTTAATAAAAGTTTTAAGTTGAATTATTTTTTTTAGTGAGTTTAATATAATCGACCACAATAAGTTTCTTGTAAAAAGTTCCTCTTTTTGTTACCTAGGTAAAGACCGTCTTTTGACATTACACGACACTTTTATTCCAAACCCCTGGTAAGATACTTGAATATTCGATTTAGATTTCGTGGATTTTATTCGTAGGAAGTCACAATAGACCACACTGTTGAAGAAAGTCGTTTCCCCTCAGGATGGTAATTTAGTAGAGGTCCTTATTTTCTCTCTTTTTCTTTTTTTTTTTAGGTAGGAACGTGTGAATAGAGACTTGAGTGAGTAAATGGAACTTAGAAATCCAGAGATCGTGGAGTTCCCATCCCCCAATGGCAACCAACTAAAGTATCAGAAGACACTTTCTTTCCTCCGGAACTTAGAACCAAAATCAAGTCGTTGTTAAAAAATTAGTATATAATCTGTGACTTTCTACTTATTCCATGTCAGAAACGAGACCTGTGTGAACTTTAGAGTACGTCGGAAGTCCTGTTTGAATACCGACTACGCGGAAACTGTACAATTACGTGGACGGAACACGATGTACATGTATATGAGTATACATATATAATAAAGGTAGTATTTTTTATTTTATTCGTACTAATATATTTTTATTTCCATGTGTATAAAAGTAGAAATGACCGAAGAAGGGACACGACAAGACATGGAGAGAGAGGGGAACGAACCGATATAATAAGGCGAAACTTCTGATAACTATCTCTCTCCTTGTACACTGAGTCTGCGGACTTTGTAATGCTCCATTCACGATAGACTTCTGTGCACGTATCCTATAAGGCCCACGTACACTTTCACAAGCAATGAGGACAGGCTGAGAAACGTTGGGGTACCTGACATCGGGTGGTCAGAGGAGACGGGTACCTTAAGAGGTCCGTTCTTATGACCTCACCCATCGACAAAGGTAGAGGTCCCCTAGAAGGACTTGGTCCTTAGTTCGGGTCCAGAGGGAATGACGTCTCTAAGAAATGGTAGACTCGCTGTATTTTCTCTTCGTTTAGACCCCCACTCCGCCATTTCTTTCTGAAGGACCTCTTCTCCTATACCGTAGTCCTCTTGAACCTAGTTCTACCCTTCTACTGAAAATCCTCGTCCCTAGTCGTACTTGTTCTCGACCTCAGGACGTCGGCTAATAGTCATACTTTACTCCAGGTCTCAGAGCCTCCTCAATCCTCTCTATCCTATCCAGTCTAATAACAGTCTAACTCCTTATACCCAAACTAACTCCTCAGTTATAAACAAAACAAAGTTTCTTCGGATTGATGAGTTCAAGGGTCTTCCGAGGACAAATTACCGTCGGAGACAACATTCCTAATCCATATCGTTGTCGAAGTCTTGTCCCGAACCGTTTTCAATCATATTCAAATTGTCTGTCTTCTTTAACGGTGAAGAACTCCTTAGAGTCATTACATGGAAGTTGAAAAATAACTTCTTGAAAACTGAACCAAGTCATCCTCCTTAGCTTAATTCAACAAAATACCAAGAGTATTTAACAGTAGACTAATTTTTTTTATGGATCTGTATACCTACAGAGGTAACATATGTTCTCATATATAGAGTAAATCGACTCTCAGTATTTAGTATGGTGGACTGTGTGGCATTTCCCATTTAGGGAGAGATACGTGACAGACATTAAATAATAGACCCTGTGTACAAGGTCTTGACCCTTTACGGGTGCAAACAATCGGTACGTACGGTTTAACGTTAAACAGGGTGGGTAAACACTTTGAGTAAAGGGTAAGTTCGACATCACACTTCAAGTACCGTTCCCATCTTTTCGAGGACTCACAAAAGAGTCTGAAAAATCCATTTCCCTCTGGACCCCAGTCCTCCGGTCTCGCCATTGGTCCTTCGTGTCTCCTCTACGAGAAACGAGGAGAATGACGGAACCTCCATAAAAATCAGGGTGGAAACCTAATTGGAGGGACCAGAGGTGACCAGAGGTGAGTTTCTTCTTACGACTCCTTCCTTTCTTTGTCCCCTTCACCTGTCACGGAGGTTTCACAGAGTAAGGTCTAGACGGGAGCCAAATCCGTCCTAACTTATTACGTTAAACTTAACAAATCTTCACCTGGAAAGATAAATAAATGAAAAAGACAACCTCCTATTAACAAAATGTTACAGTACAATTAAAGACCACATCTTACTTCACTTAGTCGATAAACATATGTATGTAGTGGAGGGAGAACCTGTAGGGAGAGTGGGGTAAGTAGGGTGGGGAGATCCAGTAGTGTCTCGAGGTTCGACTCGAGGGACACAATATGTCGTTGAAGGACGATCGATAGATAAAATGTGTGCCATCACGTTACCGTGGGGTGAGGTCATGAGAACGGACCTTTTAGGGTACCTACCTCCTCGGACCATCGGACGTCAGGTACCCCAGCGTTTCTCAGCCTGTGCTGACTCGCTGAAGTGAAAGTGAAAAGTGAAAGTACGTGACCTCTTCCTTTACCGTTGGGTGAGGTCACAAGAACGGACCTCTTAGGTTCCCTACCACCTCGGACCATCCGACGGCAGATACCCCAGCGTGTCTCAGCCTGTGCTGACTTCGCTGAATCGTCGTCGTCGTCGTCACATATATACGGACACGATAGAAGATTAAGCAGAGTGGGAGGGGAAGGGGAGACACAGATGTATAGGTAAGAGATGTAGACGTAGAGATAAGAACGGGACGTTTATCCAAACATACCTGGTAGAAAGATATAAGGTATGTATATACTATAAACAAAAAGAGAAAGAGAAATGAAGTGAGATATACTGTCTGATATCCAGGTAGGTGTAGTGATGTTTACTGTGTTAAAACAAAGAAAAATATCGACTCATTATAAGGTAATATATATATATAATATATATAATAGAAGAAATAGGTAAGGAGACAACTACCTGTAAATCCCACAAAAGGACATAGGGTCACAAGTGACATCGTGACAAATGTTATCGTTCCTGTACATTAAACTTAAACTGTAGGGTTAAAGGGACGGAGATAAGTACAAATTATATACCCTCTGTAATCACTGGTGAGGGTCTCTAAAAAAAAAAATTGAACTTCTTTACTATATTTTGACTTGAAGATAGGAAACGTCAAGAAACCCAAGTGTTCCAGTTGAATAAAACATGGATGAGACATCTTTAATATTAAAATTCACTTAACCATCTCAGACTTATTGACTCTGGGGAACAGGAGTAGGTCGAATGTCGGACCCTTGTGACTGTAGTTTCAGTTAATGTATGAATTGGTAAATTATCCCAACGTTTCTCAGTCTGTGCTCAATCGTTGACTTGTTGTTACTTGTTGTTAGCAAATTTATTAACACCTTCGACGTTTCCTTCTTTTTGTGACCTACGATACTTTTATCTGTCATTCATTTTGTTCAGTCTCCGAGTTCCCTTCCGACACTGAGACACGATACTGAAAAACTGACTCTAGATACTACTTATACGTAATTTGATTCCTCTTTCGTCTTCCATTTTTCTTTTCGTAAACTAATTAGTTTGTAAAGTGTATGAGTTTGTTACGTAAAAGTAATTAATATACACACCGTCAAGTATGATTAATTTTTCGTGGTATAGTGGAACTAAAAAAAAAAAAAAACCATCTTCTTATCGAATTCGTTGGTAGATGATGAATACATATAGTTCCCTAAAAAAATTTTTTTCTTTACTATAGTCACATTATCAGTGGAAAACATAGGGGTCTACCTGTTCAGAAATCAAGCCCGACACTTTACCGAAGTTACATCAGTCTCCTTTATCCGACATTGGGTGTCCAAAGGAGACCGACTTAGTCGTTTGGTGTTAGGACGTAATTTTACTATTTTCAATCGACAGTATCATTAATTGGACTGGACATCATTATTTTAGAGTTTTTATTCTGAAAGAGACGGTTTATTGGAAATACCTATTTTCCCTCGTTAGGTACAAATGGGAAGAGAACTATAAATAAGCTAACAACAAAAACGATAATTATCGACGAAGATAATCCCCTAAGTATATTTAAGATTACTATTAGAAATAAAACCGTAACTATCAGTACAATAACGAGACGGTTAAAAATTTCTTTATCCACAATCAATAAAATTTTTTTATATGGAAACACAACAACTGAGTAATTTTTTATATTGTATCATATTGTCTCCCGTTATGTAGTTCCCCCCTTTTACACTACGACACTCTATTGTTTATCCTTTATAAACCCCTCTTACAATTAAATTGTCTACGTAAAGTAAAGTTGTGTGTAAATAAATTCTAGATACTAAATGATCTTTACCTTAACTTATATATATAAAATAGATTTTGTAAAATGTATAAATATTGTCATCCATCCATTGTCGAGTGACGTTACTTTGAGTAATCTCTTCTCCGTACGAGACGTGGTTCGTTACGGAAGACATCAGACGGTATACGTGACCGTCTCTCCGTTAAGTAACCGAAACTTTAGAAAGGAGAAGAGGTCATATAGTAGGAAGAGAACAAAAGAGAATCGAATAGGATGTTTCGACATCCGTGAACATGGACAGGATACAGGAAGATTGGCTGGAGTAGACCAAGGTGACGGTGGGAAAAGTGACCCAAGAGAGTCAGATGGTGCTAATTCCAGTCCAATTTTTACGTTACTATAGACAATCCTTACGAAAGAGCCCCTTCCGTTACCGTGGGGTGAGGTCATGAGAACGGACCTTTTAGGGTACCTGCCTCCTCGTACCACCCGACGTCAGGTACCCCAGCGTTTCTCAACCTGTGCTGACTCGCTGAAGTGAAAGTGAAAAGTGAAAGGACGTAACCTCTTCCTTTACCGTTGGGTGAGGTCCCAAGAACGGACCTCTTAGGGTCCCTGTCCCCTCGGACCACCGACGATAGATACCCCAGAGTGTCTCAACCTGTGCTGACTTCGCTGAATCGTCATCGTTCTTACGAAAGAAGGATTAAAACGTACCTCTCGTAGAAAAACACAAACTCCAGAGAACTTTACCGTCGTGTTACTACGTAGTCGAAGACAGGTCTAGTCGTAGGAAACAAAGGAAGTAGCAGAAGTGGTAAACCATTAACGTGAACAATAAACACGGAAAAGGTGATCTGACTTATGAGGTACTCTTGCCTATTAATAAAGGGAGTGTGTATTTAGGGTAGGGACCACATGGCACCTGTTGTTATTTATAAACGACTTACACATTTTCCAATCTCAATTAACAGGGGGGAAAGTATAGTACGTAAGAGTTATTACCTCTCTTTATTAATCAAACTGGAGAAGAAACGAGACATAAAGACGGAGATTGTTCGTTAAAGATCAGTGGAAGAGAGTGTGAATTTGTAGAATTGATGGTTGAGTCTAAGGACCTAGAGTGTGTTTTCTAGGTCCCGTAGTCCCTTGTTTTCCTTACCCCCATCACACTCCTGAAAAATTTTAGAACTAAGTCATGTGTATAAAAGTAAAAATTTAAGTACTGACTTCAACTTCAAATCCTTTGACAAATTTTAATCTTTATACTAAACACAATTTTACAAGTAATATAATATTATTTCGTTAATTTTATCGTATCAAATATTACTACACTCTTCTAAATCAAACTTATTTGAAGATACTTACTATATACAAGTACATACACACTATGGATAGATAAGTAGATAGATAATTAAACAAAAATCAACTCTGATCTGGAAATAAATCCAGTATGGACTTACCAGATCGCCAAAAGGGATGAAAGAAGTTAAACTCATACTTAAACCATTATTCCTCAAGTACTAGACTCGGTGTCAGTGGAGGACCAGAACAAAAACAACTGACATATCTCGAAGAGGTAGAAACCGACGTTTCTTATATTAGTTAGACTAAAGCTACAACTGGTAGACCACTACAGGTACACATCTCAGAAGAGAACACAACAACCTTCTCCCACAAACGATACTGGTCACGTAAAAGAACCGTTTTGAAATAATCAGAAACGGGACGAAGTAAGGCGTAAGGTTCCGGTTTAAACGGACAATGAGGTCCACAAAGAACTGAAGGATGAAAACGTAAGGTCAGGGGATATTACTTTTCCTGTAGAAAAACCCCACAATCAAGATTTTCCAGAACATCTAGAAGTATCTTGGCAAGTTGAAGTCGAAGAAGTCGTAATGACCAACCCCGTATCTGAACCTAATGGCACTATAACTTACCAAACGGACCGAACAAGACCTCTACTTGTCTCTAGTAAGTACCCTTATGGTCTGGTGGATTGGACGGAGAACTCTTTAGACATACGTCCAGTCCTTCGTTGTCAATCTTGACCTGTACCTTGTTGTCTGACCAAGGTTTATCCTTTTCCTCATACGGTTCCGACATATAACAGTGGGACGAATAAATTGAATATACGTCTCATGTAGTACTCTTTGCGACCTGACCTTCTCTGTGTTCGACCTTAGTTCTAACGGCCCTCTTTATAGTTATTGGAGTCTATACGTCTACTGTGGTGGGAGTACCGTCTTTCACTTCTCCTTGAGTTTTCGGAGGACTACTTTCACTTTCACCTCTCACTTTTTCAACCGAATTTCGAGTTGTAAGTCTTTTGCTTCTAGTACCGTAGGTCAGGGTAGTGAAGTACCCTTTATCTACCCCTTTGTCACCTTTGTCACAGTCTGAAATAAAAAACCCCGAGGTTTTAGTGACATCTACCACTGACGTCGGTACTTTACTTTTCTACGAATGAGGAACCTTCTTTTCAATACTGGTTGGATCTATCGTATAAGTTTTCGTCTTTGTAATGAAACGGCTGATTCCAGGCAGATCAGTTCCGATACCAAAAAGGTCATCAGTACATACCTACACTCTCAACCTGACGCTTCTTCCGACTCGCGGCTTCTTAACTACGAAAACTTGACATCACAACCTCTTCTGAGAACTCTCAGGGAACCTGACGTTCCTCTAGGTTGGTNAACCGGTGGAGTACGCTTCTCAACTGAGTAACCTTTTCTGAAACTACGACCCTCCCTAACCCCCGTCCTCCTCTTCCCCTGCTGTCTCCTACTCTACCGACCTACCGTAGTGACTGAATTACCTACACCCAGACTCACTTTAGACCATCAACCACTACCCGTCCCTCCGGACCGTACGACGCTAAGTACCCCAACGTTTCTCAACCTGTGTTGACTCACTGATTTGACTTGACTCTGGAAATAAATTCCGTAATATATAGATAGTCTAAAAATTTATGATACATATAGTTTATAATCCCTCCCGTACCTCTTTATTAATGATAATATGTGACGACTATTCGTTGTGTTTAATCAAGTCGAAGAAGTCTTCCATTAAATGTGATTCGAGTTTTTAAGTGTCTAAGGTATCGGGGCTTCAATCTCAAGAATCTCAGATGAGGTTCCTTTGGGAGTGCGTTACGTATTTCTTATATATATTTCTGTCTAGATTACCTGATTCTACCCTTCTAAAGGGTCCGTATATTAATTCTTTTGTTGACTTTTGGAACAAAGTAAGGTCTTATTATATAAGGTTTACTTCGTATGACTCTTGTACGGTGCGTCAGTGGATTTGAGTCCATAAAGTACGACTCTACAACACAAGTTAGATGATTATTACGTTTATTACAACTTTTCAGACCTAAATCTATTTTCAAACGGATTGCTACTAACGAACAAACCCCAGAGAGCCCACCCGTCCACATACTATCACAGGATCAGGAGTAACCCTCCCGTAATTTTTCTCGGATCTAGTGTCCACGGTTTCAGGGTCTACCAGAGGAGACAGTTTCAACCTGTACAGTAACCAGATAGTTAGTTAGTCTAACAATCCACGTGCCTACCGAACAGGACACTCCTTGGTTTGAGTTAAAAGCTACTCACCTACACCCGATAAAGTCTATGTAATCAGTGTTCGTCGGAAAAACTCTCTGATATAGACTTGACTTCCTATACTTTTAGGAAGTCTCCCCTACTCTGAAAGTTCGTCTTCCTTAACGTACAGTTTCCAGTATTCCACTGATTTCCTAAATAGACTGTAGAATCCGTGTTTTCTTTTTGTAATAACCTTTTTGACTATACGACTATTGGATACACAGTAAAAAAAGAATTCTACGTGGAGGTTCCAATAGATGGGATTTGAGGAGTAGTCTCCTTCTTACTATTAGGTACTACACCAAGACTTGTTAAGACCTATGTCGAAAGGTTACCTTTCTAACTAAATTATGGATCTTGGACGTTTCGCGGAACGACACTTTCGTCCAGGGACTGGAGTTCGTATTAGGTCGAGTAGTAGTATTCAAAGAAGAATTAGGACTTGACTTTAGAAGTAGAATAAACAAGATTAACAGGAGAAACCACGTCGAATCTTGTTTATATAACATTATTATATATTCCTACAAGACTGGACTGAAGTTTCGACGACTTTGTTTACTGACTGTTATCTCTTACTATTATAAAAATTTACAAGTCACAACTGTGAATGACTTATGGGTCCTGAGGTGTATGTTCGGATACTATTGTGTCATTTGTATTATGTCTCGTGTCTCTTTACATCACATTCACCCTCGGTCTGTCCCACTGGTGAGGACGACGAATGTTGGGACCAGTTTCGTTGTACCTTTATATTGTACGTCGGTTTGAAGAGAGAAGGAGATTCATAAATGCTTTGGACAAGAGTCCGGTGTACTTAGTAACTGATAGGGAAATCTAGAATTTTCACTATTTGGAGTGATTATTTTTTAATTTGTTAAAAACTTTCCCTTTTTGAGTAATCGTAGGTAGTAAGAAAGAAGTGACCACACTAATCATTAAACTAGTTCAAGTCCGTATAAGTTCATTTACTTATTATCGAGAAGACCGAACCTCGGGGAATTAGATCTATACCTTTACCGTCTTAAATCGTCTCTACGAATTTTAATTGGGGTCTTTCGAGGTGGAAATCTCACATAGGGAAACGACCTCTGAAGTATTTAAGGACTTACCTGACAGTCTCGAAAGTTATGTCACATTGTTCTATTAATTGTATAAAAGAGTAAGTTTGTACACGTATCACACACACACACACATATATATATATATATATATATATATATATATATATATTTTACTAAAATTTTTACACGAATTGAAAAGTACTTTACGGAATCACTGATTGTTTTCTATAATTCCACGGGAACCGAAACGAGAGACGGGATGGGTACTTATGTGCCGGTGACAAGAACAATGGTTAAGAGGACCTTCAGGTAGATCAAAAATGTCTTCATAAACGGGTGTTTCCCTAAGCATCAAAAGTAAAGATTACACTAAAACGAAACAAAAATCTCGTTATAGTTTAACCTGATAAACTAGACCACACACACACGAATCAGCGAGTCAGTACAGACTGAAAACACTGGTAAACCTGACATCGGGTAGTCCGGGGAGACAGGTACCCTAAAAGGTCTGTTCTTATGACCTCACCCAACGGTAAAGGAGGAGGTCTCTTGGAAAGGTTGGGCCCCTAGTTTGGATACAGAGTACGTAACCCTCCACGTAAGAAATGGGTGACTCGGTAGGCCCCATCCATAACACTTTGGAATGGATGAAAGACCGGGGTGACTTAGTAAGAAAATTCTAGTTTGTCCAGAGGGAAAGAAGATGATTTATTACTTTTTACAGGTGTAAAATTTTAAATTTTATATGTCGGTAAGGAGCACTACGGGTCGAAAAGGGTCTCCCTGGGTAAGGGAAAGGGACCCTACTACGATAAAAAGCATTCAATCAGTACTGGCGAGTTTGGACTGTCAGAACCGTGTCAACGAAGAGGGCCTCTCCGTCTCAGGAGAAAGTCTAATTCTGACAAGAAAAAGGGTATTCTGTGTTTCAAGGACTACTCGATTAAAGTGATAGAACAAGGTTCCCCTACTTAATAAAAGATAGAAGTGTAAAAGAGATTTAAATTGTTGACGAAAGGAACACAACATCAGTCGGTCGGTATTTTATCATCGATAACACTCTAAGTATCATAGTCTGTGACTTACTTATACATATCTTATTAGTCGACTCCATATGTAATCACTATTTAGTAATGTCGTATCAGGTAGACTTTAACAGAAAATGTACGGTGTCACTAGGATTTTGACTTACAAAAAGTATTTCTTTTCTTACGTGAGTATATTTACGTATAATTTCCTCTAAATAAATGAAAAATCTTCTATTAACCTTTATTGAGTGTTTATATTAATATGACGATTCTAAATTAGGATGTTTATATGAACCATCTCAAATGTTTCTAAGTACACGTTCCTTTAAATGATCTTGTGAAACACATTATTGTCTTTTGAACCATGTGGAATTAACAGGTAGTTATCCCTTGACCGTTTTGTTCAATATGCAGGTATACTACCTTGTGATTAAGAGACTTCTCTTCTTCCGTCTCATTTCCATACCTCTCTGTCTATAATTCTCGTTATTTCGTTCAAAGTCCTGTAATTTATGTAGAACTAGAATAAATCATTTTGTTTCACGATCTTTGCACGTATACGAACGACACGTATGTGTCTAAGGTCTTCCTGTACGACCTTTGTGACCTGTCACCGAGGGAACCTTCTAATTCCTACCATCCGATCTCTACCCCTTCGTTTTTACTTGATAAAACTTCTAAAATGGTAACCATACTTAGTTCAAATAAATTTTTTTTTATGTTTAAATTCATTTCTTTTATTGTAAATTTTACCGTTTCATTTTCTTATCCTGTAGTCTTTTCATGACCATCGAGGAAACTTCCATATAATCAAAGGATACCGAGGACATATCATGATGTTTGACCCACGAAACTTGTTCACTTCAAACAAAATGTCAAGACCCTTGACCTTCAGGTTTAGTACTGTAACCATCCAAACCAAGGACGACTCCCGACATTTCCTGATACCTAGACGTATCAGTAAATTATGACAGGACGCAGGTGTCTCAATTATCAAATAGTCTCCTTTATATTGATTTTCCCTTAACTCATGTACAAGGTCCATCTTCCTCCTTGTACTTCGAAAGATTTTGACTCACTCCTAATATCGGTAAGTTCGAGGTTCACGTACCGTAAACCTCTTGTTCTGTCGTTTATCTATCTCTAGTCATTTTAATAAAACCTTAGTACTAAAATTAGGATCCGAGTGAGTTCACTGTGTTTTAAATCCTAGTACCGTTACTTACTTCGAAGAAATTAAAAGAAGACAAATTTCTAAGAAGAGTCTCTTCAACGATCAGAGACAGGAGAAAATATTTTGAATATTTAAAATGATTCGTCGACGAGAAAATTCCCTGTCATGTTTTAATTTGTAAAAATACCTCCTCATTCCCTGTAAAACTGAAATCAAACAAAATTATTTTATAAACGTCACTTGTTCCAAATGGATATATTAACGGAATAAAATTTAAAATTACTTTGATTCATCGGTCAGTTCAGTAAGATAAAACACGTCTTCCCCGGAGATTGTTGTGACGAAATTTTCAACTACACAAAGTTACGAACTACAATAGGACAAAATCTGTTCTAGTCCACGCAAGTCCCACCATACCGGCATCTACAATAGGACAAAATCATTCTCAAGTTCAAAAGTTAAAATTAACAAAAAATTTTTATTATCTTGAACCACAATCCATCGGCCTACTTCAAAACTCAACGATAAACATAAAACCCGAAGTATCGGAATAAATATTGTGTAATCTTAGGTTCATCATTACTCGATAGTATATTCTATTGTAGTAACAAACACAAAGAAAGGAATTTATTAGTAGTCGACTTTTCACCACCATATAATAGGATTCTTAAGAATCAGGGGATACTTGAGTCCTTGTTTCCTTTAACTTCGTTTAATATTTGTCTACTTAATCGAGATCAGTTAATTTAAATGATTATACTGGAGTTATAAACCTTGTGAAGAAATATAAAGAGTACGTAATGTTTAGGGAGTTGATCGTTATATGTTAAAAGAGAAAAAAATTAGAATTTAACAAGTAAGCGATTCAACACAGGTTGAGAAAGAGGTGGGGTACTTGACATCGGACAGTCCGAAGAGAGAATTACTCTAAAAATGTCCGTTCTTATGACCTCACCCAACGGTGAAGGAGGAGGTCGCCTGGAAAGGTTAGGTCCCTAGCTTGGGTACCGAGGATAGTGTAGAGGACGTGCCGTCCACCCAAGAAATGGTGACTCGGTGGTCCCTTCGAGACAACCCAGAGGTTTAATTTGTCCCACTCCGGTTACACTAGGACGAACGACCTCAGGTAAGACTTTCCGTAGGACATAAGAGTTAAATCTTTATGTAGACTCAGAGGTCCTAAACATCTTAAACCTGACCTTTTTAGATCACTCTGTCCCCGGACACTTTACTGATTACGAAGGGTAAAGGCCACTCGAGGTTCCTTTCGTCGGAAACAACACCAGAAAGTTGTGAAAACCAAACCCAAGGTCTACCTCAGGTCTTCCCATCTACGCTTACGTTTACTTTGTTTCTTCTTACTAAAATACAGACCTATAAACTTCTTGAAGTCAAGAAAAACTAAACACTTGTTTCGTACACCTTAACCTCGACTTACATATTGGTACCTGAGAGAACGTGCAACTTCTTTGACCTAGGCAAACCCTTTACTGTCTTGTTATTATTGTTACTGTCTTTCTTTTCGAATAAAGTATAAGGTTTCCTCTTTAATTAATAAACATCTGACTTCGTCTTTATGATGACACTCACTTTTATCCGTCATCCGATGTCTCTATAAAATTTTCTACATATAATAGTTCTTGTACTGTGGTTTGTATCGTTTGTAAACGGTGTATATTTTGTCGTTCGTCCAGGAGAGTCCATTGTCACTAGTCAGTGTCGCTGGTATTGACGATACCATTCAAAACGTTGTACCTGACGGGGTGAATATTTATCAGGTGATTATTTCATATCTTCCAACACTAACAATTTTTACGTCGAAAACCCTGAAGGGACCACCAGGTTACCAATTCTAGGATACAAAGGTCACTTCCCCCGTGTCCAAGTTAGGGACCAGTCTCTTGATTCTAGGGTATACAACGTCAAAAGGATTGAGACCATTCTTTATGTTTACCGTGTTTATCTCGACTTATAAAATTATTTTGTATATCAATGTCATCAAAACTTGTAGTACCCTCGTGAAGGACTGAAGTAAGTAGCACCATTGAAGATATGTTTCTGTAGATGTGGCTATGTGTGGATGTGTGCGTGTGCGTCCATGTGTATGTCACTAGGAATCTTAACACTCTGAAATTTTGGATCCCCTCGAATTTGGTTTACTGTACTTTATACAATCCAATGTTTTATTAAGATAGTAATGTACAGAGTTAAATATTTAAGGCGGAGGAAACTCTGACATTATCATAAAAATCTCATGATTTATCGTAAAAATTTCTGAGTGATTAGTCGTTGGACATGTAAATGTCAATTCGAGTTTCGTGTGATATACATCGATTTAAGACAAATCTTCTTTACGACTATGTGGGTTTTGACTCGTAGTTTTGACGACACTATAATATTCCAGTTTTAAATTATAATGAAAAATCATATTTGTATAGGACTAGTGTGTCTCAACCTGTGCTGACTTCACTGAATCGTCGTCGTCGTTGTTACATTTTACTCTAGGGATATTTTTATTAACACGAGACTGTCCTTTTGGGAAAGAAACGTATCAGAATATAAAATTGCGTACAATCAGTCTGATTTCTAGTAGGGGGATTCTATAAGGTATCAATGTGTCCTTTTTACATTGAAATGTCACCTCTTTGGGTCACTCGTGATGGGTGTGGTTCACTAGTTCTCTTTGTGTAGTAAAGACGTCATAAGAACGGTGTTTACAACTCGAAGTAGATCATTCGTTTTTTGTACTATGTTACGTTCTAACTCTCCGTAAGACGTTTTATTGACTGGACGTAATAAGATTTCATAGTTTCAGTACTTTCTATTCCTTTCTGAAGTATCTAATTTCTTCTATTCCTTTTACTGTCGGTTCTCGTTAATTTTTAACCTTGCCTTTTTTTTTAGTAACCTTTTTGATCACTTTAAGTATATTTCATAAACCAACTCATTTACACGACACGGTTATAATCGAAGAATCTTAACTATTTCACGGTAACAGTATATGTTACAATTATAATCTCTTTTGGCCCATTCCCATAAATTCTTGAAAGACATTGAGATTGTAATTGTAATTTACACTTTTATAAGTACATTGCACTAGTGGTATAAAATCTTAAAAGAGCTTCCCGTTTTTCTTACAAGATTAGTCAGTTTCGGAAAATGTTTCAAAACAACCTCAAGGAAAGTATGTCTTCTCGTTCATCGGTGTAGAATAACTACAAGTAGCTATAGGGTATCTCAAACTAGGTGTTCATAAAACGAGAATTTTAAATATCCTTAACACCCTCCTCTCACGTGTCCGATTTCTTTATGGATGATGGGATTTATCCACGACGACGACGACGATTCAGCGAAAGCAGCACAGGCTGAGACACGCTGGGGCATCTGCCGTCCGTCGGGTAGTCCGATGAGGCAGGTACCCGAAAAAGTCCGTTCTCATGACCTCACCCATCAAGTATGGATAAATACCTGATTGAGAAGTCCTCTATTTTTAGAGGACCACTCGACCGCTCCTATTTTCCTTTACGGTAAATATAACTTATTTGTCTCTCGGATCCCTGAAAGGACCACCAAGTCACCAATTCTGAGGTACGAGGGTCCCGTCCCCACGTCCAAACTAAGGAACAACTCCTTGACGTACGGTACTTCGGTTTTTTTAAAAAATTAGTTTTTTAAATTTTTTTTTTGTCCAATACGGTTCGTACCCCCTTCCCTGTAGGATGTGTGGTGACGTGACTTAGAAATGTCACCGAACTTCACGTATAAAAGGAATAAGTTGTCTACTTCTTTATTTCTACACATCTCAAAACATCTTCGAAAAGACTTTCGTTTGTGGAATCGTTCGTCTCATCGATCTCAACCTTGTGTATCCAGATAGACTGAAGTTCGGGTACGAAGTATCTGACTTTTTGTTTTGTTCTATTTTGTTTTGTGTGGCATGATTCTGTACTTCTAGTACAAATACTTTGTAAATCTGGTTAATTGAGAAGTAGTCCTTTCTGAGAAAGAAGTACCGATGTCTACCGTAGAGATTTGTATTGGTCGACGTGAAATTTATGAATGTCAACCAGTTTTCACCCCTGATCCGTTCCCACACATACTAAGTCCGGTTTAGATAAGGGAGACCACCTTTTTATTTTTCGGAGGTTTATGGAAAGGTCGAATACCAAACAATGAGTTTATTAAAAATAAAAACTTATGATCGTGTAATCTTTTAATTAACAATCGATTTCTATTGTAACTAAGGGTACCATCTGTTACTTATAAATAATGGCGGATAGTAGTTCCTTATGTCAAAAGTGCACTAAAAGTTTCGGTAGTCATGAGTAAACAGTACATAAAAGTCAAGAGGTTTCTGCAAATATCAAATACTGTAAATAAGTAAACAAACAAAGTTAACTAAGGAAATTGTCTGTAAACTAGTCGTAGAGGTGTCCGGTCAGTGTCGGGGACGGGAGTACCTCAAGATCGTCTCTTTTGTCTATACATTTGTGTGTTAACGACATCTTTCGTGAATTGCCACCATTACTTTTATCAAGACCTGTGTTCGAACCGTGTTTCCTTGTTCTAGCTACGACAAAATGTTTTCTCTAATATTGACCTTGAGATAACCTCAAGTGGTCCGTCTACCCTCGACCACCCGAAGGTTCGTCACCTTTGTTACCTCGGTCCGTCCCCACTACCACCGAGTTTCGTCGACTAAAGGGTAAGATTACGAATGTTTTTGCACCCGTAGGAAATATCGACTTCTGATTGACGTGGGATTAAATATTTAGAGAACGACACTGATAATCGAACCCTAAGTCGGGAGTCGGTATTTTACGTGTCGTGATAAACCCCGTTTAACCCTTACCTAAAACGGATGAACACAAACACACACACACACTTCAGCGAGTCAGCACAGGCTGAGAAACACTGGGGCACCTGACATCGGACGGTCCGAGGAGACAGGTACCCTAAGAGGTCCGTTCGTATGACCTCACCTGAACACAAACCCCCGACACGTTTGTGTATACCACAGTCAATGTTTTGAGACTTCGTCAAATAGAGTCTTGGATGAGGACGGTATAGTCGAGTCCGAAACTATCACAGTCAATAGTCGTTCGAACGGGTCCTTCCTCACCCGTAAAAGGACGCCTTGTACACGATAGAAGGAACCGTAGGTTATGTTTTAATTCCCAACGGGTAAAATTACCTCCTTGAATTCTGAGGTACTGGGGTAATATTCGTCCGTAGGACCTCTTTAAAGTTCGATATTCTAATAGTAATTCAAACAGAATTTAAGGGGTCCCCAAAATGTACTCGAGTAATAAAGGACTTGAACTTAGGACAACGGTACTAAACTAGTAATGACCATTCACCAACAGTGTTGAGGGACACACCCTACTTTATGGAGAAAGTAAGTTTCGGTTCAGACTACTCACTCAGGAATATCTAGTGTAGAGAGATTCAGAGGTGTCGAAATCGGAGGTTTCCGACGACACCACACAGACGGGGTCCTACGGAGGGAGGTGAGTCGACTTTGGTGACCCAGAAAGGAGACGGGTCGCCTGGACGGAAGACGGTGACGAAGAGGTATTAGGTGTTGGTGCACCGTAAAATTCAACTAGAGATGTCATACAGTGAAGAAACGTACTCAGTTGTCGACAATACCCTAAGGCGACAGTGGTTAGTCTATACGAACGGACCGGAACGTCTTAGTTCGACATCCCTTACAACGAAATTTCATTCTCCGGACCGAAACAAGATCTTGAGACGTCAACAATGGGACGGGTCTAGACTATGAACCAACGAGGAGTCACAAAATCGAAATTTTCCGGTAGACACAACCCGAAGCGACATAACTGACTGAAACTGTCCAGTTTTGGTTTTGTCTGTATCGTGAACCGTCCGAATTGAGAGTGACCAAAGGGGAGGGAATATGGTCCATAAGAAACAGTACCCTCGACCCTATTCTGATTTACCAAATTGTGAATTTCGACTACTGACCCCTTTTTTATTATAGATTCTCTTATTTGACAAGATGTCTAACCGGTGACAAAAAAAGAAAAAATTTTTAGTAAGGATACCACAAAGTACCCGAAGGGTCCACCTTGATCACCATTTCTTAGATGGACGGTTACGTCCTTTACCTTCTCAGTGTCCAAGTTAGGGACCCAGACATTCTCAGGCACCTCCTCCCGTACCGTTGAGTGAGGTCATAACAACGGACCTCTTAGGATGCCTGTCTCCTCGGAGTGCCCGATGTCAGGTGCCTCAGTGTTTCTGAGTCTGTGTTGACTTCGTTGAATCGTGCGTACGTACGTACCACAAAGTATTTCAAAGTTTTACGATTAAGATGAGATTTTAGAAATAACTTTATTTTTACTATATTATTAAGTCTCTTCCGATATACAAAGGGTTTTATACAAGGTACTTTATGTCTAAAGACCCTCCGATCATTCATCCATAATTCAGTTTTTTATTACCGTATCTGGTTGATTTGATTAAAAACCGTTTTTGAAATCTAAAAAAATTTAAAAGTGATAGTCATCACGTCACAAGATGTTTATTGAAAAATAGTAAATTATTTCGACTAAGACTTTTCACAAATTGTTCAACAGTGACAATTGTGATGTCTATTAAGTCGATAGAGTCTCGAAATTAAAAGACTCCTCTGTCAGTGAAAACTTACTTTAGAGAAGTTGATACAGAATTACTTGGGTACTAGTCCTCTTAGAGAACTCGACCAGTTTTTCAAGTAGGCCCAAAAAGACATTAATGGTTTTGTAAAACGTTTACGTTATGTATTTGAAGCAACAAAACTACTGATCAAATACAGTTTTTATGACTTGATTCTTTATCATACTCTAGTGAACAAAGATACTACTCCAACACTCACTTTTAGAGCATACACCGTCGTTTCTGGTTTAGTTTTCTTTTTGGTGTTTCGATATACCTTTGTTAAATGTTGAATCAGAAAAATTTTTATCATTTTAGTAAATGATGAAAGATTTTTAATATTTATTTTCCTTATAAGACACTACTGTCTGTAGACGGACCGTATTGATTCTTTAGTAAGGACCCTTTCTTATTCAAGAACTCAATCGACGTTTAAAAGGAAAACATCATTCAGTGTATAATACATGTACTATATTAGGATAAGATTAAGTAAAGAAACAAGTAAATATCGTTCACAGGACCCATAGTTATTGTTTTCAGTAATAAGTCTGACATGTGATACGATGATTTAAATTAAGAATTTCAGTCTAAAGAAAAGACTTTTGGTAGTCAGTGTAAATAAACGATGTAGTCTACAATAGGTAATAATACGGGGACTTTAATCAATGTATGATTTATCAAGCGGATACTTCAGACTCAGGATCTTTTGTCCCAGTGACCCCGGTCCCACCGGGTACTTTTTCCTTATCTTCCCAGACCTAAATTATGCTAATCATCATACCACCAATTCCCACTTACGATAACGCATTCTGACGTCTTAAGTCTAAAACCGGGGTGGTGAAACATTGGGACCCATTTAATTTGGGGATCAACCCATCAAAGGAGAAAACACTTTCGGACGGAATATTCTGACAACTTTCCTAATTTGTGTTATGTGTATTTGTTACTTCTTAGTACGTACTAGGTGTTACTTCCGAGTTATTTACTTCGATGTTACTCTTTCTTATCGTACACGGTTACCCGTGTAATACATGGAATATGTTGTGTCGATACTCAATCTTCCACAATCAACGTGATTCTCATTAAGATTTGTTTATTATGAATTCATTAAATGGTGCACACACCAGTCTGAAGTCTATGTTCAGACATATTAAGATTTTGGGTATGAGTAAAGGAATACAGTAAGACCTTAAATTTTATTTTTTAGACCCAATTGTGATCCAAGATTGCTTCTCTTTGATTTCTCGGAGAACTACTTCCACTTTTTTCTCTCACTGTTTTGAGCGAATTTTGAGTTGTAAGTTTTTCGATTCAAGTACCGTAAGTCAGGGTAGTGAAGTACCGTTTATCTACCCCTTTTTACCTTTGTCACTGTCTGAAATAAAAGAACCCGAGGGTGTAGTGACACCTACTACTGACGTCGGTACTTTAATTTTCTGTAAACGAGGAACCTTCTTTTCGATACTGTTTGGATCTATCGGATAATTTTTCGTCTCTGTAATGAAACGGCTGTTTCCAGGTATATCAGTTTCGATACGAAAAACGTCAGTCAGTCAAGTCAGTGAGTCAAAATAAGTTGAGAAACGCTGGGGTACCTGACGTCGTACGGTCCGAAAGGACAGGTAGTGGTTGAGAACCTCGAACGAGTCTGAGTGCAGGTAACTCAACCACTACGGTAAATTGGTTGAGTAGGAGACAGTAGGGGAAGAGGAGGATGGAAGGTAGAAAGGGTCGTAGTTCCAGAAAAGTCTACTCAGTCAAGTGTAGTCCATCGGCTTCATAACCTCAAAGTCGAAGTCGTAGTCGGGGAGGTTACTTATAAGTCCTGACTAAAGGAAATCCTACCTGACCAGTCTAGAGGAACGGTAGGTTCCCTGAGAGTTCTCAGAAGAGGTTGTAGTGTCAAACTTTTGTAGGTTAAAAGTGTAGGTATTATGACCTTTCTGGTATCGAAACTGATCTACCTGGAAAGAACCATTTCATTACAGAGACGAAAAATTATACGACAGATCCAATCAGTATCGAAAAGAAGGTTCCTCGTTCGTAGAAAATTAAAGTACCGACGTCAGTGGTAGACGTCACTAAATCCTCGGGAGGTTTTATTTCGGAGATTGACAAGGGTAACAAAGGGGTAGATAAACGGTACTTCACTACCCTGACCTACCGTACTAGAATCGAAAGACTTGTAACTCAAAATTCGGTTGAAAAAGTGAGAGGAGAAAGTGAAAGTAGCTCCGAGAAGTCAAGAAGAAGTAAAAGACGGTATTCCCACCTTAGTAGACACATAGACTCCAATAACTATAAAAAAGGGTTGTTAGAACTGAAAAGAACAAAAAAGGTCATCAGTACATGTCTATACTCTTAACCTGGTATTTCTTTCGAGTCGTGGCTTTTTGACTACAAAAGCTTGACGCCACGACCTCTTCTGAGAATTTCTCAAGGAACTTGACATTCCTCTAGTTTGGTCAGTCACGATTAGTTGGAACTTATAAGTGACCTTCCCGACTACTACTTTGACTTCAAGGTTATGAAAGTGGTGGAGTACGCTTCTGGGACTACGACACTTTCTAACTCCCGTCTTCCTCTTCCCCCGTTGTCTCCTACTCTACCAACCCACCGTAATAAATGAGTTACCTGTACCCAAACTCGTTTTAGTCCCTCTATCATTTCCTGCCCCTTCGGCCCGCACGACGTCAGGTGTCCCAGTGTTTCTCATCCTGTGCTGAGTCTCTGACTTGTTGCTACGATCGGCACATTTACCCTGTAAATTTAATGAAAGAGACTCGGAACCGAAGGAGTGTAAATTTTGTCTCTAAATAACAGGTATGTGTGGATCGTAACAAAGATAATTTTTTTATTACACAGTCTTCCGTGATCAGGAAACATTCAGTGTTCTCACAAAAAAACATTTAAGAACTACTGGTGATAGATTAGATAATGAATAGTTGACCGACTTATATGTACATCGTCGTCACTTGAGTTAATTTATAGATATATTGAATTTAAAGGAAACTCAACCGAATTGTAAAAGTCCAAGGGGGTCTGGTAGTGGTGAGACCCCTTCAAAGAAGGTATGTATACTCTTTTTTAATAATAAAAAATAAACGTCGATTCAAAATACTTTTTGGTTCTAATTTCTCATATATATAAATAAAAATTAAGAAATCCAACGTTCATTTTTAGTAAATAAGGAATATTACTCTTAATCTGTAAGTTTGTGAAAAGAGTATAAAATTCTTGTTGACATTTAGTGATTCTTAATCTTCTACCGAACTATGACAGTTCGTCATAATTTACCATGTTTATCCAACGTGCGATTCTTTTTTTTAATAACTACTTTGAAATAGAGGGGCCTATATGTATCCTTGTCCCTTGGTTCCTATAAGGGAAGTAATACCTTATCCTCTCTTTTTTGTTACAAAATTTCTGGACGAAAATTTCAAGTGTTGATTGTGATTTAGTATAACCAAAGTTATTCAGTTGATATTCAATTTTGGTAAATGAACTCCTAATTCTTAACAACACGAGGAAAAACGATAATGATTAAGAAATTTGAAAAATTTTTAGTGAAATATTCACAATCGAATAAATTAAGAATCACTTCAATTTATCGTTATTTGTCAGTCAGAAGACTTCGGTATCCAAGGGGTACACACCTAAGTTGGTTTGTGACTATTTTTATAAGTCCTTTTTTCCAAGGTCCTTCAAAGTTTTTCGTTAATCTTTCCACACCATATAAAATTCTTGTAGTTTCTGTCTCCATACCGAATAGAAATCCAAGACACCCCTCATCCTTGGTTTCATACGTCACTATTTTTGATATGGTTCCCTAAACCTAAAATAGAAAAGAGAGAGTAAATGAGTTAATAAACGATTCATAGATATAAGTGATACTTCAATCTTTTATTTTTTATTTTAGTTTTCATTTATATTTCAGTCCATTGTAAAACCGAAAGGGGTACGAAGATATGTACGTATGACAAGGTGGACACATAATATGTGTATAAATAACGTACATGTTGATAAATGACGAGTGGTATAAAATATTGGTAAAGAATTTAGAACTATTATATAATACTTGTACTACCTTCTTATAATTACCACTGTCCCACCTCATCCTAGAACATTATGTTAATCTAGATAACAAATTTTTGTGTATGTCTTTGATCTGACCTCTGAAGACTGAGATCTCCGTCCTTCTACCCAGTTCTTTGATAATCTTTACAAGTCCCTTTCCTTACTTCCCGACTTAATCCTACTACTCTTTCACCGATCCTATGTTCTCCACACATCCTCCTTCAATATTCGTCACTTCCCCTTTCCCTTTCCCATTGAAAACCCTTAGACATCCGAGGACTTACCTTCCCTTTTCCAGACTTATGTTTCACTCCACCTCCCCCTCCATAAGTCGAATCCGCAACTTGACCTTTATAGACACTTTATACGTGACTGACAGGTAACCTGTCATCCTATTTTATGAATCTACATTTCTCTTCTGTTTATACCACTATAAATAGTTTTATGACAAAGAGGTTCAGTCTCATTACAAGGAAACTGATTAGTAAGTGACACCAATACTCTTCAACGTGTTCAGGTGGGCTCTTTACTAACCAGTGTAAAGACCCTACTACTACACGATGGTAATAAGTTGAACCGTTTTTAAGTGACAGAGTGATCACCCATGTCCGAGTCTAGGTTTCAAACACCGGATTGTTAGTTTTAGGAAATGTTGACTTTACTTAGAAAGAGTGAACTTCCGGAAAAGGGACAACAAGGGTAGTAGTGGGACATAAGGGGTGTGTTAGATGGACAACAAGGGGATGCGACAGTGGGGACAGGTCTTCAGGAACCTACGAACCCCGGTGTTTTTTAGCACTACAGAACACTCTCCAGAAACAACCAAGGGTGAGGGGAAGGACAGGTTTTCTCCCACAAGAGAAACGACGTAACAGTATTGTGTGGTGGAAATAGTCTGTATGGTATGAGACAGTATAGACGAACAAATATCCATCCATAAACAAGAGAAGTTCAAAGGAGTTTCTAACTATGAATGCATAGATATATAAACAAAAGTATAGACATATACACATATATACATATACTAAATAAGTAGAGAGGGGAGTATGTATATATGTATATATACTCGGTGAGTCCACCAGATCACTATTTCTTGGCTGGACTGTTGTGTCCTCTGGATTCTCTACGGTCAAGTTAGGGACCCAACTCTTCTAGGAGACCTCCTCCTTTGCTGTTGAGTGAGGTCATATATATTTGTATTTGTATTTGTATTTATATTTACATACGCAGGGACCACCGAGTCTACCATTTCTTAGTCGACCGTTACGTCCTCTGGGTCTGAACTAGGGACCAAACCCTTCTAGGGGACCTCTTCCTTTACCGTTGGGTGAGGTCATAAGAACAGACCTCTTAGGGTACCTGTCTCCTCGGACCACACTCTGTCAGGTACCCCGGTGTCTTAGCCTGTGCTGACTCTTTAATTGTGAGTGAAGTATATGGGGTTCTTGACCTGTGGATTTATCATATGTCTGTCATCATAGATGACTCATTTATACCCAAAATTCAGTGAAACGAAACGAGTCATATACTAAACGTAATTCGGTATATAAATTAGTTATAATTTATAGTTAAATTAAGAGAAAGTCGAAGAAACACACTTTACTATACAGGAAACCATTCTTTTTTTGGACTTTAATCACGATACCTCTCTTCTTAGTTATAGAGAGTCACTAAATGTATTCAATTACCTCGTGGAGGAACATGTTCAAAAACAGTTATACAGACTCTGGACCCGACTGGTAGTACTCTAAACATAAAAAGTGAAATTGTATTTTTGCACATTATTTGTGGTCGTAACTACCTTCACACTCCTGGGTCTGTACGAGTGTGTAACAAATACCTTTCACTAAACCGTTTCTTATAATTTCTAGTTTTAAGAGTAGTCAAAAGTAGATGATTAAAGTGAAAATCCTTAGAAATACGATCTTTATTCCCACGTTGATATATTTCTAAATATAGGGTTTCTTACTCGTTTAAATACTATCGTTTCTTATTTTTTTGTAGACTTACGGACAGTTATTTCCTGATTCATTCAGTTATATCGTGTAAATGTGTTATTTTATGATACGTCGGTAATTTTTCTACCTCCATTAAAAGTAGTGACAAGATTTGTTTACATATTTGTATAATTCTAACCTCCTTTTCTTTCAAAGTGTGGTGGTGAAGTCGTGACAAATTAAAAATAAATTTCTGTGTATGTATACGTCTACACGGATGTCTATACAGTCGTAGTTACATAAGTTTTAGACCTTCTCATAAGAGGGTTGACAATTGTCATAAATGATAGTGTCGTATTCACGCCCATTAACTTACTCACCTGTCGTGTAAAAGTGGGTTATAAATTAACGAAAAGATTGACACTTTTTTGTTACCCTAATACTCATTGAAAAAAGAAAACTAAGAGTCATCATGAAGTTGGTTATTTTTCTTTTTTCCCTCTTCTCCCTATTTAACCCTGTAACCGTAACTGGATATGTGTGATGATATATAAAATACGATATAAAATAAATCTATAAAATATTCAATGTGAAATACTGATTATTCTTGGATAATGACATATCTTTTCCAAAGGATCCACCACGATCACCATTTCTTGGGTCGACAGTTACGCTTCTCTGTGTTCTCTGCGCCCAAACTAGGGACCCAGCCCTTCTAGGGAACCTCCTCAAGTTCCGTTAGGTACGGTCATAAGAACGGTCCTCTTAGGGTACCTGTCTCCTTAGACCACGCGATATCAGGTATACTGACTCCGTTGAATCGTATGTGCATGACATATCCTGTCCCTCGAGGAGAGTTACGAGAGATTACCGGATATAGATTTTTTTCTCATCTACATACATGCGTAAATATTGACTAAGTGAAACGATATATGGACTTTGATTGTCGTATAACATTTAATTGACATGATGTTATTGTAAAATTTTTTAAAAATTTTCTAATTTTGTTCTTATTTCGTTTAACCATACATGGTTAGATCTTTCTATAAGTATAATAACGTTCACTTTTTGTGTAATGTTTGTTTTTAAATACAACTTGACAGAGTATAAAGCGATTTACATATATTATCAATTTTCCGATCTACACATATATGGTTTGGCACTATAAACCCCGTCCTAATCTTTTTCACAAGTACTACACGATATTTGTAAAGTATTATGAACTTTATTTTCGTTAATTTTTTTTGATTTTGTTTATTGGTGATTACTTTCCAGTAGTACCAAATGAAATATGGGATCTATACAAGAAATCTTCAAGCCACGTTTAACTTAAAGTCATTCCTTCTAATATAAAATTAATCTAGTCATCTCAAAAGTTAATACGTTTTATAGTAAGACATTTCACTTATATGAAAAAACACTATAATTATGAGTACTGAGGGCCGACGGGTAAAACCGGATAAATTCTGAACAGGAAACCTCTTTATCTTCAGTCCCCAAGAATTAATAGACAAATTTAGAATAGTCTCCCTTTACAGTAATAAAACGAAAATAATCGGGAGAGTCCCTTTCGAAGTACGGGGTGAAGATACGTAAACCAGAGAGAAGGAAGAAAACTCCCTCCCCGAGACAAAGACCGTCAACTTCGAGGAAAATCGTAACTGTAACGAAGGTAAAGTTCTACCTTCTTCCTTCCGATGACAACAGACATGAATGTGTCTCCCTCGTCTACCGACCTAAACGGGGTCAATTTAGGACTCGGTCATCGACAGGTCGTCGAAAGGACAGTCTCCCTATTTGAAGAAGAACACCCGTTCTTCAACTACCGGTGTATACCAGGTTTCAGTCGAAAATAGTCGGACAAATTCCATTGTTCGATTTACCGACCCATTGAGAGTCGAAAAAGGGACAAAGGATGGGTACAAGATCTCAGAAAGTCAGAGACTTATAAATTTTGTGTGACTTTGATTTGTCCAGTGTCTCGGAAGTTTCTGTCGTTTCACAATCGAGCTTGGGTCCTTAGAGAGGTCCACTTACGAAAACTTTCTAAGTTCTATTCGTTCGTTTCACTTACCAAAGTTAAAATAAATTAATACGTTTTAGTATACGTTGAGATAAGAAAGTAAACCTTGATGACTTCTTCTTTTAATCAAGTTACAATTGACCTCTAGTCAAAAGTCTTTTATTTTTATTTTTTATTTTATGGTCTTGGAGACTTTCACACTTTCTAATATAGGTTTATATTTGGTCTTATTATACTTAATTTAGGTATAACATAGGACTTTTATCTGAAAGGATTTACAGTTGACTTCTCACAGGTCTTTTACAAGATGTCACACTTAGCACTCAATTCTTTTGTTTTAATGAATGTCCAACTTTTTTATTTTGTCCTCACTTTAGTAAGTCAAGTCAAGTCAAATGAGGTTTGCCTTCACGACGTAGTAACTGTCCATTCACCCTAAATATTTTAAAGTTCAATATTTTTTAAATAATAACCCAACCGATTTATTATTATTATTATTTATTATTATAGAATACTTTTTGAGGTTAATTGAAAAAACTAGTTGGATTATTAAAGAGACAAAGATTTCCCGTTATAAAGACTACGAAAGTATTTTGTTCCCTTCTGAAAATAACAGGTTGTTGTATATTAAAAAAAATTTAGGAGTTTTTTCTTTTTAATATCATTAAAAGTATAGACAAGCGTCTCAGTACGACAAAGGAGTCATAAATTTTAAGTGACTTTTAGAATTAGGTGTTTTATCTGGAGTGAAAGGTCTCACCCTTAATTACATCGGAAAAAACTTAGTTATTACTTTTCCTTGACTCAAAGTCTTTTCTTTTGGTTACAAAATACTTCCACCGGACGTCTCGGTTAAACTTAGTAGTTCTAATTCGTTACTGGGTAAGAACCAATATAAATAGACTGGTAAAAGAAGTCCTTTTCTTGTGATTATCGATGTATTTTGAGGCTGTGTACAACGTGTCTTTGCTGATATATTAGACGATAATAAAGACGGACATTTACTGATGTACAGAACGTGATCGGACGCCGTCTTAACTGACGGTCCTTTGAACTGGACGTAGTACCCGAATTACTTCGAGATTGAAAGACAAATATTAAGAAAGGTGAAAATTGATCATAACATAGGTCCCCTTTACTCTATTACACGAAGAGGAAAAATCTAGCAGACCCGATGACTGGTCAGGAGACTCATCCCTGCTCGTCTTGGCAAACCTGTGTCACGTCCGTGACACTGGTCGAGATAGGTAGCGAGACCTCCTAGTTGGTCTGGGTCGGGTCCACCCTGGGGACCCCTAGAAATGGGTGTCCTCGTCCCAGACTCTGGACCGAGGGACATCACCGGTCGACTGCCCGTGTGAAACTTTATATAGACGTGTCTTGAAGGAGGACGGAAAAGGGTCTACTTTGACTTGTTCCGAGTCGAAGTGGTTTTAAAATCTCTTCAAAAGGAAGTCGCAAAGGTCTGAAAAAGGTTATGAAAAAGAGTAAGTTCCCGAAGATGAAACATTTAGACAATGTCTAAAAATCCAAAGACTAGACAACTCATGGATCCAGTGGTGTCGTTTTTCGTTTTCTGTGGTAATAAAAAATTTAATTTAACATTTACTTGAAACGACATGCGACACACACGAGTCTGCACAAGTTGAGAAGATCAAACAGAAAATTCGGGGAAACCGAGTCTTCCATTTCTTAGACGGACGCTACACCCTCTGGATCCAAGTTCGGGACCCAGCCCTTCTAGGGGACCTCTTCCTTTCGGTCATAAGAATGGACCTCTTAGAGTACCTGTCTCCTAGGTCCGTCCGATATCCAGTACCCGAGTGTACTCAGTCTGTACTGACTCGTTGATTGTCAAAGTGAAGTGTGGAGAACCTTGTTTACCAAACTTCGACTCTGTAGTAATTCATCCACTTTCTTTCAAAATCTCATCCCTAAATAAAAGGACACTCACAGGACCTTACGACCACTGACACCACTTCGAGAGGAAAGGTTTTGGAAGATACAGAGGAGAGAAACTGTCACTTCTTACCCCGGTACTCCCTCAACACCACCTCTTCTACAGAACCGAAAAAACTGATACATGGACCCTTGTCGTGACGGGGTAAAGGAGTTGATCGTTCTTCGAAGGATGGAAAATAAGGGGGTACAGAAAATAAAGAGAGGATAAGAAAGAAGATTAGAAAATAGGAACCTGTGGGTTTACACTGAGACCCTATCAGGTCTTACCGTACAACCGTCTCACCTTCGGTGCGACGACCACCGAATCGTCAACTGTCTCCTCCTATCTTTCTACGATTCTACTGGAGTCGCCAGTGTTCCTGTCTCTTTGTTAAATAAAATTTATACCTCCACTGAACATACAAACGACTGTCTCTCCTTCCCCCATCATGTTTCCTGCTCAGACTTCCTATTACTTAGCTACCCTGTTCCGAAGGTCCTCTGACCTCCACCACTCCACACTCCCGTTTCTCTCCAATCGAAAACTCTCTCCTCCTTAGACACTTCCATATCTTCTTGAACCTCTGTAACAGCCAAGTGTGGTCGACTGAAACTAGAACGATTACTAGATAAGTCCGAATCCCGTATCCCTACTTTCGAAACTCTTCTCACCTTTTCTAAACCTTACTTACCTAGTACAGGAGACGACCACCCGGGCCACACTGTAAAAATAAATATTACCCGATATACAGTCACACAGAATTTTTCTCTGGTTGTCTTAAATTTTGTTTTTTTCCTAGTTGACAAAAGTCTTTAATTATTTTCGAATTTGAGTTACCCCCTTTTTAAGATCTTTTTTTCACATTAGTTGCATAAAACGTAGTTCTAACAAAACCTTTGGTTCATGTGTTCGGAATGACTTCGACGAAACCTTTTATACAGTCTTCTGGACTGAATGTCGTGGTTAAGTCGATAAATTATCGAAACAACAGTAACCGTTCTAGTAACGACGACGATAACGACGATTCAGCGAAGTCAGCACAATCTGAGACACGCTGGGGTATCTACCGTCGGGTGGTCCGAGGGGGCAGGGACCCTAAGAGGTCTGTTCTTGTGACCTCACCCAACGGTAAAGGAAGAGGTTACGTACTTTCACTTTTCACCCTAAGAGGTCCGTTCTTGTGACCTCACCCAACGGTAAAGGAAGAGGTTACGTACTTTCACTTTTCACTTTCAGTTCAGCGAGTCAGCACAGGCTGAGAAACGCTGGGGTACCTGACGTCGGATGGTACGAGGAGGCGGGTACCCTAAAAGGTCCGTTCTCATGACCTCACCTGAACGGAAGAGGCCCGTTCTAGTAATTGATAAAGGTTTAGTCCAACAGGTGAAACTTTACCCATAGGTAACTATGTGAGTTATTTATAAATAACTGACGGGTGATGTACGGTCCTCGAGACAATCCCTGATGTCTGGGTCATTCATGTGTCCTGAACGAGACAAGAGTTCAAAGGTAGTCACCCCACCGAGGGTTGGAACAAAGAAAATGGTCCTCCCGGTTTACTCAATTATGTGGTAATTAGATCTCTTCCTTTACCGTTGGGTGAGGTCATAAGAACGGACCTCTTAGGATACCTGTCTCCTCAGGTCGTCCGACGTCAGGTACCCCAGCGTTCTCAACCTGTACTGAACCACTGATTTGGTGGTTACACAAAACTATTAAGACCTCAGGTTGACTTCTTTTTACTTAGATATCCTTCAGAAAAAAAAAAGAACTTTGTTGACAGGACAACACTAGTACTAGTATTGTCATCCCTGTCAAAGACGTATCTTCTGAGAAGGAGGTTTACTACGGGATGTCGAGAGCGTCCGAATCTTAAGGAAGGAAGCGTCGGAGGGTCGGTCCGTACCGTCGTGACAGAGAGTGACCCTTCACCCCTCGAGTCGAAATGTGGCCCGAGTACTATCGGAGTGGTGAAGGAGCACAGAGGTCACTGACCGGCGGGATACGAACACCGACCGAGGAGACTTCTGTGGTTACGATTAAGGTCGTCCCCGTGTCGTGTCTCCGTACGATCGTCGGTTCACATTCGGTCTCTCAGGAAACTAGACGTCGGACCACGTAAGAAACTTACCAGTTTTGAAACCTTCCTGTTCGAGTTTCTCATACCAGACCACTACCCTTCGGTCCAGTTTCCATTACGGGACCTCTCCTAAAGACCCTCATCTTAATTCTTTGACGGAAAAGAAAAACTACAGATTCAGATCTTACCTTTTGTATAGGGGACTCTACACGAATCTTCGAGACCTTTCTCAGATAGTACTGTCGATATCGGGCAAAAAATAAAGAAATCTGATGTAGGGTGCAAGAAATCGTATGGGAAAAGGTGAAGTGTAAAAGCAAAAGAGATTGTACGTTTATGACAACAGTCACCACCTTCCGCCACCCTTAGAAAGAGAACACAAATCCGAGTCCTCAATTTTGTGGTCCCAAAAAATTTGTTCTTTTGTGTGTCCGACGTCCAATCCACTTCTCGTTTCCGTCTTTCTTTCTACTTCGCCCCAGAAAGACGAAAGAGAGAAGACAGAGAGACGAAAGACAGAAACAGACACTTCCTGACACAGAGACTTCACCTAAGTCTTTAATCTAAGAATCTCTCAAATGGTCGAACGCCGTCTTCGGGTAACAAGGTGTACGTGTGCATTCCTTTCGTTGTGTTTCGACACTTCTTCCGTTAAAGGACCTGTAAGTAGAGTTTTATAAACTAAAGTCATTTAGTACACGAAGAACCCCGTCTTTTCATATAAAAGGTCTCAAGGAAGGAGTTCAAGACTAAGAATTGGAGGGGTAGACTGTGTAAACAGAGTCTAGAGTAAAAGAGTTTTTGGATTTCGAGATAGACCCTTTCCGTCTTTGAAGGCGTGCACAATGTCGCTTCCGTCCAAAAACAAACAATTTAAGACCATACACTAAGGGACGGACCGGACTAGATTCAAAACAAGTGACTAAAAGAACGGGAGAGGACAAAAGACTAAACGGACCTTACACTTACAAGAGGACACTCTCTGGGACTGCACGTGACGGACGACCCTCGACCCTCCGCAAAGGATCCTTGTTGGGACGGAGAGTGACAGTGAAGGAGTAATCGGAGTTGAACCACCACACGAGACAGAGAGAGGAACTTGAAAATTTCAAGTAAAGAGAAATTCCCGAGATAAGACGTAACCAGAGATGATTTAAAGATAAGTTAAGTTAGGGTGTTTATGACTATTAAAACGAAACAAGTCCCACCCTAGTTCTACACTTATTCTGAGAGAGAGGGAAAAGAAGATTCCTTGTATTTTTGAAAACTCCTTGTATTTTTGTTGACGTTTTACCCAGTTTACGATATCATCTCCACGACGACCTGTGAGACCTCTTCTTACTTGGATTCCATGTGGGTGTAGGAGTCCTTCCGAAGAGTCCTGGAGAGATAAGACGGAGAAAAGTCTAAAGGTTTAAGGATGTAGGGAATCAAACCCAAATTTAGTCGTAAAAGGTGTCAACAAACATTGTGATCTGGGTTCTCTACAAGACACTTTTTTGTTAAAGTACTAGTTAATTCTTATCCTTTATAGTATGTATGTAAGAGAAGAGTCTTTAGATGTGACATATAGTCGTGTAGACTCCGTCTCTTCGTCTTCTTTGAAACAAATTGGGTCTTATAAATTGGTCTTATAAAATTGGGTCTTATAAGACTAGGATATTTAGGTCTTATAAGACTAAGTCTTATAAAAATGGGTCTTATAAATTAGGTCTCATAAGACTAGGACATTTAGTGTGACTAAATATTTTTCCGGACTAGGCCTTCGACTTCGAGGTTGTGAAACCGGTGGATTACACTTCTCGGTTGAGTGACCTTTTCCGGGACGACGACCCTTTCTATCTCCCGTCCTCCTCTTCACCGTTTGTCTCCTACTTTACCAACCTACCGTAGTAGCTGAGTTGACCTATACTCAAACTCGTTCGAGACCTTCTGTCACTTCGGACCACACAACGTCAGGTGCGCCAACGTCTGAGTCTGTGGTGACTCACTGACTTGGTGTTATTTAGTGTGTAGTGAGAGACGTTTTGTGGAATATCCTCATCGGTGTCAAGAGTCTGGTGTGAAAACTTTTGTATTGGGATTAACTAAGTAATTTACTACTTACACTTTTATAATACTTTTAGGGTGAACAATCGTTCTAAAATAAAAATGGCGGTACATTTGTCTAAAAGAAAAAAAGTGGAAAGTATGGTTTACCTAAGAAGTCACACATCTTAGGACGACAGGTCCTTGATGTACATCGAACAGAGTCAAACTCTACATTTTATGTGTCGTCGAAATTCTTTGTTATACTTTTTTTCTTACGTTTGGAAAGTAATTGTTGAATATAACTGACGTATAACTTTATTAACCCCATATGAACCAAATTTTTGTACTAATTTTACTTGAAAACGGAGGATAGAGTGATTTTTTTAATGAATTTTTTCTTGTTAACCATTTATATTAAATGATAGTCGTTCTCTATTCATTTATGGTTGTATATTACCCTTTTATATTCTACACCGTAAAGTCAATAAAAACATTGTACAAATACTCTTATACTCCAGCGGGAAAGGAAATAAAAAATTTAATTAATTCAATAAAAATGAAAACCAACGTGACCCGGAACAACGAGACACACCCAAAAGAGGTCAACGTCGTTTACCCCCGGCGAAAGATTAACACCACACAGTCGAAGAGTAACGTCACCGGAAAGAACAACGCTTCGTACCCGAGGGCCCGTGTGACCGAAGTCGTCAGCGTACCGATCCCTCGAGATCTCGTGTCTGAGTCGTCATTACGGCGTGTGCGAATCAACGGGGTTCCGTACGGCCTAGAAAGGTCTGGTCAATAGCTTGGTTTCAGGGGACGAAACATTCCATCTAAGAATTAGTGACCTGGTGGTCCCTTCAGAAAGGGAAAGGAAATTTAATGTTTTAATCTTTTTAGTTGAAACGGAGAAAGAAAAAATGAAAAATTTTACACTGATGATCTTTTAAATTTTAATGTATACACTGATGTAATAGAAAGGTGACTACCGTGACCGGATCTTTTGTCCTTAACGTAAAAAGGGTATAATACATGAAAGGACATCGTGTATCTAGAAATGGATTACTTCTATAAATTTTGTGTGAATAACCCACTTAATTAAACCAACGGTTCCAGTCCTCTCGGTGACTTAACTTAGAATAAGAGTTTCCATAAGTGTAGGACTAAGTAACAATGTGGACGACACACCTGAGAAGGACAACAGGTAAGGGACGAAGTTGGATACTTAGAGTCTCTTGTTCCCGGTCATCACAACTCGACTATGGTGAACTCTGGAGAACATTCCAGGAAGGATCGAGAGACCAGTCTTACGATTACACGTGAACTTTAAGGATACAGTCGATTTGAGAAGATATCGTAAAGTCATTTAAAACTAACTAAAATCCGTAAATGTCTGATGTCCATAAGGACCCGCAACTGAGACATGAATAGTGTATCCACCGGTAACAAAGAGTATTGGAGAGAGTACGATGGGGAACGTCCTCTTTTTTTTTTTTTCCTAATTTATAGAGGTGTTAATAACAACGTCCTGGGAAGGTCCCGAACTTTGACACGAGAACGGATTTTGAACCTTTACTTAACAGGTTCCTCTGTGTACACGACTGTTTCGTTCTCTGGAAATAACCCTTCCCCGTTGACCTACCTCTCGTCGTCCCATTCCCTTGGGCCCTCTTGTCGAGACCGAAGGTCAGAGCCCAAAAAACCACTACCCCAATCAAAGTCGCAACAGAGACCGGTTAGTAAACCTGAGTCCCAGGAAGGACCACCACGTACGTGGGGAATTAGTTCTACCTAAGGTCGTTCTTCCCAAGACCCTCCACCATCCTGTATGGCTGACTACAGAAGAGAGAGGAAACCTGGAAAGGGCTTAGGAAGACCAACCACCCTCCAACAAGACGTAAGGAATTGTCCTGGTCGACAACATTCTATCGAGTACGTTCACGGATGAGAGATCGGACCGGTCCCGACCACCTAAGTCAGTCACAAAAGGGATTGTAATAGTGTGACCGAAGTCCCTTAGAAGTGTCTACTCATAACTTGTGACTTCCAGGTATATCATTTCATCCTTTATTTGACTAAATCCGACACAAAAGTATAGTCTTTACCATAGTTTTGGTGTGTGAAACTATTCAGTAGGGTGCAGACATTGTATTAGTATGGGTACTCACCTTAGAATATTGGTGGGTATAGATGTCGGTCCTCTTCCTCAAATTCCACCAAAATAAAGTCGACTCGTATACATCGTCGGAGATCGGGTCTCTTAAGGTCTCTCGCCACTTTTCTGTCAGGACTACCGTCGACTCTACTTTCAACGGATCTCTCCTTTTGTCGTCCTAACCCGTCACGAGAGGTTCCGCATTCAGACTTAGTTCTTTGTCTCTTGTGGTGGTACCTTTTATTTGACGTCTACAAAAGTCAGTCTGTTTTCACACGGGCAAGGTGAGTGTGAGTGGTAACCTCCTCTTAATATCACTTTTACTTAGACTATATACTCAGTAGAAAGTACGTCTTTGTGTCGTACATGTGTTCATATGTACGTGGTATGACTACATTACTAGTTTTTACTCGAATGTAAACCTAGATATCTTTTAGTAGTTCCCTCTACATTCGGGTACTGTAAGTCCTGAAACGCACACTTGTCATACCGAAGAATAAAACAGTCTGATTAGGATGTGTCAGTAGACTCTGAAAGATCACATTCCTACGGTTCTACCTCCCCTTACCTTCCCGAAAGGAAGAATTTATTATTTTTATGAGACGACCTTTATCGAACAGAAAACGTATTATTGACGGTAGGGGTTTGTGATAAAAAACTGAGAAAATATCGTTTGCTCAACTTCGTCACAAAGAAGTAACGTTAGGTTGACCTTTCGAAAACAATAATCTGTTTAACTTTGTGTAAAGACTTGTGTAGAGGGGTTATAATTTTCTAATTTGTAGTTACTAAGAGGTACCCATAATTGGTGCCTGGTATAAAGGACCGGACCGGAAATCGTAAAAATATTAAACCGGGTTCCATGGTGATCAGATAGAAATGGAGATATTAGTCGAAACCTATGAGATGTCTGATCTTTTAACCCGTCGAAAAAGGAAGTGAGAACACTAGGTCGTCGGGGTCGGAGGTTGAGACGTACAGGTCGAGTGTGAGTTCTCGGTTTCAAGTCGGATCGAGGTGTCAAGAGGGTTATCGATCCGGAAAGGTAGGAGACCCAGGGAAGTCGTGAAAGGATTCGTAAAAAGATAGGGAGGGGGATGGAGGTCCACATAACTCAATTATCAAGACGGACTTAATTTGGGGTCGAGACGGTTAATGATCCACATACTGTAACCGCCAATGGATTGGAGAGACACGGAGTGCAAGAGTTTGTGTTATTAAACGCATTATTATCGTTGATGGATAGCCCAACAAGACTCCTTATTTACTTAAAGGTAATTCACGAATCTTTTCACGAACTAAAAACATTCTCTAGACAATAATCGTCGTCAACAGTATCACTACCTCAATCACCACAATGCTCAAAACATAGGGACAGTCGTGAAGTACACTTGAACATGTAATATGTACTAGTTATTTGTAAATATCTGATTTTCTCATTCATTTATTTGTCTTTCGTTCTTTAAAATTTCACTCTTAGTTACATGATTAGACGATAATAAAAATTTTTGCATAGATCCTTAAGAGAGAATTCTTACAGTCTGAATGATCTATGAGTAGCCCCCCTTTTAACATTAAAAAATTTTTCCTTCTTGATTTATTTTGTTTCGAGACAACGACAGTTAAACATCTACTTGATCTTATAAGGGGCACAACATGTTATGTGGGAGCATCGGGGAGAATGCGGGTTATCAAACATAGAGGGTGAGTGGGTGGCGATATAAAGAGGAATGGACGGAGAGTGACGTCCATTGGTGATCAAAACAATCCCCTTGGTGACTGACTTTGACGGATGGGACCGTACCACTGGTGAACGAACTCGATAGAATGGTGTTCTCCAGGACCATTCCTTGTGTCTTGATTGTCCAGTGGTAGTTGGCCTTCTTGAGTCCTCTCCAGTTTTCCTCTCCTCCTCTACGGTCAGGTACACAGGATGGTTGGAGGGTCTTAGGAAGAGCGACCTTAGGTAGAGTCGACTCGTTTCGTGGACGGTGGTCCTTCCTGGGACTCAGTCTTGCTAACCGGTCTTTGATTGGGGTAATGGTGTTTTGGACTCTGACGTTCGGTGTACCGTCTTCGTCAAGAGGACCCAGGGGAACGAGACGACGAGAGGTGGACCGACGACGACGACGACGACGATTCGACGCAGTCAATACAGACTGAGACCTCTGGGGTATCTGTCGTCGGGTGGTCCGAAGAGACAGGGACCCTAAGAGGTCCGTTCTTGTGACCTCACCCAACGATAAAGGAAGAGGTTACGTACTTTCACTTTTCACTTTCACTTCAACGAGTCAGCACAGGCTGAGAAGCACTGGGGTACCTGACATAGGAGGCAGGTACCCTAAAGGGTCTGTTTTCATGACCTCACACCACGGTAACGGAAGAGACAGAGGTGGACCGTGAGGAAGGCTTATTTCAGAGAACGAAATGGTCGTGTACAGAGGAGTCTGTTAAGTAAAGACTCCCAATCTGTTCTCGAGTGAGAGCCCAGGATCTTCCCCAGAGGGAAGGAAATTGTCGAACCGACTTGATGAAAAACTTTTATATATAACATCACACGTTCAGACCTCTTATTTTGTAAATAGAATTAAAAATGAGCTACAGGAAGTAGACATTTTTGAATGTATTTTACTTTTGGCTCAAGTCAATTCCGGCTTACTGTCGATTTACCTCAACAAATTCAAAGGTCTACTGAAAATACGGGTAATAGAGTAATTTCGGAGGGACGAGATTACTCGATCTGAACACCCCTTTCTAAATTTTTATTTTTGAATTTTTTTTTTTTCGCACCAGACTTTACACCGACATAGATCAGAAAGGTATTCGCATGTCATCGAGTCCCGGACTTCTTAGTGAGAGACCGGAAACTTTTAGTTACACGTAAATCACCTTCTTTCAACATCGGAAAGTCAATGTCATAAAAAGAGACGACAGTACATTACTACAGGACGTGATTTAAATTGTACAGAGGTCTGTGGATAAATTAAGCGTGTCGACCCTCTGTGCTGTTTGGGTCGGTTTAGACAAAAGGATCTCATGGATGTTTAGACGGGGAATTTTTAAATAAAAGAAGTGATATTACCAGAGGTTGATTTGAGATTATCTAAAACGGTGTCTCGACGACGAAATTAGTCTCTTCTCTTAAAATACCCAAATAATTAGCACGTGAAAGAGTTTTCGATGACTAATTCGTAAACGGAACACCAACGTTCGTCAGTCTTCCATATGACCTCCGACGACCGAATGACTTACAGTCAGACGTCCATCGACAGTGCGCTCCGGGTGTTGTCTGACGTATGTCTATCGTGGTTGACTCGTCTGATTGCAAAGTTAAGAGAGGTCGAGAATCGTTGTCTAACGAGTGTCGTTAGAAATGGGGGTAGTAGAATAAGTGTTCCCGATAAGGTCGTTCGTTCTCGTTTTAAGGAGGGACCAGGAGTGTAGGGTTTCGTCGATTTAATACAGACTTTTGACTTGCTGTACGAACCGGTTTCTTACATAAAATGGTGCTCTGTCGCGAATGTTGTTTCAAATGAAACCGAACGAGTTGGTCGTCTGGGTGACTTGTGGTAGAGGGGGACGGAAGATCCTTTCGCCGTTTTCAGCGAAGTTCACAATGTAAGTACCACGTTTTCGTTGACGGTTTGTTGTGTTGTTCCGAAGAACCTGAGGTCTTTTTGGGGATGAAGAGGTGTCAGCTAAATATCGCGGAAGTACTCTTGTGTGTAAGTCTGATTGCGACTAGTTCGAACTCCAAAACAATCTTCAGTACTGCCTGGTGTCCTTATCCGTCCCATCACAAAAACGTTCTTTTAATTTGAATGTAAATGAAGGAACAAAATATTTATTCTATTTGTGAAAGAAGTTTTAAGTGTCGACAGACCTACCGGGAATTCAAAGAATTTATATATGCGTTTTAAAGGGGATACGGACGTTGTTCGTAATGATGCACCTCTACTCTATAAGAACTCCATTTGAATCAATAATAAGGTACCGAACGGGTTTGAAAGGATGTGAACCGAGGTCTTATTTGTAAATTCGTCATAAAGTATAAGACTCTGATCGTATTTACACAATCTACATGAAGAGACAACTGGATTTTATTAGCTTAAAAATTTCTGTGATTTAGAAATGAACTTAATAGTCGTAATCGATACAACTGTATGGAAGTTAGTGAACTCTTTACTCGTCAAGAAACAAAATTATTCCCGAGGACGTATCACTTTCCACGAGGGGTCGTAGGGGTTCTTTTTAATCTAATTAATTTACTACCTTCTTTTTTTCCTTTTACATAAAAAAATTGAATACACAGAAGTATTAGTCCAACGATTAAGATATGTTCCTAAAGATCCGAATTGCCACACTTCTTTTTACTTTCACAATTAACGAGTCGCCACAGGTCAAGAAACACTGGGGTACCTACATCGGGAGGTCCGAGGAGACAGGTATCCCAAAAGGTCCGTTCCTATTATCTCACTCGACGGTAAAGAAAGAGGTCCCCTAGAAGGACTGGGTCCCTATCTTAAGTTTAGAGGATGTAACGTCCGTCTAAGAAGTGCCAGACTCGGTCGTCCCTTCGGGTTACCACATCGATGGACACATCCATAGAATAGTACGGATGATTTATCCAGACTCCAGAATGTATAAATATAAACATAAAGGATTAAAACTTACTTATAATTATCTGACTAATTATTTTTGTTCTCTGAAATCATACTACCAGACATATAACATTTTATGATTCTTTCTTTTTGTATGGAAAAGATCTTTTTGATTATTACCCCTATTGAAATCAAGAATAGATTATCTTAAATATTTTAATTTTTGAGGAAAAGGTGATACTTTGTAATCTTTCGGGGTTTTGTGTTTACTTAAGTGTAAGTGAAGACGAGAAGTATAATATAATGTAAAAGATTATTCGTTACTCCGTGTGACTTAACTTCTCGAACTGTCTAAATTGTCCTTTTTTTGGAGGTTGGTTCAAGTCGTCCATTAAACTTACTAGTAGGTAATGGCAAAGCAATACACCCCTGTTGTGTACGAAACGAAGTCACCGGATTCTCTTCTCTTCAGCGAGTCAGCACAGGCTGAGAAACGCTGGGGTACCTGACATCGGGTGGTCCGAGGAGTCAGGTACCCTAAAAGGTCCGTACTTTTGACCTCACCCAACGGTAAAGGAAGAGGTCCCCTAGAAGGGCTGGGTCCCTAGCTTGGGGCCAGAGGGTGTAACATCCATCTGCGAAATGGCAGGTTCGATGGTCCCTTCGGAAAGTGTCCGCGGGCCCCCCCAAGGGTGGGTGGGATCCCTGCACCGCCCCGGACGCACGTGCGTGGCGTGTGCCGGTGTCGGGTACGCTGATGGCGGCCCATCGGGGGAAGGCTACCGGCGCCCCAGTCACTGGCAGGGAAGCCCCTTACCGTCTCAGACCCTCTCTACCTTCCGTGGAGGGCTGAGGGGCTTTATAAACGTTTAGGATATAAACTATTCCCGAATACCCCAGCGTTCCTTAGCCTGTGCTGACTCGCTGACTTGACTTGACTTGACTTGATATGAGATCTTATAGGGTGTAACGTCTGTCTAAGAAATGGTAGACTCGGGGTTCCCTTCGGGTTCTTATGACCTCACCCATCGGATAGGGAAGAGGTCCCCTAGAAGGGCTGGGTCCTTAGCTTGGCCCCAGAGGACGGAACGTCCGCCTAAGAAATGGTCGACTCGATGGTCCCTTCGGGTCGAAGTCATCGGATCCTTCGACTAGTTTATGTAAACATCAACCGAATACTATTAATTAACAAAATTAGTCATAATAAGTCCATCACCGTACTTGTAAACAATGACGATAGTAAATTTTTATATAATATCAGTCAAGAACGAGTAGGTGTCATATCTCCGGTTCGGACGTATCTATATACTTCAGGTGTCTATTATTAAAGATAGAATAAAAGAATGTGTATGTATTCTCTTATGTAACCTAAATGAGGACCTAAAAATATAGTCCGTAAATAATAAGTATAGAGTCAAAATGTCCAATTACTCTTTATCAGTTTTAAAACGTATTCAGTCTTGATCTTAATTTAGAAAGGATAGTTGGGACCCGTTCACTAACGGGAAAATTTTGTAATTCAAGGAGTATACATTTCATCCCTACTATTGTGTATACATCACCCCAAACCCTTCCGTTTCATCCATGTACATATATATATGGATTTCCATATATATATACACACACACACACACACACACACATATGGATTTATATGTCCATGGATTACTTCGTCTCCCCGAAAGGACTACCGAGTCACCATTTCTTAAGGTGGACGGTTACGTCCTCTACGTCCAAGCTAGTAACCCAACCCTTCCAGGGGGTCTCTTCCTTTACCGTTGGATGGGATCATAAGAACGACCCTTTAGGGTGCCTGTCTCCCCGGAACTCCCGATGTCAGGTAACCCAGCGTTTTCTCAACCTGTCCTGAACCACTGATTTGTTGTTGGCGTTGTTTTAACTTCGTTTTATGTGTCTTCCACCGGTCCTTTACCGTCCAAGGGGGTAAAGGGGATGGAACGGGTACGAGAGGAGAGGAAGTAAACGAGTATTGGATGAGAAGTCTTAGGACCTCGTGTAGTATTGTATCGACTTCAAAAGTCTACTGGGTTCTTTTCTACTTCTTTAATATCTTCTTTAACTTAATTACACTAAAATAATCAACTTTACTAGGTTATCTTTGAAGGTGTGATTTCTTGCTTTTTGAAGTTGTAGATGGTTTGTTCCGAATTTCCATAATCCCATGATTGTTACCAAATAAAAAAATTGATTTCATTGGGTCTAACAAGTGTAAAAGGTGGTAAATCGAACCATAGAAATTATGTTACAACCTGCCTGATTGACGAGAGTGTAAAGTGAAGACCAAGAAAGAGAAAATTAAAAAAAAATAGCTTGTAAACAAGTATACGTAACATTTTTGTTTGTCTTTAATTGGTATCACTACCGATTTTGTATTTGGTGTTTATACTGACTCAGTCTCCTCCAACAAAACCCATTGGGGTTTAAGGTACAGGGACACATAAAGTCAGGGACACAGTTGAATAATTTACTATTTACTTTCTCTAGACTACCTGTCTTCTTTTGAATTAAGTAAAATTCTCAAGATATACGAGATCCAGTCTTGGGTCTAGGTTTTCCTTTACACTAGATTCAAAACTTTCGTCATCTCAGAATCTTACTAAAATGAACTATTTCAAGGGTCTTTTATGTACCAACTCAGACCGCTGTTTAACAGTTTTTCCGTCCTCCTTCATGAGACGAAGAGGAGTTGACTTTTGTCTTCTTAGAATAGATTAAACGGACAGACAAGAAATCAAGACTATATTCACATGAGAGAAACAGTGACCCCTACTTGTAAGTAACTAAAATTTTGTACACAAAACGTAAGTCTGTCTCGGTGCTTCTCTTCTATTAAAAAAAGACTTTTAGAGAAAACAAAAGTAGAAAGAAGATAAGGGGGACTCAGGCTTATTCATAATCAGTAAGTTTACGTGTTACATAGTTCGTAAACTACGTTATAATTCTATACACTGTCCATGATTATTCCATTCCAATCGGGAATGGAATTGTCTTAGTCCATTCCAATCGGGAACATGAGTTCCTACGATAATGAACTAAAGTCTCTGATATGTAGATCTCTCATATAATTTTTCGTCTCTGTATTGAAATGGTTGTTTCTGTAGTGAAATAGTAGATCAGTTTTGATACCAAAAAGGTCATCAGTACATGTCTATACTCTCAACCTGGTGTTTCTTCCGACTTACGGTTTCTTAACTACGAAAGTTTAACACTACGACCTCTTCTGAGAACTCTCAGGGAACCTGACGTTCCTCTAGTTTCGGTAGTTAGAATTTCCTTTAGCTGGGACTCATAAGTAACCTTCCTGACTACGACTTCAACTTCGAGGTTATGAAACCGGTGGACTACGCTTCTTGACTGGGTAACGTTTTCTGGGACTACGATCCCTTCTAACTCCCGTTCTCCTCTTCACCCACCGTCTCCCACTCTACCAATTTGTCGTAGTGGTTGAGTTACCCGTACTTAAACTCGTTTGAGGCCCTCTATCACCTCCTGTCTCCTCTGACCGTACGATGTTAGGTACTGATATTTTTCTCAGTCTGTGTTGAATCTTTGACTTGTTGTATCTTTCGTAGTGTATTTGAGTATATGTAGTAGGTAGTATATGTGTTGTATAAGAGGGACGACGTCCTTTCCTATTCCCTTTTGACGCTTTTTCTTATTCTACTGTGTTTTTTCATGGTTTCTATAAATCCTTCATCGGTTATCTACATCGTCACTTACGTGTAAGTTTGTATTGCAACTTCCAATGTAACTGAAAGGGGAGGAGTTAAAGTAAGAAGAGACGGAACCGAGAGTCTAAACGAGTATTCTGATCTTTGTCTTAACAACATCTTCTATAAAAGTTCATACATTTTCGAATAAATATCTGAGTGAGTATCTGAGTAATAGATCCTTCATAAAAACAATAACGGTAAATCTGTTCTCTGGTTTGTTATCAAACTGATTTACAAAAACACCTGGAGTGGTATCACAGTCATACACCAATAGGATCCCTTTGACGACTTCCCTTCATATATTTAAGCTTAACCCGTCTATTGTCCCAAAGGAAAAAAGAAATATGGTAGAAAGAGGTAAAGACACTACTCGAACGGTTAATTTTTATGTAAAACTAACTCCAGACTTTGGCTATAAAACCTGAGTTTTAAGTTACTTTTTCTTGGTGTCTCCGTACGCTGGTTATTGGTGAATTTAAATTCGTTTAATCTTGAGAAGACAAAACGGTGTGATCAGTCTTTCGGTGTCCGTAAGGTGGTGGGGTTTTTCTAGACCTCTTGACTGCCTTTCATATTTTTTACTTGTGTCTAACATGTATTAACACGAGGATGTAAGAATGAGGTTGTTGGTATCTTTGTTGGGGTTTAAAGTTAAGTTTCTAGAGGGAACGTTTTTATTCAAAAAGATTATTGTTAAAACTGATTCAAAAAGTGAGTTCACAAAAAGTTTTATACGGGAATTTTTAGGTAGGATTTGTCGAGTATCAAAACTATCTTTACTCCGTTTAAATGTAATTTTTTAATAGGAATTGAAAAGAAAACGTGAAAAATGCGAACTTTTTATCTAGGTACACCTACTGACAATCCCTATTTTACGTAATTAATTAAGACAAAGTGTTTATAAATGACTCTTTAAACTGATTTAGTTTTGTTAAGTAACCTACACTTTCTATGTATTTATTTTCTCAGGACCGGTAATTCTCCGGAAGGGACCACCGAGTCCGCCATTTCTTAGACGGACGTTACGTCCTATAGGACTAGGTCAGGAACCCAGCCCTTCTCAGGGACCTCTTCCTTTGTCGACAGGGAGGTCAAAAGAACGGATCTCTTCAGGTACCTGTCTCCTCGCACCGCCCGAAGTCAGGTACTCCACCGTTTCTCAGACTGCCCTGACTCCCTGATTGTGAAAGTGTCGGTAATTCTTCAAGAATTGTCCCTTCTATATGGGAATATTATGTCACACTATATACTAGACACTGTCCATTCTTTTCTATTAGACTACTTCGGACTTCAAAGGAGGATGTGAACCAGATTTTGAATCTCACTCAAGGATCCTCTCTATTTACACTTGACTTGTATAAATGGTCCTCTTACTCTCCTTCAGTAAAAAAATTCATTTCTCCACGTACGATTCAGCGAAGTCAGTACAGACTGAGACACACTGGGATACCTGACGTTGGGTGGTCCGAGGAGACAGGTACCCTAAGAGGTCCGTTCTTCTGACCTCACCCAACTACTCGGCACGGGAAGAGGTCCTCTATAAGGACTAGGTTCCTGGCTTGGGTACAGAGAATACAGAGGACGTGACCGTCCCCCCAAGAAATGGTGATCGTGATGGACCCTTCGTTTTCCCATCACTCATATTTCCTTTTCGTTTGATCTCCTTTATTGTCATTTTACTCCTCAGTTTTTCTACTCCGTCTTCTACCCTTGACCTTGGTTCTCCTGGTAATTATTCCTCTGAGCTACAATAGGTCTTTCACACCTCAGGTTCTCTAAATGCCCATCTTATTTTAGTATCAATGGGGACTCTTTTTAGTGAAGTCACGGATCTTGACGTACTCAGATCTTCATCTCTCTTTTTAAACAGTCTTCAGGTCCACTCTGTATTACTTCATATTTTAAGTTTTCTATAATTTCAATGTCTTTTCAATTCTGAACAACTAGGTATCCACATCAGTCTCCATACGTCTTTCTGGTGTTAGAATCTTTGTCCCTGAAGGGACCATCGAATCACCATTTCTTAGTCGAAATGTTACGTCCTCTGTGTCCAAACTAGGGACTAGGTCTTTCTAGGGTGTATGATGTCTCGTTGATTCGGACACATGGTGTTGCTGAATTAATCATAAGATCTCGGATCCTTGGTGTTGATAACTCGGGTTTACGGTGTTGAAGACTTCAGGGGTACGGGATCTCGGGTGTGAACCGTTGTTCTTTTCCGTGGTGTTACTCTTCGGACACATGGTGCTCTCTTCAGGGACGAGAGGTTTGATCTCTTACGGACGTGTCGTTACTTCCGGGTCACGTCGGTTTTTACGTATTATTTATTTCAATAGAAAATTTGTAGAATTTGTTTAGAAGGATTCATATAACGAATTACATAAAGATAGAAGAAAACTCTTGGCGTTCCTAAAAACGATGGACCGAGATGTCGAACTAGCATTGAATTGAGTATCACTGGAGCCTCCGTCTGTTTTTACTTCCGAGTGGGTCTAGCAGACTTTAAGAGGTAATTTTCCGTGGGCAAAAGATGTAACAAACCTACATCTTTTAATTAATCGGAAAGAAACTGTTGAAAGTTATTGAGAAAAAAAAAACCAGATTTTTCGTTTACTCAAAGTCACGAGGGTGAAGTGGTTCCCTTGGTTCACTCAAAAAACCAACCCAAAACACGTCGTCGTTGTGACTTAATGTACATAAAGAGCCTATGTGTGTTGACGAAAGGTAGAATGAAGACTACAGAAGGGAGAGACATATCGACTCTGATACGGGAGGAGGTGTCGTTAGGGAAGATGGTCAGAAAGTTTTAGTAGAGTCTACAGTGGAGGAGGTTCTTCAGAAGGAATTATGTGACTTTAGCTACGAAATGTAACATCTGATGTTCTATATCTGAATGTCACAGGAAACGGGTCATCCCGTATTTAAGGAGAACTTTAGACGTTTGAGAGACAATTAGAGATATGTGAGACGAGCCACAAAAATCTTCTGAAACTTAAACTCAAATGTAAGGTTTTACACCGTTTTCATACGTAGTACACCAAAGGTGGGGGGGGGGGGTTCATGGATAGGAGACTCTAAACCCTTAGAAAAGTAGTAANAAGGGGGGGGGGGGGGGTTCATGGATAGGAGACTCTAAACCCTTAGAAAAGTAGTAAGAAAAAAAGTAGTAAGAAGATTAGAGAGAAAGGGATCATGGGGTGTCGGGATCGGAGGTTGATTGGAACTGTAAATGTCCGATTTCCTTGTTTGTGACATTGTCGGTTCTGATCGATCTGTCTTAAATTTTGAGTCACTACTAAATCCCTACCCCTTTTAGACTAAACTACACACACTGAAGCCATTTGATCAAATTTCAAATTGAAGTGTACTGAAGTGGTTCTAAATTATTTCAAGACAGTAGTGTAAGTCAAAGTTAAAATCTACAAACAATTTACAATATCTTATTAAGTCTCGACTAAAGTAAAAAGTCAAATTCTTGTATAATAAATTCTCTCTAAAACTACCAATCTTTTCCTATATGTAAAGAGACTGTTGTCCTTTATTTTCGCCTACCTATTTTTCATAAAATAATTGATAGTGGACCAATAACTAAATATAAGAACAAAAGGACTCAGATCTTTTTGAAAGAGAGAGATTAAAAAGATTTTAATCTTAACTTTAATCAGTTGTTATGTACCCTAATCTCGTCCAATCACAGACTTTTTGTGTCCCGACCTTCACTCTTTTAGAACCGGAAACAGGATGTGTTTTATAAATCGATACACTAGGATCTGTCTCTAATTGACGAAAACCGGAGCCCCAGAAGAAGGTGTTTAATCCTTCTTTTCCCTCTTTTCCCCGATCTTCAATGAAAGTTGGTTATACCGGTTTAACTTAACTATGGATCCTTCCGTTGACACGATACAATTATTATTGTACGTATGTACGGTTTATAAAGTAAACAGTGTTTAATGAAATACTCGAAAAGATCCTAAGATTCCCGAAGGGACCACTGAATCTGATATTTCTTAGACGGATGTTACGTCCTCTGGACCCAAGTCAAGGACTCAATCCTTCTAGGGGATCATTTCCCTTACCGATGGGTGAGGTCATAAGAATGGACCTCTTAAGGTACCTGTCTCCTCGGACCACCCGATGTCAGGTATCCCAGTGTTTCTTAGTCTGTGTCGACTCACTGATTGTGATGGTTCCTGAAATTTACTGGAACACTTCAAGATTTCTTATTTCTCAACAAATATGAAGTGAACTGGTAAAGATTCTTTATAGGAATTTAAAATGTCGTAGTCTATTTGTTACCCAGTCAGTCAGTAAAGTCAGTAAGTCAGTACAGGTTGAGAAACGCTGGGGTACCTGACGTCGTGTGGTCCGGAGGGACAGGTAGTGGTTGAGGGTCTCAGATAAGTTTGAGTACAGGTAACTCAGCCACTACGGTAGGTTGGTAGAGTAGGAGACAGCAGGGGAAAAGGAGGGTGGAAGTTAGAAAGGGTAATAGTCCCAGAAAAGTCTAGTCAGTCAAGAAACGTAGTCCACCGGTTTCATGACTTCAAAGTCGAAGTCGTAATCAGGAAGGTTACTTATAAGTCCTAACTAGGGAAATCCTACCTGACCAACCTAGAGGAACGACAGGTTCCCTGAGAGTTCTTAGAAGAGGTTGTAGTGTCAAGTTTTCGTAGTTAAGAAACCGTGAGTCGAAAGTAATATCCGGTTGAGAGTGTAGGTATGTACTGGTGACCCTTGTTACCTACTTACGTATATCTATGTGTTTAGAAAATTCTTTGACTCAGTCTAGTACGGTATGGACAAGAGTTTTGGTGTGTTGGGGAAGAAGAAGGGGTTGTTATTTTAGATCGAAAATTACACCAACCGTTCCAAAAAGTGTTAGACAGAGGTGAGGGGTCGGAAGGACATGGGTGGAGCAAGAGGGAGAGGCGAGAGGAGGAGTGTGAGAGACGACCTCAGTGTGAAGGAGGAGATGAGTGACAAGACGTTTAGTTCGCATACTTGTGAAGATCCAGAAACGTGAACGACGAGGAAAAACGGACCCGTCGAGAAGGGTCGCTCGTTCCAAGAGTCTCGTTCCAAGTTCAGAGACCAGTTTACGGTAGAGTAGTGTCCGTCAAGAGACTGGTTGATGACTTTTCGGGGAAAGAGTGAAAAACAGGAAAATGATACGAACTAGACAGAAGTACCTTGAAGGGTCCACCGTGACCCTGGGCGGACAGTTACGTCCTCTGTACTCTGAGCCCAAGTGAGAGACCCACCCTTATAGGGGACCTCTTCCTTTACCGTTGGGTGAGGTCATAACAACGGACCTTTTAGGGTACCTGTTTCCTCGGACTTCCCGAGGTACCACAGTGTTTCTCAACCTATGCTGACTCATGTACCTTGTATAGACAGAAGTATCGTGAATAGTGATAGTCTGTTTAGACATACACATATATATATACACACACACACACACACACTCACATAAATTTAAAAGTTATAGAGAAGTTGAGTTTACATTTAACATACTTTCGTTCTTAAAACAGACAAAAACAAATAACGGACCAAGAACAGGTGACAATGGCGGACCACAGACATTATCACAGACTATGGATGATCTGTGAGTTACTTATGAACAACTGAATGGACACCTTACTTATTTATTCAGAAATGTAGAGCTAGGATTTACCTATAGATCAAGTCTACCGTTGAATATATAATTTTTTCTTGAATTCTTTCACTTGTTTCCAAACCGATCTTGGTAGAAGTAGGAAAAGTTTTTTAATCCCCCTGAATTAATGGGTACTTATTTGATAAAAAGTATTTAACGCTCCGTAGTACCGATTTAATAAATACGATTGTTAGAAAGAAACTAAAATACCCAGAAGAAGTGTGTCTAGAGTTTGGATAAGAGGTATTCCTCTTTTCGAGGAGGCCTACTACCTCTACAAATTTCACTCCCATCGTGGCTTGTGACAATACACTGTTATATACAAGTCCTGAGTCCTTACGGTCTTAGAGTGGTGTTCTACATCGGTAAAAAGAAACTCTCCAAGGACTCTATTAGCATGTTCCCTACTACAATTGACCCTCGGTTTCAGTGGTCGAAGAACAGACGCAGGGTCAAAAGATCATTTGACCCGTCCAGTGTATCTGTTCCTCGGTACAGAGGCACAGGGTTCTAGTTTAGGGTCAGAATAGTAGGAAGATGGGGGAAAGGTGACTCTATTGTCTCAGGGTTCAGTGTGAACTCTACTCTGTCTGAAAAGACACGAGTAGAATCAGATTAACAGTCAGTGTAATGTGTATAAAATTGGTGAGGAGGAGAAGAAAGAACCGAGACACCACGATGTGTGAGGTTTAAAAGAAAGAAGTAGAATCGGAGAGGGACGGGGAAAAGTCGGAATAAAAGACCAAGGAGGGAAAGGGGTGGGGATTTTCAATACCGGAAGTTCGGAGTTAAAAACGTAGAGAAAAAAGGAGTGTTTGAGGTAGATCCTTCACGATAGGTAAGGGTGTTTCAATAAATCTAGATTACAAAATAAACATCTGGCAAGTCTGTTTTGTTTTTATCTAATTAACCATATGACTTATGACCAGAAGTCGTTAATCGTTGTATACCAGTTAGAATAAAATAGATTTGAGGATAAGGGAGTGGATGAGAGTGAACTAAAAAAATCAGTAAAGGTCTGTAGCACAATAGAGTAGACATTTAAGAAGTTACACGTGCACACGATTCAGCTAGTCAGTACAAGTTGAGAAACATTGGGATATCTGCCATCGGGTACCCTAAGAGGTCCGTTCTTATGACCTTACCCTACGGTCCCTGACTTGGGTGTAGACGATACAGAGGACGTAACCGTCCACCCAAGAAATGGTGTTCGTGGTGGTCGTTTCGAGGTTTAAGAAGTCATACATGTAGATTTTCATTCATGAAAAATTACATTGATTTTATAGTGAGAGTTTAAAAATTTTTAATTTTAAAGAATTAGAGTCGTTTATAGGTCACAAGTAACGAATGTACAATGAGAATAACAAATATGTACATAAAAGTAGTAACGAAACAAACTTAATACTCAGATTATCCTAGATTTGTGACGTAGATTAATCCACCATGATACAAGAAGGAATAACGTAATATAATTCTTCGTGTATCACAAACCAACAAGTTAGACATTTTAATTTATTTATTTTTTTAAATTTGGATACAAAGTTTGAAGTATAGGTGTAACATTATACCTTCTCTGGTCTCAGACTTTTCAGTCGAGGAGAGGAACAGGGAGGTCCCACTGTCTCTGAAGCACTAAAGATCCAACGGAGTGGTAAGACAAAACTAAGAGTCAAGAAGATAGTGGACACATGCGTTAAGGAAGTTAACTTAATTGAGACAAACTTTCTAGACCTCACAAAGGACAAGAACCGACTAGACCAACTATGGTCTGTTCTTCTAGTGTTCAAATCAAAACGAGTGCTACTCAGACACCACGGAAATCCACGTTACTTGTATTTTAGATTCGAGGGACAGTCCCAGATGTTTCTAGACTTCTAGACCAGGACCCATGGAGAAGTAGGAGAGGTAAGAGAGGTCCATGGTGGAAGAGGGATCAGGTCAGTGAAAGAGTGATTTGACTGGAAAAAAAAGGGAAGTTTTTACGATTCGAGAAAGAACGGTGTCTGGAAATTTGTTCGTGAAAGGATACGGACCTTAAATGAATAGGATTCAAAAGAATTCTGACCAAAGGAGAATAAACTTTGTAGGGGAAGTGTCACTTTCTAAGAGACTGGTGGGACACATGTCGTGAATAAGAGAATGTCGTGAAACGTATTAGGTATTACTGACATAGGAAATAAACCTACAAACTACAGATCTAGGAGTTCATATAAAATGTGAGGTATTCTCGTCCTGTTTTTAATACAAGGGTTGTTCTGTGTAGAACAACTGGTGACATAGAATCACGGATCTTTTGACATAGGTGTTACTTTTCTTACTTACTCATACAAAGTCTTGAACGGTCCATACTGTCCCTCGTCGGACGTCTACCTAGATGTCAAATCCGACGTCCCTTCCACCTTCGTAGTCTCAGTCTACATAGGTTGACGTCTTAGGTAGATTCGTGTCACAGAATCGAGTGACTCTATATATGCATTTGTGTAAGGGAAAAAAAAAAAAAAAAATGGAGGAACACTACCCAACTCTTCCACTCATCCCTTAAAAAGAGAAGGTCTTTTCTGTTCTGTTTAAACTAGTTTGACTTAGTGACACATTCTTTAGGTCAATAACTGGTCGAACTAATTTGGTCACGGTAATCTGAATAATTCTAAATTCTATTAAAATTCTATTTTGACAAAGATGTTAAATATCTTATATATTAATAAAGTAAAGGATCTCATAGTGTTTTCTAAAGTAACTGTTTAACAATCTATAGATATTGTTGACTACAAAATAAAAACATTAAAACGACTTATATACGTGTTATAGGATACATGACACTTAGAAGATTCTCAATACGTAATACGACCACAAGTCAAAAAGTCCGTGGTCTTTTATTTTTTAAGTATGACCGGACCCCTATCGTAAAGACACCTCCGTATTTTATAGTCCTTAAGGTTTATGTCGGTATTACTGAGAGGAAATATTATTGGTATATCTTCTATTCACGATCACAGAGTGGGTGTTATAAGTTTGTAATAAAGTACTTGAAAATTTAAACACCTTTTTCTTTGAATGATGTTTAAGAGTACGAACCTTAAAGTTCCATTAAACGTTCAACACTGCATTTTAAGTTTCGTATAAAATAGTTTCTATCTCTTTTTTATTTTGTTTTTAAACCTATTGTAAACGCATAAACGAAGGGACAGACGAGTTTTAACATTTATTTTTCCAGAACCTATACGTCATTGTGGAACCCATCCTTCCGTTTATTTTTGTATACTTTGATTGACGGAAAGAAGAGGACCCAGACAAAAGAATTACTACAATACCTTTCCGTTGGTCATATCGATGATTTTTGTACGTATAGTATTATTAACCACAACATAGGTCAAGTAACCCATATCAAGAACTGTGAGAATTATGTAATAGTATATATCGATTAATCGACAAACTTTTCGTAAGTGTTACAGGTCACAGTCCACTGAAGTACGGGTGACGTCAATGATGGACGGGTGACGTTAAAAGGGTCGCGTAACGAAGGAGGTCAGAACAATCTTATCCCGAGTACCTAACGAACTCGTCTCTTAGAGTCGTCGTCGTTCGCCACATAGATTTTTAGGAAATCCTTTGACACTATTAACCTGTGTCCAGTCGTTATCGTTAAGTAGTGTTCTTGGGGGTCAATTGTGCCAAACGGGTATTAGTGGTTTTCGTCAACGAACGACTCGAAACGTGAATTTTTAATGTCACGAAGTATCTCTACCCCTGACTTCACGTCTTGCATCAGTATAACTTGAACTGGAAAGAAAGAGATCAAAGAAGGTGTTGGAGGTGATATTGAATCTATAACTAAGGTGTCGAATTTTCATATAAGGATTAAGGTCCGTCCCGAAGGGACCACCGAGTCACTATTTCTTAGGTGGACGGGTACGTCCTCTACACCCAAGCTATGGACTAAACCCTTCTATGGTGTAAGGTACCTCGATGATTCGGGCACGCGGTGCCTTGATGACTCGGGTACACAACGTTGATGATTTCCGGTGTGCGGGATCTCTGAACGAGGTGTAGTTCTCTTCAGTGGTGTTACTCTTCGGGTACGTGGTGTTGAACTCTTTACGGGGACGAGTGGTCTTGATCTCTTTTCGTCCGTGTCGTCGTTTCTGGACCATGTCGGGTTTTATTGATATTTATTTGTTTATTCTAATAAGAATGTTTATGGGTCTCTGTTACGTGGCAAAAAGTATTTCTTGCATATCTTTGTATATCTTTACTACGATAACGATCTCTTGAAGACAAAATGAAACCCAGAATCCCCACCACTGTCCCAACGTGACTCGGTGTGGACCCGAACGTGTAGAATATCATGGTAAGCACTGCTTGTCGTAGGTAAAGACTTTGACCACAAAGTACCGTCTGACGACACGTCGTAAATGACTCTTGTGTCACTCCAATTCGAGGAGTCTTTCCTTAGGGATACAACGGAAGTGAGGAATGAATTGGTATTATTAATTTTTCAAGGTCTGTGTCGTTATTAATAAAAATACGAAAGTTGGAGTATGAATTGACTTATAACAAAGGGAGGTGGCCCGAGACGTTCCCAGTGTAACGATTTCTTCAATTGACGAAAGTCTCTCTTCTTCAACAAGTAAAAAATAGTTTTTGAATAATTAGGGGGTTAAGGAGTAATTAAGTGATATCGACCTTTCCCTGATACAAAGATGACATAGGTAAAATGTTGCTTAAAAACAAGTGGGTGGAGGTCAAGAATTAGAGTAAAGAAACGTTCCAAAGACTAAGTCCGTCAACAATTCACATAAGTTTCGTACTGAGTCTTTTCTCAATTGTTGACAGAAATCATAACGATTTCAACCTTCTTTACCTTTTGGGTGGGTGACCAAAAGACATACTGTGTGCTACATTTTGTATAATTCTCCTTTATACACAGGGAATTTTCAAATTATTCTTTCCAATGCGTAACATACCGAAAACTACCCACATCATTTTGGGTCTTTATTACTTTTTGTCGAAGTCCTAATTTAATTTTATTAGTGTAATAAATAAAATGTAAATAGACTTTGACCTGGTCTGAGAGTTATCGCAAAAGTAAAGATGGCAAGTGTTTTTCACAAACAAACGGGAGTCAAAAAGACGTCTGAATTCCATGAGCGAGAGGAGGTGGAAAAAGTAACAGTTAAATAGTAAATTTACTATCCTTTTCACCGATTTAGTTTTGCGAAGTCGTAGCTGATTTCTTATGTTGACACCAAGGTGAAGGAAGGGGAACCCACTTCTCAGTGTGTTTTATTTTTCAAAAATCTCTTTCACGACTCTTACTAACGAAGGGGACGATCGCCTGTTAGTACAGGGTGAGAAACGTTGGGGTACCTAACACCGGGTAGTCCAAGGAGACAGGTACCCTAAAGGGTTCGTTCTTATGACCTCACCCAACGGTAAAAGAAGAGGTCCCCTAGAAGGACTGGGTCCCTAACTTAACTACTGAGGACACAAAGGACGTAATGACCATCCAAGAAATGGTACCTAGGTGGACCCTTCATGGAGAAGTCAATAATTTTGAATTTGAACAATACACGGAATAAGAATTATATATATAATATTTGTTCGAAACTTTCATTTTGACTTTAGGTGGACCGTTTTTTTCTTATGGTTATTACAAGAAGATAAGTGCAGATACTCGAAGGGACCACCGAGTCTACCATTTCGTAGACGGACACTACGTTCTATTGACCCAAGTTGGAGACCTCGACCTTCTAGGGGATCTCTTTCTTTACCGATGGATGAGGTCATAAGAACTGACCTTTTAAGGTACCTGTCTCCTCGGACCTCCCGATATCAGGTACCCCAGTGTTTCTCAACCTGTACTGACTCACTGATTGTATATATATATATATATATATATATAAGTGTAGATTTTCGAAGGATCCATCGTGATATTTCTTAAGTGGACAGTCACCACCTCTTCGATCTCTGTGTCCAAGCTAAGGACCTAGTCCTTCTAGGGGACCTCATCCTTTATCGTTGGGTGAAGTCCTAAGAACGGACCTTTTAAGGTACCTGTCTTCTCTGACCACCCGATGGTAGGTACCCCGGAGTTTCTCAGTCTGTACTGACTCACTGACGTGTGTAGTATAGATTAGGGATGATCCTCCACTCTATAAAGTAGATCAATTTGTAAATGTCCTCACCAAACGATGTCGATAAGTAAGTACAGAGACGACAACCAACGAAACAAATGATTTCTGTCTCCGGACACCCCTTTGTACTTCTACTTTGGGTGAGACATGTACTACGTGTCTTCTGAGGGAAGACTTGATGCGACGTCTATAGACCTTAAGGACTCTCAGGCGTGACGAGAGGGTAGAGGGGAACCGTTCGAAAAACTCCTATTGTCGGGAAATACAAGAGTTTAGATGCAGGTCTAATTATAGGTCATTTAAGAAGAACCGACTATTGACAGTGGCTGAGACCAAAAGTTTTCAACCTTTTAGAACCTTCGTTTATAGTCAATTTAAAGTTTTAACAACGACGGTATACGGTGAAGTAAAGGACGACTGTCGATGTTTTTCTCCTTTAGAATTCGACTTACCTTCTCTTCGACGACTTTTGGAACTCCCTTACTTGAATAACCCAACAGTTTCGGTCTACCAAAGATCCGGGAGTTTTAGATCTATTCACGAACCGTGAAACCCCTTCGAACACCCAAGATACCCTGTACTAATGATACTTAATAGATATTTATAATTATTAACGTTAAGAAACCCGTCTAAAAAATGTAAAAACATTCCCAAACATCTTTTCGATTTACTCGAATAAAGAAGTTTTCCTGTTTCCAACCTGGAATCCTATAATAATATTCATTCTCATTGAGAAACTTCTTTTTTAACGATTAATATTTCCCATCCCTAAGAGACCCCCTGGTCACCAATGTGAAGGTCACATTTCCCACACCCAAGGTAGGGACCAGTTCCTCGATTCTAAAGTGTACGGTAAGTCGTGACGGTTTTTGTTATTTATTTACTTCTTCAAATTCTACATTTCCCCTCCTTCCATGCTTCTTCCTCACTCCATTTTTCTCCCTTGATTATGTGAAGTTTACAGAAAGTATATGGTCCGTATCACCAGGAGTCCGAAGTATTAACTTATTAACAAATTAATTTATTAGGAGGATCACCGTGTCGGTTCATACATAATAAATAGGGGTAGAATCTCTACCCCACTTCATTAAATGAACTTTATTAGGGTTTGATTTACCCTGTGACCTTAAATTTGTGTCCCGACAGACAGACCGAGATCATAAATACGAAAATGATCACTACGAAGAAAGAGACACCGGACGACAGAAGTCAATGTCACTCGTAGGAAACTTACTCTTCTCTTCAGAGACGGAATCTTTGCATTACTACGAGTTATACACGCGTACGAGTCAGTACAGGTTGAGAAGTACTGGGGTACCTGACATACATCGGGTGGTCCGAGGAGACAGGTACCCTGAGAGGTCCGTTCTTATGGTCTTACCCAACAGTACGGGAGGAGGTCCCCTAGAAGGGTTCACTTCGCTTCACTTCACTTTCAGAGAGTCAACACAGACTGAGAAACGTTGGGGTACCTGATATGTCAGGTACCTTAAGAGGTCCGGTCTTATGACCTCACCCATCGGAAAGGGAAGAGGTCCCCTAGAAGGGTTGGGTCCCTAGTTTGGGTCCAGAGGACGTAACGTCCGTCTAAGTCCCTAGTTTAGACGTAGAGGACGTACCGTCCGTCTAAGAAATGGTGACTCGGTGGCCGCCTCGGGAGTCCCTGTGAGTTATTAGGGTTTCGTTTATTTATTACTTTCTTCTTTTTCTTCCTCCTAGCCCCCCTCCCTCTCTCCTCCTTCGGTTCCTCCCTTCCTTCCGTCCGTCCTTCCCTGGCTACTTTCCCCTTCCTTCCCTCTCTCCCTCCCTCCCTCCCTCGTCCCTTCCCTTCTTCCTTTTACCGAAGGACTTGCCATTGGTCAATGAGAGAGGTAATTCACCTAAAGAAAGTAAAACTATTCCCGACCAGACGAAAATTGCATTATTATTTATGGAGTTGTACCAGATGGATTCAAAGGACCATAAATAATAAAAATACTTAAAATATACTTAAAAATGAAGTCCTTTACATTGTAGTAATTTTACAATTTTTCGGGAATAAATTCATAAACCATACCCGACTGTCAAAATTAAAATGACATCGAAAATGACACCAAAAATAACAAAGAATAACAATTTTCTTGTTTTTATAAAAATATACAACCTACTCAGGTCACGTCTTAAAAGAACACTCCCTTCGTCTGTACGCACTGTGTCGACTCCGTCTATCTGTAATTGTCGGGGGATTTATCAAAAGATACAAATAAAACCTTATCTATACCGAAACTTAAAGGTATATAGTCGAAACAGGTCTTTATAGATTAAGTCTTAGTGTAATTTTCAACACTCTGACTTTTGTATTTATTATTACGTAGATTATAAGAAAATAAATCTCAACGGACTACTAATATGGGGTCTAGACGGTATTTGATCCGAACACTGGGGACCTTTTGTTGAGTTGGTAAGACACGAAGGAAAAAGTGTAGACATTTTACCTGGTTTATTATGTGGAAAGAGTGTAAAGAGGGTCGAAATGATCCCATCTAATTTTATAATGTTTAGATAAGTACTTTCATTGTTATGAACGTTTGAAAATCGTAATCGATTCGACTGTAAAACCGATTCTTGACTGATCATAGAGAATTCTCTACTTTGACCTTTCGGGAAGATTATAATATAAAGACTATATCTTATATTGAAAAATTTTTTAAATACTAATGGTAATTTTTAGTCATTATATAAATACATACTTAGTTTCTTTATGAAGTGCTCCTTATATAAAGTTTGTTAATGGAACTTAAGGTAAACTTCTTTATACATCTAAGGTTATATTAAGTCAGTAATGATCCTATACCCCGATCACCAAGAAATGACTAGTTATACGTTTATACTTTTTTAAACTCGTCAACTCTTGAAGTACTGGGTCAAATAAAAAAGTAAAAAGTATAACGATGGGGATGTACTTTATCGGGGATCGAGAATATACTATCGTTTTATGAAGATTTAGACTTACCTATGGACTTCTTATACGGGATTCGTTCTGTCCCTTTTGTATGTGGAAAAATTTTTTTACACTTTGTTTTAGATAAACGTCCCGTCCTTGTCTCTATATCTGACTCTTTTGTCTGACACCTGTGTCAGCCCCTTTCCCTCCCACGCTGCTTAACTCTCGCATCGTAACTATACATATGTAAATGACACACATTTTGTCTATCGATCACCCTTCAACAAGATATTGTGTTCCTCGAGTCGAGTCACGAGACACTACTGGTTTGTTCATTGTGCCCACAAGTCAAGTCAAGTCAACGAGTCAGCACAGGCTGAGAAACGTTGGGGTACTTAGCGTCGTGTGGTCCGGAGGGACAGGTAGTGGTTGAGGGCCTCAAGTGAGTCTGAGTGTAGGTAGCTCAGTCACTACGGTAGGTCGGTAGAGTAGGAGACAGCAGGGGAAGAGGAGGACGGGGGTTAGGGAGGGTCGTAGTTTCAGAAAAGGTTACTCAGTTGAGAAACGTACTCCACCGGTTTCATGACCTCGAAATCGAAATCGTAGTAAGGAAGGTTTCTTTAGGGTCCCGACTAGAGGAAGTCTTACCTGACCAACCTAGAGGAACGTCAGGTTCCCTGAGAGTTCTCAGAAGAGGTTGTAGTGCCAAGTTTTCGCATCCCCTTACCCTATGCCCACTGCCCCCACCCTCCCTCCGAGTGTTCCCTCCCATATATACATATGAATATCGACTATATGAAGCATCATGTTGTCTTTGATATGTTGTAACATTTCACTGAGATAGGGCTAAAAATTTTTTCACTTTATCTATAATCGACTTTTGTGAACAGAGAGGTCGTCATACTATTAGTGAGTACACTTCCGTATCACTTAATAAAGTATTGCTTAGTTACTTCTGTATTCTTAGTAGTGTGTGATAGAATCCGTTATACGGACTGACGTTATCTTGAGAACGACAACCCATAAAGGACTTTTACTATTGTTTATCATTAAATCTTTCGATAAAACGTTTTACTCAGTTCAATCAAACCTCTATTTACGAGTCTGTGTAGGGACGAGTAGTTGTGTAATCAAAATTTTTAATGGTTCATAATGTCTATTCCATAAGTAAATTTTTTACTGACTGGTACTATCATAAGATAAGGATGGTATTTTCCGTCTAAATTGAGAAAACGAAAAAAGAGAAGTAAAACAGGGGTAAGACATGATTTCTGTTTAGGTTCCCCACGTCTTTTTTTACCCCGATTATTGTCGTCTAAATTCATCATGTTTTTTCATACATGATTCCACATTAAGTGACCTCCTCACTGGCGTCCTAATTTTTGTGGATCCCTTGTTCTTATTGCTCTTTTACATGGTTTATTAAGCTCTAAAGACATACTTGCGATACATCAACATATTTTAATTAATAAAAATCCTACAATGATAGGACGGCCAAAGTTTCATAATTATACTGATAATTCAAGAGAGGAGTGGTCTTCCTCAAATGAAACAATAAAAACTGAAAAGATTTCAGATTGAAGACAATACACAAACCGATTTATAATCTTAGTCTCTTTACAACTCAAATTTGATGGTTAATGTAACTACTTGTATATCTTGGATCACAAGAAATTTTCTTTTACCTGTTTTGTCTACATAAGACTAACGTTTCCTTTTCTCTTACATAAACACTGACACGTGTCATCACCTCTTTTGGTTTGATTCCCGAAGTCTTAAGAGGTTTCTTTTAGTTTAGACGACGGTGTAATTTTCGGATAAAGGTCGCAAAAGAAAATACTCTTATTATATAAAGATTTTCAGACTTGTTTGTTAAATATATAACTAAAGTTTTTTCATTTTATTCGGTAGTCGACTTTTGTCGACAGAGGGACGTCATGCTGGTAGATGAACACACTTTTGTATTACTCAAACCAAATCCTTAGTAGTGTGTTTAGAGGGTGTCAAACGGGTTCACGTTACCTTACGAAGGACAGTCATTACACAGTCCTTATGTTACCTTATAATAAGTCGATATTTTTTCTTGTGTCAACTCCGTCAAGATTACTCCACCTACTTTGACCTCGAATAATATGTCTTACTTCATTCAGTCTTTCTCTTTGTGGTTATGTCATATAATTACGTAAATACCATTACTACTGGTTTATACGTTCTGTCCTTTTCTCTATGTCTACACTTCATGTCTGAAAACCTGAGACACCCTCTTCCACTCCCACCCTACTAAGCTCTTTTGTCAAGACTGTGGACATATAATGGTATACATTTTGTCTCCTGGTCACGTTCAAGTTACGTACTTCATCCCGTGGGTATCGAACACGAGACCCTGTTGGGTCTCCCTACCCCACCCCTCCCTCCCCACCCCGTAAGTCCTACTCCCCTGAACATGTGGGCACCGACTAAGTACAACTACATACCGTTTTTGGTGGTGTTATAACATTTCATGAACGACGACGACGACGATTCAACGAAGTCAACATAGGCTGAGATACGTTGGGGTATCTGTCGTCGGGTGGTCCGAGGGGGCAGGGACCCTAGGAGGTCCGTTCTTGTGACCTCACCCAACGGTAAAGGAAGAGGTTACGTACTTTCACTTTTCACTTTCAGTTCAGCGAATCAGCACAGGCTGAGAATCGCTGGAGTACCTGACGTCGGATGGTCCGAGGAGGTAGGTACCCTAAAAGGTCGGTTCTCATGACCTCACCCCACGGTAACGGAAGAGGCCATTTCATGAATGAGAGGTTACTTTTGTTTATTTAAATATATACGGTCCAACGTAGACTATAAAAAGGTCCTAAAACCTTTAGGTTCTTTGGAGGAAGTAACTCTCCTCTTGTTTCACTACACTCGAAACAGTTTCAGTCTGTTATTTGTCTTTTTTTTGGTTGTTGACGTTTATTCGAGACACGACATTCACACTTCAACAACTAACGGTACACATAGTGGTTTGTGTCGTGTTAGTGAAAATCGAGGAAAAAGAAGGAAGTGTTTGTGACACTTATTGACTTTTGTCATTTACAAATAATTACTTTGAAATCTGATGACTTCCTTATATTTATTAAACCGAAGAATAAGATAATTAATTTTACATGAAGAGGGAGTGATGAAACCTGGTCCCGGTTTGTTATTGAAGTTATGTCTCACTAATACTTCGATTGTATTTCACGACACAACTCTAAGTTTCAGTAACGATAACTCGACGATAAGTAAAGTTTAGAATTCGTAGACTGTGTGTTTAAGTACAATCTGTTCTCTTTTAGTTTACTCCTATACTTCGTTCATTTCACTCAAGGTATTTATTTCCGACTTTCTATGTCCCAGTACTTTTTTAGTAGAAAACCACGACAAACCTTCTTCCATGGTCTTTGTAAGGTAAGACATGTGATAACACTATCATGCAGTCGTTCTACATCCCGTATTTTAGTAGAGGTCTATTATTAGGAGGGTTAGGAAATTTAAATAACGGGGATATGTAATTTTGTATTTCCCGGTACAAATCGACCTGCGAAAGACTGTACGAGGTAAACTGGAGTGAGGTTGGTAGTTAGAGATGAAGTAAGTGACGGTTTGAAGAATGTCTCGTATACGGAGATCACCATAATTAAAGAGAAGAAGTGAGGAAAGAATGAGGATCGTTGGATCACGGACGGGAGCAGTAAGGTCTCTTTATCCAGGAAGACTCTAGAGATTGGAGGATTGACCGACCCGGTTCTCCAGTCGCGTAGGAGAGTGAGGAGAGGTCTCAGACTAAGGTGACTAGTGAGGAAAACCTTATACAAAGAGAGGACTAAAAAGTTCCGTACCATGTACATCAAAGGGGAGGGTGTAGAGACTGGAACAAAAAGACAATGTACACGACCGGGGAAGGAAAGGAGATGAGAGATGGATATTCCGATAAGGTCTTAAGAGGGGAACCTATAGAAAAGAGGGGATAGAAAGAATCTATTAGAGTAAACCGAAGTGTCTGAGTCGTGAAAGTATGACGACGACGACGATTCAGTGAAGTCAGTACAGACTGAGACACGTTGGGGTATCTGCCGTCGGGTGGTCCGAGGGGTGAAAGTATGATTACTGTGGGTATAGAGGTTGGGGTCAGTTGGGAGGGGAAGTTTTAAGAGAACTCAAACGGACTATGGAGACCGTGTAAAGGGTGAACACGGAAGTTGAGTCGACCAGGCAACTTGTAGGAGTAGGAGAGGTGACGAACAGAACGAAAGGACCCATAAAGAACCCCGGTGGTAAACACAAGACAGTAGATTCGAGTCTGGGAAGGTAGTGTAAAGTGACGAAGCCGACGAAATGAGGGACTACCCATGTAAGGGCAGGTAGTGGTGACACCACGTGTGACGTTATAGTATATGTTGGACGGATAGACCGACGAGTTGAAGAAAAGTACAAATTCTGAGAAGGAATATGCACGAAGTGTACCCACAAAGTCTAGTTTGTTGGGGGTGAGGGAGAGACGGGACGGTAATCTCGGAATCCAATCACGGGAAGTGACATTGGTTTTTTCATGTGTACATAATCATGGCATCGACTTTTATGTGTGTACATATTCACATCATTGATTTCCAAAGTGTCTAGTGTTTGTGTTCATACACCTTCATTTCGAAAGTAAGGGACTTTTTTTAATTAAAGATCAAGTTACGGATGAGGAGTTTCGTCAGTCTCCTACCCTTTGAAGGTCTACGTAAACAGAAACCACTATCCCGGTAGTCTGTAAACTACCCCGACAGAACCCATGACAGAGGACTTATAGGCACGACAGTAAGGAGGACGGTGTCGGTCAGTCCTCCACGTAAGTCTTTTGACGTTCTCTCTAGACGGCACGATGGCTCAGACGTTGTCGAAACACCAAGACCACTGTCTTTCTTCAACCATGTTTCCGAGGAGGAGCCCTGTGGAGGGTCATGGTCGAGAGAAAGAAGGGACGACGAAGAATGAAAAGAAGGTGTCAAGCCTCTTGGTAGGACAGAATCCCCACCAACACACCGTGACCAAGGATCTTTGGAAAAGACACCCCGTCTTAAGTCGAATAACTTAACTGAAATAGAAAACAAGTACGATATTGTCGGAATGATGGATCCCATTTTCGATGAAGGACGCCACTTCCGTCCATCTCTATCGGTCTGTTTCTTCTCCGTGTCCAATTATAATGTTTTATAACGAAGTAATGTAATATCATCGTCTTGAATTTTTTGATATCCGTTTGTAGGAGGTATATCCTGTTAGTGAGTCGACGTCACGTAGCGAAGGATCTCCGATAAGTAACCTTCCTCGACGTCCTCAGTCCGGGGGACTGAAATCTGATATAATGTTTCGTTTAAGTCCCTCTATCACTTTCTGTCCTTTCGGACCATACGACGACAAGAACCTCAACATTTCTCAGTCTGTACTGAATCACTGACTTGTTGTTGTTGTTTTGATATCATTAGTTTTGTCATACCATGACCGTGTAATTATCTTTATGTCTAGTTACCTTATCCTATTTTTCGGGTCTTTATTTGGACGTATGGATACCAGTCAATTGGATACTGTTTCCTCCGTTGTTATATGTTACCTTTTCTCGGGTAACACATGTTACCTTTTCTCTTTTCTCAGAGAAGTTATTCACCACGACTCTTTTGACCTGTCGATGTACATTTTAATGTTGTAAACGATTGTAGTATATGTTTTTATTTGAGTTTTGACCAACTTCTAGATTTGCATTCTGACCTATGATATTGTTGATCTCCTTTTGGTCTCCGTCTCGTGAGACACTGTATTTCTTCTCGTTATAGAAAAGTCTAGACAGAGGTTCTTAATGTCTTTATTTTTGTTTCTATTTGTTTACTCCGGATTAAGTTGAATTTTCGAAAACGTGTAGTTTCCTTTGGTATTTGTTTTACTTTTCAGTTGGATGTCTTATCCTCTTTTATAAACGTTTACTACGTTTACTGTTCCCTAATTAGAGGTTCGTGTCCGTCGAGTTATAGTCTTTTGTTTGGTTTTTTGTGTTATTTTTTACCCGTCTTTTAGATTTATCTGTAAAAAGGTTTCTTCTGTATATCTACAAGTGGTAGTGATTTATAATCTCTTTACGTTTAGTTTTGGTGTCACTCCATGGTGGAGTGTAACCCAGTCTTACCAGTAGTAGTTTTTCAGATGTGTATTGTTCACGACCTCTCCTACACCTCCTTTTCCTTGGGTCTATTGTCGACTCCCCTTGCATTTAACCATGTGATACCTTTTGTCATACTTCAAAGAAATTTTTCGGTTTTTATCTCAATGGTGTACTAAGTCCTTAAAGTGAGGACCCGTATATAGGTCTCTTTTGGTATAAAGTCTTTCTATGTATGTCGAGTTGCAAGTGACATCGTGGTAAATATTTTCGGTTCTGTCAACCTTTGCTGGATTTATAAGTGGCTATCGACTTACCTATTTCTACTACACCATATACATGTGTCACCTTATGACAACACCAACAACAAATCAGTGATTCAGTACAAGTTGAGAAACTCTGGGTTACCTGACATCGGGTGGTCCGAGGAGACAGGTACCCTAAAGGGTCCGTTTTTATTACATCACCCAAAGGTAAAGGAAGAGGTCCCATAGAAGGGTTGTGTCCCTAGCTTGGGTGTAGAGGACGTAATAGTCCGTCTAAGAAATGGCGACTCGGTGATTTCCCTTCGGGGGTGACCTTATAATGAGTCGGTATTTTTCCTTACGTTGTTACGGTAGGCGTGGTTATATTTACCTGGATCTCTAATAATATGATTCCCTCCATTCGGTCTGTTTCTGTTTATAGTATAATGTACCGAATATACCCCTTATATTTTTTTCACTATTTTACTTGAATAAATGTTTTATTTTATCTGAGTGTATCTTTTGTTTTGAGTATCAATGGTTTCCTCTTTTCCTCCTCCTCCCTATTTAATCCTCAAACCCAAATTGTTTGATATATACATTTTATCTGTTGGTTGTTTTATGATGATGTATCGTGTCCCTCGATATGAGTCATAAAGACATTATTACATATTCCCTTCTCTTAGAATTTTATTATTTATATATATATGCATATACATATATCTCGACTTAGTGAAACGGTGTATGAACTTTGATTGTCTTGTAACATTTAGTTGATATGAAGTTACTTAAGAAAAATTAATTTTTCTTAGATTTTGGCGTCTGTTATAAAAGTTTCTGTAATAGAGTGGTATATGGAGTTGGTTCCGTAAAGGTTTCTTCCTTAGTAAATTCCATTTGTATGTCGGTTTATACACTCTAAACAAACAACCAACCTAAAGTTTCAAAATTTCGGAAACCACCTCTTAAAAAAGTACTTAACTCTCAAAAGTGTATTTTAATCATAAAAGATTATAAAAGGTCCTTTTATAATTTTTACCCGTTACCGTCCCTTCAATGTACCTTGATCGAACTTATCTCCAACTTTCCTATTTCTCTCCTCCTCCACCACGGTTCCTTTCTCTTGATTATAGTTGAGTCGTGGAAGATACCTGGTATACTGTGTTGACAGACAAAGTAAATTAGGAACGTCAATCCCTCCACTCTAAGGTAATAAGGGTGGAATTTTTCGGTCATTCAAAGTGTCGGTTCTCTCCTTGGACATAGAGAGATTCTTCGGTATAATGACAAATCAGTGATTCAGTACAGGTTGTAAAAACACTGGGGTATCTGACATCGGATGGCCCGAGAAGACAGATACCCTAAAGGGTCCGTTCTTATGACCTCACCCAACGGTAAAGAAAGAGGTCCCCTAGAAGGACTGGGTCCCTATTTTGAGCTCAGAGGACGTGACCGTCCGTCTAAGAAATGGTGTCTCGGTGGTGACTTACCCTTTATCATTTTGTTGACTGGGGTAACGTCGGTTCAGAGTGACCGGTAAGGGTACCTTTGTTTGTGTAGTTTTATGCTATACATAAACAATCGGTAGACATACAGAAGAAACCTCTTTACAGATAAATCGAGAAACCGGGTAAAAAACTAACCCAACAAATAAAAAGACCTTAACTCGACGTCCTCAACGAACATATAAAAACTCTAATTAAGAAACAGTCAAAGAAGTAAACGATAATAAAAGAGGGTAAGACTTCCAACAGAAAAGTGGAACGAATTTCAAAGGAAACAACACGTCTTCGAAAATTAAAATTAATCCAGGGTAAACAAATAAAAACGAAAATAAAGATTATAAGAACCTCCACCCAGTATCTCCTAGGACGAAACTAAATACAGCCTCTCACAAAACGGATACAAGAGGAGTACTTTTCTACGAGTTGTAGTGAGGAATAGTCTCTTTACGTGTAGTTTTGGTGTTACTCCATGGTAAAGTGCGGTCAGACTTACCGACGATAGGTTTTCAAATGTTCGTTATTTACGACCTCTCCCACACCTCTTTTCCCTCGGGAGAATGTGACAACCATCCTTACGTTTGATCATGTCGGTGATACCTCTTGTCACACCTCTAAGGAATTTTTTGACCTTTATCTTGATGGTATGTTGGATCGTTAGGGTGACGACCCGTAAGTGTAACTCCTTTGGTCTTAACATTCTCTGTGCACATGGGGTTACAAGTAACGTCGTGACAAATATTATCAGTCCTGTACCTTCGTTGGATCTACAGGTAGTCGTCTTCTTACCTATTCTTTCGACACCATGTATATGTGTTACCTCATAATGAGCCGGTAATTTTTCTTATGTAAACTTAGTCAAGATTACTCCACCTACTTTGACCTAGGATACTATGTCTCACTTCATTTAGTCTTTCTTTTTGTGGTTATGTCGTATGATTACGTATATATACCTTAAATCTTTCTACCATTGCTATTGGGACATACGTTCTGTCGTTTTCTCTGTGTCTACATATCTTGTCAAAAACCTGAGACCCTCTCCCGTCCCCACCCTACTAAACCCTCTTACCGTAACTTTGTAAATGTAATAGTGTGCACTTTGTCTAGTGGCCAGGTCGAAACTACGTCCTATGTCCTACGAGTCCCGACAACGTGACCCTACTGGGTCTCCCTACCCTACCCCTCCCTCCACCCTCCCCCCAAGTCCTACCCCTTGTGCACATGTGGCCACCACCTAAGTACATTTACATACCGTTTTGGTTATGTTATAACATTTCATTGATCGGAGGTTAATTTTCTTTATTTAAATATATAAAAATTTTTTGTTGTTTTATGTTATACATGCGACGGTGGTAAGGGATGATGAGGTTTCGTTCGTCTCATATCTATAGTCTCAAGAGAATGAAACAGCCATCGTTTTAATTCATCAACATCCAGTTTTGTCCTGTCTAAATGGAATTTCGATAGTTAGGATAAGACTCCTCGTGAAGATCGGTGATAGTAGTACCCACAAGGAAAGGTTGGTAAAGTCTTTAAGGGTACTATCTTTATTAGATTTATTGAGTGTAAAATGAAGTCTAACGGGACCAGAAAAAGGTTTACCCTCTGGTGGACGACTTTTTTTACATGTCATTCATGTAAAAAACATGTCGACTCACCAAGAAAGATGACAAAGATATTCACTTGTCTCGTCACTAAAAAGAAAGATTTAGTTTAGACAAACTCCTCTATATGAACGACACTGTGTCTATTTTTTTAGACAGAGGGAGATCCTCGGTGACGTGGAAAGTGCATAAACACTTGACGACAGCCCGCCCGAGGAGAAGAGAGGAAAGCCTGTATAAACCAAGGAAATTAGTACCGATTATTTAGTCAGGAAAGTAAGAGAATAACCAAAAGGAACGAAAAGAGACTTGTGGTAGGTTAACCAAATATACGAAAAATCACTACTTGTTTGGTTTTGAATTACAGTATAATGTTGGCACTAAGAAAAAGACGTCACAAGGTCTACACTATAATGTTTTCGATAGTTAAGAGGTACGCACATACGAATTAGTGAGTCAGCACAGGTAGAGAAACTCTGGGGTACCTGATATCGGGCGGTCCGAGTAGCCAGGAACCCCTAAGAGGTTCCATTCTTGTGACTTCTCCCAACGGTACAGGAGAAGGTCCCCTAGAAGGGTTAGGTCCCTAACTTGGGTCCGGAGGGTGTAACGTCTCCCTAAGAAATGACAGACTCGGTGGTCCCTTCGGGTGGTTAAGGGATATTTTATGAACTTTTTCATAGCTTCCTTTTGGTTTTCTGTGTCGTTGTCACACCGAAGATACTTCGACCAAGACCACCACAGTGAGACACTTTATAGATATCTTTAAGGAGGGAAAGTGACAATAAGCCATCCGTAACAGACAGTAGTAATAAATTTTCTCGTTAATACTCTAAGTACTATGAAGGTCCACAAAACTTTCGTACACTTTAGAAATAATGAGACTGGGAAAGAGACACCTCTCCCAGACGACCGTGCCTGATTAAGGGAGGACGGAGTTTGGGTGGACAGGATTTAGTGGTTCACCGTCAGTAAGACCGGAGGAGTCGCGACTTCCGGTGAGTGGAGTTCAGTTGCACGACGAAGAATATGGGGATGACGGTGAGAAAGATACTTTTTTCTATATGGTATAGGGTGTCAGACCGACGGAACGGACTGTTTAGAAGACAATAGTCCTCGACGAAGGGTCGAAGAGAGTGAAGTCTCCGAGTGAGACCACGGTCGCAATGGAAGGAGATACGGAGATGGATGCGACCCATTTGTCGGCACAGTACGACTGTTCAAGGTTTTATACTGTCTGGAATTGGGTTTTAAATAAAATTGAATTTTTAACCTGAAAGTAAAATTTCTATTAGGTAAAAAATAAAACGTCGAAAGGACTTTATAAGGATAAGCTTAGGCTCTTTGTAATCCGTCATTATTGGAACTACCCAAAATCAATTCCGTCTTACTTTCGTATCATCTCTTATATACTGAGGCTTTGGTTTGACAAGTGTAAACTTAGGGTCCAGGTGATAGGACACACTAGATTCTCTGTAAATCGACGAGACTCGGAACCAAAAATTTTAATATTTTACCCCCGAATTATTCTCATAGATAAAGTTCCCGACAACACCGTTAATTTACTTATTGTTGAGAATAAAACACTCACTCATGGATATTCGTGGAGACTTCTTGTCGTACGGAAACTCGATTTTGTATTCCCTCCTATATTTCAGGGAAGATCGGAGAGGGGTTTTACCAGACACGGAGTTCCTACAACTAAAGACCAACCTTTAAGTTGCGGACATGTGTGTGTGTTTCTTTCGTTCGTTCGTATTCCGTCACATATACGAAATATGTGAGTAAACATATTTCAGACTTTGATAATTAGTGATTCCTGAACTTTTAGGAAATTATGATTTAGATCCACTAAGAAGAATCGGACTGTCCGTCTCGGTCGACCTACACAGATGTGTGACTCTTTAGTTAATGTACGTAAAATAGGTGAAATAGTATCTAATATAACAAACCGTGGAGTGAAACTCGTCTTACTATTTTTTAGGATTTTATATGTCCATAAACCAGATTCGATATATGAATAAATAGATAGTAGAGAGGTGAAAACTATCCAGAAGGAATATAAAATTTGTCTGTCCGTGTATTTAGTTTAAAGACTTTCCTAAATATTTTTACGAACGACTCTATAAAATAACTGTGGTTGCACGTACGAGTCAACTTTTCAGTACAGACTGAGAAACGCTGAGGTATCCGATATTGGGGCGGTCTAAGGAGACAGGTACCCTAAAGGGTCCGTTCTCATGACCCTACCCAACGGTAAAGGAAGAGGTCCCATAGAAGGGTTGGGTACCTAGATTGGACGTAGAGGACGCAACCGGCCACCCAGGAAAATGGTGACTTGATGGTCCCTTCGGGGTAACTATGGTTATGATGAGATGAGAAGATACTCTTTTGTTGAAGGATGTAAGAAGTTCAAAGTATTCGAAATAATTCATACGACGACGACGACGACGACGACGATTCAGCGAAGTCAACACAGACTGAGACACGCTGGGGTATCTGCCGTCGGATGATATCAGTTCAATTTTTTTTTTTTTTTCTTTTTGGAGGTCTTGTCAAGTTTAAGTTTTATCTCCCCCCTTTTAATCTTTTCTTTGCATTTGTCATACAGTTAGACCTGTTTCAACTGTTTTGACACCCTATTTTCTTTATATAAGAACCGAAAGTCGTGAACGGTCCGTAACACTTGATTCGTGACTTGAATATCTTTTATACATTTATATAAGTATTTAGACATTTATACAGAGGATTGCAAGTTCCTCCTATTACTAAGATCTCCTATTACTAAAGACTGGGAGGTCATGGTGAGAAAGAAGTGTCATCTGGATTAGTGAGCCGATCACATGTCTCCCCTGATCCTGAGTGTATCCCTACGTCACACACTCAATGATCGACAGATTAGAACTACCCAATAAATAGATGGAAGGGGAGGAGAGTCCGAGACACAATGGTAAGATGTTGATGAGATGAGTATCTCATCTTAAAAGTGACACTCGGTGGAGTTGCGGAAGGAAAAGTCTCTTTCCACATTTACACACACATACAAGTCAGTACAGGGTGAGAAACGGGTGTTCCGAAGAGACAGGTACCCTAAAAGGTCCCTTCTTATGACCTCACCTGACGGTAGCGGAAGAGGTCTCCTAGAAGGACTGGGTCCTTGGTTTGTAGTCTAATATATTACTTACGGAAAATTAACTCCTTATCATTTATCTCTAGAAAGTTAATAATTCGTAACTCTCTAAATTTTTCTCCTTCTTTAGGGTAAAATAGGTAAAACATGATCCTTATATGTCCGACATAAAGAGTCAACCATTTCTTTGACGGACGTTACGTCCTCTGGGTCCAAACTAAGGACCTAGTCCTTCTAGACGACCTCTTTCGTATCCGATGGATGAAGTCATAAGAACCCGAAGGGACACCACATGGACCATTTCTTAGGTAGACGTTACGTCCTCTGGACCCAAGCTAGGGAAACAACCTTTCTAGGGGACCTCTTCCCTTTCCGATGAGTGAGGTCATAAAACCGGACCTCTTAACGTCCCTGACATAATAGGTACCCCAGAGTTTCTGACTCTGTGTTGACTCTCTGAAAGTGAGTGAGGGAGTCCCTTTTAAACCTTTTCGTTTATCATAAAAAGTCTATTAAAGTAGCATAATAAAATAACATAATTCAAATTTTTCTTTCGGGGTTATCTAGTATAATAAAATTATTGTACACATTGAATTTCTTTTTGTATTATAGATTCTCCCGTCCGAATCCTCCATAACACCTACCTGTATTGTTGTGACGCATGACAAATTTAAGAACGGGGGTTACTTCAGACGTTAGTACACTTATTTTTGTCTTAAACCTTATACCATAAAGTGATTGTTTCTATGTCGATAACAATTTTAAATGACCGATTACCTGTTCAGTCAAGTCAAGTCAAGTCAGTGAGTCAGCACAGGCTGAGAAACGCTGGGGTACTTAGCGTCGTGTAGTCCGAAGGGACAGGTGGTGGTTGAGGGCCTCAAGTGAGTCTGAGTGCAGGTAGGTCAGTCCCTACGGTAGGTCGGTAGAGTAGGAGACAGCAGGGGAAGAGGAGGACGGGGGTTAGGGAGGGTCGTAGCCTCAGAAAAGGTTACTCAGTTGAGAAGCGTCCTCCCGGTTTCATAACCTTAAAGTCGAAATCGTAGTAAGGAAGGTTTCTTTAGGGTCCCGTCTAGAAGAAGTCTTACCTGATCAACCTAGAGGAACGTCAGGTTCCCTGAGAGTTCTCAGAAGAGGTTGTGGTGTCAAGTTTTCGTAGTTAAGAAGCCGCGAGTCGAAAGAAATGTCAGGTTGAGAGTGTAGGTATGTACTGGTGTCCTTTCGGGTATCGGAACTGATCTGTCTGGAAACAACCATTTCATTACAGAGACGAAAACTTATACGATAGATCCAACCAGTATTGAAAGGAAGGTTCCTCATTCGCAGAAAATTAAAGTACCGACGTCAGTGGTAGACGTCACTAAAAACTCGGGGGGTTTTAATTCAGACTGTGACAAAGGTGACAAAGGGGTAGATAAACGATACTTTACCACTCTGGTCTACGGTACTAGAAGCAAAAGACTTACAACTCGAAATTCGGTCGAAAAAGCGAGAGGAGAAAGTGAAAGTAGTTCTCCGAGAAATCAAGAAGTAACGAACGACGGTATTCCCACCACAGTAGACGTATAGACTCCAATAACTATAAAGAGGGCCGTTAGAACTAAGGTCGAACACGAAGAAGGTCGGGTCGTAAAGAGTACTACATGAGACGTATATTCAATTTATTCGTCCCACTGTTATATGTCGGAACTGTATGAGGAAAAGGATAAACCTTGGTCAGACAACAAGGTACAGGCCAAGATTGACAACAAAGGACTGGACGGATATCCAAAGAGTTCTCCGTCCAGTCCACCAGACCATAAGGGTAGAGAAAGTCTTAAAAGGTGTCAACTAACACTAGGTGTGTCAGTTTCCGAAACCGTATCAGTTATTTCGTCTTTATCTACAAAAAGACCTTGAGAGAACGAAAAAGGTACTAGGTCACCTACAACCGTTAAACTAGAGACCAAGGAGACGGAAAAGATTTTGGTCGAACTTGTAGTCCCTCAAGTGCCAAGTACATAACGACTTCGGACCGAACCTCTTAAGACTCGTAATGAAATGATCGCACACTCTACTTACGTTAACACACCATCAAACTCGTAAGAAACCGTAACAGAAAGAAACCCTAACCTTACCTTTGACTGGAAAAGGTCAGGAAACCGGTGACGACTCAAAAGGTTTAAACGACCGTATAACTCACGTCGTGAAAGTGTCGTAGTAGAAAGTCCTAAACTTTATCGAGTTGACCTTAAGGTAGTGGAGGTGATCGAAACAAGTATCACTACGAAAGATTCCGGGTGAACTGAAGTGTAAGGTCCTACAGACCGAGATCCACTCACTAGTGTGGTAGTACTAATAGACCCAGTACTTCTAGAAAAAACATGTCAAGAAGACACATAAGAACGGTGGAGAAGAATTATAGAAGACGAAGACAATCCAGGTATGGTAAAGACAGGAAATAACTTGGGTAGAAATGTACTTTACAAGGAAACCATAGAGATTAAAAGAACTTCTCCAGAGATCAGAAAGGGTAAGACAAGAAAAGGAGATAAAGAAACGTAACTAACGACTCCTTCCGAAAGAATAAAGAAGAACGATAAGAAACCTTGAGACGGAAATCTACGAATACAGAAAGGAAAAGAGGAAACGAAAAGCGAAGAGAAGAAAAGTGTCGTAGAACATTCCGGAGGAGTCTGTCGGTAAAGCGAAAAAACGTAAAGAAAAGGTACCCCTACCAGAACTAGGGACAGAGGGTATGTTACAGTGCTTGGAGTAAGGTATCAAGTAGTCCGTGAGATACATAGTCTAGACCCGGGAATTTAGATAAAGAGTGAAGGTGACATATTAGTATTCCCTAAACTAAATCCAGTATGGACTTACGAGATCACCAAAAGGGATGAAAGAAGTTAAATTCAAACTTAAACCATTATTCCTCAAGTACTAGACTCGGTGTAAAGTCGAGGACCAGAATAAAAACAACTGACATATCTCGAAAAGGTAGAAACCGACGTCTCTTATATTAGTTAGACTAAAGCCACAACTGGTAGACCACTACAGGTACACATCTCAGAAGAGAACACAACAACCTTCTCCCACAAACGATACTGGTCACGTAAAAGAACCGTTTTGAGATAATCAGAAACGGGACGAAGTAAGGCGTAAGGTTCCGGTTTAAACGGACAATGAGGTCCACAAAGAACTGAAGGATGAAAACGTAAGGTCAGGGGATATTACTTTTCCTGTAGATTTTCCAGAACATCCAGAAGTATCTTGGTAAGTTGAAGTCGAAGAATCATAATGACCAACCCCGTATCCGAACCTAATGACACTATGACTTACCAAACGGAACCTTTACTTGTCTCTAGAAAGACAGAAAAAACTCTAACGTAGGTTCTTGACGTAAAACCTGAGAAAACAACTGGTATTACCGATGAGGTAAAGAAGTGTCCCTAAGGACGGGTGTCATCATCTATATTACCAGTACACTCAATTTAAGTGGGTAAGGTCGGGTAAAATCAAACGACTAAGGATCTTACAACTGCAAGTGAAAACGGCAGAGGACAAACTGGTGAAGGTTAAACGGAACTAAGTACCTGGACTGTAAGGTCCAAGGATACGTTATAACGAGAAATGTCGTAGCCTAGAACGAGGATAGTGGTCAGTGTAGGTGTTGACACATAACAAAAACGAAACCGAAGTAGGGAAGTAAGGAAGACCTCAATAAAGAGGTGACTAGAGGTCATCGTATAATCCGTGTATTCACTAGTATTTCATTCACATAAGTAAAGAGATATAAATAAAAATAATAATATTAAAAACGTCGTAAAATGACTGAAATAAGGGACACGACACACGATGTAGGAACACTGAATAAAATATTGTCCATCAAAAATGGCGAATTGGGGGAAGTGGATAAATTGGGTGGGGGTGGGGAAAGACACATAGACTCAGACAAAGACGAATTTAAATCTATAATGTAAAAAGTAAACTATTAGATTTGATAACAAAGATAATAGTCAATTTTGTTTAAATGAATAACCTTGTATACATTTCTACGTAACTTCTTTTCGTACGTAAATTTAAAATCATTAAAATTACAAATCGTGTACTCAAAAAGATTTAAATGTACCATTTCTCTCTGATTGTAAATGACTCATATGGTCTTTAAGAAATTGGTTACGATGTTTAGTAAACTGCTACCGGTTTTTTTTTTTTTAGGAGGAAACATTCAATACAATCTAATTTTCTATATTTCTCAAGTACAAAACTTAAAGTTTCTGTCTACTTTTAAGTAAAAAATAATGTGAAACTGTAGGAGCAGTATCATGAATACTGTTAATATCGATTAAATAATAAACATATTAATAAATAATTTATAAATAAAAAAGGTGATCTGAGACTAGAGATACTCCTGTCTCTAATATAGATAAAACTAGACGTGACGTAAACCTCGTAACATCATTATTGTAATTGTTGTTGTTATTACACAATTTAAAATAACTCACAAATCCCAAACAGTCTGGGAAAAATTCGTAAAATATACATAGTAACATTTCAAGTAAATTAATATAAACAACACAATTATTCAGGTACGTATTCCTGAATTTAAATATCTTACTTCATGTTTTCTGAGAAAAGGGTTCGTCTTACCCCGGGTCCAACTTTCCCGGACATCTCTAGTCTATGAAGTATATTTGCTAATTTTGTATCTCCGGTGTCTACCAGTTGTTCACATACTTTTCTAGGAGTAGTAGTGATTAGTAGTCCTTTTATGTTTAGTTTTAGTATTGCTCTACAGCGAGTGTGGACAGTCTTGTCGGCAGTAGTTTTTCTTGTGTTTACTGTTTACAACCGCTCCTACACCTCTTTTCCCTTGGGGATACGTGACCTCTTCTTTTACCGTTGGTGAGGTCATAGGAACAGACCTTTTAAAGGACCTGTCACCTTGGACCACCCGACGTCAGGTACCCCAGCGTTTCTCAGCCGGTGCTGACTCGCTGATTGTGATTGTGATATGTGACAACCACCTTTACATTTGTCAACGTCGGTGACACCTTTTGTCATACTTCCAAAGAGCTTTTTGATTTTTATCTTGATGGTGTACTGGTCGTTGAGGTGAACCCCTTATATCGGTTTTAAAACATCAACGATATTTACCTCTTCATTGAAAATTTTTAACATAAAATTTTTACATTGAAATTTCAACGAAGTAGTCTTGTAAAACATTCATACACGTGTCTATAAATACAGCATAAACTATGATTAAAGTTAACAATAAACAGTAATATTTAGATCTTTTTCAAAACTTTTTAGATCAACTCCAAAATTTGAAGTTGAACTAAAAGAGAAATTGCTCGTATTTTGTAGACATCTCAAATGGTATACCTTCACGGACGGAAATGTTCATCAGAAAAAAGATTTTTTTTTTTTTTTTTTTTCTTGTTGTTGTTTTTTGTAACCCTGTACAAAACCGTTTATTTTAGTACTAATTATAATTTAGTAATTAGTTATTCATATTACGAATTCTCTTATATCTTAAAACTAGGACACGAATCCCTTCTGACGAAAACTTTATAATCATAGAAGAGTGATTGAAGAATTCTTAACATTTAAAATTTTTTGGTGAAATCTAAAAGTCTCACTTTCAAATTTTTACGTTTTTGTCATTTCTCCAGTCGACTATTCATCGAAAATAACTCGTTGAGAGATGTAAGATGTCGAGACTATTCATTGTTTATGAGTACGTTAATACCAAGATTTTTAATCCGGTTATTCTTTCATGAGGTGTATGTGTCACATCGACTCAACTTATTCCTGGAGTCTTTGTCGAGTCGAGAACGTTCAAATTTTCGCTATCTGAGCTCCACTTGATTTTGATTGTACAAGATCATGTAAGGAAGTACGGTATTTTAGGTGTGTTGCGGTAAACTGAAAATATACTCTGGGGTTTATGTAATCCCATAGACGAAGTTTATTAATATTCTTCTTCTGTTATGTGGATAATAAAAGTAATTCAAAGGGTTAGTCTGAAATGCGATACTAGGGAAAGTTGTTAGGGTACTAGAATTTGCACTATGGGGTGGAACGATCTTGTACTACGAATCTTTAGTTTGTTTTGACCGACTTGGATCACTTCCTACTTCCTGAGTCAGGAGCAAAACAAAGTTTCTGGAAAAAGGTATTTCTTTACTTAAGGCAACTGTCGGGGAATAAGCATCCCAGGAAGGAGAGAGGGTGTTCCCGACTCCTTCCAAAGATTGTGAGAACGGTGGGAGAACCGACGTGAGACTAAAGTACTGGAAGCTCAATTAGGAAGAAAAGAAGGATAATCGTTCACATTCACCCGACTGAAGTTTTCTTGACATTGTCCAGTGTTCCAAATTACCCGTATCTCTATTAGTAGATTTAATGTAAAGATCCAGACTACCCGATCTGTCTGAGTCTCCCACTGAGATGGTCGTTTAAACGACAATTAGTCGGTCCAACCACCCAGACTTACTTCGGAAACGGAAGGAGGGACTCCCCGACCCAGCGTAACTGACTACTCATTTCCGTCGACGTAATTGAAAGAAGAGGGTGTTTTACACAGTGCAGGGTTTTCCTGTACTTTCAGTTTGCACCGGTGTCGAGTTTGTGGTCTGCGTGAGAAAAGTAGAGTCACCTTAATAGACGGGAGATGAACATCTACCACTAGGACTCGTGTTGTCAACAACGACTAAAAGTGCTAGACAATTGTGAATCCTTAAAAATGTAATTTCTTGAAAAAAAAGGATGTAAACAAAGAACATCGTAGATCCTTTTACGGTATTGGATGACACACATATATATATATATATATATATATATATATATATAAAAAAAAAAATAACGACGTACTAAGAATTGAAATTGTCCTTCTGCTCTGTACCTTACTGAGATTTCTATTTTCCTTGGTTTCATTAAAACGGAGAATTTTAAGTTTCTGTTTGTAGGGAAACCTTAACCGTCTCCCTTTTTATATGCTCAACAAAAATGCTACGTCCGAGTAGGTTAGACCAATGTTTAAAGTAACAGAGTACCTCTTTTTGTCGTCCGAAAGGAGACTATCTCATACCACACTCTTATATACAAATTGATTTGGGGGTTTTTCTTACTTGACCTTATTAAAATTTAATTAGTTATACGACTTATATTCTTGTTTATACTATGAATAGTATAGTATATTTGTGAAATATCAAATATTTTCCGGAAAGATAAGTAATAGTAAAATAAGAGTTAATGTTAGGTTACTTTATCCGACCCCTTTTATAATAATAGAAGTGAAATTTCTAGTATCGTTAAAAGACAATTCACGGTAAAGTTACAGTAATTCCATCATTCACTATATCAGTCGTGTTTTTTTGACCCAGAAAGCTACGGTGTGGGTTAGGAACACGTATTTACTCATTGTAAAGTATTTTACACCAGAAGACCACCTTACGTGATCACCGAAATTTTTTTTTTCTATAAGTGAGTTATTTCGGAAGAACCGTCTCCACCATCCATTTAATCCAAATGTGTTAGTCGGAAGATTTCACTTTTTTCATTTTATGTGACTTAACTAAATTGTCCTTTCTACAATGATACAGTTTTGTCGATGTATATAATACAAAGATTTTGGAACCTACCGAGACTTATCGTGTCTCACATATTTTCGGTGTTTATATTCTTCAGTATAAAACCAAACTACGACTTCACTGGTACAACTTTAAATTATTTGTTTACCTTATGTTTACTAAATTCATTTTAGGGTCTTATTTTTCTTTATAACCTAAAAATATTTACGGTTATAATTTTATAAAATTCTGGAAAAAGATTTAATATTTTTAAAATGGAAGTGATAAGTGGGTGTATGGTTTTTCTTTTCTTTGTCTTTCCTTCTTAAAGCTTTGAAGTCTGAGTCACCACCAATTAATGTGTCTCCCGACTCCATCCTTCCCCTACATGATACTTGAGACACCATTCCAGAGAACTCTGACCCCTGTCTTACTTTCTCTTCCTTTAATCTCACACCTCCCATAATTAAAGATTCTTTTCCTGAAAAATTATTTCATGTCTAACCAGTCTACTAATGATTTGTACAGTAGCGAGGGACTACTGACTTAAGATCCTCCTTATCTCTCTTCTAATAACCTTCTATAACATGTTATTATACAGTGGTTTGTACTTAGACCAAGTAATTACTCTTGTCGGAAATAAAAGTTAAATCTTCAAAGTCAAAAAATTACAGATTATTTTTCTTCACCTGAAACCGAAAATTTTCAACAAAAAAACAAACAAACAAACATAAAATGGTTTTATCTATATTTGCTTGTTTTCCTTTGTTCTTTTTTTTTTGTTTTTGGACGAATAACCTAAGAGTCTTCTTCGAAAATAGGTTTTGTCTGATGAAACAAACCATACAGAAAATGGACCACAAACCACTGTAAAAGGAAAACCAGAACCAAGGAAAAACAGACGTATCTAAACTTAATGTGAATTGTTTCCGTTTATTTTGATTTTTGTATTAATAAGTACAATAGTTTTATTAGTGTCTTTATGACAGACTATATAATATATTCGTTTTGTATTTACGGAAACTGTTAAAACCCCTTAGTTCTTTTTGTTTCCTTTTGTAGAAACAACAAGTCTTAGTGATTGCCCTTTCCAATCTTTACAATTCTTTTACTTATTTTTGTGTAAACATGGTATACGGTAATTTGTCTCATTAGTTATATTCCAACTTTCAGTTCGAATGTCCTGCGTGGTGATTTCCCCAAATAAAACAAGGGACCTTTTTGTTATAGGGACCACTATAGTGGATCTTTAATCAGAAAAGTGTGTGGTGTTGTCTCATAAGACTCTTCGTTTCTTTGAGAAAGAATAATATGTTTACTTACCTGTTACTTTTTTTTCTTTCTTAACATAACTTTTCTCTTACGTAGAGTCAACACATTAGGATTTTCGTCCAGGAAAAATATACTCTTCCTTCCCGTATACAAACTCCTCAAAAGTAGGAGTTCAGATTCTTAGTGATCTTATTCCTTTTCGTCACTGTCCTCTCTTTTGATTTTTATCTTGATGGTACACTGGGTCGTTAGGCTGAGGACCTGTCTATTGGTCTCTTTTGGTGTTGACTTTTTTGTGCACGTGGGGTCACAAGTATCGTCGTGACATTGTTGTCGATCCTGTACCTTCGTTGGATTTACGGGTAGTTGTCTCTTTACTTATTTCTACACCATTATGTCTGTCATCTTATAATGAGTCGGTATTTTTCCTTACTTTAACCTAGTAAACATCTCTGTACCTACCTGGATCTCTGACAGTGTGTCCGACTTCTTTCAGTCTTTTTCTGTTTGTTTATAGTATATAATTACGTATATACACCTTAGATCTTTTTACTATATCTACTATAATAAACGTTTCGTCTTTATCTCTGTGTCTTCATCTCTCGTTTGTATACCTGTGGTCCCCCCTTCCCTCTGACCCCACTTAACCCTCTGACTCTGACTGTATATATGTGATAACTGTGATACATATTTTAACTATTCCTCGAAGGGTCCACCACGATCACCGTTTCCTGGGTGGACGGTTACGTCCTCTATGTTCTCTACGACCAAGACAGGGACCCAACCCTTCTAAGGGACCTCCCACAGTACTGTTGGGTGAGGTCATAAGAACGGGTCTCACCTGTCTCCTCGGACCACCAGTTGTCAGACATCCCAACGTTTCTTAGTCTATACTGACTTCGCTCAATTCTTGTATCCTGTGTATTTTGTCTATTCCCGAAGGGGATCCCGAGTCGTCATTTCTGAGACGGATATTACGTCCTCTGTGTCCTTTACACCCCAGCTTGGGACCCAGTCCTTCTAGGGGACCTGCTCTTTTATTGTTGGGTGAGGTCAGAAGAACTGGACTTTTTTAGGGTACCTGTCTCCTCGGACCACTCGATGTCAGGTTTCCCAATCTTTCTCACCTTTTACTGACTCACTGACTCGTGCTCGTACTACTTCATCTGTTGGTTACTCTTGGATGACATATCGAGTCCCTTGAAATGAGTCCCGAGGCACCTCTGGATTCACCCTTTCCTTCGGTTTTTTCACCACTATGTACATGTACCTGTCGACTAGTGAAAAGACATGTCATCTCTGATTGAGTTGTCACATTTCGTTATATAGGGTTGTTTTTACAAAATTTTTCTTTATTTCTGTGACTTCCGTCGGTTGATACCGGTCTTTCACTCACGACTATTTTACCAGGTTGGGAGAGACCCCGTCCCATAGTGTGCCACTGTGAATTCTTCGATTCCAGAGTTGTCTTCACTTGATTTCTTCAATGATCTCACTTCTACTTAATCTACCGTTTGACGCCCAGATTAGGAGGCTTCGATGAAACCGTGTGTCGGGGAAATTTAAGACCCGGTTCATCAGTCGTCACCCTGACCGGGCGCGTAAACCTTTTCGCTCACTAGTCAGAATTGCTCGGGGAACTAAGTCTGAACACTACAAGATTTGAAAACGAGACACCATAAATGTTTGTGTGTGTGTCACCTTTTCTCTTATCGTAGAACGTCATTTAACGCTGTCCCTATAGGAAGATTCAAGTAACCACTCCAAAAATTTTTCAGTAAAGTAGGTGGGGTGGGACACTACGTACTTAAGAAAGAAATTGTAACGGTGGTTCACCGGTTGTCAGATACAGAACCTCTTCCTTTACCTCAGATACAGAGTCTATGAAACTGCTCTTTGACCAACGCAGAAAAATTTTTTAATAAAAATAACTTCATCTCAACTAAATTTTACATAATCAAAGACAATGGCCTCTTCCGTTACCATTGGGTGAGGTCATGAGAACGGACCTTTTAGGGTACCTGTCTCCCCGGACCACCCGACGTCAGGTACCCCAGCGATCCTCAGCCTGTGCTGACTCGTTGAAGTGAAAAGTGAAAGTACGTGACCTCTTCCTTTACCGTTGGGTGAGGTCACAAGAACGGACCTCTTAGGGTCCCTGCCCCCTCGGACCACCCGACGGCAGATACCCCAGCTTGTCTCAGCCTGTGCTGACTTCGCTGAATCGTCGTCGTCGTCGTCGTCGTGACTAAGTCAATCAATATGTTTATGTATATAGGTGAGAGGAAATCTAAGAAAAGGGTGTATGTAGTAATGTCCCATAACTCGTCTCAAGAAACACGACATTCATCCAGGAATAATAAATAGATAAAATATATATCATTATGCATATACAGTGAGGATCAAATAGGGAGGGGAGGGAAAGAGGGAACCATTGGTACAAACAAAAGATGTAGACACTGAGATGAAGACGAAATGTTTATTCAAGTAAACATAGTGATAAAATCTAAGGTATACATTCGTTAACGAGGAACTCCCGTGGATAGCTCTGAAATAAGACAGAAACCTCTCGATGACCCTACACTACGTAGGTGGGATGTGACACTAGTCACTATTGTCCTCACTACCATGGTTCTCGCCGTAGGCCTGGTCTCCCGAGAGTACCATACTGTGACAGACACCGAAGAAGACGAAAGGAACTAAGGACGAAAGGAGAAATTAGAAGGACGTTATCGAGTCAAGAGATTCAATAGTCCATATAAAACCTATTCGAGGAAAAGGTAAATCCAACTGATTTTGACTAAAGACAAAGAACGTAGGTTCTTGAAACGAATAATTTCCTCTAATACTACATTCCGTCACCCTTTACCCCCACCCCCTTATTTATTACTTAAACTGCAATTTCTACAACTTACACTGTCTTCCATCCAATAGATTCATTTTTACTAAGTATACGTTCAACCTCTTCACCCGTCTCAAGTACTCCTTCCAACTCTAACCTCCGTCCATAAAAGTAGAAATGTAAATTTCAGGATCCTGACCCCCTTCATAAGTGTCTTCTACTTGGATTACACCTTAAGTAGGTACAGAACACTTTCCCATAAATTTTGAAGAAACCCATTAACAAAGAATAGGTATGAGTCGAGACTCGAAGCCCACTGACTCGAGAATCGTCAAGATCTCTATCTAGAGAAACCCCCAGTCGGTTGGTTGTCATTTGTCAACCCATTTTTTAGTATCTATTACTCTAAGTACCTCTAAAAAGTTCTTGCAAATCCGTACCCTGTACTCCTGTACTTCAGATAATGTCGGTACCGGCGCACATCTGTAGACGTCAACGGGTTTTCAAGGGTCCACCTGAGACCCCCTCCGATATGTGGTTACTCTACCTCTCCTTTGTCCACTGTGGTAAAGTCTTGACTCAGTTCTGAAGTGGACTTCAGTTTTTATGTCCCAAAAAAAGTGACTATAATTGATCATTTAGGAGAAATAGAATTTTAAGTCAAGTTTAATCCAAAAATTGTACTCACTGTATTCAACAAAATTGACGACCTAGGGAAGAGGAATTGAGGGTCAGAAGGAGGGGTTTGTATAATTCAAACAGTAAACATTACACTCACTTCATACAATATAGTCTTCTATATTTGACTACTCAAGTTAGACTAGTGTCGTTAAAATAAACAAACAAAGAAACCGAACCTCTCCTGGAGAAAAATTTTTAGTAATGGTTATATATTTTGGACCCCCTTCAGAAGGTAATTTTAGGTTTATAAAGTAAAAAAAGAAAACTTCTGAGTCCTCTAGACTGTTACGTCTCAGTCTTAAGGTTTTGTCTTGTAAGTAGTACTTGACTCATCAACTATAAGTGAAACATATTCCATATAAGAAAGAAAAAAAAAGAAAAAATTTTATTTAAATAAATAAAATTAACCTCCAATTAACGAAATGTTATAACATAACCAAAACGGTATGTAGTTGTACATAGACGGTGCCCACATGTACACAAGGGGTAGGACTTGGGAGGAAGGAGGAGGGAGGGCATGGTAGGGAGACCCAACAGGGTAACGTGTTCAGGGTTCGTAAGTCATAGTACGTAACTTGGACCCGACCACTGAGCGAAGTATATACTATAATATGTACAAAGTTACGGTAAGAGGGTTTAGTAGGGTGTGAGAAGGAGAGGGTGTCTCAGGTTTTCTGACAAGATATGTAGACACAGAGAAAACGACAGAGCGTATGTCCCAATAGTAATGGTAGAAAGATTTAAGGTATATATACGCAATCATATGAGATAACCACAAAAAGAAAGACCGAATGAAGTGAGGCATATTATCCAAGGTCAAAGTAGGTGGAGTAATCTTGACTAAGTTTACATAAGAAAAATTACCGACTCATTATGAGGTAACACATATACATGGTGTCAAAAGAATAGGAAAAAGTGTCAGGGATAGTGAAGGATAACGGAGTGTGAACCCGATCAAGACAGAACGTACAATGGATGAAGACTTTCCTGCACAAACGTTGTGAAGTACCAGTCACTCCAGACATGGTCCGGAGAATTCATGAAGTAAATTCATTTTCCGTTTACTTACACTTGTTTTTCGTCACTTTGACGGTCAGAATTTTCTCCTTGATTGAGTGTGAACCTTCGAATTAGTATGAGAAATATATTCCGAATGTCCTTGAATAGACCTCGTCTTGTACTAAACTAATACTTTTTAGGTTTCAAGACTGTTGTCTGTGAAAATAAAGTACCGACTCTTCCAAAAGAGTAAACAGGAGATCCCGTTTTTATGGAATCATCCAATCCTCGTCGATTAACATGTTGTTACTTATAGTACTCGAAATTTTGGTCTGTCTGGATTTAAATTCAGGGTCGAAAAGGGGTACAACCGACACTACTATCACAGGTAGTGTATTCCGACAGTACATTTTTTTTTTTTTTTGTTCACTATTTTATTCGGTTCTTGTCTTCTACCGTACATCTGTAAATTATACTATCTGACGAGATGACGTACTCAAATAAGGTTATTACATATTATCAAGACTACCTCTACTCCTCAAAGTTGGACATTCCATATTTATTCTTGATTAAAATAAAAAAGATCATTGATGTTGACAGTACGAGACAACTGATTGGATATGGGACAGAAGTACCCGGACCTAGGGAATTAATATAATTTCGAGCCATAGTAATGTGGAGTCAGTAACAGTCAATATTTTTCAGAGTAAAAGTAATCTTTCTGAATTCGGATAAGTGATTTTTGATTAAAAAATGATCTGGTTTTCGAAAGGGGTCCCTTCCAATCTGAACGTCGAGGATGTCGAATATTACCTGAATTAAGATTCTACCGGGAATGTCAAAAACCGGGGACCATATATATGTCCAAGAAGGTTAATAAGTTCTTTTGGGATTAGATCCACCACTTATTATTGTAGGGTTTAGCCAACTGTGATTTAATCCCTTTAATTTAGACCCAAATCTTTAGTCTCTGTCCCTTCTGTCTCTCTCTCTTTCTTTCTCTTTAGGATGATCAACACTCTCTAAAGGGGTAAAGACCGAGTCCTCTACTGCTCTTGGTGTGTCGTTCCTTACGTCCGTCGGAGATCCTCGACTTTCTTCGGGAGTTTTGTCTTTGAAGTCAGGATATCACCGTTTCTTCACTTAAGACGTTACTGGACTTATTTGCATCTTCAGTTAAGAAGACGTCTCGGAAGTCGGTTCTTAAGGTGGACTGGTTGTGGAACCAAAGTCGAAGCTCAGGGACTCGTCCCTTGGGTCAGTATGACAGGGACCTAAATACTTGATGGTTTGACGCTCACTCATTTACCTACAACAAAATTCGACTACTTAAACACTATTAAATAACGTATCTTTATTTTTGAGATTATGGTCTTCCGACCTCCATCACCTACCCTATACAAGGGAGGGTCGAAAGGATTTGAGTGAGGAGAACTAAACTCAGTCCTCCTTCCTCTTTGTTTCTCTTTAGAAAAGTCGTCAGTAGTGACAACTGGATCGAGGAACAGAGGAGCTGCACCTACCTTTAACAACGACATCAAGTCAACGGGTCAGTACAGACTGAGGAACACTGGGGTACCTGACGTCGTACGATCCGGAGAGACAGGGAGTGGTAGAGGGTTTCAAACGGGTTTAAGTACCATTAACGTAGTTACTACGGTAGATTGGTAGAGTAGGAGACTACGGGAGAAGAGGAAGACGGGAATTAGAAAGGGTCGTAGTCCCTGAAAAGGTTACTCATTCGACAAGTGTAGTCTACTGCTTTTATGACCTCAAAGTTGAAGTCGTAGTCAGGAAGGTTACTCACAAGTCCCAACTAAAGGGAATTCTAACTGACCAAACTAGAGGTACGACAGGTTACCTGAGAGTCCTCAGATGAGGTCGTGGAGTCAAGCTTCCGTAGTTAAGGTGCCGTGAGTCGGAAGACCCACCTCCCCCTACCTCCATCGGAACTTATTTACGACTACTACTTCGTCAACGGACCTTGTGTCTCAGAGTCGGTGGAAAAGGTCGACTATGACTAAATCTTTGTGTCCTACAGAGTACTACCCAGAGACTACTCGAAGATTTTAGGTCATGAAAAGATGGAAGATGTCAAAGTTGTGACCCCCGATACCGAACCCTGTCTGTATAGAGGTCCGGGACTCTATATGGGGAACCTTATCTATGTCAAGATCCAGGAAAAAGAAAGAATCCGAGACTTGGGATGGTTAACGTTATAAAGTCTTTCAAGAAAGAGGATCATCCTGTTCCGGTAAGACGTTCGGTATATTGATTCGTCCGTAGGTTGGTCCATTTATTTGTGGAAAGAGAGGAACTTTAGTAAAGGTTTAAGGTGGAGAAGTCCACTTTAGTATTTGGAGAAAGAGGTCAACTTCGTCTCCCTTTACCCATCCGAATGAAGAACTGTTACGTAAGGGGTTCCAGTTAAATAGAGAAAGAGTCAGGGGAGTATACAGAGAACTACGACTCATATATTTTCAGACTTCAATTCTTCCTGAAGAATGACTCTGTATTTCTTAAATCTTTGAAACGTAATAAACCAATGGAAGTCCCCGTCCTTACTACGGTTGTGAGACACACACACACACACAGACAGACACACAGACACACAGACACGTACGAGTCAGGACAGGTTGAGAAACTCTGAGAGTATCTGGTATCGGGCGGTCCGAGGAGACAGTCACCTCAAAAGGTGCGTTCTTATGACTTCACCCAACGGTAAAGGATAAGGTCCCCTAGAAGGGTTGGGTTCCTAGTTTGGGGGTACAGAATACAGAGGACGTAACCGTCCACCTAAGAAATGGTGGTCACGCTAGACCCTTCGGGACTACGGTTGTGACGGGAGGATGTTTACATTACTACGTAAAATTGTCAAACCTTTCCAACACGAGGATCCTGTATCTCGTATTATCGAAACTCTTTGTCTTGTATATAAAACATAAATCGAACCTTCATAGTAAATTAAAATATTTGTAATTAATTCTTAGAAAGATTCGAAGGGTTCACCGTGATCACCTAGAAAGATCTTAGAGAGATCCGTAACATAATTCACCCCTACTATTTTCTAGATCTTAAACGGACTTCTTTGAATGAGTCAAACATACATACGTGTGTTTGTAGGTACGTGTGTACACGTACACTTTCTCTCTCTGTCTTACTCCTTCTGTTTCTCTCCATCTCTCTACCATCTCTTTGTCTTTTTCAAGGTCTTTATCCAACGATCAATTCATGTCACAATATTCTTTCTACGGGTGTGTCTAAAATGGTAGAACTTATTATGACACTATTATCCATCCGCTTAAGTAACGTAAATTTTGTTGTGAACTTACTCCGACGATCACGAGGAAGACCACTTTTTATTCTCAATCCAAGTAATTTTTTTATGTAAATTTGTAAAGTTCTGAATTTGTAATGAGACGGCTGTTTCTAGGTGTATCAGTTTCGATAGCAAAAAGGTTATCAGGACGTACCTACACTCTCAACCTGATATTTCTTTCGACTCACGGCTTCTTAACTACGAAAACTTGACACTACAACCTCTTCTGAGAACTCTCAAGAAACCTGACGTTCCTCTAGTTTGGTCAGGTAGGATTTCCTTCAGTCAGGACTTATAAGTAACCTACCTGACTACGACTTCGACTTCGAGGTCATGAAACTGGTGGACTACGTTTTTTAACTGAGTGACCTTTTCTGAGACTACGACCCTTTCTAACCTCCGTCCTCTTCTTCCTCTGGTGTCTCCTGGTCTACCAACTTACCGTAGTGACTGAGTTACCTGTACTCAAACTCGTTCGAGGAACTCTACCACTCCCTGTCCCTTCGGACCGTTCGACGTCAGGTACCCCAGTGTCTCAACCTGTGCTGACTCACTGACTTGTTGTTGTTTCCTGAAACCCTTACAGTACTTGTCTAACGACATAAATTTTACCTATTGGTACTTTTTGAATACCATATCATGTACCTTGAGACGAGTTACAATACACGGTCGGACCTACCCTCCCCCCAAACCCCCTCTTACCTATGTACATATACATACCGACTCAGGGAAGTGACAAGTGGATTTTGATAGTGTTGTGACAATTAGTTGATATGGGGTTATGTTTTACGGATACCACAATTTTTTTAATTTTTTAATTTAAATTTTTCTTCTAAATTTGTACACAAGAGGGAGTTTAAGAGAGAACCGTATTACTTAGATCGAAGAAGATTCCTCGATCTGATACAGTTCTCGGTTTCCCTTCAAGCCGGATTACGTAGGTACATGAAGACAAACACAAAAAACTATTTCGTTTTGTTTTGTCTTGTACTTGTTTGTTTATGTTTGAAAACTAGTTCAGTCTCCGGGAGAAACTAGAGAGGGTCCCTTCCTAGAATGACGTTTCACTGGTAGGAAGAGATGGGTACCTAGGAGTCCCCTCAAAGTTTTTAGAATTAAAATGAGAAGTCTTCCTACTTAAAGTGTCTCCTTTAAGAAAATATAAGAACAAACTTATATTTTAAATTTTAAATATGGTAAAAATAATAATATGGGTTAATTTCACTTTGGAAATAAGATACCCAGACGTTTTCGTTGAAAACTTCAGTCTACGTAGATAGTTGTATGAATAACTCTCCGGAAAAAAGGGGGATGTCAAGACCTTTCTCAACCCTTCGGTTACAGTTGTACCAAATCTATAAGTATTAACAAATGTGTACAAAGTCATTGTTTTATATAAACCCCCCCAACCGCAAAATGAAATCCTAAACTCCGTCGACCTTTAATAATAGTAATACCCGTTTTGACATGATTGATCTATTACCACAATTTTTCTTATGGTATAAGGACCTTATAAGAAAGATTATACGTCGTGGATAATAAAATAATTCAACTCAAAAATTTTATACCTAACCGACAACAGGTCAGTCAATGTGTGTTTCTATAGATTCCTTTATTCAAGAGTCTTAATCATAATTTATCTTTTACTGACACCAAATGATAATCATTATAATAATAACAATATGTCTCTTTGGAATTATTAGGAAAATTCCTTATCTATCGATTATAAGGTGTATAACGTTCCTGTCTAAAAATAATTTATAAATTCTTTACCCTGTAACAACGGTTAGTACTATGTTCCATAAGTTATGGAACTTTTACACATGTTTAATAAAAGTATAAACGAATAGGTCCCCCTTTTTACTACTAATTATTCCCTAAGACACCGAGGGTTTGAACTTCACAAAGAAGATTCCTCGATCTAACACAATTCTCGGTTTCCCTTCGATCCAAGTTTCCTTTAAGTAGATTATAAACACGAGACCAATACTTTCCCCCACTCTCCGACGAGTAATCGCCGTACAACGGTCAACCGTCCTCCCGACACCCGGTCTGCCTGCCCAATCACACTAGTGTCTACCTCAATCGTACCCTTTCTCCTACGGTCTTGTAGGGTCCGTCACGAACGATAAAAGTCCCGAAATGTGCTTAGTAATGAAAAAGTAAGACACGGTCATAACTGTGTCTGTTTACATAAACAACTGACGGATAACTTCTCAACGTCTGATGGTTTTCTTCAGGGTAGGAACCTCTGTAGTGAGTCTTTCCTAAAAATTTTAAGACTAAATATTGATGGAGATTTATATTACAGAGGGAAAGTAGTTTTACTATAACGAAAATATAGTTCTCTTACGGTGATTCTGAATTGTTTATTCTGATACCTTACCGTCTTGTGTACCAGATTTCTGCATCTCTGGAGGAAGACAAGTTCCTCTCACCAATCGTTTAAACGTTAGCTAGTAAAATATTTAAATCTTTATCGTTCAAACGTAATCTCTGAAAGAATTCCTACCTCTTGACCAAGTTGAGTCCTTGATCCAGATCCAGACCTAAGGTTATCGACAAGATGTTTCCCATGTTGATGAGTGACGGTCCTCTCAACTAATGGTCGGGTACCCAAACTTAGTGGTAAAACGTGACTGACCTTTACTGTGAACCATTTAATAACTACTACTTGGAACCGTTCAATAACTCTAAATGAACATAGGTCCACTCCTCTTTCTGTCGGTTCTAGGGGGGTTGAGGTTTCAAGTCACACTGCAATCTTGTGTTCTAACTGTTGACAGTATTTTTACTTATATTGACGACGGGTGTCTCGATGGTCAGTTAAGACAGTGATGTCTGTATGAGTCGATGAGTGAGAGGAGGTGAACGTAGAGGGGTAAATGTCAAGACCGGTGACTTCGGGAAGAGGGCTGTACACATTGTTGTGTACTCCCGAAGGGAGGAGTCCTGGTGGGGTGAAATAAGTAATATAGGAGACAATATTCTTCTAAAAAAAGGTTCAAGATAACTCTATCAGTACTGTCATCAGTACGTCATCAGTTCATACCTACACTCTCAACCGGATATTTCTTTCGACTCACGTCTTCTTAACTACGAAAACTTGATACCACAACTTCTGAGAACTCTCAGGGAACCTGACGTTCCTCTAGGGTGGTCAGGTAGGATTCCCTCTAGTCAGGACCCACAAGTAACCTTCCTGACTACAACTTCGACTTTGAGGTTATAAAACCGGTGGAGTACGCTTCTCAACTGAGTAAACTTTTCTGGGACTACCACCCTTTCTAACCCCCGTCCTCCTCTTCCCCTGCTGTCTCCTACTCTACCAACCTACCGTAGTGGCTGAGTTACCTGTACTCAAACCCACCTGAGGCCCTCGACCACTACCTGTCCCTCCGGACCGCACGACACCAAGTACCCAGCGTTTCTCAGCCTGTGCTGACTCGCTGACTTGACTTGACTAACTCTATATTAACTGTTTAAAGACTTCCAAGCAACATTGGAGTGAGTAGTCTAAGGAAAATATCTCTTTTCTTACTGATGTCCTACGTTTGTTATTGGACGTTTAATTGTAAACCTCGGTTTCACAAAACTTTTTGTATATGACTTTATTAAGTCGTTAGATCAAAACCTCACCTCATCTGATCGATTCTCGTATCGTACATTCATCGTCTCGAGATGTTGACCCTACGAACCCAAGTTTTTGTCGGAGACGATGAAGATTCGACACACTGTAACCCTTTCCAGAGACCTGAAGGTAAAGACGTAGTCATATTACCCTTAATAGGTTCAAAGATGGAACACAAAACGAAACTCAATTATTTACATTTCGTTAATCTTATCCTGGACCGTGTTTTATGTACCACTTTTTTTACAATTGATGACACGTAAAATTTATATGAACTTTCTCTGTTTAGAGAGTAGACACTTCTCATAACTATAAACCTTTTATAGTTTTAGTAAACCTTGTTTCAGACTAAAAATTTTTACACCCCCTTTCAAATCTTCAAACCCAACTTTAATGTTACATATATATCTTATTCTGAGTAAAAGAGTAAATCGAATAATAGTCCATATTTATTCAAATGACCGGAAACTTTACTACCAAAAGTTTTACTATTAGGAAGAAAATTTTCGTTCACACGTATGATTTTGTAATTTAATGTAATACCGATATGAAACACGGACTACTGTGTTTCCGTATAACATGAAACAACAAGTAAAAATAAAAATAAATAAATAAATAAATAAAACGAAACGTTCGATGAAAATAAAAATAAAAAATAAAAAAAAACGATGAAAATAAAAATAAAAAAATTTAAAAAAAATAATAATAAAATAAAATAAAATAAAAAATAAAAATTTTAAAATTTTAGAAATTAAGAATGTACGCAAGGGTTTGTACTTGGGGGGAGGGTGGAGGGAGGGGTGTTGTAGAGAGACCCAGTAGGGGTACGTGGTCGGGGTAAAAATTTTTACCATTCCTCTCGTGGCTAAAGGAATAGAAATTACCTTAGATGGTCTTCCTATCACGGTACAATCCTTTTATTTATGAAGGGGAGAAAAACAACTTTGGAGAAATTTAAGAGTCAGAGAGTCAACTCTAACCCTTTTTCTGTTGTATGTTTTAATTAGTACGTTGATAGTTTTAATTTTGTGTACATAAAAGTTAAGACCTTAAAAACAAAATCGTGAACGTGATGTTTTAAATATCATATTAAATCGTACCCACCAAACAAGATGTTTCGGGAAGTGTCCAAATATAGAACAATTTAGATTTAAATTTATATTCGTTAAATTTTTTTAGAGGTTAAGTAAGACGATCTGGAGTTATCTTTTTTTTTATATGTCGAACATAATTTGAAAGGAGGATATGGTTAGAACTCTGTATAAAATAACTAGACGATAAATATAAAACGTTTGTGTATTTAACTCAAGAAGGACACGGGTTCCTAATAAGTTCGAGTAGTGGTATAATTGAGTCCAAAAGGAATATCGGTGGGATCCCCCAGTCATGATAATATGACGACTGTCTACTCATTGAAAAGTATTCCAGAGGTTTGTACGTGTACTGTTTGACGTTGAGTTTAGATCCGTCGTATTTATTACAAAACTACTTTTATAAATTCTCACCGATAAAGTGAACTACTTTTACAAAGGGAGGGATAATAAAGATTTTGGAAACTTTAGACCCAGAGACTTGAAATAGTCCTTAAATTAAAAGTTTATTGGATAGTCCAGTTCTTAAGGTGTACGTTTTAAATAAAAGGTTTAGGAATCCAGACCTTTCTAGTAGGACTTCGTAAACCCTCCACTATCCCTCCTCTCCGTCTCCTCCACTTGGGAGAGGCGTTTTCAGTTACTTTCAGACGTGGTGTAACAATTTGTTACTCCAAGACTTCTCGACCCCCCGGTGACCCCCACCTCTCCAGACTAGACGAAACTTCTCACTTCAGTACGAGTTACAAAATTTGAGTAATCAGGACGGAATCCCTTTTTTCTTTTTTTTACCTACGCCCATTCTTTTTTTTTTTCTGTTTAATCGTCGTAAAAGTTTTCTTCAATTTATACAGTCCGTCAGTTCACAGGATTAAGACGGAGCTCCCTTGTACACAGTTTGGTCGAACATCAAGACGTTAACCATTTTGGTAGACGTTTTTTATAGGGCAGGGACTAAGGACAAAGATGTTGTGAGCGGATACCTTCCTTTACAATCTCAACGAGTTGACGTACACCTTTAAAAGGACCGTAATGGATTAACTCTGCACCCCGGGTGGAAAGAAACTTGTTGTTGTTGTTGTTGTTGTTGTTGTTTTGTCAAACAATATCGGACGACTTTCTTTCGTATAGTTACCGAACCTTATTACTCCTATTATCTTTAACGGGTTTACTGTATAATAATTTTAAAGGGGGTTCTGGTGATACTGGATGTTGAGTATTGGTGTCTATAAATGAAGATTCGGTTATAATCTAAACCACCGTACAACGAAACTCTTGATTATTATTAACGGTTAAGAGACACGAATATTTCTAATAACTTTCTGGTGGGTATTGGGGTTTTACATGATATTAAGATCCATGATTAAAGTAGTAATCTTGATGTTCAGTTTATTATATACGGTTATCATGTCAACGACCCGGTTTCGTCCACGAGTTATTTGACTTAATGTTAGTACATGGAAATACGACCTTTACTTTAACAGGAAAAAGACGAACAACGACGATCACTAGAAGACGAAGTCTAATACTCAATGATCGTATTCAAAAAAAATTGGACCCGAAAAAGTATAGACTTTCATATATGTCGTAACCCACACTGATATGTACTAAGGGACTTTGTTCCCGAGTTGTAAAAGTTCTCTCCAAGTTCTCCCATAGACGGAAGAGGTTTCCAATTCTTGGTGACCGGGTCTCTGTAGTAAACAGAAGTGAACAGAATGTGTCTCGGTTTGATACAACAAACTACTTCGGTTTTTACACAAAAATTTTTACCCTGAAGGGACCACCGTGTCACCTATTTTTAAGTGGTCGGTTACGTCGCCAGTTCCCAAGTTAGGGACCAGGTCCTTCTAAAGTGTACAGTACTTCGTTGATTCGGGTATGCGATGTTGACGACTTGGTCGTGAGATTTCGGGTGTTCGGTGTTGATGACTTCGGGCACGAGAACTCGAACCCCGGACACGAGACGTGGTTTTCTCCGTACTGTTCTTCAGGTGTGTGACGTTACTTCTCATCGGGGAGCGACGACGTTGATCTCTTTCGGACGTACGTCGTTGTTTCTGCGTTGTGTTTGATAGGAGGGGGAGAACGAAAGTTCTCCCTCCCCCTGACTAATCTGACAAGTGGGATCATGGATTCCAGAGAGGGGAGAGAATGGTGGCAGGAACAATGGGTCCAGACATGGAAACGATCTCAATTGGACCTGAACTCTTTACCTATTCTTTTACCTCTTCCTCTGTAGTTTCTAGATCCCTAGGAGACCTCGCAATTTCGTGGGGGGGGTTTTTTACCCTGAACCCTCAATAGTTTTTTCCTGAAACAAATTTACGAAGAGAAAATTGATGTCAGAGGAAGATTCAACGTCTACAGTGTAAACTTTAGGCCAATGAGATTGTCTTATAAAATAAATCTTTGGAGGGTCCAAAACCCCCAAAAAAAACAAACAAAAAAAACAAAAAAAGATAAAGGGGTAGGTTGAGACTTTAGTCTGATAAGAATCTTACGGTTTTGTATTTGAAGTTTGCTTGTACTTACATATGTCGTCTTCCTACGTGAGTCCCTTTGGAGACCTACGACAGCCTTCGGTCCTTCTAGACTAAGAGAACATCTCCCAGAACCGCGACGACGCGATTGCCATCATTTTCAAACAAAGAAGAACATTTTCTTCGTCTACACTGAACCTCTTTGTACCTCTTGTCTACACGACTCGTTTGCAAAAGTAAATTCGCCATTAAATAGACTGACATTCAATGTAATTGAGTACTCCACTCACAAATTGTATTGAGCAAAAGTGGTTGAGTCTTTCTAATAAATATTTTCGTGATTTTCTCTAACACTTAATTGTATTGGAAGAGTAGAAACGGACGAAAACGAAAAAAAAATCCTTTTACATATCTAAAACAGGGATAAAATTTTTAACAATTGAAAAATAAAATATAGGTTCATATCAACTAATTGTTACAACACTATCAAAGTCCATATGTCGTTTCACGAAGTCAATATATAAACAGGCAAAAAATTCTTTGATTACGGTGTGTTTTAAGGGTTTGGAAGTCACAGATACTACCGAATGGTCCGTGGCTCCACCCCGAGACGTGAGTCTTACAGACCCGCGTGTTTGGCGAGCACTTTTATTGTCTAGTAAGGGGAACCACGATGTACCTGAGCACTCTTATGATCATTTCTCAACGAGTCCGAATCTTGTATCTTAAACTTTGTTGACGTCTTCCGATTCACAACTTCAGTTCCTGTGAATTGTTCTTTCTTACGGATGTCAGTGCCCCAGTAACGATTACTTTACCTACGGAGACGGCATCTAGGAAGACTCCCTTCATCTGCTACTCCCGGTGAACCGTGTCACCCTTGGTACGGACGTTATGTGAGATGAAAATCGACGGTCCTTTTACAAACTTTGTGAAAATTTAAATCTTCCTTTTTTTACTTTAACATCCAGGTTCTTTTTAGAGATGTTTCTACCCAAATCTTTCTACTTATAATCATGAAAGTAAATATATATATACACACAGACTGAGAAACGCTGGGGTTTCTGACATCGGATGGTCCGAAGAGGCAGGTACCCTAAGAGGTCCGTTCTTAGGACCTCACTTAATGGTAAGGGAAGAGGTAATATATATAATGTATATATATATATATATATATATATATATATATATATATATGTGTCAATATTTTATATTAAACTTCATAAAAAGTACTTTCTTCCCTTGGTGTTTCCGTTTTCACGTCTTAGGTACTTGAAGTCCTTACGTTCACATACCTCGTCGGATCCAATGAGTGACAGGAAGGATTTGAGAGTTGATGAAAAAGGACAGGGCTCAGGAAATGTTAAAGTCGTCAAAGAGTCGTGATGACCGAGGATGAAGAAAGCGACACGAAAGAAGGACAAGGAGGAGGAAATATGTTACCGTCCATTCGGCAACTCCCCCTAACCCTGGTTCTCAAAAGTACTACTGCTACTACTGTTACTACTACGACTAAGTTGTGACGGACTCGTGAACGAGTACGTGATCCGAATACTATCTTGAAACGTGATTAATCGATTGACTTAGGAGTCTAACTACACCATTCTATCCCAGATAATGATCAAGAGAAGAATTTCCATTCCTTTGGATTCGAATCCCCTCGAATATACGGAACGTGATCCTCTGTGATCACGTCACTCCGTTACACCTGTCAATTTTCGTCTCGACCCTGGTGTCAGTCCAAAGGGACTGTCGCTAATGGTCGTCCTTGGAACTTCAGGTACCGAAAATTGGTGATCCAATCCATTTACTAGACTCTATGAAACGACTCTGTGTTTTAAACGAGACTATTAAAGGTGTCTCTTTTGACTGTCTGTAAGATAAATATCCTGTTCTCTTTTATGAGACTGAAACTGTTTCCTCTGTAAGAGAAGGTGTACAAATTTTTGATTTACGTCATAAGTGAGTGTCGAAAGTCCTTGGATGATTAAAAGTGAGTAACATCCGAAGGTACTGTCTCTATCGTATCTTTCAGTGACCTCCACCTTTAAATGCGAACTTCTTTGACACTACAGGCACTCTTTATAGTTGGTTTAATATTTCGTAAATTATATTTTAGATTTATTTATATTATGTTTTATGTTTAATTATATTTATCTTCAGTTATTTATATATTTATTTATATTTTTATATTTAATAAATCGAATTCTAAATCAAAGGAGAAATCTTCCCCTACTCCTCCTCATCTTTTATTTTAGTGAATGTAATAGATTGGACGAACAGTCCTAATTTACTCAGATTTTCAATCCTCAAAAAAAGTGAAACTATTTACACAGTAACTTGATAACAGTTTAACAGTCGAGGTGTCACGTCGGAAAAGTGATAATATTTCATACGTACTTGTTGAAAAAATTTTAAAACTTTTTTTACATGGCACCTCCAAAGATTATCTTTATAATTCCATCACTCCATACAATTTATCACTTTCACTAATTAGCCTTTAACGAGATTAACATATTAGTTCGTAGTGTAAAAATTTTTCGGACACGTGACCTTTGGTGAAATGGTTAATCATCGTTATTATCATAAGACCGACTCATCTTAAGATTATACATTTTGTAATATTAGACTAAATTTATAGTCTATGGTTATTTCTATCAGTCTACAATCCTATATAGATCATTCTATAATATATGATCGAACTTTGAAAGGAGTGTCCATATACAAGTTTCCCTTCTGACTATGAACTATAATGGGTGGTTTCATTTCTAATACTTCTGAAGTCTTATGTTATATTTTACATAGTTGACATCCCTTAAGAGACTGTCAGGTTACCAATCCTGAGGTACAAGAGTGAAGTCTTCCGGGTCCAAGTTAGGGACCACCCTCTTGATTTTAGTTGTTCGGTACGTCGACCGGTTTTATTATTATTATAAAACTTATTTTAATTTTTAATAGTGACATGTACTGGTGTCTTTGTTCAAATCAATTAATTTAAAATTGTCCAACTTAAGACCGACTTACTCACAAAGGACTTTTCCAGTTTTTCTAACAATTCACACTCCTCCCAAAATCTAAGATGACAGGCCCAGGTCTCATTGGTAATTCTCCTAACTAAACTCAGTCTAAGTATAGGTTTAAGGTGGAAACGGTGATTAATGTATACAATGAGTCTTTCGGACCCATTCGAAGATTGACAAGATTGAGAGGACTTCAGAATCGATGAGATACACAATTTCTTTCCCTTCTTTATTTTACAGTAGACGAATTCAGACACCTTTTGTGACTCACGCCGTTCTTCTATTTCTCGAATTGTGCTACGGACCGTGTCTTACTTTTAAGATATTTGTACTGGACTGATGAGGTGTGAGACGCCGACGACGACAGTCGCAGAAGGGGGTGTCGTGTACCGTTTAAAGATTATTGAGTCCCGTCTCGTCTAAATTTGTCAACGACCAACCCCCGTAAAGTCATGTTGTGTCTGAGATAACAACCTTTTGATTTAACGTAAGGAGACCATACGACTCCACTTGTTCCATTGATTTTTGGTGATTTTACTTATAAATTAGTTATGACGTTGACACCTTTACTTGTTTCCAAAAAGAAGTCGTTAGTAATGATTTACGAGAAGAGAAAATAATATCTATAAACGATTTCGTTTTGTTGATAGTGTACTCAACAAAATATTATTAGAAGACACTACAATAATTCTATTTTTTTATTTACCCTTTTAATATTTCGTAAAGGTTTACGATATTGACCTCAGTAAGTGTATCGTAAATTTATTGAGTCGTAGATCTAACGATTAATCACAAAAACATTTTACTTCGACGTTTATGGTCAAAATTTACCCACCGGTTTACGACCTGTATAGTGAAAAAATTTTACCATAAAACAGAAAGGAACCATAAAAGGGAAAAAATGATTAACGTTTATTAAAATTTTACTTTCAACAAAGATCGTTTGTCTAGGTACTTTATATCAGAGGATACGAAAACAGTATACTGGAAAGAGATCTAAAATAAATACTGAGATGAGACCGTGTTGTGAAACCCTCGTTTTACATATACTCTGATATCTAGTAGATATGTTTAGTTAAAGACACCTACGATATAACAATAGGTACAGTTTTTAAAACTAAACCATTCTCTATAATTTACTTTATAAAGGGGTAGACATAAAATTAAAGGAATCTTGTATTTATATAGAATAATTAAGGACGTGTACTGTATAAGATCGTTATTATTGCCAAATAATGAAAGATTTAGAAAGAAGGATTGTCGTTTTGTGATAGGATAAATACCTATTTAGTTTTACTTCATCAGATCCATACAATCGACTGAAAAATACAAAGTAATTCTTAGTACAAAAGATATTAACTTACACATAAAGACTAATATTAATGTAATCTGTGTTTTCTGTCGTTTAGTCACTCATCTTATTTCTCGACAGTCTCAGGATAGTGGTTGATGTTTCTACTAATTTTCATATTCCTACTTTTCTCTATTCTTTGTAAGAAGTTGTCAGTCGTAACTTCCTAATGGAAATTTGATAAGTATGGAGATTACTTAGGTGACGTCTAAATGATCGGAATAATCATCTTTCGTCTTTTCGTCCTGGAGAATAATTATATGTAGTCACCAAGAGTTCACCCCGGTTAAAGTGGGGAGTCCCCTGTAGACCGTTGTAGACCTGTATAAAACCAACAGTGTCGAACCTCTCCCCACACGATGACCTTAGATCACCTACCTTCGGTCCCTACCACGATTTGTAGGATATCGCGTGTTCTGTGAGGGGGTTTACTTCTTAGTGGGTCGAAGTTATGGTCGTTACCCTTCCACTCTTCTGTACCAGGTTTAGACCAAAGAATTATAGTCGGTTCGTTTAATCGGGAAAGAGGGAGTGACTATTATTGATTTGATTCTCAGCGGAGAGACTGACAGTATACGTTTAAGGTTTACCGTTATATTATTCTTTGTCTGTGATTTGAGTTTATCTCTCGGGTACCTCCCTTTTTAGGATGGAGACGGTAACTAAGGGGGAGCAAGGGTTCCGGAGAGTACGGAGCAGTTCACAGATTTCGTTAGGTGTAATAAATAAGTAATAGACAAGTGAGTAAAATACCAAAGATTTTCCTTCCAATTTATTTTGGCTCACGAATAATCTGTGAAAAGGTACAATATACGATCTCATGACGACACCCTGGTGTGTATTTGAAATTTAATTCTGGAAGACCTTTCCTAAGGATATTTACTGACTTTATGAAAAGACGTTAGTAGTCATCTTATACAGGGTGTTCTTAAAAGATTATAAAAAGAAATATAATATCATTGTGTAAGATTTATACTAGATAACGGATTCCATTAACATATTATTAATTGAACAAATACTAGTTATATGAACTCTTCCCTCCTTACAGACCCTTATGTAATATATAAAAGGGTGATTACATAAAAAGAATATAATAACTCCATATCAAATATAGATCATATATATTAAATATATATCGATTTGTATGAATATTCATTATAAAATATATGTCAATTAACTTGTTTAGACTTCACGTGTTAATTTAAAAATATGTAGATATTTGGTAGACCGATATATACATTGGTGGTAGGACTAATTCTATATCCTATAAACGGGATTTTCAAAAAAGTCCGAATCTTCGAGGGTGTGGAAAATCCATTGGTGATAAAACTGAAGATAGTGACATCCAATCATAACGGACAAGAATTTGAAGTACATTTACTTTATTTCATACAGAAAAATAAAGACCGAAGAAAAGGAGTTGTATTACAAAACCTCTAAATAGGTACAAACATACATAGTTATTAATTAATTAAATTTTACAGAGTTATCATAATGTAACTTAAATAGATAACTTGAAAAAGGACCAAAATCTAAAATATTTGTCGAAAATCTATAATAAGTTAACTATACTTCTAAAGAACACGAATTTTCTTTACTCAATAGTTCGGTATTTCCCTGTACCTCCTTTGAATTTACGTGTAATGATTCACTTTCTTCGGTCAGATTCTTCCGATGACGACATACTAAGGTTGACAGACTATAAGATTTTTTCCATTTCGATGTCTCTCTTACTCCTCTTCGTTTACCGTTGGGTGAGGTCATAAGAACGGACCTCTTATGGTTCCTGTCTCCTCGGACCGTCCGGTACTAGGTATCCCAACGTCTCTCAGTCTGTACTGACTTCGTTGATTCGTACGTACGTGTCTCTCTTACTTTTTTTTAATCCTGACCGTCCTCAACCACCCGTCAACCCTTCTACTCGTCCACCTTGTGTCTTCTGCAACTCCTGTCACTTTTAGGAAACATACTAAAGTATTACAACCTATACACAGTAATATGGAAAGAGGTTTAGGTGTCTTACGTGTTGTATTCCTCTCTTAGGATTCCATTGATACCTGAAAAACACTAATACTGCATGGTTACATCCAGACACGGACCATTTTTTAAATGGTTAGACTACACACTGCAACTATTCTCCGGTATATATACACTTCGACCTCTATATACCCATTAAAGACATGGAAGAGTAAATAACATTTGAATTTTGATGAAAATTTTTTATTTTACTAAATTTTCATTTTTTTTTTTTTTGGTTGTCTAACGAACCTACATAGAAAACTACCTGGATACTGAAGTAAATAGAAGCCATACATCGATCATCGTAACGACACAGTATCCTATATACATACAATTGATATCATTATGACGATTTATAAAAGTTTTACCCGTTTGTGAAATATAAGGGTCGTCACATTCTTGTTTTTTAACAAGGTGTAGAAGAGGTTGTGAAACATAGTAATCAAGAAGATCACAAAAAGTGACGTCACACACCCATCACCATACAGGAATAGTAAAATTAGATGTAAGAGGACTACTGACTACCCCTACTGATAGAAAAGTATACGAAGAACGGGTGACCCAATAGGATAACAAGACTTCAATCACGGAAAGGTTCAGTCGGAGTAAAAAACCTGGTGAAAGAACTTGGGGGATCACGTCCTCCCGACGTTTACACTCCTTTTTTTTTAGTCGACCGTGGTCGGTTGGTTCTCCAATGGGTCGCCAGACCGACGGTTCGAGGTGACAACGGAAAAAGGCAGTGAGTAGGGTGGATTCATAAGGACCAAACACATTTCCCCCGAAGAGAAGGGGTAGGAGGAGTCCCACCAAGAAGGACGGTTGGCTGGTCTAGTTATGCTTGAAGACCTGTTGTCATCGTGGAGGAGACGACCAAATAAGAAAGAGGGACCCGACTCCTCCTCTCAAGTACGGTTACAATCGTCCCGGATAACGGATAAACGGCTCTGTTGACATTAGTCCGTTACCCCCTTTACCCGTTCGAGGTCCCCAGGCATAGGAGTGACTTCAGTGATACCTGTCCAGACGAGGAGTCGTTTTCTGTGTCGTCAGCCGCCAACGTCCCGTCCCTCGACTCGGCCGTCGTATCCGTTCCTGACCCTGACGAGGAGGAAGGTGTCGGGGGGTACGCGGTGAGAGTGACACAGGTGGGTGGGACCGTGCTCTGGTGGAGTTGTCGTCACACGAAATTAGTGTCCCGAAACGTTATGTGGTACCCAGTTACTCTACAGAATAAAATAATTGTAGATCCTTTGTTCCTTTGGGTTTCCTTTGAATTTTTCATAGATTAGGTTAAGGAGTAGACGAGGAACTCTCTACCTAAAGGTCAACTACGAACTTATGGAGGACCCAGTCTTCTCAGGGACGTCGTTCTCTGGGGTAAGACGGTCTTCCGTTCCATTGTATTGTACCTGAAGCCTTAGTCCGTGTGAGTCTAGACTTAGGTTCGGGATGGTGAGTGATCGACACACTGGAACCCGTTATAGAAATTGGAGATACTAGTGACCCTAAAGAGAAGACTTTGACTCCGATTCTCATCTTAAGTTGGGTGTTCCTACGACATACCTAATTTCTCTGATGTTAATTGTATTTCGTAAATCCTGTGTCGGACCGTGTATTATTTACTGTCAGTTATCTTAGATAAACCCCCGTCAAAACTGGAAATTTCTTGAGAAAATATGTTGCACCTAGTTTTGAGGATGTGACCTTAGACTCAATTGTCGAAGACCTCACTGTAGTTTATTTGAGAAAAATCAAAGGTCACCCTCCCTGTCGGGGTCACAGTGTCCTAACCCTTCGTACAGACCCCTCCCATTTGTCCGGTCCAATCGTCTTCGTATTTTATGTGACTGTTGATTAGTCTGTACTCCGACTTTTTTGTGTACCTGATTGTACTCCCTTCAGTCACTCGTACCCTTCCCCTCGAACCTCGTAAAAACCGTTTCGAATACTGTCTCACACGAAATTCAACTACTGCTAGTTCGAACATTTTTGACTTGACCTTTTCTCAGTCAGTCTATACTCCTTTGTTTCGATCCCTGATAAAATCTTAGACTCAGTTGTTCATTGTTCTTGACTTGGTCTTATCACAGTATTCTTCCTGTTTCCTATTGAGTCTCTATTCACTCTGTTAGCACCTCTAAAGTCGAGAGGTTACAGAGATGAGTGCCGTAGTAGAGGTAAGGATGACTGTGAAGAGATCTATAAGTACTACATACATTAATGTTAATTTGGATGTTCCCGAGAGGTTTACTGTCGGTCCTTCCTTATATATGAGGACTTTAGACACAAACACAATTTTATAGGTCGTATTCCTAAAATGTAAAAATATTTGTGAATCTTTAACTTCTAAAAAGTATAACTAGATGATTACGGGTAATTTACCCAAAACGTATAACGTCTCATTAATTACTCAGTAAATGGTGCAAAATGAGAATCTCATCTTAGTTTTATATTTGGTTACGGTTATGAACACCCATAGTTAATGTAAAGTTTTCTATGTCGTTTTTAAGTTGTCATGTTTGGATTGACCACTGTTTACTTTTCATTTTTGTGTAAAAAAGTACAGGATTACATCTTCAAAATAAAAGGAAAAGTTGGAAATAATATATAAATGAGGTATATTTTCAGTCCAAATGATTGGTTATTTTTACATCAGTGGGTGTCTCTGAATATTTTTAATTTTAGATGTAATTTTACTTTAGATAAGTGAAAAATTTCACTTTTATTGACAACAAACATTGGTATTTATCAGACCTTTTTGTATTAAGTATGATAATCGAAAGGAAGTTTCTACTAAATAGGGTTCTCGATCAAAGATAGATTTTATACTCTCACTCTATTCGTTTTTGCTTTCTATCTCAGTGTGTGGTTTCTTCCACTCTTATAAATCAAACCGTTATTGATGTGTGTGTGACGTATGTGTATGAATCTGTTTTTGTGTAGAGGGAGATCCAAAACCAAAGGAGGGAGTCCTTGTAAAAACCACACCAAGATAATAAACAAAAGGGTCTTCCTTTTTCTAACTCCTTATCGTTGGGATATTTTGTTTTACGTTTCATCTGTTTATTTTCCTTAGATTAGAACTTCAGAATAGGTCTCAGATCTGGACACAAAGGAGTTGACACAAGGTGTCTTCTTATAATTATCGATCACGTAATTTTCCGCTACCGTGGGGTGAGGTCATGAGAGCGGACCTTTTAGGGTACCTACCTCCTCGGACCACCCGACGGTACCCCAGCGGTTCTCAGCCTGTGCTGACTCGCTGAAGTGAAAGCGAAAAGTGAAAGTACGTGACCTCTTCCTGTACCGTTGGGTGAGGACACAAGAACGGACCTCTTAGGGTCCCTACCCCCTCGGACCACCCGACGGTAGATCCCTCAGCGTGTCTCAGCCTGTGCTGACTTCACTGAATCGTCGTCGTCGTCACGTAATTTTTCTGTAGTTTTTTCAAACTTTTATGACCTGTGATGTATAAGAAAAAAACTTCTCCTGGCATAAATTTATTCATGTACCTTACAAGCCCCTTCAGGATGTCGGTCCTTTGGATGAAATAAAACAAATTGGGTGACGAAGTATTGGTACGTTGTGATGAGAAAGGGTAGAAAAGAAAAAATTTCATATGGATGATTATAGAAAGTCTTATGATCAAGACAGGACGAAATCTGGTTAGAAATACGGTAACTCTTTAAGGGAAACTCAACGATCATCAAGTATGTAGTGTCCATATATAAAAGAACTTTTTGTTTTTAGAGTCGTTACTCATGGGAGTATTTCATCACAATTTAAGAAAAACAATAAAAACAAAATCTGATGTAGTGTATCAAACGCCCTAGGATCAAGAGGTTGGTCCATAACTTGGACCGGGGACTCGTCACTTTCATGCCATAGGATAGGTGACCTGACGGTCCCTTAAGGGTACACTTTGAGAACTCTTCTCTACTTTGCCACCACCACCCATCTCCCCCTCTTTCTTGTGAGGTATAGTGGGGATGTAAATTCTTTTATACCATAGGTAGGATGAGTGAGTCCGGGTAAACCGGTAAAAAGCGAAAATAATTGACTGATACGAAGTACGATGGTGATCGTATAGTTAGTGACTCTGTACTGTAACAGCGTTAATAAGATTCACCTAATCATGTATACCATTCTCGTAGTCACTGCTGAAGGGACCTTAATGAACATCGGTCCCATATACTACATTCGTTTATGTCTTCCAATATGTATCTAAGGATTTTTTCCTTTTGGCTCCTTTCTTGGTGGTTTATTCTGTTTCAGAGACCCATTACACATGGGAGGAGGTTTCAGTTGTCCTGATGTCTTACCATACAGGACGAATGTCCTCGTTAACGTCGGAAATCTTTACTGATCCCATGTTCTTCACTTCTTCTTTATATAGATGAGTTCTTTTAAATTAAAGTAAGTAGACCACAGGGAAAGTATTTTATCAAAGTATTCAAAAGGAGAGTAAGAAATTTTGTTTAAGGTGACTTAGATCAAATTTTAAAGTTTCATCAAGGTCCCTGTTTAGGTTCTTTATGTCGTGTTAAACTTTTCCTTTACATTTTGGTTAAAGTGTTGATTCACACTCGTGAGTCTTAAAAAAAGTCATAATTGGTGTTATTTAGGTGACGTGTGAGAGTCACGTCCCTTATCGATGGTGTAAATTTTCTTTTAGTGAGTATTTGTTCCACAGAATCTATGGACCGACCCTGAGAAAAAACTTTACTCTGGTGTCAACGAACCTAAACTTTCGTATGTAAAAAGGGGGGATAATTAAAAGTAAACTGGAAAAAAGTGGACTCATTTTCCTAGTGAAGGTTAAGTAGTGTACACAGTTACATTTTAGGTGAATGAACTTGTTTAGGCGTACGACACTTCAGGAGTTTGTTCCCGTCTGAACCTGCCAGAAGAGATATCTACCACTCAAATATGCACCAGTCCCAGAGTGGAACTCAACCTCTAAATAGGTGGTGTTCGTGACTCTAAAACAAGTAGGGATTTGGGTCTCTTATCAACCGTTTCGACCTCTCTCTTGTTCTTTCTCTCTGACTCTTACTCTCTTTCTTAGGTTTAACTAATTATATAGCTATAAAAACCGAGTTATTAAACGTAATTTTTGTCTATTCTAGACGTGGTAAAGTATTCTTTAGATTTTACACTTTATAAAATTGAATACAAAGTAACACGAAGCCATACGGTTGTAAATAGGTCGTCTCGTTCAGTTCAGGGATGGTTAATGTCCCTTCCCTTGATTATAAATAATCGGTGGACATTTCCAGTATGTAATAGGGTAAATTATGAGTGTTTAGGTATGTTTTTGATTCCGACAAGGGTAAAATTTATATCATCTCATACCATTTCAGTCCCAATCCCGGGTCCAACCAGACGGAACTTAGGAGAAAAGAAAGATACTATGACGAAATCGAGGGTCCTTACGACTCATGTAAAGAAAGGGATGTCGTACCCTTTTACTCATACAAAGAACAGTACCTGTACCGTACAGTATTCCACGATAGAAGACAAGTTTACTATTTGGTTTCTCAACCACTGAGAGCTTTCTCAGTAATCCTTTTTTTATAGTACTCTGATCCTTTCCATCACAATGGTACAGGTGTTTAAAATAGTTCATCAGTCGTGGACTTATAAATTTTTGAGCTCCTCAACCCAACCCTATCTTCCTCCGATGACAATCCTTCCTAATTAAGAAGTTGTTAGATTTGTGTACTTCTATTCTTATTTGAGGCAAAAGGGAGTCACTTAGAAGAAATTATAAAGTATAGTGTTCTAGGAGACAGTAATGTTGTAACAATCTTTCTAATTTGTGTTTGTACCAATTATCCAGTAGTCTCGTGCACACAATAAAATTGGTGTACCGTAGACACTTCGTCTTCCTAAAGTGAGGGACCGTTAGGAGGTTGTCTATGACACGGAGTCCAGAAGACTTGGTAGAAGTTTTCAACAGAAGTTCCAGACGAAGGACGATTCTACAGAGGGGAGTCGGGGTAGTTGTAGGAGTATGGAACCAGGACGGGCAAGGACGTCCACGTGGAACGTGACTGAGAATCTTCAGAGACGAGGCTGACAGTCACAATGGTGTAGTTTACCCTGAAGTCTCATTATTAGAAACTAGAAGCCCAATTTAGGTCCTAAATTAAGGTTTGCACCCACACACTTCTAGACGAACTATACTGTAACACGTAGAAATAGACAAAAATTTTTTTGTTTTTGTTACTGTTTTAAGTTGACACCGTTCTTATTTACAAATTTTCAGTTTATGCTAATTCCAAAACTTTTAAGCAAACGTATTGAAACCATTAGCGACGACTAAAAGGTAAACCATGAGACCATTATCGACTAAACACCGAAGTGGACCTAGAAGATAAACGGTTTAAAACATCTGAAACGGAGTACATTGACAATAACTGAAATCAACTATAAAAAACGAGTCGGAACTTTTTAAAATTCCGTGTCGTTCAGTCTTTTACAGAGAGGTCACCTAACTATTGTAAAGTATCGTGAATATTGTAGATAGTTGTTATGTACTCGACACTTGAAAGTCTACAAGTTCGACCAAAATCTTTTTAGTCTCCTTGGTCTCTAGTTTAACGGTTGTAGACGACCTAGTACCTTTTTCGTTCTCTCAAGGTCTTTTTATAGATAAAGACGAAATAACTGATACGGTTTCGGAAACTGACATACTTAGTGTTATTTGACACCTTTTAAGACTTCCTTTACCTTTATGGTCTGGTGGACTGAACGGAGAACCCTTTGGACATACGTCCAGTTCTTCGTTGTCAACCTTGACCTGTACCTAGTTGTCTGACCAAGGTTTTATCCATTTCCTCATGCAGTTTCGACAAATAACAGTGGGACGAATAAATTGAAGATACGTCTCATGTAGTACTCTTTTCGACCCGTCCTTCTTCGTGTTCGACCTTAGTTCTAACGGTCCTCTTAATAGTCATTGGAGTCTATACGTCTACTGTGGTGGGTATACCGTCTTTCACTTCTTCTTGATTTCTCGGAGAACTACTTTCACTTTCTCCTTTCACTTTTTCGACCGAATTTCGAGTTGTAAGTCTTTTGATTCTAATACCGTAGACCAGGGTAGTGAAGTACCCTTTATCTACCCCTTTGTCACCTTTGTCACAGTCCGAAATAAAACCCCCCGAGGTTTTAGTGACGCCTACCACTAACGTCGGTACTTTAATTTTCTCCGAATGAGGAGCCTTCCTTTCAATACTGGTTAGATCTGTCGTATAAGTTTTCGTCTGTGTAATGAAACAGTTGTTTTCAGCCAGATCAGTTCCGATACCAAGAAGGTCACCAGTACATACCTACACTCTCAACATGATATTTTTTTCGACTCGTGGCTTCTTAACTACGAAAACTTGACAACCCAACCTCTTCTGAGAACTCTCAGGGAACCTGACGTTCCTCTAGGGTGATCAGGTAGGATTTCCTCTAGTCAGGACCCACAAGTAACCTTCCTGAACTACAACTTCGACTTTAAGGTTATGAAACCGGTAGAGTACACTTCTCGACTGAGTAGACTTTTCTGGGACTACGACCCTTTCTGACTCCCGTCCTCCTCTTCACTGCTGTCTCCTACTCTACCAACCTACCGTAGTGACTTAGTTACCTGTACCCAAACTCCCCTGAGGTCCTCAACCACTGCCTGTCCCTCCGGACCGCACGATGCCAAGTACCCCAACGTTTCTCAGTCTGTGCTGACTCGCTGACTTGACTTGACTTGACTATTGTAGAAAGTTCGTTGACACATTTACCCCCCTCTACTAAGACACCTCATTGTCTTCCTATGGTGATCCCTTATTCCTTTTAAAGAACTACCCTCATAGTAATTTGACAACGACTTAACTACACATCGAGCCTTAGTCATCCCACCTCGTTTCTTACACTTTAGATTATAGTACGGTGTGTGAATCTGTACTTTTGGGGAAGTATGAGACCGATGGAATTGGATTCACGGGATTTCATCACGAAATCTTTCTTCGTTTCACGATAAGAGACGAGTCAAAACAATATCTTGGATCACATAATGAAGTGCCCGAAGGGTCCACCCCGATCAACATTTCTTAGGTGGACGGTTATATCCTCTATATTCTCTGTACCCAAGTTCGGGACCCAACCTTTCTACAGGACTTCCTCCCGTACCGTTGGGTGAGGTCATAAGAACGGACCTTTTAGGGTTCCTGTCTCCTCGAACCGTCCGATGTCAAGTATGCATGTTAGGTTTCTCATTCTGTGCTGACTTCGTCGAAGCGTACGTACGTACGTGCTCATAATGAAGTATAGTAACTAAGATTCAGTGGAAAATTCTCAAAGATAAAAAATTCTCGAGTTGAAAATGTTTTTATAGAATCACTCTTTTTTTATTTATATATAGAGATCCGTGTATATGGTCGGTGGTGATTTGATCTATATAACACAAGTATAAACTTTATTTGTTTAATGAGTTTTCGTTTACAAAAAGTTTATTTTTGTAATTGTTCAAACCCCAAAAAAAAAAACCGAGGTCTTTGTGAAAAAATATCAGTTTTTTAAAGTCATTTCTATTTTTATCCTTTAAGATATTTTTAGTCATTTTACTTTTACAGAAGACAACGGAAATTCATTCTAAAAGTTACTATAAATTGTTGTATCGTTGTTTTTTCTATTGCGGTTTAAACGGTATCCTTCGATATATGGACTTGAATTTCTTTTTTGGGTAATAAGACAATTGACAGCAGAGAAGAAAAGTACAATATATCGATAGTGTGCTAAAGAGATTTTAGTTTAGATTACTAAACAGAAGTCAAGAAATCGTAAAAGAGTAGTGGAGGTATTAGATCTGGTTCGAGGGTTATCTCGAATGTTCCGTAAAGGATTGGTAAGGAACCGAAAAGGGAGAGTAGAGGGTAGTATAAGATCTGAAACACTAAGTTGTTATACTTTTAAAAATATAAAGAAAAAGTCTGTTCCTCTATATATATGGTGGTTTGAATATCCACAAAATAAGATGTAGACTCTTGATCCACAGTCGAATTGAGGGTAGTACGGGAATTTACTACTTTCACTTATGTAAAGTGAGTGTAAGATACTAACAAAAGAGTTGACCTTCTTTTCCTTCTTTCTTTTTTCTTGATGAACTCCCCTTTACAGTAATTTGACGGTAACCTGACTATACATCGAATGTCTGTCAAGTCAAGTGAGCGAGTCAGCACAGGCTGAGAAACACTGGGGTACTTAGTGTCGTGTGGTCCGGAGGGACAGGTAGTGGTTGAGGGTCTCAAGTGAGTCTGAGTGCAGGTAGCTCAGTCACTACGGTAGGTCGGTAGAGTAGGAACCAGCAGGGGAAGAGGAGGACGGGGATTAGGGAGGGTCGTAGTCTCAGAAAAGGTTACTCAGTTGAGAAGCGTACTCCAACGGTTTCATGACCTCGAAGTCGTAATCGTAGTAAGGGAGGTTTCTTTAGGGTCCCGACTAGAGGAAGTCTTACCTGACCGACCCAGAGGAACGTCAGGTTCCCTGAGAGTTCTCAGAAGAGGTTGTGGTGTCAAAGTTTCGTACTTAAGAAGTAGCGAGTCGAAAGAAGTGTCAGGTTGAGAGTGTAGGTATGTACTGGTGACCTTTTTGGTATGAGTCCATGTTTCTCTTCAACAAAGAAAGAGTTCTTCTTTGTTGATGACTCCATGTTTAATCCTTATTATTACGTCATGTATATAACATTAAAGTAACATCCCTTTTTCAGTTATTTTTATTGATCAGTTAAACCAAGTCATTGAGTCACTTAAGTCATGTATGAACGAACTAACTAAAATGAATAATGGTTTCTAACATAGACCCACTACTTCCACCTGACGTAGATATTATTACTAAGACGATCGAGGATTTCACAAAATATTATTTCCTCTTTTTTTACTTTCCTATTCCCACTCTAACACAATGATCTAAAGTAGAACTTTTCATGGTATCGAAAAGTAAGTTTAAGTTTGTGAATAATTAAGTGAAAAAGTAGTCTAAAAAAAAAAAGACCGTATCAGATACAAGTTCCGTGACTCTATTCATGTCATTTTTGTCCGGGAAAACCCAGTACTCTAGACTAAGACAACCTCTGATACTTGGGTTGCATTGTGAAATTTATTCAACCTCAAGTTCCTATACCTTACACGAAAGTTCTAATGGTAAAGGATCAGTCTTTCCCTTATATTTATGTATACGATATGAAAGTAACAACTTTGATCTATCGACTTATTGTGTCACCTTCTAAAAAAAAGTTTTATCATTAGTATCCTTTACATGAAATTAAAATGTATAAAATTATTTTATCAGTCACTCTGAATTAAAGGGACATCAATTATGAAACTGAATTATCACTTGTAAAAGTTACACCGGACGAGTACCACCAAGTCTATAGACCATTTCTTAGACGGACGTTACGTCCTCTGAGTCCAAGTCGGGGACCCAACCCTTCAAGGGGTCCTTATCCCGTACCGTTGGGTGACGTCATAAGAACGGACCTCTTAGGGGTACCTGCCTCCTCGGACTACCCAATATCAGGTACCCCAGTGTTTCTCAGCCTGTGTCGACTCACTGATTTGTGAGACGGGTAAAGTTGTGACTTTTAGTCTGGATCTTCTCTCTTTGACTCATTAGTAAAAGAATTCGTTCTTTAGTAAAAGAAATCGTTCACGAACAAAAACCAAAGTAGTCTTTGAGAGGTGGAGACCGAAGTCACGACGTAGGATCTGGGGACGAACTTTCGACTAAAGTAGGACTGTAGTAGAAGGTGACTTAGTAGTCACAACGACGGCTGTTTGTGGACCACAAAGGAACCGTAAGAAGGGTTAGGTCAGGGTTGAACAGAGTTCGGTCGAATGGAATCGAGACGTCTCTTGCGTCACACTCCGTTCCACCCTTCGTTCGACGACTTGCATAAACCGTTCATGAATACCCTTTCGACAAACTTCGGAACCAACGAAAATTGCTAAAGAAAATTGGCGTCTTAAAACAACGGGAGAACTCCCTATTAGCATTGAGTATAATTTGTGTTTTTGTCGGATCTGTGACTTTCTATTAGGGTCGACAAGATTCCGTAGTGACTCAATAAAAAATTAGAATTTATTTTCATCCTTCTAATTAAAACTTCAGCGTCCATACTGATCAAAAATTCGTTGTTTCTTTAGACTCGTTTCAACTTCACGAATAAATTGTACAAATGTAGGAGATGGGATACAATGGACCCTTGACTCTTTTTTACTGTAATAGAACATAACAAAAAGGTGAAGTATTTACTCCTCTGTTTTGGGTTTCTCCCCTTTACCGAAAGGACTAGATTGGGTCTCGGACCGTGTGATCTGAGAGCTGTTTACAAATAAAATTAGAACGCGGATCAAAAGAGTTTTGATCAGGAAAAGGGTGGTGTGTGGTCCATGGTTGGTCAAAGGGTTCTCTTGACTCATCATACATGAAAAGATTTTCACCCTCTAACCTACCATTCGCGTCTCTCCTTTACCACATTCATTATGGACAATGAAAAAGGACCAATCGTCGTGAAGTAAGTTTTACCACAAAAAAAGAAACTTTTCGAACAACTAAGACAATTTGGTGTAAAACATAGTGGACAGTCGGATACGACTAAAATTACTTTCGTAATTTTGTATTAACGTAAAATCTTCTCTGTTTAACTTAACCTTCTGAAAATAAATATTATTTAATCTGGAACCGGGTATTTAAAATAACAAAAGTGGAAATTAATAAATAGTCTTAGTTAAAAAAAACATTTTCCGACTTAAAAGTCACATACAAAAGTATATACGTACGCACGATTCAGTGAAGTCGGTGCGGGCTGAGACGCTGGAGGTCCCTGACATCGGGAGGTCCGAGGAGGTCGGTACCCGAAAAGGTTCGTTCTTATGATCTCTCCCAACGGTAAAAGAAGAGGTCCCCTAGAGGGGTTGAGTCCCTAGATTGGGTCCGGAGGACGTAACGTCCGTCTGAGAAATGGTAGACTCGGTGGAATTTCTCGAGTAATGTTTTACATAAATATAATGACTTATATGGAACTAATTTGTTTAAGTACTTTAAATTCTTTTTTTATTTAACTTTAAACCGAATTTTTGAAAACAATATTTCTTTTGGTGTGAATTCACGATAGGTAACGTAGTTGTTAGATTGTCTTTGTTTAGTGACAACCTACCACTCTCAGGATTTTTAGTTATGTGTCTCTTCTACGGTTCGAGAAGGTAAATTCACCAAGGGCGTCGTTTCATAATCGTGACAACCCCGGGGAGTTTTATTCAAACCTTCAATGACAAGAATTTATTCGTTTCTATGTTATATTATAAAGTAAATTTTTTACCTTTCATTTTTTTTTAATACGTTTTCACCTGTTTATGACTGAGTAAGCCTTTTGCGTATTGAAGACTTTTAAATGTGTTTTATGTAATAGTCGGATTACTAGAGGTTTGTACTACTAAATACGTTTCGTCTCGACATGGATTGATAACTAATACCAAGAGTTTATGAAAGTAACCTTGAGTGGTAATACCGTTACATAAAGAAACCAAAGTAAGTATTAAACACCTTGGTGTCGATTTTTTTCTTTACATGTAAATTTTTCCTTTGACAATTAATTTTATGTCTCTTATGTATAGGTCCACAGACTTTGTGTCCAATTAACTTACTTTGTATAAAATAATAAATTAACAATAATGTAGTCTTTCGTGAAGATTCAAGTTGACTTTCGATACCATTCTGGTTTCTTCACTAATCCATTTTTTATTGTCTTTTTACTATTCAAGTGTATTCTTTTATAACTCTCTTTTTACTTACCAGATGTACGATAAGTAACGGACTTCCACTGGATAGTTTTAAAGAGAACAAGATAATACTAGAATCCTGATATTAAAGGGTTTAGTGATCTTAGTGTATTTAAGGTGGGTTAACCAAGGTGACTGTAAATGAGATTCAAAGACTTAAGTTGGTTTGTAAATAGATTTTTTTGAGGATTTATCTCTAACTACCCTGTTTTATTCTTGTGAGTCTAACGAATTTCTTTAGAAAATTTCTGAATTTTTTAACACCCTATCTCTTCTCATCAAGTTGTAGTCAAGAAGGGACTCGAATTACGAAGTAAAATAATTCAGTCACTAAGAGTTAGAGATGGCACGGAGTCTTCGTAGACTTCCCGAACAATTTTATATCTTATGACCCGGAATTTGGGTCTCTAAGACTAAGTCCTCTACACTTGAAAGATTCGAAAGGTCTACCACGATTACAACAAACAGATCCTCGGTATGTGAGTTTTGGTGACATAACCTAATTTTGAACTAAACGTTATCCTTTTAAAACTAAAGAAATTTTTTTACATCTGCACATGAAAAGTAGAAGAATTTTAATATTTATAAAAGAAAAGTACACTGTTTTTCGAGTCTAACAAAATCTTCTTTTTTATATCCTTTGTCCATTCTGATTCTCTCTTTTAGTTTCAGTGATAATTAGAAGGAACTCCAGGTACACCGTACATCAGTTTACAAAGTAGCTTATTATATAGAATTTGTAGAAAGTACATATTTATAAAAGGATATTATAATCCCACCTAAATATAAAATAACCTACTGATACTCTCCCTATCTATTGAAGTGACTGAGTCACCTGTACTTAAACTCGTTTGAGACCCTGTACCACCTTCTGTCTCCTCGGACCACCCGACGTCAAGTACCCCAACGTTTCTTCCTGTACTGAATCACAGAGACAATACTTATTATTGTTTATCGAATTAGGTAAGGTGATAATGACGTTATTACCATCAACAATAAAAAAGGAAATATTAAATACGTTAATTTCAAAACACATGTAAGAATTAATAAAGAAATTTTAGTCATAGATTCCCACTTTAAATACCGTATATAATTATTGAAAATTTCGAAAAGAATGTACAACAATTTACCAGGGAATTCTTTCTAACGAGATTAAATTGTTACGCCCTCTGGACCCAAGTTAGGGACCCAGTCCTTCTAGGTGACCTCTTCCTTTACCGTTAGGTGAGGTCATGATAACGGACCTTTTAGGATACCTGTCTCCTCGGACTATCCAATGTCAGGTACCCCAGCGTTTCTCAACCTTTGCTGACTCGCTGAAGTGAAAGTGAAAGCGAAAGTCGTTACTCTTACGAGTAAAGGGATGGGAGAGGGGTCGAGATAATATAAATTCTCCTTTTTTAGAGAGGTTTAAACTCCCCTTTTGTCGTAAAAAAGTTAGATCAAAATTAAAGACTGAAGATTATTTCGATTTGTAAAAAATACTAAAACCGGTTTGTTATGAATAAAAGTACAATTTTTTTTGTCCTCCTGTAGAAAATGGAAAAAATAAAAGTTAACATAGTTTACCATGAGGACCAAAAAATTACAAAGGTAGGAAACACTTTCTTAAGGACGTTTGCGTTATAGTTTGTTGGGACCTAGTTACGTGACTTGTTTTAAGTACCTTTAATGTAGATTGTGTGATAGAAAAAAAGGACACACTTGTGTCAATAAAACTACTTGTGTTTCTTTTTGTAAGACTTAAAGTAAGGAGATTTGACCGTTAGAACAGAATTCACTTCACCTACCTTTAGAGTAGTAGAGATTAGTTGTCTTCGGGTATATTTCTTTTGGTCCCGTTTTTCAGTGAGAAACCAGCTTTTCCCTTGTTAGAGACTATCGGATCCAGGTTGTCTTCACTAAGTCCTTATGTGTAAGAATAATCTTAGACAAACCGATTTTAATGTTTCAGAACATCGTTCTTCGAAACCTTTCAGACTCCGTGTCTGACTCTTGTAGGTGTATTAGACTCTTTGAATTCGCATGGTACGTCTTTTACTGGACAGAACGGTTCCGGAGATAGGAATTTGAGACTAATTGTCCCTACTTATAATTCCCAATCTATATAGAACCACACAAACGGAGTAAAAAGACAACATATTGATTTACGAGTCGGTCTAACGGGAAATTTAGGAGTTTAAATCCTGGTTTTATTAGATTCACCGTCTGTCTTTTTGAGAACCAGGAATACTGTCTCTTATGGCCCATCCTACACTGAACTAAAGTGACACGGCACAACCCTCCGAGGTAAAGACGACGTCACTTTGTCTCTATTGTTACGACCGGAATGAAGTGTCCCCACGATACTTCTAAGTTCGTTTACGAGACACAATAAAATTAAAATATTTCTAAATAACAGGGTCTATAACATACCTTGTGACACCATCTCTACTTATTCCGTAAAAGTTAAGGGAGTTTTATATTTGTAATCTATCTTTTAATTCTTCTTAGTCCTTAATTTTGATAACAATTACTACCTTCCACACTATTGAAATAACGCCAAAATAAAAGTTAAGAAAAATGGGAAATCATACACGTTACTACATTAGCCCCACTTTTTATTGTACAGCTCCTGAAATTTTATGAAAGGAGGAGGGTTCCTTACTTCTTTATCTATTTCGTTCCTGCCCCACTCTATGTAAATGATATTCAAACTCACGGTCCGGTTCCACCCTTTTTTTTAATAAAGTATACTTCGTTTGTGAAATTCATTTCGTGTATTTTCTATGTTGGGACTTTACGTATATTTGACTTAAAATATTTTCAATGATATAGTTCCCTTACTTTACAAAACATACAATTCCGTAGGGGGTTCACTAAAGAGTACATTAAAAAACTTATTGAACAAAACTTTTACACCTAAAAGTACCTTTCGTACACTAATCTCGTTTAATGTGGACGATGAAATAAAGGTCACTTCGCTTTTAATTGTCTGTCATGTATGTGTAGTTAAAATCACAAAAGTAAGACAAGTCTAAAGGTGAGTAAGACAATCCTGGGGACCTAAGACTCGGAATCCCGTGTCTGTCTTCACTGTGAAAGAGATTTACAAACGAAAAGACAGATAAACAGGAGTGGAACAACGATAGTCACCTACTACAAATAAATTTTCCCACTTCCTTCAGTAATTTTGGGTGTCTATTATATCCATACATTTTGACCGGAAATCTCATACTTTTTGATGTCCACTGGTAACACTTCTATCCCCGTTAATACTTACCGATGTAGACTGGAAGGACAGTCGTACTCTAGGACCATATTTCTTATTCTGGTCTTTCTTCTCCGGTCCCAACATCAAAGTTGAGTCAATCGACGAGCCGAACTCGTTTACTGGGTAGAAGAATCGTAGAGTCAAAGGAGTAGACCTTTTGCATAGACTGTGGCTAGGAAGAACACTATATCGTACTTACTATTAATTTATATATGTATATATGAGTGACCATTTAAACTTCTATTAATTTAATTGATCAGAAAGAATTTTACCGGATCTAAAGTTCAAATGAATAGTGTCACAATATATTCAGAAAGTTTGAATAGAACGAAAAGGATATTTACTTTTTTTTTTTTTGTAAAGCGGGAAAAATCTACATTTCACTGGAAACCTACCATATCCTCGTCCTTTGTCTTTCATATAATTATGAATTGATGAATAGACACTAAGTCGTATGGTGTGTGGTACGTCATATACTTCGAATAGACTATATTAAAACTTTGTTAAGAACCATCCAATATATTAGGTATTAAATGTCCATACCTTTGACTTAGCGTCTCCTTTGAGAATCGACAACATTAATTATTCTAGATTTGGACCCTAAAAACTTAGATTCAACAAACTAAGTTTTTTCAGGACTGAAAACGATTGATATAAATTGTTGCTGTAAGTCATTTAACGTAACAACCTTTCTTAGTCAATCCCAATTTTAATCCGAATTTAGGTTATAAGACTTAAATTCTGTTCAGTTAACGAACTGGTACATTGTTTACACCTGGAACTCTCTTTGAACCCCTTATTTGAAAGGTTCGGAGCGTATAGAGTTTCCTTGAATTGAATGAATTTCAATTTTTGTTATGAATTTATCTGAAGAACCATTTAGTTCAGACGAGAAGGAGATAACTATTACTACTTACTCTTTCAGAACCTAACTCACTCACGTTTCTTATTTGTTTCCCTGAAACTCGATACAATAAATTTTGGATTGAAAGTTTGTTTGTTTTGGAAGATAGTTAGGAGAATGAAGTCTCATAACTCCCTTCTTCCGGTTGACGTATTTCAACACCGTTAATTTCACTCAAGACCTGGACCCTCTACAGGATTCTTAAGAAGTTGATACACTAATAAACATAAAAACTTGATATTTTTTTTTATAAGGAGATCCTAACAAAAGTGACAGAGGACTCCGTCTTCCTTTATCCTTTCAGCCACCTTAACTCCGGTAAGTACTCCCACTGAAGTCTCTGTGGCTGCTCGTACCGTGCCGGTAGATCAGAAACTAGGGAGATCCACCAACCCAAATAAAGACAAAAGGACCGTTATCTGTTCAGTTTATGAATGAATTAAGGTAGTATATTTTCCCTTCATCTGAATCGACCGTGGCACCCGTGACGGGGAAGGAGGTGACTGACCCCCATAATAATACAAGTGACCTGGTCGTCTGAGAATAGGGGAGTAATGATAGGGAGTAATCTTACCTTCACCTACCCCCTCCGGTTCTTGGAAAAGAGGACCGGTTTACGAGGAGAGACTCTAAGGTAGAATTTTTTTTTTTTTGTTTTTTTTGAGATTAGAACACCATCTCTGTCTGTATAAATATTTAAACCTATACAAAACAGGTCTTATTTGAGTACGGAGTTTTTGAGATTTACTTACAAGTATGGTAGGACCGGAGGTGAGACTGCCTATCAAGTATTTTGTTTAGAGTGGATTAAGAAAGACAGACTACGAGGACTTTAAGTTCCTATATATAGTGTCCTACTTTGATCGAACTTTGAAAATTAAAATTTGAACTGAAAACTCACCTCAGTTCAGAACGACCAAACTTTTTGACAACCTATATAAAAACAATGTCACAAACTTCTGGTGATCTTAGTAATACCAAAGTTACAAAATTTCTTCGAATAAAAGGTCTCGTACTTAAAAACCTGTGTAAAGAAAAACAACGAAAGAAATTACATCCGTTACGGAAAACTTTAGTTAGAAATCTCTAAAAACCCCAACGTGATAAGTTTAAACACCGAGAGAATGGTAAGGTCGCCCACATCGAGACGGAAAAATAAGCCCTCGACTTTAACAAGTTTATGTGAATTTTCTCAGGTCATAACTCAGTCCTACCTTGGTCCAAAAGGGTATCCTGAACGGTATGGTATTTTAAGTACTTAGTCTCTAACTTTAGGTCCTCATCATCTACCCTTCTCGACTTTTCCTTATAAGTTCTAGTCTTATAGTCTTATTCACTATCTTTTCTTTTATATCATAATAAACCCTTCCGAAATATAAATAAGTCTATAAAATTAATCCGTAAATAAATTTTTTATATAGTCATGGTATTAAATTAAAAGACACAATCACAGTTACATTTACGGTGAAAAATATTCCTTGATTAAAACGACTACAAATATAAAAGTTTACCCCACTTAAAATAAAGAGAAAAGTAACTTACTTTTGTCGATAGAGGAAAGATATCTATGACGTTTTGTCGACTTATTGTCTCAATCCATCGTCCTTTTTATTCTACTTTAGGAGAACCTAATATTCACAGAAAATTTACAGTCCTATTCTCTATGATTAGGTTGGTTTTTATTTTTTAGATACCAGTAGGAGAAAGATGAGACTCTCAGTCTATAATTACAAACGGAAAAGAGGATATTTTATTAAAAAGAGAAGAAGTGTAACACGGTTCGGTTCAAGAAATGAAAGGATTACAGAATTTAATTCTTGAGGACTTCCTACTGCGGTCCAGAGAGACTAACAGAAACATCCCATAACTTGGTTTGACAGTGTTTACAATTGTGAATGACATAAATTTAATTAATTTTATTAGGTAGTTGATTCAATAGAAAACTCATTATTCGAATGAAACTTAGGAGATTTTATACCCCAATTCATTATTTTTGTTCACAGTTTGTAAGTGATTAATTCAACCAATTTTAAGTATGGACATCTTAGACTTATGTGTAAAAATTCATTTTTTATTTATAAAATAGGTCTGTCTAATTATTATTTAATAATCATCTGAAAATTTTTACAATGAAATTTCTTTACGAAATATATTTGTTTGGAATGTATCTTTTTATACTTAGGTTATATTTAATAGATATATTCCCGTCTTGATCTTTGTTTCGTTCTTACTTCGTANCTTAGACTTATGTTTAAAAATTCATTTTTTATTTTTAAAATAGGTTTGTCTAATTATTATTTAATAATCATCTGAAAATTTTTACGATGAAATTTCTTTACGAAATATATTTGTTTGGAATGTATCTTTTTATACTTAGGTTATATTTAATATATTCCCGTCTTGATCTTTGTTTCGTTCTTACTTCGTATATCTATATACACATTATTTAATAGGTAACTATAAGTAGTTATTGTCTTAGATCCTTTTATGTATCTTTTATTTTATTTACGGTAAATATGGAAGTCTGACTTTGGTCATTTTCAATATTAGTAAAGATGTAAAAAAGGGAAACCTCAAACGATATCTCAATATTGTTTGTCCATCAAAATTTTTTATAACAATAAAATAACTTATTACAAATGAAAATCCCCGTATTATTCGTCTTCCTTTACAATCTATGTACATTTACAGGGTTTCGTTTGTCGTTTGAAGAAATCCTTTTACAGTCGTAAAGGGGGAATTTTTAATCGTTTCGGAGGGTCGATATAAATAAGGTGTAAGAAAATGGAAATCATTCAGTACATAGACGTATGAGAATTTCTTATACGTAAGACGAGTAGAATTAGAAGTATAGAGATTATTCTTCGAATGTTTATAAAGATAAGGAACTCCTTCATAGAAGATCAAAATTCAGTTTTTAGTTCATCGAGTACCGACTAGATGATGTTAGAGTCATTAGTTCTCCTTAGTTTCCAGTGAAAACGAAATGGTCAACCTTAACAGGGTTCGAGGGCTCAAGGAAATATTTTCAGTATTAACTCAATTAGAGGAGATTTCTTTCCGTGGCTAAATCGAGAAAAACTATTAAAAGTGGGATATTGTCCCCCTTTTTTGTGTTGAGAATTCGTTAACAAGGTTTCAGTTCGATACAAATCGTGTTCAGTTTTCGGTTTAAAATTTGAGATATTGTCGACTCGATTAATTAATATTTATTATATCGTTGAAGTTGAGCAGGTTTACTACAGTCTTATATTCTTTTGAAGCACAAACTGTTTTCTTGGACTTTATCGAGCCGTCACGAAACCGTCGTTCCAACCCTTCAACCCGGGTCTTCTGTCTCTTTCACACTGTCAAACCTTTCCGTCCTCCAGAAAAAAATCGGAAGCTCCCTTGGTTTCTAGTCTCGTCCTTTGAATGTGCCCTTGGAGTACATACAGTGTGCTGGTGAAAGTGTAAAGTGACTAAGGTCATTTGTCTGAACGGGGGTGGGGGTAAAAGGAGTGTAAATAAAAAAGATTACGTAGGGACTCTCGTTTTCTATGTAGAAAATCATTCTATGTGTAGAATGATAAAAGAGACCCAGTTAACCAAGATTACCAAAATTACTGTTAGGTGAATGATTCCTTCCTTTTGACCCTTGAGATCCTTACTTGGCTATTCTAGAATCCCTCTGTTCTCAGATATCGTAGAATTGAGAGTTTTGGTAGAGAGACATCTCGTGGGAAACAACCACTCTGGAAAGTGTAAGATGAAAAGGTTTAAAAGGTTAATGCCAAAATTTTGTCTTTCTATGTCTCTTTTGCTATGATGTGGATCTAATGATTAGACATGTCTAAAAAAGTATGTAGTTCTTTTGAACATGATTGTCTAGTGTTTTTAATTGGTCAGAATGAGACTTCGTGATAAGGGATTAGTAGTAGATTGGTTTTTACAATTGGTCTCCATTGACGAATTTTTTTTTTTTTTTATTCTCATAATATTGCAGTCGGGGAACTAAAATTAGATCTCGTGATTGACGAAGGTTTTCCAAGTCCATAAGGAAGTGTCATAAGATAACATGAATTGTACGTAATACGTAATATTCTTGTTTTAAGGGAACCCTTAATCCTCGACTAAATGAATTAAAAGTTGGGTATTAAAGTAGTATCAGTCAGTAGGTGTATGAATCATCTGTGTTTTGATTATAACTAGGAATATAGTCTTTTTATAATTCTCCAAATATATTATCCATGTTTAGTTAAAGTTTACTTAATAGTTCAACGAATTGACGTGTCATTTCTTTTACTATGAATTTCTACTTAAATTTTATGAACAGTCATTTTTTATACGTGAATGGAATTGATGTCGACTAGATATTTCAGAGACTTTATAGAGTCTTTTATACCTTTCCCTTCTCAGTAATCTGTCCTCTTTTGACTTTCATAGAAAATTTTCTTTAAGAAGACACAAAACCAGGAGTTTTAGGTATAGTAGTAGTAGAACTTTAAAATTTACGAGTACGTGGACACCTTCTCAATTTATTGTCGTTTATAAAAAACAACTGAATGAAAATTACGTCACCTTAGTGAAGATTCTGTACCAAGTAAAGGGTAACCTAATATCTAGTCTTGACTGTAGATCACCAGGAAAACCTCCAGTTGTTAAAATATTTTTAGATTCATGACAAGAAAACTTTTATACTAGGGGTCCACCACGATCACTATTTCTTGGGTAGACGGTTACGTCCTTTGAATTCTCTGCACCCAAACTAGGGACTCAGTCCTTCTAGGCGACCTCCTCCCGTACCATTGGGTGAGGTCATCAGAACGGACCTCTTAGAGGACTTGTCTCCTCGGACCACCCGGTGTCATGTACCCCGTCGTTTCTCAGCCTGTACTGACTTCGTTGAATCGTGTGTACGTATTCTTGTAATGACAAAATATCTTAGTATGGTCAAATAGAATTTAGTAACTACTTGAGCACAAGTACCTTTATTATTTTTTATGGAGATTTGTTGTTAAAAATTTTTAGTATTGTATTTGATAATCTATACACCCATTTTATTACTTATTTACTGGCTACTTTCTACATCTAAGTATTTTAAAATCTTAAAATCCCTATTTAGAAACTTAGCTTGTTTACAAACTTAGTGCATATTACGTTAGTAAGAGGAACACATTGTCAGACTTTTGGTGAGTTATGTCATACTTCAGTTTGAGAACAACTTGTATTAAAAAAGAAATAAATAACTTCATATCAACTACATGTTATAACATATTCAACGTGTATATGTTATATACATGCGACACACGAGTCAACGAGTTAGTACAGACTGAGAAACACTATGAGACCTAACATCGGACGGTCCGAGGAAACAGGTACCCTAAAGGGACCGTTCTTATGACCTTACCCAACGGTAAAGGATGAGACGACGACGATTCAGTGAAGTCAGCACAGGCTGGGACACGATGGGGTATCTGCCGTTGGGACCCTAAGAGGTCCGTTCTTGTGACCTCACCCAACGGTAAAGGAAGAGGTTACGTACTTTCACTTTTCACTTGCACTTAAGGGAGTCAGCACAGACTGAGAAGCGCTGGGGTACTTGACGTCGGATGGTTCGGGGAGGCAGGTTCCTTAAAAGGTCCGTTCTCATGACCTCACCCGTATTTAAAATAAGACAAAGAGAACGGTATAGTATTTAATAGAAAGATATGTGATTGTGTCAGTTGAAAATTTTGGAAGAACGGTGATTCCCTTTAAAACCTAATTTTTATACAACCTCTTCTACTGTTGACTCACTGACTTGACTTTACTTGACTTATATTAGTCTCACATGTTTTTTGTACGAAGTTAAATATATATAAGTATGTTTATAACTTTTGTTTATAAAGTTTTTAAGGATACCAAAATTTTAATTTAATATCCGGTCAAAATTTGATTTATAGATATACATTTCTTATTTCCTCATGGAAAAAATATTTGGGTACACTTATTCGATCCATTGGACGATAAAAAATAATTGATCTACAGATAAAGGGACGTAATTGTGTATGAGTCGAAATACGGTGTAAATGAAGTATTTATCTCCAACTTGGTTTTTTTTTTTAGATACACAAACAAGTTGTCCCTTCGTCTCACCCGTGACATTGAGTTTAGTATCTGAGAAGTATATGATCAATTAATAAACTTGATGTCGTTCTTATGACCGCGCCCAACGGTAAGGGAAGAGGTCCCCTAGAAGGGCTGGGTCCCCAGTTTGTTTCGGTACACGTGGACACAGTGGACGTAACTTCCGTCTCAGAAATGGCAGACTCGATGGTCCTTCGTGTTTAAATTCAAACAACATTCAAACTACGCACAACGTAAATGACTAACCAATGTTACTTACTTTTGTTGTTGTTGTGTGTGTGCGTGTGTGTGCGTGTGTGTGTGTGTGGGAAGTCGGTTTTCCTTTCGAGGGCACTCGTGGGACCGTATGAGTGGACTTCATGATGTCCCCTGGACTGTGACGGCATTGGTTATAGTTTTCAATTTTCAACTTTTGTATTAGACGTAGACTTTATTTTTGTGTTCCATTGTTATTTTTCCTTGCTTTATCACGGAAAACGTCTCTCCACCTACCTGGATCTCCGACGGTCCGTCTCACTTTATTCAGTCTTTCTGTCACAGTGAATGCACACCTTAGATCTTTTCCCAATCTCTACTCGAATAGACGTTTCGTCTTTATCTCAGTGTCTGCCTCTCTTGTTTGAACACCAAGGGTTCCTCCAATTGCCCCCACCCTACTTAACCCCCAAACCCTAACTGTATATATATATAATGATACATATTTTACCTATTAATTACTCTTGGATGTCATATGGTGTCCCTCGAGATGAGTTACAAGCCACCATGGACGACGACGACGATTCAGCGAAGTCAGCACAGGCTGAGACACGCTGGGGTATCTGCCGTCGGGTGGTCCGAGGGGGTAGGGACCCTAAGAGGTCCGTTCTTGTGACCTCACCCAACGGTACGGGAAGAGGTTACGTACTTTCACTTTTCACTTTCACTTCAGTAAGTCAGCACAGGCTGAGAACCGTTGGGGTACCTGACGTCGGATGGTCCGAGGAGGCAGGTACCCTAAAAGGTCCGTTCTCATGACCTCACCCCACGGTAACGGAATTTATCCTTCCTTTAGACTTTTTCCCACCTATATACATGTACACGTCGACTAACTGAAACGACGTATCGTCTTTGATTGTGTTGTGACATTTTGTTGACATGACATTATTTTTATTTTATTTTTGGTGTCTACCATTGTTTCTATGTAATATAAACGATACAAATGACATAATAAACCATGACATAGTAATTATTAGTGACACCAATTTAAAGTTGTAGATATGACTAATGTTTCTCGTCATCGAATCTATTAGATTTTAATTTATGTTAAATAGAAACCTAAACCTCGGACAAAGTAATGGATGTCTTTTATGTCTATTATATTTTTCATAAGTATTGTGTAATTTACTTTGTTAGTTCAACTGAGGTATTTGTGTGTTATACTCTTTCCTTGGAGAGGGTGAAGAGGTACGATTCGGAAGAATAAGTGTATCTTTCGTACTATTTTGACTATACCTCCGTGGAGGAAAAGAATTGTATGATCTTAATTGTAAAGGGATCTTTTTCCGTAATTTAATATAGGTTCATTTGACCTACTCTACACCTCTATTCTCAATAACTTAAAACAATTATTTTCGTATATTTATTTTTATATTAATCAGTTACCTTTCGTATATACTATTTTTATCCACTCGAACTTTCCCCAATGTTAAATTTTTTATTAAATTTATAATTGACACGAAATAAAAAACAGTGGTGACAAATTTATGACACTCAGAAATTGTATGAGACTTGAAAATCCCAGATGTTTAATGTTTTTGTATTCAAATCTTCAAGTATAAAATATGATATATTTTTAAAGGTTCATCGTGGATGAACACTATTAATTCTATGTAAAAGTAATTGTTAGTTAAAAATCTTCCATCCCAAAAAAAAAAATTGTAATTTTAAACGAAAATGGAAACCTTCTAGAAGCCAGGGTCTCATCTACAAAGTGACTTATGAAGTCGACGATCATCCTCAAACGATTACCGAAGGAAGTACCATAGTTTTCGGACTTCTCCACTTGACCGAGAGTCCTTACAGAGTTTTTTACAAACGTCGACACTTGTTTCATTTCCTAAGTATACAAATTTCCTGTTAAAGTCAAACAGATAGTAAAGGTTTACTTGTTACACTTTCTCGAGAGAAACTGTGTGAGTTTTTTTGAGGAATTTTTCCTTTTAAACTAGTAGATTCTGTATATATTTCATATGACTTTCTCATATATGATATACATTCCATATAACATATTATTTATATATAATAGTGTATAATATGTTACACTATATATAATATATGTAAATTTTTGTATATAGTTCAGAAGACTAACTTACACTCTATGGTTTTATAGAGTGTTAAATTTAATAAAATTTCCACGAGTGAGGTAAAAAGAAGAGTAAGGTACCGTAGATTGGTACCTTTCACTTCACGTTTATAGTGTCTCAAACACTAGTTTTGGCGGTTCAACTTAAACCCTACGAAGTAGACCCATTTGAACCTGAACGTTGAGTGAAACTTAAAAACACAGGAAAAAAAATTTTAATGTTGGATGGTTGTTCTCTCAACGGTTTAGTCAGTGACATTTTATACTTTAAATTCAGATTCGAAAAATAATAATAGGGAAAGGACGTAATAAAAACATACTCTTGTTTTTATTAATGTTTTAACGAAGAAGAAGAAGTACCACACCCTCGAGATCGGTTGGTCTCTTTTAGATTCTTTTAGAGTCACAGGACTTTAAAAGTAAAGTCCGAAACATACTGGCCTCTCTTACCCCGGACTAATGTTTTTACCCGTCCTACAATCCAAATACGAAAGTATCTTTGTGTTTATCGATAAAAATAAACGAATTTATAATTTTGTTAGTGTTGGTGTTTTGATATAGAAGTCTTACGAATTGTGATTCCGAGTTCAGCTTGAAAAATTTTTCATATTTTATTTGGAGTATGACTAAGTATTTGACAGAGACCCATTCGTATATGAAAGTTTTTACTTCTTGTTTTTTATAAAAGTCTGTTTTGTACGTCGTCCATATGATAATTATAAAAACCTTCTTGTCTGATTTAAATAGATTCGACACATTCTGACGTTTCACTTTTTGAAAACAACGAGATTATTACTTCCTGTCTATGACCATGTTTAGTGCACTCCCTCTACCATTTACATAGAAATTTTATATGTTCGTTTTAAGGGGGTTCTCTTTGTTTACGACTGAAGTATTTGAAAAGGGTCGACTTTTTGTCTTTGTATTACTCTACATGTGAAATTCTGGGATATTTGTGTAGTAATCGTAAACCGTTAACCCTACAAAAAGGAAGAGATTCCTGATTCCTTTTACTTACGTCATTAACATACTAGTTTTCTTTTGTTTAGGTCCGATTGTGACTTTCATAGTTGTGGGAACTCAGTTTTGTCTCATTGTACAAAAAGGTTTATTTTCATTGCGTAGTGTAAAGTGAGTCAAGTGGTATAATGTATCTTTCCCAATGACTATTATAATAACGTAAAAAGGTAAACATACAAAAGACTTATAGTGTCCCCAGTTCCAATTATTAATTTCTTCCAACCTTTGTAAACACATTGTGTATCCTGTACATTCTAACTAATAGTTTAATATAGGAGGTACCACTTTTTATTAATCGTTTAATTACAAATCCCAACATAAATAAGAAGATGACACCTTTACATATAAAGAATTAAAAACTGATATTAATTAAAAAGTGGTACGCCTTTCGTGACACACGACTTGAAGCCTCCTGTTGAATGAATCGTGTCATCGGAGATATCTAAATCTCCGATTTTCGGGGTCCAAGTTGAAACTAAGACACAGACAATCATCATTTAACACTCCGGAACACTCAAATGATTGTCATTGAAATATCTGCATAACGATCCTAATTTAGTCTCTTACCTGAGAGTGGATTTCAGATGGTGGTGGGTAGTCTGTAGTTTATGAGTCATGTGTAATCGAAGAAAATAATTAATTTTGTTTTCAGGTGTCGGAAGGAAGTTTCTACTTGTAAATTTTTTATAGACTATTCGAAAAGTTATTTTATATAAATGTTCTGTCTTATATCTCTGTACCACCCATTATCCAGGGTAGTGACTATACACAGGGTCGTCTTTACTTTCGTCTCTTGACTTCCTGGTTTTAGAAATTTGTGTCTGACGATTCTCCTCCTGATGGGAGTTGGATGTTAGTACATCGTCCCCCTGTTCTGTGTCGACGGCAATGTTTGTCTTTACACCTCACCCCTCTGTCACTATAAATTTTTCGTGTAATTTTTTTTTTCTGAAGAAAGTAAAAAGATAAACAAGACAATGGTCAGAAACAGAGATATAGGTAAAGGAAGATAAAGTAATGTACGTAAAGGTGAATGGATTCAGGAAGTTCAGTTTCTTCTAAAATCTACTCAGTAAAGAAATTAAATAAATCATGTCACCGTTCGTTTGATGTGTACATTCTTCATGTTCGTCTGAATACGTTTATGAAGAAAAAAAAAAAATTAGTAGTTGAAAGTCGTCCAACAGGTCTCTCCCGTCTTATCAATATAGTTAATGACTTTGATTAGGTCCCTCCCATTCACCTTCTTAAGAAACTCACAAACGAGTAAAACAATAAACAATATGATTGACATAAAAGAACCAGTTTATGGACTCAAGATACATAGAGTTACACGAGTGTACATCTTTTTCTCTTTACACGAATTACTAGAGTACTCTGTTACAGTTAGACTTTAATAAACTATGATTAAGGTAAGTTTTAATAGTCTTGGGTTTTTTGTAAAGAGTGAGTCCTCGAAAGAATTGGGTTCGTGTTTACAATGAACTTTCTTGTAGAAGTGGAAGTGACAATTCAATTTCAGTCGGTACTTGAGTTTATAGTACCTCTGTAGGAATAGAATCTGGTTCTGAAAATTATCTACAAAATTTTAATGGATTTGTACTCTGATATTCTAGGGTCCCTTTCGTCACAGAACCATCGTTCCATTTTTACTTCTTTTCTTCTAGAATTTTACAAAGTCTTCTGTACTTTGACAAAATACTTGATATTTAAAAAGACGACGACGACGATTCAGCGAAGTCAGCACAAGGTGAGACACGCTGGGATATCTGCCGTCGGATGGTCCGTGGGAGCAGAGACCCTAAGAGGTCCGTTCTTGTGACCTCACCCAACGGTAAAGGAAGAGGTTACGTACTTTCATTTTTCACTTTCACTTCAGCGAGTCAGTACAGGCTGAGAATCACTGGGGTACCTGACGTCGGATGGTCCGAGGAGACAGGTACCCTAAAAGGTCCGTTGTCATGACCTCACCCCACGGTAAGTCACGTTTTTACTTTATATTTAAATTACGTTTTATTTAATACATGTTTTACTGGAACATTCCAGTCCCGACATTTTGGTCCGTCAATTTTGTAGTGGTAACCAAACATGAACACATTTTAAGTTCGTTATTTGGTTATTCTATAAAAATTAAAAGTGTAGATAGGTAAACTTCTTGAAGGACTTTATAAACATTTACCCATCTTTATTAGTTGATTTTTACCTTCCTGTTCTCTTTGACTCCTACTTGAAGTTTTATAAACATCCTTTTGAAGTCAATCCAAAAACTATAGAATTTTATAGTTTTATTTTAATTTTAAAATAATCTTTAATTTTATAAAGATTTAACGGTGACATAAGTGGAGTAAGAGGCTGAGGTGAAAAGTGGTGGGGAGGGCCTGATCTAAGACCCGAAGTGGGTCGACTAAAGGAACTAGGCGGGTATCCTAGAAGCCGTCTAACAAGAGCCACCGTTTTCTACGACAAGATACAATTTGAACGATTGACAGGCACCGCCACGAGAGTGGTGGTTAGGCACTCTAGACAACCCCGTCTGTGACATGGTAAAATAGAGACTCACCGGTCATAGATTCTGTCCTGTCCATAATTCATTTATGACAACTCATTTATTTGGATTTATGTTATAATATCTTTGGTCTCTGAAACTATTTTCTTTATCGAGTGACTTCGAAGACCTATTGTATTTAAAAGAGGGATGCTGTTGTACACATAGAGAGTAAAGGTAGAGTACTCCCTCCCTTCTACTCGTAAGAAGACCACTGGACATTAATTTATAAACTTTTTATCTTCGAGTGTCGACAAGTTCTCTTAAAGATTCTATTCTTTTAAATTATACTCAATTTTGTACCCTACTTTTTAATTGGTGATAATCTCCCGAGAAAAAAATTCAGCAAACGGACTGATTGACCCTTTGAGTCCGTCTTACAACTATAAAGTTATAAAACTTAAAAGTCATTAATTATCCTAACATGGAATAATTTCAAATGGTCTTAAAGAGAGTTATAATTACACCCTCTCTCCTCGAAAGTAAAAGAGTTTCATTTCTTCATTAATCATGAATTGTTGTAAAACATGGTTGTTCGTGTACTCTTCTAGAGTTATAGTGATCAGTAATCTTTTTACGGTTAGTTTTGGTGTTACTCTATAATGGGGTGTAGGTAATCCTACTGATGATAGTTTTTTGGGTATTTTATAAGTCACACTCTTCCCTATACTTCTTTAGTCTTGGATCTCGTGACAACCATCCTTACAATTCACCATGTCTGTGAATCCGTTTTGTCATACCTCCAAGGAGTTCTTTAGCTTTATCTTAAAATAGTATCCTACGTCTTTAAGTTTAAGACATATGTCTCGGTTTTCTTGACCTTTGTTCAAGAATTTCTAAATAAACAAGTGAGAACAAGTGTCGTCATAATAAGTGTATCGATTTTTCACCTTCGTTAAGTTCATATATAGGTACTTACTTACCTATCTGTTTTCTATTATATCTGTCTGTTACATTATAACTTTCATTCACTTTGACAACCAGCGAGTCAGCACAAGTTGAGAAACTCTGGGGTACCTACATTGGACGGTCCGAAGAGACAGGTACCTTAAGAGGTCCTTTCTTATGACCTCACCCAACGGTAAGGGAAGAGGTCCCCTAGAAGGACTAGGTCCCTAGCTTGAGCCCAGAGGACGTAACATCCGTCTAAGAAATGGTAGACTCGGCGTTCCCTTCGGGTCACATTATAATAAGTTGGAATTTTTCCTTTCTGTATGACGTTAAGTCTACTTGGAACTTCTATAATATGATCCACTTTATAAGATCAGTGTTTTCTGTGACATACTAAGGTGAATATATTTCATAGATCTCATCAGTCCAAGGATCTTTGTCTTTTATTTTATCACCAACGGTCACCGATCCCCCTCCCCTTTACGTTTCAACAAAGGACTCATATATTAAAGTCAAGACGTTTTTTAAGACCTCTGACTGACACACACACACAGTACAGGCTGAGACACTGGGGTACCTGACATCGGGTGGTCTGAGGAGAAAGGGACCCTAAAAAGTCCCTGTCTCCTCGGAGGAGGTAGGTACCCTAAGAAGTCCCTTCTTATGTTCTTACCAAACAGTAAAGGAAGAGGCCCTCTAGAAGGGTTGGGTCCCTACCTTGGGTCCAGAGGGTGTAACGTCCGTCTAAGAAATAACAAACTCGGTGGTCCCTTCGGTTAGTGTGTTGTTATATTTACAATGACTTGGTACGTGAATTTTACCAATTCTGTCATTTAAAATACATGTGTAACGTACGTACGTACGAGTCAACGAAGTCAGCACAGGTTGGAAAACACTGAGATACCTGACATCGGACGGTCCGAGGAGACAGGTACCCTAAGAGGTCCGTTCTTATGACCTCACCCGACGGTACGAGAGGAGGTCCCCTAGAAAGGTTGGGTTACTAGCTTGGGTATAGAGGACGTAGAGGAAGTGACGTCCACCTAAGAAATGGTTACTCGGTGTCTCCTTCGGGAATAGATATGTAATAGTGGTAAATTCTTTTTTAAATTTGTCATGACGTCAAAAGTGTCGGAGTGAGGGAGGGAGGTTGTTGGCACAAATTTGTGAACGATTAAAACATGGTACCTTCAGTTTTTTTCATGGAAAAATTACCAATATTTAATACGTTTTCTTTGTTTTATTTTTTATAAAGGAGGGAACGAGGTAAAGAGTCGAGGACGTTTATCACCTTTACCATGGTAGAGATAAGGTAAAGGAGTCTTTGTGACAAAATAATTCTTTGTTAGTAAATTGGAACTTTAAAACAAATCACACTTTTTATAGTGTATCGTTCGAAATTACGATCATCCGTGTTAGGTCTTATTTCCTGTGTAAAAGATCCAACCGGTTTTGTAAGTAAACACAAAAACGTAAGGTAGAAACCTATCTGGGTTTGTTTGAAAAACCGGTCGGGGTTTACTGGTCATCTAGAATTTCCTAAAGTTGGGACTTATAAGTAACCTTCCTGACTATGACTTTGACTTCGAGGTTATGAAACCTATACTTCTCGGCTGAGTAAACTTTTCTAAGACTACGACCCTTTCTGACTTCGGTCCTCCTCTTCCCCTGCTGTCTCCTATTCTACCAACCTACCATAGTTGCGGAGTTACCTGTACTCAAACGTGTTTGAGGTCCTTTACCACCTCCTGTCCCTTCGGACCGCACGACGTCAAGTACCCGAAAGTTTCTCAGTCTGTGCTGACTCTCTGACTTGTTGTTTATACTGCCTTACGTTTCAGACCCCTTACTAGTAAAGTTCAATTTTCCGTTATAGTGTATTCTCTAGTCTACGTTAAAATAGGTACTATCTTGATTCCTGTGTTAATTTATGTACTTTAGATCTTAGATACAAGGAAAGGTTTAATTTTCCCCTTATTCATACGTAAGTTTAGATGAAGAAACATTATGTAACCTTAAATTCATATATCAAGAACTAGTTATAATAATAAAAGACAGACAATGTTTTAGTCGATCCTAGAGAGACAGAATGAGACTGGATTGGTAAGAGAACGGGATCGTAAATGGTTTGAGAATTTTACATAGACTTCCTTAGACTTATGGAGTCTTTATCCGTCTGTATGACTGAAGAAAAATAATTCAACCAACTCCGAAACATAGGTGGCGAAGGAGACTATTGTCCCGTCCATTTCTTAGGTGAATGTTACCTCCTCTACGTCCTCTGTGCCCAAACTAGGGACCCAGCCCTTCTAGGGGATCCCCTTTTTTAGGTTGAGAGGTTATAAGAACGGACTTTTTAGGGTCCCTGTCTCCCCGAACCACCCGACGTCAGGTTTCCCCACGTTTCTCAGTCCATTCTCGTTGATTCTTGAAAACATAGGTGATTCTGTTGTTCCGTTACCGTGGGGTGAGGTCATGAGAACGGACCTTTTAGGGTACCTACCTCCTCGGACCTTCCGACGTCAGGTACCCCAGCGGTTCCCAGCCTGTGCTGACTCACTGAAGTGAAAGTGAAAAGTGAAAGTACGTAATCTCTTCCTTTACTGTTGGGAGAGGTCACAAGAACGGACCTCTTAGGGTCCCTGCCCCCTCGGACACCCGACGGCAGATGCCCCAGCGTGTCTAAGCCTGTGCTGACTTCACTGAATCGTCGTCGTTCTGTTGTTCTCTTCCCCTACTGTCTCCTACTCTACTGACTTACCGTAGTGGTTGAACTACCTGTACTCAAACTCGTTCGAGGTCCTCAACCACTACCTGTCCCTTTGGACCGTACGACGTCAGGTACCCCAACGTTTCTCAGTCCTGTGTTGACTGACTGACTTGACTCGACTTCTGTTATCATAAATAACAATCTTACTTTTCCCAAGTTGTAACCATGAATATAAATAAAAGTCACATTGGTACCTCTTATAAACAAGTGTGTTTATGTGTCCACATTTACCTTCCCAAATGAATCTCGTTGTACTGAACTGAGGAACTCGAGGGAGGTTTCATATAATTTTCTTGTGTGTTACTAAATAGTACTTTATAAATTAAAGTAATTTTTTGACTTTTGTTGGACTCAACACCTCCTAAACAGTCAATAACTGATTGTAGGAATAAATTTACACAGACAAAGTCCCTCCCCAACGTCTTAAAAACATTTTTGGTATAAATTCACACAGACAAACCCCCTCCGCAACGTCTTAAAAAAGTGAGACCTCGTTAATAGCAGTATTATAATCCCTATCTACTCACGATCCAAAAAGAAAACTTCTAGTCTCCCCACAGGTACGTCCTTACCCTCGTTTTTAGTGGACGAAATCTCCGTGTCAAAGTCGCTCTTTAAAATCCTTCCACATGTACACTTTCTACTTTAATAGTCGTAACTAAGGGAACTTTGATAGAGACCCGGACACTTGGACCCCTCAGAAGTACCGAGGGGTCTCCGAGTGTTATGGGGTGACCTCCTAGTGTCGAGACCCACACAGACGAGGTGTCCTGTGTAGACGACGGGTGGTCTCCCGACATCGTCCTCTACTTCACGACCCTCGTAAGACCCGGAATCGTTCTTCAGAAGAAGTACAAAATTTCCTCGTACTAAATCCCCCCCTTAGGCTATATATTTTTGTCTTCTTTTTCTCCTTTTTCCTACCCTCTTTCCCTCCCATTTTTACTGATTTAATGTTTGGATTCGTGACTACATTCGTGACTAAAGTAAAGTACGTGTACACCATAAACTTATATTAAGATATAATGTGAATTATTATGAGTGATTGGAATCGGTTTGGCTGAGGTATACAGTCTGTGACACGCAAAGAGTACGTGACAAAACAAATATTAGTACCGTTACGATACTCCAGCTACGAGTAATAGAGGTAAAATAACTACTTCTTTGACTCCGAACTCTTGTGTTCATTGGACGGTTGCAAAAATGTCAATTCTCCATTGGTTGCACTTCGGTTAAAGTATAACTTAGGTTAGACGACGACGACGATTCAGTGAAGTCAGCACAGGCTGAGACACGCTGGGGTATCTGCCGTCGGGTGGTCCGAGGGGGCAGGGACCCTAAGAGGTCCGTTCTTGTGACCTCACCCAACGGTAAAGCGACGTTTCGGGGTCGTAATGAAGACGGTGACACCGAAACTCATGTGACCCAAATCCTTTCACCTACCTGGGACTTTATGACTTCTTACTTAGTAGACAAAAATGAAAGTACCTTTTACATAAACTTTAACAGTGTTAAGAGTATGTGGGTGTGTAGATTTCATAGTTAAGTTGTGGAACTTGTAAACACATCAAAAAGCTCTTTGATTCTTTTAAAGATATATTGAATTTGGTTTAACGGATCCTAGTTCTTGTTTAAAACACAATTCAGTTTACTAAATTCTTGTATTTATAAGAGTAGTAAACGAAATCGAGTGACTTTTAACCGATCGAAATCCCATTTGGTGTCCTTTTGATTTAATTAACTGACTTGAATTTAATCCTATCAAAAATGAGTAAGAGACCTTAATCTAGTTTTGAGGTTATAAATTCATTCACAGTACGAAGGTCACTGTACCTATTAAAATAAGTAAACATGAAGAATTATTGGGATTCGAAATTTCGTATATAATTTTAACCTTTAAGTCTTTCATCTAAGAATTGGTCAAAGTACCAATTTTTAAAAATTCAAAGAGTATGTATATATTTTCCTAACTAGTCCTCGTTCCTCGGTTTTATGTTTTTCAATACGTCTCGTATTTTTAAATTAATAAACGAAACTTACCATGTCGGGACTAACTTAATATAAGTTGGAAGAGTGTCTTGACCGTCCAATAGAAATACCGAGGAAGATCTTCGAGAGTCATCCTATATTTCCTAGTCTCTCTAAAATCTCATTTCTCGTTTTCAACTTCAACATTTCTAAAATAGTAACCTGAGACACCTATATATAGATGAGTAAAAGAAACGTACTTACGGTAACAAGTTCGTCCAGTGGTCATAAAGGTAATATCAATTTTGTGTCTAGAAGAAATTCGGAGACCATTTTATTTCAGACGCCCAATAGACCTTTAAAAAGGTAGTAAATAATTAACAGAACTCATCTTTTACTATAACGTTAAACCATTATAAACGTTGGTCATTATAAACATTGTAAGTCATGTTTTAGTCTCCCTACGTAAATTGTCTTTCTTTGGACAGGGTATATAGATATTTATGAGAGTTTACTTATTCTTTCATTTTTCCCTTTTATGAAAGGTAAATGGAAGGTCTATAAAATACGTCTCGTAGATAATATCCAGAATAATTCAAAGTACCAGTTAGTGTTTTTTTTCCTTTACGTAAGTAATATTTTTATTACTCAAGACCCACATGTTATTTCTTTTACTATCTCGTTTGACGGGACTGTATACTTCCGACATCATAATTTCAAACAATTTAGGTACGATCTTAATAGTGTCGGAAGACGATACAAGAGTATACAGAGAGTATAGATATGGAGAGAGAATGGTCACAAGTTTGTTTTTAGTAAGAAAATATATCCTATAAAATTTACTTATAAATTTATACTACGTATCAAATTTTCGAGTATCAAGTAATAAGATTAAGTTACATTAAGATACATCGGGTTTTGTTACAGAAGAAGAACACCATAACTGATGATTGAAGACAAAAGGGATGGTTAGGGTCCCTGTCCCCTCGGACCATCCGACGGCAGATACCCCAGCGTGTCTCAGCCTGTACTGACTTCGCTAAATCGTCGTCGTCGTCGTCGTTTAGTAAATGAGGAAGTAACGACGGTCTCAGTAGAAATACTTCGTCTCAAGTTTAGTAGTCCCAATCTACAGGGTTTATAAATGTCTTCTTCCACCATATTATTTGTCATCTTCGGGAAAATGGGAAAGACGATGTTTCCCTGTCGATAAAATTATACTCTCGAGTTTTTGCCTGTATACGATAAGAATTTGTAAAATTAAATCTTTTGCACTTACATATAAGGAAACAGTCAGAATGTTTCGGTTTGGATACCCACTTGACTGACCTTAACGGTCAATAGATTGAATGTCTTTGGGGCGGGTACTCACCCAATGTTCACGTTCATTTCGTTCTTATATTTTTATGAACGGTCCTTTAGAGCCGTCTTAGAAAGGTCCAGAGCGTTACGGTGGGGGAGTTTGAGACTTTCAACATCAATACCAACAAACCAACGATTCAACACAGGTTGAGAACTCTGGGGTGTCGGACATCGGACGGTCCGAGGAGACAGGTAACCTAAGAGGACCGTTCTTATGACCTTACCCAACGGTAAAGGAAGAGGTCCCCTAGAAGGGTTACGTCCCTAGTTTGAACGGAGAGGACGTAACCGTCCACCTAAGAAACGGTGACTTAGTGGACCCTTCGGGGGACTTTCAACAATGTAGTGTAAATTAGGTGGACGTCAAAAGGATTTAACTAAGAAAATATAAGTTGAAACGAAAATGTCTTCGTTCATACAGAAAAAAAACGTGAAGGTCAAGTAGTCTCGTACTGTTGAATTCGTATGTCTATGAACGGGACCCGTGACTTGAGAACACAGGTCGTCAGTCGTACGAAATACCTCCCGTGTGTCCCGTACCGGATTATAACGTTCCTCACTTCGTCATTAATTCTCTATAAAATAAGTAACCTCTAGACCCAGGATTAAGATTAGTGTAAACAATCGAGACAGTAGAGATGCTTTAGTACTTAGAAGTAAAGGAGTAGGTATCCTACCCACTCCTTGTATCGTGGGATAGAGGGTCCCAAGAATCTTCATAGTCTACTCTGGTACATGCTCTTATGTGAGTCTACATATTTTAAGTCACCCCAGGAAAATGTAAGAGACACACGTACGAGTTAGACAAGTCAGCACAGGCTGAGAACACTGAGGTACCTGACGTCGGGCGGTCCGAGGAGACAGGTGTCCTAAGAGGTCCGTTCTCATGACCTCACCCAACGGTACGGGAGGCGGTCCCCTTAGAAGGACTGGAACGTAACGTCCGTCTAAGAAATGTCGGTTCGGTGGTCCTTTCGGGGAAAATGTAAGATGACACGTACTTTAAGTCCTAAAATTACTAGACTAAGATTGTATTGAGAAGACCAAGGGGGAGACGGAGGTGTTAGGACTTCGGAAACGGAGAAAGAAGAAAGAGGTAGGAAGGATGAAGTCCGATGGGACCCTAAGAAGGGTGGGACCTTATGTCTGTGTAAAAACGGTTACTTTCGTCGAGTATAAAGACTCAAATATTGGGTGGAAGGTGGACGCACGAAGTACTACAAATAGGTTTCCTTTACGTTTGTAGGAGAGGGATGAAGATTTCATTCGGACGTGTAAAAAGGTTCGAGTCGATTTTATGGTGAATAAAATACTTTTGATGGAGTGAAAGAGGTCTGACCTTATTAAGAGTGAGAACTGATAGGGACGTTTGGTCGGTCAATGACGTGAGTCAAGAATAATCTTAATGAATATTTATACACAGTCACTTTGTCATAAAAAAAAGTCAACTGTATACAGAAAACGTGAGTGACCTCTCGCGGAACTTCTGTTTTTGGTTGTAAAGAGAGTTCAGGGAGAGGTATGACGGTCGTGTATCCATGGGAAAGTTGTTAAAGTCTTGTGTTGACTCGACTTCACTGATACTTTCTAGTGTCTTTAGTTGTACCAAAAAGGAAATAAAAACTGAGGTACTAGTTTGTATTTTTAATATGTGTATGTTCTTCTATCGTACTAATTTGTGGGACTAAAGGGTGGTGAATAATATCCCTCTAAAAAAAGGAGGTGAAAAGAAATACTGCCCGTATGTTAGTAATCTTCAAAGTAGGAGTTGATGTCCCCGATTCGGTAATCTGTTCTGCGGAAGGGGAGATACAAGGAGAAACAGAGGACGGGGATTAAACTTATAAAGAGGCAAGAAGGCAAATTTAAGATAGCCGCTTTGGACGGTAATTAGACGAGATTACACTTTTAGAAGGAAAAGTAACTACACCGTCAAACGTTTCTGACCGGCGTTTAAGAAAGGTGAGGACAACCGTGTGGTGAAGGAGAGTACGTCTCCATCCCAGATAAAGAACTGAGTGACTTGGGACCGACTCGGTACACTATAAGAAACCATTACCCTGTAATCGTTTCCACTACATTTGACAAAAGAAAAAGACCCGACGACATTGTTAAACGGAGTTTGTACCACTGAATTTGGTTGTATACTGAGACCTCAGTCTGACCTCTGGCCCTAACTCCATATAAGTGATAACTATGATACATATTTTATCTGTTGACTTCCCTTGTGTAACACGTTCCGTCACTTGAGATAATTATCCACGAGACACCTCAGGATTTGCCCTCCCTTCAAGTTTCCTTTTCCCTATATACATGTACCGGACCCACAACGACAACAAGTGAACGAGTCAGTACAGACTGAGAAACTTTGGGGTACCTGACGTCGTACTGTCCGAAGGGACAGGAGGTGGTAGAGGACCTCAAACGAGTTTGAGTACAGGTAACTCAGCCACTACGGTAGGTTGGTAGAGCAGGAGACAACAGGGGAAGAGGAGGACGGAAGTTAGAAAGGGTGGTAGTCCCAGAAAAGGTTAGTCAGCCGAGAAGTGTAGTCTACCGGTTTCATAACCTCGAAGTCGAAGTCATAGTCAGGAAGGTTATTTATAAGTCCCCAGTAAAGGAAATCCTAACTGACCAAACTAGAGGAACGACAGGTTCCCTGAGAGTTCTCAGAAGAGGTCGTGGTGTTAAGTTTTCGTAGTTAAGAAACCGTGAGTCGGAAGTAATACCAGGTTGAGAGTATAGGTATGTACTGGTGACCTCTTTGGTGTCGAAACTGATAAACCTGGAGACAACCGTTTCACTGTAGAGACGAAACGTTATGTGACAGATCCAAACAGTATAGAAAGGAAGGGGTCCTCGTTCTCAGAAAATTAAAGTACCGACGTCACTAAAACCTCTGGTCCTTTTACTTTGGGCGGTGACAAAGGTAACAAAGGGGTAGATAAACGGTACTTCACTCCCTTGGTCTACGGTACTAGAGTCAAAATTCGGTCAAAAAAGGGAAAGGAGAAAGTGGAAGTAGTTCTCCGAGAAATTAAGGAGAGACATAAGACGGTAATCTAACCATAGTATATGTATAGACTTCAACAACTATAAAGAGGATCGTTAGAACTAAGGTCGAACACTAGGTAGATGGAGTCGTAAAAAGTACTACACGAGACGTATATTCACTTCATTCGTTCCACTGCTATATGTCGGAACTGCATAAGGAAAGGGTTAAAACTTGGTCAGACACTGACCGGGACCCCTAAGTCACCATTTCTTAGACGGACGGTTACGTCCTCTACGCCCAAGTCAGGGATCTGACCCTTCTAGGGGATCTCCTTCTTTACCGTTGGGTGAGGTCATAGGAACGGTACTCTTTAGAGTACCTGTCTTCTCGGACTGCCCGATGACAGGTACACCAACGTTTTCTCAACCTGTATTGAATCACTGATTTGTTGTTGTCTATGCATATGCATACCGACCAAGTAAAAGGACATGTCATCTTCGTTGTATTATAACATTTCGTTGATGTGAGGTTATTTTTAATTCATTGTTTGTTTTGGGGTGTTTATTCCCCCCCTTCGTTGTTTTTACATAACAGAGTTCAAGACCTCCGGTTTTCAGATTCGAGTTCCGTTGTCATCCCCGTGTAAGAGAGGATTACGAGGTCCTCTGTTAGACGAGAAGTAAAGAGGGTCGAAGGACACCGACATGCGTAGGGAACCAAACACCCATACATTGATTGGAGGTGGAGGTAGAAGTGTATTGGAAGAGGAGACACGCAGAAGAGAAGGAGATGGACATAGAGTGTAGAGGCAAACGGAAAGACAATAAATATTCCCGCACACAGTGACCTAAATCCCGGGCGAACCTATTAGGTCCTACTAGAGTTAAACTCTGTAATTGGTTTACTTTAGACGGTCCCAAGAAAAGGTTTATTCCATTGAAAGTGTCCAAGACCAACAATCCTGTACCTGTATAGGAAACGTATAGTGACCTTTTGTGGGACTACGACCCTTTCTAACTTCCGTCTTCCTCTTGTCCCGCCGTCTCCTACTCTACCAGCCTACCGTAGTGACTAAGTTACCTGTACTTGAGTTTCAGACCCTCTACCACTCCCTGTTCGTCCGGTCTTCACGGCGTCAGGTACCCCAGTGTCTCAGTCTGTGCCGAACCGCTGACTTGTCGTTGTTGTTTTTTATAGGAAACCCCCAGTTGACAAATTGGGTGATGTGTTTGTTTGCGAACTTTTCTTGAACCGGAAATCCGGAACGAGTAAACGATAAGAACCCGTGGGTCTGTTACGGTGTAATATTTTCTTGTGTCTCAGGGAAGACCTACTACTTTTTGTGCACCGGTTCTGTACCGGGGTCTACTATGGGTCGGTTGTCCGTTCGTGCGCTCACTCCGGTCCGATCTGGTAAGTCGGGGCGGTCGACGGACGTCTCTAGTTGTCTCGGACAGGTCGGTTGGGTGTCAGTACTCTTTATCATTGTTAATCAACGTGTTTCGGTGATACAAATCCCCACTAAACAATACAGTTCTTCGTTAAACGAAAAAAGACACAAATTTAACAGAACAAAAGAAGAGAAAAACTATCTTCTCTTCTTTAAAGAGACGTAAAGAAAGCAAGGAGTTGAGAGGTAAACTCCCTTTTCCACTAGAGTCTCGAAGTGCGAAGAAGTAAAAGTCACGGGTCTTCCAAGTCAGTTTACGGTCGACGAAGACCAAACTGAAGAAGTAAAGTTTGTGCACGTCGGAGTGAGACCGAAGGTGGGGTTTGGGAAAGATGTACGAGTCTAAGGATTCGTAGGAGAAGAGTGAGAGAATAGTTTGATGTTACGCGAACTAGAAGGCTGATAGGAGGTTCCCTTGACTAGACTCTTAACTCCATGGTAGAAAAGCTTTTATTAGAAACTTGGGTGTCACTGACTCCTCCGTGCAGACGGACCCGACAAAATGATTATACCTTGACCTGTGGACCCTGGCCGGATAATTGGGACCCTGTCTACTCGTTGATCAATAACTCTATAAGTAGTGAAATATAGAATCCTCACTACCCTATGGAGACAACCTTTACCGTCCTCCCTCTCTCCCTACCCCTCCTCTTTCCACCCCTCCTCTTTCCGTCCCTTCTTTCACTCGCCCCCCTTTTCTTTGTGGTTTAAGATTCTGTTCCTAAATCAGACACACCGCGAGAGTCCGTCCAATCCTCGTTTCCTCCGGATGGTTGGTCTGCTGCCACTACGCACTGGACGGTCCTCTCGTCCTGGAGGAGAAGACGGAGTTAAAGGAGTGAAGGGTAAAGAGAGAGGTGAGGAAGGCGTGCGAGACAGAGTCCTTTCTCGTAGTGATAAGTATACTACCAAGGAGGAACTTGGGAGAGCTAGATCGGAGAGGGAGAGTAGCCACTGAGAACAAAGTGGGAGGTTTTCCCCAGTAGTTAAACAGAGGAGGTCTAGTACCGAGTGGTTGTGTAGGTTCGGTGGTAGGAGAAGGGGGTCTGTGGACCATTGACTGCCAAGATAGAGGTGACTGTTAGGAGAAATTAGACAAGAGGCGTTTCGTCGGTTCACCCACACTTTTGCGCTCCTGTCCTGAGAGGACGGAGTCCCGCAACCTTACCCCGGAAGCGACCCCTACAAACCGGTGCTCGAGAAGATTCCTGTGAGTCTGAAGAGGTACCTAAGGACGAGTTTACAGTGGCCAGGCCCTCTAGAAAGATGGAGAGAACTTCACCGTTAAGGTAGTGAAAGAAGTGTAGTAGGAAACGGTGACCTAAGAATCGATGTAATTTTTAACCGTAATACAGTTCACTTCATTCAATCTGTCGTTATGTACTCATCCCCTCTTCCGCCATGTTTCAAGACTATATTCTGTCCGAGTCCCTACAGACCATGCTGTGTCCCCTATGTCGGTTACAAAACATTATTGATTTACGTTTCACTCGTAAGATTTAACATTTGTTCAATAATAGACCTAAAGAAACATATACATATTAGTCAAAAATAGACATAAAGTTGATGGTAAGTTGTCTTCTTATTTGAGGTCCTTTTTTCCGGAAGTAGAACAAACAATGGAATAGTCAGCTTGGATTGTGTTACAGATCGTATACTCTTCACGGGTCATTTATAGACGTCTTCCTTAGTTTTCTGAGTAAATTGGGTATCCTTTGATCAGGATAAAAAGTCTATCTTTTTCACCAAGTCTCTCTAGGTTTCTGACCGGACTCAAGTGTCTCAACCAAGTTTCTAGCAGAATGACGTGTAGGTAAGAATCCGGGGATCTCCAGTACGAAACCTCAAAAAGAAAAATCAAGACATCTAGGTCGTCATATCTGGGTCATGATTCCTAAACAAAGAGAGAGGAAATCTCATTTTTACGTTGACCTATATATGAAGAGTAAGTCGGACTTTCTACAGTAGTAACAGGATAAGTATAAAATTTTAGTGTAAAGAAAAAATTGTCATTGAGGGTCTTTCGTACTTTTACATTGTATAAAGGAGTCGTATTACAAAAAGAAGGCACTGAAGACTCAAATCACACTATTAAAGTGAGAGACAATGAACTCCTGTATAAGAAACACATCTACTAAACCCATTAGTTCATACACCTTTTTAGGAGGACGGAAGGTTTATGTAGACCTTAGTTTAAAGACCATCTTTAGTAAAACCTTGTCATCAAAAAAAATTTGTCCATTTCCTCTGACTACCGACCTTGATAACCTAAGACCTTCTGATATCTGTGGTCCGTAGTCCTTTGACCCTTTGACCAAATCGCCCCCTGTGCTGGTGCATATCTATGTATTCGATGTTATGAAACCGGTGGACTACGTTTCTCGACTGAGTGACCTTTTGTGGAACTACGATCCTTTATGACCTCCGTTTTCCTCTTCTTCTACTCTGCCAGTCTATCGGAGTACCTGAGTTACCTGTACTCAGACTCGTTTGAGGTCCTCTATCACTTCCTGTCCCTCGGACCGTCCGACGTCGCGAACCCCGACGTTTCTCAGCCTGTCCTGAATTACTGACTTCTCGTTGTTGTTGTTTATACGTCCCTATCGACCTTAAGGAGAGAACAACTGTCAGGGAAAGAGGTTTACCATTTTGAACGAAGTGTCTCCAAAATGATTGATCCAAATTCGTGTCTCCACTCTCTCTCTCCTGTTCGACAATACTCTCTCTCCTATCTCACTCCCCACACCCCTACGAGGTACAGTCCTTTACTCCTTCAGTCTCTTACTAACGAAATGACCTTCTACGAGTTTCTCTTGAATTTTTTCGTTTGTTTATCAGACATATAATATCATGCATATCTTATATCGTATACACGTCTTAGAACTCTTTCTTAGGTAGAAGTAGACGGAGTCGTTGCAAGTCTCTTTACTTTCTATTTGAAAGTCAAGGCGGAGTGTTATGGTCCAGTAGATATATTAAGTTTCTTTAAGTCCAATTTTTGGTTAAACTCCAAGTTCAACTTTAGTTTATCGTCATGTGTTTTTCTATGCGTCTATTTTTATTACACGAGAGTTTACGAGTCAACTTTCACGATCACTATTACAATATCATTAAAAATTTTTTAACACATAACGTTTTAGAAGAATTTACCTTTTGTTAGAGGACATTGAATGTTTACAACTATAAGGTTTATTAACACACTGGATCCGTTAAATTTAACGGACTTCTAAATGGTGGTAAGTCTTAGAGATGAATTGTTATATAGGAATGGTGGCGTTGGACCTAGTAGTTTACTAAAAATTTCTTTTTTATACATATTAGGTCACTTTCTTTTACCAGCTTCTAAACGATAGGTTCATGTCATAAAAACGCAAGAGAAAAAGGAAGTGACAACCTATCACGTCCTTTATGGATGTTTCTGGTGAACCCCCGTTATGTCATAAAAACAAAACGGAGTAGTGTATCGTTACATCCAAAGACTCTTCTGACGCCAAAGAAAGTTTAAACTTCGGTGTAAAATTATATACCTTCCCTTTTCCGACATAAAGTAGAATTTGAATGTTACGTATTTAGTGTATTCTGTTTACGTTCAGTCTAAAAGAGGACTTCCCTCGTTTTCAGACCGAAGGAAATCGTCTGTTTAGTCAGAATGGATCAACCGTGTAGACCCTTATAAAACGTAGATCTCAAACAGTGTCGGAATCTCTATGTAGAGTTGCTTATTTCCTTTAACAATTATCTTTACAAATTTTACTGTTTGTACGTTATTAGAAGTCTTGTATGACCACGTTTCGATAAAACAAAGAGATGGATTACACTTTTACATTTATAGTGGACAGAAGAGGTGATCCATATACAAAATCTTATTTGAATCCGTAATTTCATTAATTTAAAATCACTATAAACGACAGTAACAGAAATGATAATAATCAAACGTAAGTGTAGTGTAAAACATTTCTCCAATAATGACTAATAAGAAAAGTTGTTAAACTACTCACCTCAGAGATAAGGTTCGGTAAAGAGAGGGAAGACGGACGACTTATAATTCATAACACAGTTCATGACTTCCAAAAAAAAAAATTTAGTTTTTATTTGTCTTAGAGAAGAAAGTTCTTAAAATGTACATAAATCCGTTCATTTAAAAAAAACGAATCAAAAACAAGAGAACTCAGAAAGTGAAAAGGACTAAAGAAAAAGGAGGGTTATATAAAACAACGGGAGTCTTCTAGGACTTGCAATGGTGTCCCTCCGTTTTGAGTCCATTCGGAACAACAGGTTCAGGTCCTTAGTTTCAATGCTTTGATTTAAATCGTTCAGAGAACCACGAAAGAGTCTTTGCCTTTTTTAGTCCTTCTACCGTGTCAAAACGGAACTAAACACCCAGGTAATGGGTTTCTAAGTAGAATTGTTTAGAAATAGTAAACCTCCAATCACTTCCTTCTCTGACCCGAAGGGTCTACCGTGATCACCATTTCTTGGACGAAAGGTCACGTCCTCTGTATTCTGGGCGCTCAAACTAGGGACCCAGCCCTTCTAGGGGACCTCCTCTAGGGGTACTGTTGGGTGAGGGCATAAGAACGGACTTCTTAGAGTGGTGTCCTTCGGACCTCCTCATCAGGTATCCCAGCGTTGCAGCCTGTGTTGATCACTGAATTGTACGTGTCTGCGTGCTTCCTTCTCTAATACCACGGAGACAGAAACTTATAGAAGGACCGAATCGATCGAGTGGATAACTTCTTTATTACTCTTTGACTTTTTAATTTTACCACAAGAGACACCTACGAATTTGACGAAATCTTGTAATGAATGTTCTCTGGAGTAAAAAGTTCGAGTAAAAAATAAGATTTGTGAACAAACAAACAAAAAATATTAGAAGACTAGTCGCTTCACATTGTCTTTAGTTCCGTTATGTAGACATACCCTATTACTGTCTTTCTCCTGCTCGGAAGTGTCTGATTCAATGTTCTCGAGGATACTACAGGTGTCCGGTACCTGAAGATAACCAGAAACGTTTAGGACCTGCAGAAGGAGTAAGGGTGGGTCTACAGGTGATCTACCGCGATCCCTCTTCACGCAAAACTTATTCTGTCCGTTTCCCGACATTCCACCTTTCACTTCTCTTCACTTTCGGCGAGTCAGCACAGGCTGAGAAACTCTGGGGTGCCTGATATGTCAGGTACCTTAAGAGGTTCGATCTTATGACCTCACCTATCGGAAAGGGGAGACGTCCCCTAGAAGGGTTGGGTCCCTAGCTCGTGTCCAGAGGGCGTAACGTCCGCCTAAGAAATGGTCGACTCGGTGTCCCTCGTCCGTTTTCAGGATTTAGGGGTTTATGGTGACTCTAGAAGGTAGAGAATTCGAAGGATTTACGTAAGTGAATGGAGTGGACTAGAGTGTGGCTTCAGGGACTTATAGCCAATTGGAGGTAAAAAGACCTATCTATTAACTGTGAACAGGTAACAAAAAAAAAAAAAAAACGTAACTTTATTATTAATCGTTTCATAAGTAATTCTAATCCAAAGTGGAAATACAACAGTGATGTTACTTATATATTATTACACGGGTATATTTTATTAGTATAGTCAAGTGATGTAGTCAAGTCTTCTCTATTGTTAATTGTCTCTACCAAATATATTTAAGTAACATAAATAAGAGACAACATCTTAGATGAGAATTTATAAAGAAGTTTAAAGTCAAAAATCGTTCAATGTTAATTATTCTATGGAAATCATTTTTACCATTACTATCTGTCAGTAAGTAACTGATTATAAAAAACACGTGGACCGTGAGAGGTCTCAAACGGATGTCAAGACTTTCGAATCCCAGTATACAAATTTACCAGTAAAACCTAGTTCATTTACACTGGTATTAATTACTTATGAAAAGAAGGATAAATCCGATTATTAGGTCTAAGGTATTTTCTTATTTACTTACTTACATGTCTTAATGAACTTTCGAAAATACCCTGTTCCACCTTTACTTACTCACTTACTTTCTTTACTTTACTTTCAAAAGTCGTGTTCCCTATTTCGACGGAAGTGGTGTGGTTACGGTAATTGTCGTATTGTAACAAAACGTAAATACGTGAAATTTTAGGACACGTTTTATTAGTAAGAAAAAGATCTCGTTTGTCTAGACTTTATCATAAATTGTAGTCACACCCAACTATTCACAATTAAAACGTTAATAATAAACCCAAAATAACATTAAGTCGAGATCAGTGTGTAAAAAAATTAAAATACGACCAAAAGATATTAAGGATAAATATATTTTAGTATGAATTTTTACTTGTGGGACTACGTTAAAATTTTAAATTAGGTTCGTTCTCATCTGATTCATTATGTAGTCGAGCAAAGTGTTTGAGGGTCTTCGTCTCAAAATAAGTGTAAGAAGGATGTCGACTGTATTTAGAGGGTCCGGATGTCTTCTCGGTCTACGAGTCACTTTTTCAGAAAATGTTCCAGACAAGGTATCAGACGTCAGAATCTGCATTTTACTTTTAGTCTTCTTGTGAAGGAGTTCAACTTTTTGACATAACATTGAAATATGGACGAAGGTTTCTATAATGAGTAAAAATGGAACCCTTATATACTCGATAGAGTAGACTGTAATACTTTCCGTGTCGTATTTATAGCTGCTGTTTACTCCGATTGAAGTAGGGACGTTGACACAGCAAAGGTTTTAACTTATTCTCTATATACGTAGGTACTTTTCCCCAGGAACATTTATTGTTGTACGGGGAGAAACGGTTCCAAGTGAGAGGGGAGACATGTGTAGACGACTAAGGTAGCTACACTCTCCCTTGGTCTTTACCTTCTTACCAGAGGGCTTCCGGTTACGTCGACCACTAAATCTCTGACCCGTGCTCGAACGAAATTGAACGAAATTGAAACCAAATGTAACCTCTACTAAGAGTATCTATGACTGAACTCGTTTCGGTCGTTACAGGACACAAAAGGGTAAAAATCGTTTCACCGGAACGGATCTTTAAGTCTACTACTGTAGACAGATAATGTAAATGACCTTCCTTGTGTCCCCGACTTAATTTTGTCAATCCCTCTTTTATCGGAACTCGTTAAAGAAGTGTACCAATTTGTAAAAATTTACTAGCGACTACCTTAAGTAAGGTTCAAACATAGCTCGACTAATGTAAGTTCCTTAATAGGAGTACATTGAAAACTTATGGTTTATAGTTGTTTTCTTGTAGCTTACACCTTGACGTCTAGCTTTGTCCTTAAATAAATTTAATACAGAGTCGATCTGTTTTATTCCGAAGCCGATTCAGAAGAAGGTCTTTAGTATTCAGTGAGGTCGTTATGTAAAAGTAGTTTCGTCAGTCGATACTAGTGTCCATATTTCTTAGAGGTCTGTAGTATTTCTTCAATGTCTATTCTCAAAGAAGAGACAACCTATTGAAATGTCACCTACTTCCCTATTAACACAGAAAAGTGAGATTTTTGGTTTAAATTTACAGAACGTCAATTAGATATACTGGACACAAATTTCTCTCGGTACCTACATAAACTGACTTTCAAAACCAATCTTACCGACACCTTCTCAAACTGACCAGTTAAGTATCCATATTGACCTCACAAAATAGTAACTTAACTCTCCAAAAAAAAAAGTCCCTTCTTTAAAGACTTATTTTATATCGAACTTCAACCTAAATAAGTGGTCCTTTTACTGTAACGGAATTGTCGTCGTTTTTATCAACAAAAATTTTGACCTAGTATCCTATATCATTAGTTTAGAACGTAAACGGTAATTAAAAGAATGGGAAAAAGTAGGAGGGGACCACGTAAACTTGTCAGAAACCTTTAGAGTTTGTGAATATAAAATTTAATAAGAAAACATGTCTTTCTTAAAATCTTTTTAAATCAAATATTTCGAAGATGAAGGTAATAAAGAGTTTAAACGTAACTACTATAAAAAGTTGAGAGAGATTTCGAAATGGTGTATCTCGTAGAGTCGTCGTCTGGATTAACCTTTATTTACTCGAGTGTCAATTTAGACAATGACGAAAGTATGATGAAATCGACGGTCTTACAAGATATTTACCGGTGACTATTGGTCAAATCACCCGAACGAAGTGACGGGTCACGTATTTAGTGATTACTAAGTCGGGATCCTAAGTCCTGAGTCATGTGTTTGTGTGTTTAATACAGAACACCTTAAAAGTCTTATCATAAATTATTTTGTCACCATAGTGGACCAACCCGAAGGGATCATCGAGTTAGCGATTTCTTAGACGGATGTTACGTCCTCTGGACCCAAGTTAGGGACTCAGGTTTTCTAGGGGACCTCTTCCCTTACCGTTAGGTGAGGTCATAGGAACGGACCCCTTGAGGTACCTGTCTCCTCGGACCTTCCGATGTCAGGTGCCCCAGTGTTTTTGAGTCTGTACTGACTCGGTTATTGTGAGTGTGTATAGTGTGCCGATCAGAAATTTCATCCAGAACCAGGATAGGTAGTGTAATCGTAACTTTTGTAAAGGTACATAAAAAAGTGTAGATTTTTATAGTGTATCTTCGATATAAAACCTCCTACCCACTCACTAAATTGTCTATTCATATTAGATACACAAAATTACCTTCGATATTCATGAAGGTAACTTCCCATTTTTTTATCTGGGACCGAAAGACTTAGATAGACGTCGTACCTCATATTGAGACCGGAGATCTTCCTTTAGTGACGAGAGACCGTGTAATTGGGTCCTTCGACGTGATGGAGGGGAAACTCTCGTCTATTATCATAACAGATCTTGTCAGTCCGTTCTAAAACTTTTCTGTTTAGAGTTCCTGTCCTACTTTTACTGTTCTCGATGCACGAAAGGACACGATTCTGCCGTCGAACGTAGACAGGACGTCTTTACTGTTTCTATACTTATTCTTCTTTGTTACATCACTTATTTCGGACTTCTGGATCTCTTTTAGTTTAGTGTTTCTCGAAAGAAAAGTATGTCAAAGATAAGGAAGTCCTTTATGAAAGTGGTTTTTTTTCAATAGTAAAGATGATCCTAACCCCCTTACACCACGAATTTATTTCCTTTTTCTGTTTTTTTTTTTGTTGAACTTTTGTTAATGGACCTTATAGATCCTCGAAGTCAAAGGGTCGTTCTACCACTTGATAATATCCAATTCACTCTGACTTCATACTTAAATTGATTTCTTGTTTAGTTTTGAACACACTGTCACTAAGACTTTCTATAAAAACTTGGCCGACCCTGTCACCACCGGCACCCGTCACAATCAACGAGTCAGCACGGGTTGACAAACGCTGGGGTACCTGACATCGGGTGTTCCGAGGAGACAGGTACCTTAAGAGGTCCGTTCTTATGACCTCACCCAACGGTAAAGGATGACCTCCCCTAGAAGGGTTGGGTCCCTAACGTAGCGTCCGTCTAAGAAATGGCAGACTCGATGGTACCCGTCCCTACTGACGTTAATTTCCTCTCACAACGGTCTCTAAAGAAACTCTCCTGTTCAACGTCATTTCGTAAAAACGAAGGGAGGTCGGAGAGGACCCACCAGGGCTCTTGTTAGCGACTGACGAGGAAGAGACAATCCCTACACTTCGGATGTCCTAAGTCCAACGACTTACAGAGGGAGTCCACTCCTCGACTACTCTACACACCCCAATCAATGTAGACCGTAAGTAAGGAGGTGGAGGAAGAGAGGGTTTGGGGCTCTAGCTACTGAATATTGCTCCCTTGACAGAGGAGGGTTCTGAGAAGATGAATTCCCTAATCCCTCACTCTAAGACTTGTGTCTTCAGTGGACTGTGGTACCACCACTCTCTCTACTACTTTTCACGAAAACGTTACGGACCTTGAGTGGAAGTCGGGAGAAAACAGCGACAACACCCAAAAATTTTGCAAATAAATAAACCGACGTAACCCACAATCGACGTCGTCCACCCTGGAAAGTAACGTCGCGAGTCTGAGAGAGCGACGCTACTTGTCCGAGTCGTCAACCGGTGCACGCCCGAATCGACGAGGGGTCGTGCGCTCTAGAGTCAAGGAGTTATCCCTAGCCTGGGTACAGGGGACTGACCGTTCCACCTAAGAATTGGTGACCTGGTGGTCCCTTCAGAAGGTAGGGGAAGCCTAAATGGACCGGAAGGGGACTATACTATTGATGATCTTATTTATCATAGACTTCCTATTGAATTCGAGTTTCTTGTTTTCTCCCGTGTGCACTTTTCATGTTGGTGGAGCTTTTTTTTCATTATTTGATTTACGGTATATAGTACGAAGATTTTGGTACGAAGACTTCGGTGTCCCCGAGACACCGTTACCTGTCTTGTAACCTGAAGATTTTAATTACTCGATCCGCAAACGTCGTTGTACCTACAATCTCTAACAGTATTACTCACTTCAGTCAGTCTGTCTCTTTCTCTTTATACTATAACGAATATACTTCTTAGATTTTTCTTTACTATGTTTACTTGAATAAATGTTTTGTCTTTGTCTGAGTGTCTGAATTTCTTACTTAAATACCAATGGTCACCCCTTCTCACCCACTTTCCCTTATAAATCCCTCAAACCCTTACCATACGTGGGTGACGATATAAATTTTAACTATTGGTTGTTCCTGGATGACGTATCAAGTCCCTTGAGACTAGTTATAATACATTGTTGGATTTACAGTTTTCTTAAACTTTTTCTTATCTTTGCACATATACATATTGTTTTAGTGAAACGACATGTCGACTTTAATTGTGTTGTAACAATTAGTTGATACAAGGTTATATTTTTAATATTTTCTTATTTTAATTACTCAATCCTTAAATTTTATTAGTACTAATTATAGGAGTATAATCTTTATTACCGTCTACCATCCTTTTACTTTATATTTTTTCCTAGTAATTTTTCTTAGCTCTCCTTTTTGTCATTCTTTAGTTATCGACATTCATTTTTACATGTATCAAGAGTTCAACTCTTCCTTTACCAATGGGTGAGGTCATGAAAACGGACCTTTTAGGGTACCTACTCCTGGGACCATCCGATGTCAGATACCCCGGCGTTTCTCAGTCTGTACTGACTCAGTGAAGTGAAAGAGTTCAATTCCCCATAATCGTGTACTTTACTTCCCCAGCTTTAAACTTGTTGTCTCCTTTTATGACACCGTTTTTATAATGTTCTTTATTACCTTTGTTAAAGGGGTCTTAATTTCTCATTTCTGAAGTCCGAGTTTGACTTTTGTGTCTATTCTTTTCTTCGTTTAGATCCTCCTACGACACTGATTAGTCCCCTATACTTCCACTGTTTAAGGAACTATTTCAAACTAATACCGAAACAAAAAATTCTTTTATTGGGGTGGGTTTACTAATAAAGTTAGTCTTACAAATTTAGATGTGACGCTACTACCCTATACCTCTTCACCATATCTGTCGTTTACCGTAATCAGTACTTCCCCGTCTCACCTTCTATGATTTTAAATTCTTGAAGTATCCTCTTTTATTCGTACTTACATACAGAGTTTCCTTCCTATAGGTGTCATACAATGTAATTCTTATTATTGAAAATTCGATTGTCTTCTTTTAAAGCAGAGATGTCACTTTTTGTCCTTTTCTATAAAATTTACTTTGTTTACTTACGTGACTTTTTAAAATTTTTATTCTATCCTCCTTATTCAGGATTTATTAGATACGTTCAGTTAATTTTTAGTATTTAACTTTTTAATTCTAAGAGTCTAACCCACTTTTGTTATTTAAAGTTCTGAGATGACTGATAATTTTTTATCTAAATGATGTTTCTATACAGTTTTCCTTTTTTTAAAAAAATTGTATACACTTTTGTTTTTATACTTCGTTTTCTTTTAAGTGTTTTTAGAATTGTATCTGACTTTATCTTAAAATCGTCAGTATAGGATTCTGTTTTCTTTCGTTTTATATGACCGATTTCCTTGATACCCGAAGGGTCCACCGCGTTGCCGTTTCTTTGACTGACGGTCACGTCCTCTGAGTTTTCTGTATCCAAGCTAAGAACCCAGCCCTTCTTGGGGATCTCATCATTTACCGTTGGGAGAGGTCATAAGAACGAACTTTTTAATCACCGTCTGCTCGGACCGTCCGATGTCAGGTGCCCCACCGTTTCTCAACCTGTGCTGACTCGTTCACTCGTACGTACGTGTTTCTCCTTGACACCTTTTTCTTCAACATCGGCAGTATTATCCATTGTTTGTACTATAGTCTTATAAGTTGATGGTCTTACTTTCCATCTTCGTCTGGTTGTTGAAATCGGTCTCTAGAATTGTGTAAGGTGAATCGTTGATAATCTAGTCTGTCCTTCTTTAGTTCATAGACGTCTTATACTAATTATTCAGTCGGTAATTTATATATATCTTAAGATATGGGTACATCTCAAAAACAAAGATTCGTGAGTACCTTCTAAAAAAAAATTATATTTCTAATAATCAGTAATTTTGTTTCGTACCTATTTAAGGTTCTATGGTCATCGTATGTCCTAAACAGGAGACTATTATTATATCATTTAGTCCTTAAGTATTGTTTTCCTATCGACTTTTTCTTGGGAAAGAAATATTTAACTTATACAATAGTTTATGGAACTCGATTCGTTCCGTTAGTATTTCTTATAATTTTTCATAAATCTTAATCTATTAAACTTTAAATACTCTGTACTGATTCGTCCCGTATCTTCCTTACGCATCGAAATCGGTAAGAACGATCCTTTGTTTTTACAATTCGCACTTCCTCCGTTTGTAAGTTTACTCTTTGATTTTTCCTTGATTTCTCGTTTGTTTTATGATCTTCGGTTCTTTACTACGTTTATTGTCGTATTTAGACACTTTGACCCTTGTTGTTGTAGTTTTACTACTTTTTTAATTGTTTCATTTTTTGACAAAAGAAATTTTTCTAAATTGGTTGGTCGTCTTTTTGAAGACTGTTAAAATTATCCTTTTATTCTTCTTTTACGTATTACGAATAGATGTTTCCTATTTGACTTTTTCTACTTTATCGACGTTTATGTTGTCTATATTTTTATTTTTGTAATATTAGATGATATGTCATTTCTTAAATTTTTAAACTACTTTAACCATTGGGGAGGGGGTTTTATGGTTTGACATGTACTTCTTTAACTCTTGAATTTTAGTTGGTTTTACAAAGGTTATTTAACTTTACAGTTACGACAAAAAATTTTTGGGAAGTTTAGATAAGAAAGTTCTCTGAACATAGTTTAAGAAACTCCCGTTAGATTAAGGAGAGAATATATTCGACTAGGTTTTTTGACTCTTTCTCACTTGCAATAGGTCGAATTGAAATACTTCGATGTGTATGTTTATTACATTTTATATTTTTGGTATACTCTTTGTATTCTTTTATACTCAGGTGTAGTAAATACTTGTATCCATATTTTTAAAATGTTAAAAATACTTAAGTTGTCTCCTAACTTTTATCAGGTCTTATTAGTTCATCCAAAATAGAGTACATACGTCCCTCGAACATTAGTTTTCTTTTAGATCGTTGTTTTATGTGGTCCACTTGTACTCCTATTGGTACTAATTGACTTTGCATTGCTATCTGGGTGACGTCAATTGACATGAGAAGAGGAACGAAACCGTCTCTAACATTTCCAATTTATGTATTTTGGATGACATTCACAAAATGAATTGTCTCTTTGGACTCTACACAGGTAGAATTTACTATGAGTTGAGTTCTTGTGATACTTAAGATGCAAATTTCTATCATAACCGATAGGACCTGTTGTAATCAGTTCTTTTTCTTTTTTTTTTCCTTCTTCTTTTCTATTGATTCTTAATTTCCCTTTTCTCTAATTGTACCGAAATAGACGTCTATTTTGTAGATCATTTTGGTTACTACAACTATCACTTGAATGACTTTGTTCAAATAGTTTGTCTTCAAGCTGAGATTTTCGTCTTAAAGGGATAGGATTATTACCCGAAGGGAACACCGAGTCTACCCTTTCTTAAGCGGGCGTTACGGACGTTAGGATTATTACCCGAAGGACCCACCGTGCTCACCATTTCTTGGGTGAACGGTCACGACCTCTGTTTTCTCTACTCTGTGCCCAAACTAGGGACCCAGTCCTTCTGGGGGGTCCTCTTCCTTGACCGTTGGGTGAGATCGCAAGAACGGACCTCTTAGGGCACCTGTCTCCTCGAACCGTCCGAAGTCAGGTGTCCCAACGTTTCTCAGTTAGTGCTGACTTCGTTGAATCGTACATGCCTGATAGGATCATTATTGGTTGACCTTTTATATTAAATTTTTGGTTATATTTTTTATGAAATCCCTTAGAGATTCATTTAAATTCGTTGTGATATATTCTAGAGACACCTCCCTTTTTATTATTTGAGATTGTTTCCTGTTTATTTTACTGGACTTATTGTCTCTCTGAATTATAATATTTTTAGTTAAGAAGTTTTTAATTTGATATGTAAGTTACAATAATATATAACTTTAAAATCATCCTAAATTTTTCATATGAACTATAAGATTTTACAAATATTCCTTTATTTATAGATGGTATATCAATTGGATTGGAACTTTTATTTTTCATTTTTTCCACTTGGAGGGGACAGTTGGTACTTATTTATAAATATAACGGTTTTATTATTTTTGTTTACCCGGTTGACTTTGTCTTGTCTTTAGGGTCTCCGTAGGGGCATATGTCCACCTTACAATATGTTATGTGCACTATCACCTAAGTATCCCTTATTATTCAAAAATCGAGTATTCTTGGTTAATATATCTCTTTTTTGGACGTAGTCTCCACCTTGAGATTAAATTAATTTATAAATATACAGGTCTTTTTTAATATTTCCATTACCTTTTTTACCTCTTCATGAATTCTCTATTCTTTACTAGAGACTCTGGTTTAAAGACTTCTCCTTGGTATTCCTTTTTTACTTAAACTAATTAGTCAACTTCTAAAGATTAGTTTTGTCTTGTGACATTATTCCAACACTTTCACTTCAGTGAGAAACACTGGGGCACCTGACATCGGATGGTTCGAGGAGGCAGGAACCCTAAGAGGTCCGTTCTTATGACCTCACCCAACGGTAAAGGAAGAGGTCCCCTAGAAGGGCCGGGTCCCTAGCTTGGACCCAAAAGGCGTAACCTCCGTCTGCGAAATTGTAGACTCGGTGGTCCCTTCGGGTATATTATTCCAATTATCTACTGTTTAACTCGATAAACGTTCTTACTCAAGGGTGAAAAGTGAACTACGTCGACCTTTTCCAGTTTATAACCGGATTAACAACCCCGTACCTTTACCTATATACGTAAGACTTCCCGTTTGACTGTAATAAATTAAGATAGTTTACTTGGGGATAGAATACTGGGTCGTTAAGGTGAGACCCACACATAAAAAGTCTTTTACTATACGTCCAAGTATTTCTCAGTTTGTCTTCCTAAACATGTAAACTTCATAACAAACGAAGTCGATTCTCAACTTCGTTAGTCCTACAGATAGTGATCTCGACACCTATCCATTTTATGTTACGTTGTGTGTAATCGTTATGGTATTTAGTCACTTTTCATTGTGTCTTCTACATATGTGTCGCTACACGTACCAAAGAAGGATTTTCATACGTCACGACGTAATTTTTTTTTCCAATCTTTTTTTAATAGCTTATATTATGTTAAATATATGATTTTTATGACTGTACATATTGTTTTATTTCTTCGAATAAAATGTTTTTATACGTGTTTTTTATGTGTAATTCAGTAATATTACTACCGGAAACTCCCCAAAGACCCGAGTCTACCATTTCTTAGATGGACGTTACGCCCTTTGGGTCCAAAGTAGGGACTCAGTCCTTCTAGGGGACCTCTTCCCGTACCGTTGGTGAGGTCATAAGAAGCGACCTCTTAAGGTTCCTGTCTCCTAGACCCACCCGATGTCAGGTACTCCAATGTTTCTCAGCCAGTACTGACTCACTGAGTGTGAACTCCCCTTCCTCTTAATTCACCCCTTGACCCTTATTTTACATTATTTATCTTATCTATTTTGTTCTTCTGACGTGTGTGTCTACAACGTTCAAGATGTTCCTGTCCCTAAGACTAGAGACGAGTTGTTTGTAAAAGGTTTATGTACTTGTACTGTACTCAACTCCTTATACTAAGAACATAGAGAGATATAGGTTCAAGGTTAATGAACCAACTTAGTATCCTTTAACAGTAAAAAACATCCAGTGTTAACAGTCGTTAAAGTATGTTAAGTTAAATTGTCTTTTCCCGTTGACCTCTTATTAATTAATTTCCAAGAATCCCTTATATTTAAACCTCTTCCTTTACCGTTAGGTGAGGTCACAAGAACGGACCTCTTAGGGTCCCTACCCCCTCGGACCACCCGACGGCAGATACCCCAACGTGTCTCAGCCTGTACTGACTTCGCTGAATCGTCGTCATCGTCGTCGTCCCTTATATTTATCGGTGACACTTCTGAACATCCTCTATTGTGTTTTCTGTTTGGTTTAATCTAAGGTCAAAAAGTACTAATTAATTTTTAGTATATGTGACTATATTATATGACTAATAACAGGAATTTTAATTGATGGGAACTCTGGATTCAGTAGTTGTGGTAAAGGAATGTTATAGTCAATAGATAAAGTGATTCACTACATTGGGAACGTAGAAAATAGTACGAATAGACAAAAAAGTGACTGTTATAAATTTGCACGGAAAATTTTTAGAAAGTGACAACCTTCTAAAAGGTTTTGAATTTCACATCAAATACATTCTATTGAAGACTTTTCATAGTTAATATCAGTGAAAATTTAGAGAACTTTAATACTCCATGAACACGGAAGAGAAAAATACTTTGGTAAAATAAGACTAATCTTATGTTTTTAGACATGTATAAATTATATATGTTCTACTACTCAAATCTCTATGTATATATGGATACTTTGTTAGTGGCGTTAGTTCAATATTTGTATAGATATGGGAGGTTTTCAAAGGGAGGTGGGATGGATAAACAAATCACTATTCTTGTGAACTTTAGACAGGAGAATCGTTTAGAGTCATAATAAGTGATATCCGTGATATGACATTCATATATGTAGAGATCCTCAATAAATCGTATTGACTTTAAAATATGGGAATCTGATTGTGGAGAGGTCAGGGACCATTGGTGGTAAGATAAGAAACGAGGACACTCAAACTGATCAAATCTAAGGAAGACATTCACCCTAACACACCATAAACAAGAAACTTCCGTAAAACAAACTAAAATATCTTCATTAACAAGTCTTTTGTCTATTCTCCTTCCCCCTCCTTTGACTTTCTTTCGTACATACATAAAGGAGAATGGACACTGAACCTGTTAATTAAAACATTTTAGTCTTTGAGAAATTTTAAATAGTTTATATGAGAATAATCTGAAATAAAAACTGACTCGATTCGACTTAATGGAGAATATTGATTTGAAAAACCTCCAATAATAATTTAAGAAAGGACTTTTGAAAGAGTAGTACGAAATATAGTCCCGAGTGCTACAGTCCGTAGGAACTCTCTCCACAAAATAAGGTATAACTTACCGTTTTACTTTATCCGTGATACGAAGGATTTTTATTTCGTTTTTCGTATTCCCGTTTTGATATAAAAGGAAACAACGTGACTGATGTAAAAAGAATTCATCTTTTAGTTGAGTTCTTTTTGTCTGGTATCGACTTTTGATCGAAATATTACTCAGTTTCTTGGCTAATTTTACTATTTAACTCCCTTTTTTTTTTTCTACATCGGAAACACTAGAGCTCACTTCGACAAAGATCCATTAAAAACTTGATGTGAATAATTTACTTTTAGAGACAAACGTCGTTATTTTGCTATGTTAGAAACAAGGTACCCTCAACTATTAGTATTTCCAGTTTTTTTCCGTCGGGTTGAGTGAAATGAATAGAAGCCATATGAAACACCCTTTATTGACGAAGCTACCTTTAAAATGGAACTGTCACTTCGCAAAAAAGAAACCACCTAAGGTTTGGTACGGTCAGCTTACTTACTTACGTGCGTCTCCTCAATTCCTACAGTGGTCATGTATACGAAATTCTTAATGTCTATTTAGAAACCGAGAGTTCTCACAAAGAACACCTCGTTCCCGACGCCAAACTAAGGATTTTATATGTTTTGTCTTAATTTCGAGGTATTAAACCTCACTCATACATTAAACATTTAATGGAGTCGTGAAACATGTGGGGTAGAAAGCGAGGAACCCGGGGTCGGAAGGCACATGCCCGAAGGAATTTGTTTCCGATTTTACTGTGGGTTTTATTCCAAATTTCTGGATTTTTTTACAATGGTAATCACTGTAGACCATGGTAGGGTTGCTTTCTCCAGGTATATTTTCGAATCCTTTGGGGACTGCAGAAGAACAAGACGGGAATAGATGGACTCAAGATAGAAAAGGAGATGTTCTATACCAAAGAGTCATCACCTGTCTAGTACTTTTCATACGGTTTTATGAAAGGGGTGATTAAACTAAGATGAAGACCACCGAGTCTGCCACTTCACAGACGGATACTACAAGCTAGGGACCCAACCCTGCTAGGAGGCCTCCTCCGTTACCGTGGGGTGAGGTCATGAGAACGGACCTTTTAGGGTACCTGCCTCCTCGGACCATTCGATGTCAGGTACCCCAGCGTTTCTCAACCTGAGTTGACTGTCTGATTTCAAAGTGAAAAGTGAAAGTATTTGGTGTCCACCGCGACCACCATTTCTTGGACGGACGATTACGTCCTCTGCGCTCAAACTAGGCACCCAACCCTTCTAGGGGACTTCTTCCCGTACCGTTGGGTGAGGTCATAAGAACGGACCTCTTAGGGGTACCCGTCTCCTCGGACCGCCCGATGTCAGGTACCCCAGAGTTTGTCAACCCGTACGGACTTCGCAGACTCGTGAGTACGTGCGTTATTAGATGTGGTATACTAGTAATTCCCAATTAAACTCCCTACTTCAAAGTCCTTTGTGAAGTCAGATTTTTTCCCCCCTCCCTTGGTGATCAACTTATAAGACACTACTTCGATTATCTGAAAGTAGTACACACATACACACAATCAGAGAGGCAACACAGGATGAGAAACGTTAAGCTGAGATACCTGACATCGGACGGTCCGAGAAGTAGGCACGTTAAGAGGTCCGTTCTTATGACCTCACTCAACGGCAACGGAAGAGATCCCCTAGATAGACTGGTCCCCTACCTTGGACGCTAAGGGCGTAAAGTCCGTCTTAGAAATGGCAGACTCAGTGGTACCTTCCGGTGTAGGTAGTATTTACCATGGTTTTACATACACACACACACACTTAGCTAGTCAGTACAGGCTGAGAAACGTTGGGTGGTCCGAGGAGACAGGTACCTTAAGAGGTCCGTTCTTATGACCTTACCCAACGGTAAAGGAAGAGGTTGGTTTTACATATCGATAAAAGAGAAGACGTGGGATAAAGACATAAAGTTAATAGATTCAAGCCAGTTACTTTTCTCTCACGAAAAAGTAGAAAACTTCAGATGTATTCGTCTTTACGTATACTAAGAAGTTTATGATGGATTTTTAATATTTTACTGTACTCCGTTTGACAAAGCGCGGAACCTATTCTATTAATTTTAGAGAATCAAAAAGTGACATTAAATAGCTGTACTTTTTTAGTAAAGGGACCCTCGTTGAATTTCATTGAACCATGGGATGTCAACAAAAGAGTCTCGGGATTTTTTTATTGATCTTTTTTTAGTAAGTCAGTATGAGTATCTGATTGCAAACAATAAACTTATATTTTACCTTCAATTTTAAAATATCAAAGTGTGACAGTTCGAAAATTTAAGTTAAAGGTAATTACATTGAAAGATCTATTCTCAGGATAAATGGGTTTACAAATAAGATACCGTTCTCTCCAAACTTAATCAGATCTTCTTTTATCTACCACGTAAGAAATAATTCTTCTCTATCAACTTTTAAATACATTGTCTTGGATTTTAAAGTTTGTACATTTTGGGGATCTACACAGATCACGAAAAAAAGAATAACCGATAGAAGATTTTACGCACGGACCCCATTGTTAAGTTTTACTAATCGAATGTCGACAAGTGCAGAGGTCAGGGGACCAAAGGTGTAGACACTGAAGTCACAAAAATTTTCCACTGAACTTCAGGAGTCGAAATTAACATACGAGACTAAGTCTGTGTGTCTTCCCGAGTGGTCTTCAACGTTAAGACCTTTCTCAGTTTTCTCGTTTTCTGTCAGTAAAATAACAAAGGAAAACCTCACCGAAGGCTTTATCTCAGAACGACACAATTGGAGGACCCAGGTTCCCTTTGTCCGTCGTTTAAAAGAGAGGTAAGACTTAGTTCCAATCTAGGTAGTTCGTGCTTCCGTACAAATCTCTCCGGAAAGGAATCACCATACAAGAGAATGGTATATGATCATTTTGTTAACATTATTGTAATTTTAAAAGAACGAGTCCTCTCCTTCATCTATGTTACACAGGGAGAGGCAGGGGTCCTCCCAGATAGAAGGTATACCGAATCTCTACGTGAGAACTAAGTCCCTTACCACCACATCCTCGACTGAAGAGAAACACTACTCTTATGATGTATCTGTTGGACTCAACTGAAGGACTGTTACGTCAGGAAGTTTTCGATCTCAGACAGTACGAAGAACTGGAACTATTGGAGTTCTTCACAAAGTAATAAAACATCTTATAATAAACACGAATCAGCGAATCAGTACAGACTGAGAAACTCTGGAATACTTGATATCGGGTGGTCCGAGGAGAGGAGACAGGCACCCTAAAAGGTCTGTTCTTATGACCTCTCCCAACGGTAAAGGAAAAGGTTCTTATAATAAATCACTTAAAAAATTCACATATTTTCATTTTTGGTTGTTACTACTGAATAAATTCTTGTGTATAACTATCTTCCATTAAGACATATAGGTATAGTCGTATATGTCTTAATGGAATGTGAAGAATTACCAAACCCTACAAGGTAAATTACTTATATAAATTAAATTGGTAAGGGAATAACGACACATAAATCTATTAAAAACATTCCAAAAGAAGACGATAAAGTTTTTATGATATTACTTGTGAGAATTGTAGATTAGACCGCATGAAAATGTTCAAATAGATCCCTACTTAAGTTTAGATATACACATTAAAAACCTAGTTACCCATTTACGTAACATTTAAACTAGTTGTAATGAGTTAACGGAAGATTTTTCCAACGGGGTTAAAGTGAGAGAGGTTGTCGTATAATTCTCAACAACAAAGGAATGACGGTCCAGTATCTCGAAATAAAAATTTAATATGTTAAATAGATCGAGGGGTTTATCTTATTTTGGAAATTTAGTAAAGGGGCGAATACGCACAAAGTAGTTATGATTGTGTCAGATTAAATTTTATGAAGTACGAGAATTCATTTTCAGTCGTCTTCAGTTCGACAAGTTACATAAGGGTATAGAGTAATAAATCGTCACACTAGAAAGAGTTTTTTACTATCGGACAAACATTCTGAAGGAATAATTACTTCAAGATTATATAGTATTATTGCCTTTATAAGTTTAACGAACAAAGATCTCCACTGTTTACTTCTCGGTAATTCCATTAAAGAAAGGGACTCGTAGTGTTGATGTTCTCTCAAATTCGTAATTATGTCAGGAAATGGAAACGTCATTCTTTTGTCCACAAGAAGGGGGGCGGGGGGACGTTGATTTATCTGCACCCACTAAGTGACCATCTTAAGAACGGACGATACGTCCTCCGGTCCCAAGTTAAGAACCGGGTACGTCGATGTCCCAGGGGAACCCGAAGGGTCCACCGAGTCTACCATTTCTTAGACGGACGTTACATCCTCCGGACCCAAACTAGGGATCCAGTCCTTCAACAGGGGGTCTCTTCCTTTACCGTTGGGTGAGGTCATAAGAACGGACCTCTTAAGGTACCTGTCTCTTCGGACCGCCCGATAGCAGGTCCAGCGTTTCTCAACCTTTGTACTGATTCACTGATTGTGGAAATGAAAGGGAAAATGGAAACGATGGTCCTTCGTGTCGTGGTCAAACTTCAGGTTCGTCTCCACTGCAACTTTTTGGATTTGTATAATTCACAAAGTGGTTCCATCCTCAAGTTACCAAAACTTCTTCATCAGTCGTTTATACAGTTTTCTTATGTACTAAAGTACAGTAGAATCAAGTTCACCTCTTCGGATTTGTACATCAACTTCGTTAGGTTACATCCTTGACGGTTCTTATACAGTTTAAAGGTTTAGTCGGGGACTTACACTGTCATTATTTTAACTTATAACTAATTTCATTTAAAATGGAAGACACTATATATATATATAGTCTGTAAGGTAATATAGTAAGGTCCAAACCTCCAATGAAACTTGTTAAAATTTTGTTTTTAGGGGTGTTGAGATTAATCTGGAGGGGACTGTGGATTTTAATGAATTAAAGGGAACTAATGTCGATTTTTAATATTTATTCAAGGTAGTTATAGAAAATTTTGACGTTGATGTAAAATAGTTCGAAATTATTTATTTACACCTTCGAAATTCATAGGATTCAAGAACAAATTGTCTCAGTTTTTAAACAACCATCAGTGACATTGGATATTACAATAGCGTACACACGATTCACCGAAGTCAGTACAGACTGAGAAACACTGGGGGTACCTGACATCGGGTAGTCTGAGGAGACAGGTACCTTAAAAGGTCCTTTCTTATGGTCTCACCCATCGGTAAGGGAAGAGGTTCCATAGAAGGACTGGGTCCATAGTTTGGACCCGAAGGGCGTAACGTCCGTTTAAGAAATGGTAGACTCGGTGGTCCCTTTGGGTTTCGGAATAACCCATATAGACAGTTCCAGAAGAGTCATTTGGTCAAGTTAGGTGAATTTATAAGGGAAGGGGAATAGGGAACTGGGAGTTTGTGTCTCTCCTCGGATTTTCAGAGGATGGTTGTTACAGTTTTGGTCGAAGACCCAAACCTTCCTTAAACCCTCTACTCCACGATAAATCAGAAGAACATCAAGTAATTGTACGAATAAAAGTCCTTCATTAATTTATGACTCCCGATTCATAGAAAGCCCAAAACGATGGAGTGTGAAGCTCAAGAGTTGCCCATCGTCTATGTCTACGCTTCATAGTATGGACGAGAATAGATAACTGATAAGAACCGAGAAGACTTTCTCAGGACTTCGGTATTTAACTGACGAGTGAATCTCATTTTTCTTGTTAAACAATCTCTACGTACTTCTGACGAGAAAGTATGTAAGATTATAGACCAACCGACCCAGGATTCATGGACTACTGACAACACGACAAAAGATATTTCCTTCTAATTTGAACCCCAAAGTAAAATGAAGAATGGTTGGTTACTAATTACCCGAACATTGTGACAGTTCCTCAGAAGATCTTATGTCCTACAGTAAGAGGTCCTTAGAAAACTTGAAGGGTGTAGTGTCTGGTATTCTGACTATATTCATACGTTATTTATAGACAACATCGTTACTTGATCAAACCCCTCCCCTACCACAATTCGATTACACTTCAACCTCTTGTTACTCGTAAAGTTACATAATTTTCTAAAATAAACCAATAAATAAGAAAGTGAAGATACACCGTACATTAATGTATGTAGTATCCGTTTCTGATTTGTGACCTTTTGTGAACATGATCGTTTCTAATCGACGGTTTAAATGTAACGCAAACTAAATTACAAAATGGGGCACCGATTATTACTTATCCTTTCACTATCACTTTCATATTAATATAAAGTGGTCACAAATTTATAACAGAACGGAAAGTATAATCCTTCGATTTAAATCGGTGATTAAAGAACGAAATTTTGAAGATCGCTTCTATTTTCGGGAATTAATTATTAATTGTTAACCAAAACTCTAATCTTCACATCTATTCATAAATACTTACATAAGTGACAAGAAGGACGTCCTCCCGCAAATGTTCAGAACGAGGAATCGGACGTTCTATCGGAGTCTTGAAAGTACATGTCGTTTGAATTTGTCTTGTTACCTATATACATGTTCGATTTCGACATTGGTCCTTTAATAGTCAGTCCCGTGACCCTCTTTTCTCTACCTACTGTCTTAGTTTCACTTCTGTGATGGTCTCTGATCGGCTTTATCTATTAGTTGTTCCTGGAGGACCCTCGCGTCCCTCAAGGGGATTAGGAGTGATGAGACATTATCCCGAAGGGCCCCGTGATCACCAATTTTTTTTTTTTCCGTGAACGGGTACGTCCTCTGTTTTCTTCGAGTTCAAACTAGGGAGCCAACCCTTCTAGGAGATCTCTTCCCATACCGTTGGGTGAGGTCGTAAGAACGGGCCTCTTAGGGTACCTGTCTCATTGGACCATCCGACATCAGGTATCCCAGCGTTCCTCAGTCTGTGCTGACTTTGTTGAGTCGTAAGTGTGTGAGATATTATTGGACATACCCTTTTCTTAGACTCTTTCTTAATCTACATACTTACACACATTGATTTAGTGAAACGAAAAGTGGACTTTGATTGCGTTGTGACAGTCAGTTGAGACGCACGCACGCGCGAGTCAACGAAGTCAGTGCAGGATGAGAAACGTTGGGGTACCTGACATCGGGCGGTCCGAAGAGACAGACACCTTAAGAGGTCCGTTTTTATGACCTCACCCAACGGTACGAGAGGAGGTCCCCTAGAAAGGTTGGGTCCTTAGTTTGGGAAAATGTAGAGGACGTATCTGTCCTCCCAAGAACTAGGGGTCGTGGTGAACCCTTCGGGCTTAGTTCATACGAGGTTATATTTTAATTTTTCTCTCTGATAGTTTCTTTCTCAACTATTGTTTTCGTTCTCACCTCAACGTTCTTTGTTGCGGTCCGTGACTTCGAGGGTCCCGACTTGCTGTCTTCGAGAATGGTGGGGATCGGGTCCTCCCTCGACTAATGTCTGGGTCCGTTTTCCGTGTCGACACCCTCTCCTGTGTCTCTTCGTTCTCACTCCCGGCGTCCCTCTTCGTGGGTCCGTGAAGGTTCAGTCCCAGGACGTCCCTTCGTCGATCCCTTATTTACGAGAGGGGCACTCGAGACCAGAGGTGACCGTCCCTACCGACAAGAGAGTTGTACCACAAGCAATCTCACCACACTAAACGATGCTAGAGTAGTCCTGTGACGTGGTTACCCCGTCGAGGTCACCCCCCGTCTCTGCCTGTAGAGACCACTTGACAGATTCCGGTTCTCCGGAGTCTCGTCGTCTCGGGGACTTGGGTACGACTCGTGTCCTTCGGTACTTCTCTTCCAGTGGTCGTCTGTCGGTTCCCTGTCCGACGTGGAACATTCCTTCCCCGGTAAGGTACTCCCTCCCAAAGCCCTGGGTCCAAAACAAACGAAAATGGTGTGTTCGACTTGGGCCCGGACTCTTCTGGACCCATTTTGGGTATTTCTATGGACAAGATTTAACAGGTCGAGTAACATTAAATCAGCGATTGGTTATATATGTATAAAATTAAAAGTCTACTATAAGATTTATTGTAAATAAATTTTTTAAGATTAAGGACAGATATTTACCCAAGAATAAGTATCCCATATACTGGTACTCGATTAAGGAATTCAAAAGACTCAAGACACAGAAATACACTTTTTACTCTTATTATTATTATTACAATTTTTCTTCTTGGATAGAGTATACCTACGACTGTCCTAATTTATGTCTCAAAGGAAATTTCAGGAAACGTCTCGTGACCCGTATACAATTTACAAGTTTTTTTGTACGATTTATCGATGACCAACATCATCAAATCATATTAGAAAAAGATATCGTATCTTTTGGACACAGTGAAACCTTCGAAGCTTCACATTGATTTTACGATAAGGAAAACTTAAGTAGGTTGTGATTCCCCAAGAGTGGTGACGACCGATAGGTTTTTTCCGATTAGATAATTTAAAAGAAAATACACTAAGAATTTGTAGACTGTAAAGTGTAATCAATCAATTCTTCTTTCGTCTTCATACGCATCATTCGTGTTTATACATCAGATTTTAATTTGTATCGTCGGAATGACATCTTCCGAATATTTCTGTGCACGTTGAAAATCACTGAAAGGAGTTCAAATCGTAACACCAACTGGTCATTTCGACATTTTTCTCAAGAAATAATTCCTATCCAAAGGTATCTACCCCATTTGGTTCCCGATTGGGTCAATGATGTTATAAATACAGACAAGACATAAAACAAGTCCTTTTCTGGAAACGTTTGTTGGTCATGTTCCTCAAGAATCAGTTGTCTTTGTCTAGAATGAATTGTCTAAATAATGTGTATTTATTTTGAGGGACCTGTTAAGTGCTGTGTACCTACTTTGAGGGACCTGATAAAGTCTGGATGTGAACTTGAATTTACGATATTAGACTCCTAAATATATGAAATTTGTGTAGTTAAGGAATTGTGTTAAAATGAAAATAAAATTCGTTCACCGTAATCGATTTCTCATGGAAACTCTTTTACCTATATGGTTTGGGTATTTCCGTACTAATTATGTATTAAGATCCGACTTCAGTCCGTTGAGTTTTAAGGACAAAACTCTGGACTGTAATAATATAATAATGGATACACCGAAACTATGGTTATCAACTGTGAGATATCAAAGTCGTATAGAAAGGATACAAACAATGATGTATTCCCACAGTTTGGTGTTTATGTTTACCGTATCATTAAGTTATGTCATGAAAAAACCCCATTTCTTATTGAAGGTGAAATAAAATATCCTTTACTCTACGTCAGGTGCAGGACTATATTCACCTCTGTGTTAGACTCGGTATTTTTACTGGTCTAGTTAAAGTATCGTTACATGAAATTTCCTTATCAGTAACGTATTTCAAAGGTGGTTTCTTGGTTAGTTAGTTAGTTGACGAATGACTCTTAAGTCATTTCATTTACGTTCGGTATTTACGGGAGGAAAGACAAGAAAAAGTCACCTTCACAGTTTCAGTACGTTAAGATGTTTTTATTAAAAGGGGTACCTGACGAGGCACACAACTGGTACTGTTGTATTTTTGGAACTTAAGACGAGGAAAAGGAGCCATTATTTTCGATACGGATCTGATGTTGAAGTTAAAAGAACGGTACACTGAAGTGACGTTACTGGTTTGTCGTACTTTCTGAACAAAAGAATGGAATACCGTTGAATTAAATGGAACTACGAAAAGATGTATTTAAAAGGTCCCCTTTTCTTTTCCCTTCTTTTATGAAATGATGAAGTCATTCTGGTTTCTACTTATTAAACCATATTTAGTCACTCGTAGTAATTATTGTTAAACTTTGTGTTGGAGGTTGTTTATAATCATGGATCTTACGTTGTTTATACTATTGTCTCATCGACAGATTCGGGTGAGTGACACTTTTATTCAATTAGTGAAATAATTATAATTTGTAAAAGACCTCGTTTGATACTTTGAAATAACTATAGTAGATGTAGTCTTATTCATTACTGAATAATTTCCAAACATTGTCACTAAGTTTTAAGAAAAATTCATATAACTTCCGTTAGAGTTAAATTTACATTATGTGTTTATGTCACTCAGTAACGTGGATAAAATTTACTTTGGTACGTAATTGTATCGAGAAGAAATTACCGTTAAAGTGTCTGGTTGAGGTAGGAGTTAAAAGTGGGATATAAAAACCATATTATTTCATATGTACTATAAAGATAGTTAAAGGAAGAGATGAGGATATCATAAATGTTTATTTGAATAATATACACTTGGTCATGTATAAATTTTATAGTTATAAAAGTATTATAGACTGAGGTTCTCACTCTGTTTATCTCTTGTACGTCTCTGATCTCCGTCAACGGGTTTACTTTAGATTACTCCTGGTCTCCAGGGTTACGGTCTTTATCCAGTTCTTGTACCGTTATGCAGTCTTTTCTAAAGACCAATACTGTGACTTTTTTATATAGGGTTGCCTTGGTAAAACAAGAGTCGAAGAAAGGGAGGTTAATTAGTCGTTATACTAACCTCAGACACCGACAGTCAAAATCGACCCACTGTGTCCTCAGGTGAGAAGTATCTACTCCTGTGTTTGTCTGTTCCCAGTCTTCGGTCCGTCTTAGACTAGTCTCAAAGACTTTGTCACAGAGTCAAGGTGGGATTCGACCTATTCGGGTAGTTGGTCTATGTAAACCGGATAGAACGTAGAAACCCCGAAGGGACCACAGAGGCACCATTCCTTAGACGGACGTTACACCCTCAGCACCCAAGTTAGTGACCCAGCCCTTCTGAGGGACCTCCTCCTTTACTGTTGGGTGATGTCATAAGAATGGACTTCTTAAGGTACCTGTCTCCTCGGACCGTCCGATGTTCTCGGAAACGTGTTTCGTCGGAAACACGTTTCCTCGGAAACGTTGGAACGTTTCTCAGTCTGTGTTGTCTCACTGACTTGATTGGTTTCGCCCCTTCAGAAGTATAGACTTTACAATTCATTGACAACCAGAAATTTCTACAATTAATCCACTAATTAAAACTTAAAAAGGGGGATTTGAGAGATGAGACCCATTTTAAATCCGGTCCTGTAATTTGAGTTTATTGATAAAAGATTATTCTTATGAGAAGTACAAAAGAGGTATGTAGAGAGTAGAAAACATGACGGTTCCACGAAAATCCTATGTACACGTACACACATAATATACATAATGGATTAAATATATACACTGTAAATTATATATTGTGTTTATGAATAAACATAATGTATTTTATAATTAAGATATATGTATATCATAAAAGGTCTCTAAATTATGTGATATTGAGTCTGATGTCTCAAAAGTGTAGTCGTAAAATAAAGTTAATTCTGGTGAGTAAACGTACAAGGACATTGTCGTTAGGGTCTGACTTGAAGGTCCAGATTTGACGATACACAACAACAACGACAACAAATCAACTATTTAGTGTAGGTTGAGAAACGTTAGGGTACCTGACATCGGACGGTCCGAGAAGACAGGTACTCTAAAGGGTCCGTTCTTATGACCTCACCCAACGGTAAAGGAGGAGGTCCCCTAGAAGGACTGAGTCCCTAACTTGGGTGTAAAGGACGTAACGTCCACCTCAGAAATGGTGACTCGGTGGTCACTTCGGGTTCGACGATAAATATGAAATTTATCCACCCATCACCTATGATTCAGTAAATATAAAACGATAAAGAATACTTTGTGTGATTTACAAAATCCCTTCTGTTAAGAGACCGTGGGTTATTATAGAGTCAGTAAAAGTTATTTAATCCCTACCCGTCAATAACGAAATTTTTTAAGACACTCGATACCGTAGTGAGTCCCCAAGTTTCAGTAGTTTACTGTCAGTATGAGAGACGATCTTAAACTGAGACATCTGAGTCAGTTACCTTCGACTTAGTTTTCGAACCTAACATTCATCACCTTTTGTAAGTTCGAGTAAAATTCAGATTTCTTAAGTTCGATAGAAATTCATTTCCCTTTTACTTACTCATTGTCACTTTTTTTATAGTTTCATATCCAAAAGACAAGGAGAAAAGGGGAAATTCTCTCTTACTATGTACGATTAACCTCTTGGTTCAAACATTACAACAAACTTCATTACCCCCTTTTTGACTAGAAATTAGTTATATTTACTTAGTCTTTCTCTTCTCACTTTTTTCTCTGGTTGTTCCTCTCTCCTACATGTCCTACCCCAAAACCACTCGACTGTCCCAACGGATCCTTCCTTTTTTTTTTTTTTTCTCCCAATATTTTCGTCTTAAACCGTCTTTAAAGTGATACACAACTCATTCCGATTAAGGGGAAATCGACGGTAAAACAGGGATCTAGAGGAAGGAAGGTTTTTTTCCATGACTTTTTACATTTATTTGGAGTTCCAAATAAATGTTTATTTGGCACATAACAACCTCCCCCACAAAATAAACAAACGAATGGTGCTGTATTACGAGTCGTAAGAGAGTTTCCCCGGTAAAAAAGACCCGGGGGACGGTGCGGGTCCCGGTTCCAGTCCAGGGAAGCTGGGTCAACCGACGACCCCACCTGGTGATGCTCTCTTTCCGTCCACTCGTTTTAGACTAAATCTCTTTTTCACGTACTCCAGAGATAATACTCTTTTCAACTTGAATTCTCACAAGTAAGTTAAAGGATCTAGATCTCACTTTTCACTGTCTCCAAGAGTCACCGGTGGTGGGTGGTTCACTAATCGTTAAGTCCAAAAGTTGAGCGACGGAGTGTAGTGAGTAGGTCGGAGGTTGAGCGGTGATACCCGACTAAAGAGACTCTTACGACGCAAATAAGTCGTAAAAGAAGTTCTTTAGACCGAAAATAAATGATTTAACGAATTTGGTAAGTGTCATAGGTAACCAGAGTCCTCGAAGTCCACTGTAATCCTGTGTATAAAGACTGGTCTTTAAAAGTTTTAACCGTACTCTGAGATCCTAAACCCCAACAAAAAAGTCAAAACGAAGGGAGCACTCGATATAAAGTATATTAATTCCTGAAAAGTGGGTGATTTGTCGAATTTTACAACAAGGTCATCGAATGTTTGTGCTTTTATAAGATAATTTTAGACAGAATTTCCATTTTGAAGAGAATTAATTTTCTCATGTGGACCATGAAACGAAGAAAACGAGAACCGTATTGTGTACATCTAAATGGTTATTTAGTACATTGACCTTTTAGAATTTATAGTGAAACACCCACCATATAAACGAAAAATATCGGAAGATACTTATATCAAATTTCAAGAGAGAGAAGTTACTGTGTCCGAAAAGATTTTGACAACTTACTGGATGTCTCCTGATTCTCTGCCTTAGATCTTTTTCCTTGCAATGGTTTATGACTCGACTTTTCTATTTAATCCGTATTAGTCAAATGAATTGGTGTATTAGAAAGAGAAAAAGAGGAATTAAGACATAAATCTCTGTTTCATTTATAAGAACGAGGACGTCATAACCTTGTGTTCTTATATTTATATTTGTCAATATCGAAATATAAACTTCCTATTAACGTCGGTATGAAGGTATAAGACAAGTTCTCTTTATAAAGTCCATGGTAGTATTGTAAAAATCTTGAGTTATTACAATTTGTGTTGGTAGGGTTGGGGTTTTTTGTCCTTTTCTTTTCTGGGGGTGAAAAACAACAACAAGAGACTTTGGTATATCAGTTGCTCCCTACTGTTCTTACGTTAGACCAATAATAAATGCTCGCATGACCTCAAAATCACACTGTGGTTAGACTTAAGTAGTTGGGACCCTAAAGAAACCTTCCTTACACGATTTCGACTTCGAGGTCATGAAACCTGTGGAGTATGTTTCTCAACTGAGTAACCTTTTCTGAGACTACGACCCTCTCTAACCCCCGTCCTCCTCTTCCCCTGTTGGGTCCTACTCTACCGAACTACCGTAGTGCCTGAACTACCTGCACCCAGACCCACTTGAGGCCCTCTACCACTACCTGTCCCTCCGGACCACACGACGCTAAGTACCCCAGCGTTTCTCACCCTGTGTTGACTCGTTGACTTGACATGACTTGACTTAGACTTAAGTCGATCCTTAAGTGGTACGGACCGGGACTAACCCTCTTGGCACCCACTCCGGATTGTCATTCTTTTGACAGGATTTCTTCTTTCTCACCCGCCTTCTCTTCCGGTTCCTATTGTCTTGTCGTACTTCCTCCCCCCGTCGTAAATCATACAACGGGGTTATAAGGTATCCGGAATGAAGGTGGGGTCCAAAGTACAGTCTTCGATTTTGTTATGACTTTTTCTTTTACAAAACAAGTCACTCTCATATTGTAAGGTACGTTATCTTTTTTTAATATTACATTTCTTTCTAAAACTGATAAATAAATAAAATGATGATGATTCAGTCAAATCACAACTGAATAAGACCGAAGACTCTTGTGGTCACCTGAAAGTCGGTTACCTGTTCTGTCACTGACCATGGGTCCTGTACCGGGGTTGTCAAAGTCGTCGTCGGTCTCCTCTTCGTCCGTGGGGTACTTGGAGTCCTAGGGACTGTGGCCCGTACCCTGTCGTGTTACCGTCCACGTTGTCGTCAGAGAAAGTGCACCTTGAGATCACCATCCTGTGGAAACCACCCACACTGGTCACCACATGTGACCGTCGTCTCCTGGTATCCCGTTGTCTTCATGTCATTGATCACCTACACCATAGTTCACGTTCTCCTAACTCAAGTACCCGTGTATTCTATGTGGGAGACTCTGTTTCCCCCCGTAAACTCCGGTAGTGTCACTAACTCTGACGATGACTTTAAATTACCTACTCCCAATATTTCCGATCGAGAGATGGACAGATCCTATTCCGACTACAAATAAACCTTACGTAACCATTCCACGTCTCGGGCCACGGACAAACTTATTAATCTACAGATAAGAGTACCCGGTCCCGTGTATGGCATTGTGGACGACGATACTACTTATAGTGAGACACGTTTTGTTATTTAAGAGGGGATAGGGTATAGTGAAAACTTACAGAACGACCTGTGGCTACACTTGCTTTTCGGACAACCATTAATAAACTTGGATCTAGAACTGAGGTGAAATATATATTCGGGATCCGTAAAATGGGTTAAAGTTATATGTGACTTAAAAAGTCCTTACGTTAAAGTATCAGTTCGTTTCATTGTGATATGAAACAAAACGAACACCGAAAGAGTTCTCAACAAGTGGTTATCGTTACACTACGTACCTTAGAACCAAAGGAATACTATAATTGACGTGGTTAGACTTAAACGTGGACAGTGTAAGTCCCTCTGAGTTTTATTTTCCCCCTCGTGAACTGATAAAGTAATCTGAAATACTATAGTAATACGGATTTGTAAATGTATAACCTGAAGAGACCACCGAGTAACCATTTCTTGGGCGGACGGTCACATCCTCTGGGTTCTCTACATCCAAACTAGGGACCCAGCCCTTCTAGGGGACCTCCTCCCGTACCGTTGGATGAGGTCATAAGGACGGACCTCTTACGGTACCTGCCTCCTTGGACCGTCCGACGTCAGGTATCACAACGTCTCAGCCTGTTCTGACTTCGCTAACTCGTGTCGTGGTTGTAAATGTATAATGTAATGTTTAACAATATGATGTTTCGTGAAAGGAAACCCCGAAGGATCCACCGCGATCACCATTTCTTAGACGGACGTAATGTCCTCTGTTCTCAAACTAGAGGCCCAACCCTTCTAAAGGACTTCTTCTTTTACCGTTAGGTGAGGTTATAAGAACGGACCCTTTAAGGTACCTGTCTCCTCGGACCACCCGATGTCAGGTACCCCGGTGTTTCTCAGTCTGCACTGATTCGTGTACTCGTGAAAGGAAGATAAACAGGTAATGTAATTCCTAACAACTTTAATGTACATATCCAATCAATATCCGTGAAGGAAGATCTAGTTGTTCTCTAGTTATTTATTTAAATAGTTTTTCCTTACACTCCAGTCTATCCTTACTTACTTTTCTAACAAAATCCTACTAGGTTTTCACCTTCGTCCTAAAACTCTCTTCCCCCGACTTCTGCCACTCACATCCACCTCCGTTTCTTTATAAAAACACTGGTAAAATTCTTGGATCGAAATAAGGGCCCAATCACTTAGGATTTTTTGTACCCAGAGTGGTTGATCTATTCTCGTGAACAACCATCATGAATAGTTGATTATAAATACCTTTACGAATAATTTATGAATTGTAAACACCCAACGACCGAGACACACTCTCCGTAACAAGGTTCATGAAATGTACATCCTTGAGAATAGGAAAATGGTTAGGGGTCTCCGTTTTAGTAATAACAGGGATGTGACGTCTGTCTTTTGCCTTCGTATCTCTTCCATTCTTTGAACGGGTTCCTGTCACCCGATAATCCTCCGGTTCTTCCCTAAGTGTGTGTACGTCGGCCTAAGTCAGACGAGAACGGTGAGGGGTCGTCGTCTACGTGTTAGTCCAGTTTCGTTAATGAAGGAGACTTTTGGTAAAAGCTCTTGGTAATTAGGGTGTCTTTAGTATATAGTGGGTGTTTTGTATTAAACCAAGACGAATGTAAATAATTAAAGTGTAGGGGTCTTACCACGAAATATTTGGGAGGACCGTCGTGTTGGTCACTTAAGATTTTCGGGAAGGAACTTCCAGTCTTCTCATCGGAATTTCTCGGTCCTGTTAATTATGAACCAGGAAGGTGTACCGGGCTCCACCAGTGACAGTAAGGTCTCCGGGTCTGGAGTCCAACCACCATGGGGGTGTAGACTCAACGGGGCTCGGGGTCTGGATACCGACACCACACCTCAAACGGTGTCATTTTAAAGATCAAACGGATTTTTACCAACACCTACCAAACTCCTCGACTGGGACTCATCCGTGTAGTCTATTTTCCATTGTCTTCTTTCCATTTCTTCTGCGAGTCTCCTACTATACCGACCTACCGTAGTGGCTGAGTTGTCTGTACTTACTCTCATTTGAGACCCTCTGTCACTTTCTGTCCAGTCGGACCGTACGACGTCAGGTACCCCAACGGATCTCAGTCCGTTTGAATCGTTGACTTGTTGTTGTTTCTCCTGGGAGTTCTCTCTGTCACGGTCACTCACTACTCTTGGACTCGAAAACTAATAGGATCCCGAGAGTTAAGGGTAGACAATGACTCAAGGGTTAATTTTCCGATTTTGTTCGTTTGTTTTTTCTGATTTTCTTTTTGTTTTGTTTTTGTTAAAGGGTGGACGTCGTTTAAGTGAATTGCAGAGGAATAGACATTTATAATACCATTTATTCTTTAATGCTCTTAATGCAATCACCTAGTTTATTATTATTATCTCACCATTTGTTCAAGAGAAAAGTGATCTGGGTCCATAATAATCCGAAAGAATTTATCAAGGAAAGAATAAAAGAACGTAATATTTTCTATCTGAATTTTATATCATAACGTCGAGTTCGAATAATGTTTTCCATCACGTACCATTGATTCTATACCTAGAAGCGCAAAGGTCGACACATACATCGAGTCTATAAGAACCTCGAAGGTAAGGAAACAGATTTCTTCTATGTAGTCATAAACGGGGTGTCTACGAATGTCTCCCAATTTTCTCATTGGTCTATTGCAGGAACTGTGCCGTTGATTGTGTACTATGCATTTCTTAATCACAATGATGTACAATAATAAACTTCCATTAAATAGATATTATATTGGAACGGCGTATTTAGTAGTTCTGGGTCACATAAATATTTTGTTTGTGTTTTGATCATGATTAGGACAAACTAGACATGAGTTGGAGATTGAAATCTATTATGAATTCGTATTTATCCGAAAGAAAAGTAGTCTTACAGAGATTTTTCTTGTTATATATAACGACACTGTCAAAATACAGTTAGACTTTTCGACTTGTAGAGTAAGTTAAAAGGAGAGGTTTAGCTAAGTACCTATAGAACTCATTATGTCTTTATTACGGAATATATAATGAAAATATCTAAATGTTGTGTATAAGATATTTCGTAAAAGTACTGTTGAGACACTTCTTTCTTACCAGTCATTTTAACAAAGGCAGAATGTTCAGGTTTTTACTCCGTGTTTACCCGATGTATGAAAAGGGTCCCAGTGTAATGATATCCAGTATTGACCCACGTAAAAAAGAGTATACTTCTGGTGTCCTAAGGACTGAACTTCCGACTTCCAATCTTAAGAAGACTAGAGAATCTGATCCTAAGAATGGTCATAAATACTCGTAGAATACTTCCAAGTCTTTACTTTGTCCGTTCTGTCAGGAAGTTTTCTGGGAGAGTCGATTACACCGATTTAATGGATGAAAACAGATTAATCCCCATTCAACTGGGAAGGTATTCGATGTGTAAAAGAAGACTTTACTGGTAGTTGTGACCCTAACATGACGACGATACTAAGAGACGTATGATTCAGCGAAGTCGACACAGACTGAGAAACGGTGGGACACCTGACATCGGACGGTCTAAGGGGACAGGTACCCTAAGAGACCCGTTCTTATGACCTCACCCAACGGTATTGGAAGAGGTCCACTAGAAGGACTGGGTCCCTACCTTGGATGTAGAGAACCCAGAGGACGTAACCGTCCACCCAAGAAGTGGTGATTGTGGTGGAATACTGAGATACCATAGTAGTCAATTTTACGGAGTCTTTTTTTCTCTTTTAAGGTATAATGGCAATCTACCTCCATTGTCTTTAAAATTTTTTTATCAGGGGTTTCACACTTCGTCACTTAGTGTCCCAAACTTACCCCAAATGGTATTTTATTCTCAGACACGTAGAGAGGGTCTGTCTTCGTGTGGGTTGGGTAGTAGTTTCTCATTTCGTATAAGGGTTTACTAGGATAAGTAAGTCAATTAATATGAAGACGGTTCGATACATAGGAAGGATTAGTGTTGAAGTTGATGTTTACTTCCTCAGATTCTAAGATAAATCCCTTTATTTACATTAAGTGAAACAAACATCGAACGTCGTTACGAATAAAACCTAAAAATAGTTATATATAAAGTTACCCTAGACAGTCTGACCTTCTGTAATTTACGGGTAATTTTACATAGTCGGGATTATATGACATAATAATTAATAATACTAATGTTATTCTTCAAGTTGTCTGATCGGTAATCTCGTAGTAGAAGGTTACTTATTACACAATATATTGTATGTGAAATACTTCGACACACGGAATTTCGATTACATAGTGACATCACCCAAAAGTAAAGGATTACAACTACTATAGAATGTTCGGTTTTTAGTCAAGGGTCAAGGTTTCAAGGTACTTTTACTAGTTCGGTCCTCGTGACGTTTAGATGATTGTAACAAAAGGAAAATATTGTGAACGTTGAAACGACAACAAGTTATAGATGGAGAGGGTGGTCTTTCTCTGATGCATTCTCTAAGTTGTATGATATAGGAGGTTGTGGTTTTAGACACACACACACACACACACACACACACACACATAGAGAGACAGAGACGTATATATGTGTCCTTGTTTACTTAGTTTGAATATCTTGTCAAGAGGAAACGAATAAATCAAATGAGTGTTTCGTTCCGTTCACATATTCAAAGCCCTAAAGTGGTGAATTCGTCGATTTAGGATCTTGGACTAAAGTAAGACGTGAGAAGAATTAGATCGAGAACATTAGAGGTTTATCACATTGGGGACTACCGAATTTTATTTCCCGAAACGGTAAGGGCATTCTTCAAAAAAGGTAGATAAAACTTCATTCAATACAAAACCCCGGACGACATCAGGTACCCCAGTGTTTCTCAACCTGTACTGACTCACTGACTTAACTGACTGACTTCAAAAAAACCCCCCAAAGAATAGTCCTATAGTCTAAGTGACGATAGTAAAGACAATGTTTGTGTCACCTAGTCCTTCTTTACTGTACCCCTTATAATGTGAGTGACGAACCCACTACACAAACGACTCCGTTCTCGTTTGTTTGTACCATCTCAAATAAAATCTCCTGTCATATGACTCAGTACCTTGCACAGATGTGTGTCGCTCCTTATTTGATAACTAATTATCAACGTCCGACCCGTTTGTCCTATTTGTTTAGGTACTTCATGTTCGTCTCAAATGACTCAAAAATAATACATTACGTTTCGTTGGGTCAAAACAACAAATTTCGACAAATGCGAAATTGTTCAATAAGTCTACGTTGCGATGAGAGGATACATATCGTATCTTTATTCATTTACCCCTGAACGACCTTTCTAGACTTACTGTTTTCGCTCCTAGAGAGAATAGTGGAGAAGAAAATACCAGACAACTTTAGTCTTAATTAGTCTTAGTATGTGTGACAACTTTCACCCGATACGTTCGAACGGAGAGTACACAGGGTCACAGACCGTGTTCTATTGTTTGAGAGGTTCACTTTATTTAGTTATAATGGATGTACTACCGTCCTCTATGTGTTCAGTACGTGGTATTTACATTTCAAGTGGTTCAGTCAAGTTCAAATTTTCCAGCCCCGGTGACTTGGTTTCTCGTCTCCCTAATTAGTCGAGGGAGTCGAGTAGCCAGAGTTCATGTCAGAGTCTCTACAGTTCCTGAACGGTTTGCAAATGACCTTTTACCTGTACAACAGCGAAAGTGTGACCGGACTACGGTTTTAACGCTTCATATTGAGGTACGTGTCGTGGTCTCGTTCTTCGTGGAAACCCAGTTACTCAAACCAGATCGAAGAAAGTTTCTTTTTCGCTCGGGGGGTTTCGAGTTGTACGACTGGGAGTGTCGGATCACGATGGTCGGACGCGGCTGGGAGGGAAGATAGAACGAACACCGGTCCACACTTCGTGAAGTGTCATACATAGGGTCTGTGTAGCTATTCGGACGTAGAATCAAATGCTCTATACGGTTTACCTTCCTTCTAAATACATCAAATGTTGATTGTCCGATATTATTCGTCGTTTAAAAAAAAAAGGGTAAAAGTTCCTTTACTTCGTTCCGCTACGATAACGAAAGAGTTTTAGAGGTAAACTAAGACAGACACTAATCAAGTAAATCTCTAAGTACCGAGTGTCCGTCTTACTAGTTAAAATACCTATCCAGTCTGAGTCCTTCACTAGTGACGTAAGTGTACTAAGTTGTCAAAGGTACTTTAAGACTGACCAGACGTTACCTCAGATTTTAAGAATAGGAATCTTAATAATAATCCCCAACTTCATATATATTAAAAAATTTTTTTCCATATGAACTTTCCCTTTTCATATCGACTTACTTGATTAAAGAGTATAATCGATCGAGACCTCTCGTCTCTTTCCAGACTCTTGATCCCAAGTTCCGTCTTTCATTCTTTCTATTCCTTTGTACCCATAAGAGAATGAAATTTTACTTAGTCCAAAGGGACCACCGAGTCACCATTCCTTTGGTGGACAGTCACATCCTCTGTACCCAAACTAAGTACTAGGTCCTCCTAGGGTGTGCGACTCCTCGTTGGTTCAGTGGTGTTGCTAACTCGGACACGAGATCTCAGACCGTCGGCGTTGATGACTCGGGTGTACAACGTTGATGACTTCGGGTTGCCCGGATCTCGGACAACGGGCGTTGTTCTCTTCGGTGGTATTCCTCTTCAGACGCATAACGTTGATCTCTCATCGGGAGTGAGTGGTGTTGATCTCTTTTCTGGCGTGTCGTTGTCTCTGGGTTTTGTCGGTTTTTATTTGTTTGTTTATTTATTCTAATATTTTGCTTAGTAAATCCGTCTGACTCTACAGACGGACTTCTTAAGGTAGACACGGCATATGATTCAACGAAGTCAACGCAAGTCGAGAAACACTTGGACATCTGACATCGGGCGGTCCGAGGAGACAGGTAGTCTAAGAGGTCAGATCTTATGACCTCACTCAGAGGTAAAAGAAAAGGTCCTCTAGAAGACTTGGGTCCCTAGTTTAGGCGTAGAGAATACAGAGGACTCGATCGTCCACCCAAGAAATGGTGATCATGGTACCCGAAATAGTATTGGTTAGTTATTTATAAATAGTTTTTAACTATTATTGACTGTAAGTAAGAAAAACAGACAGGTTATAGAAAGAAGGAGACCCCTAGACAAGAGGAGAGTGGTCTACCTAGACCACTTGATGGTTAGTGTCAAGGAAGGAGAAAGATAGGAACCGACAATGTCCGACTTTACATAGGGGACTTTTAAGTACAATTTCGGGATCGAGAGTTATAGAGTCTTACACTGACACAAACCTCTTTTTTTAGAAATTTCTCTACTATTTTAATCTACTCCAGTCATCCCATTTTCGTCCTTTTCACTTTCACTTTCTACGAGTCAGTACAGACTGAGAAACACTGGGGTACCTGATATGTCAGGTACCTTAAGAGACCCGGTCTTATGACCTCACCCATCGGAAAGGGAAGAGGTCCCCCAGAAGGGTTGGGTCCCTGACTTGGTTCCAGAGGACGTAACGTCCGTCTAAGAAAGGGTTGACTCGATAGTCCCTTCGGGGTTTCGTCCATGTCCTCTCTCGGTGTCGGAGCATAATCCTGTCATTTCCCTCGAACTCGTCTCTCAATCCGACCCTCTATTACCCTTTGGTCCCTCTTTACATCCCTGGAGTCGGACAAGTCTCGGAACTTACAGTGGGTCTCCTCGAACCTCCCCTCTTTCAGTTTCACTTTCACTTCAGCGAGTCGGTACAGACTGAGAAACGTTGGGGTTCCCGACATCGGATGGTCCGAGGAGGTAGGTACCCTAAAAGGTCCGTTCTCATGACCTCACCCAACGGTAAAGGAAGAGGTCCCCTAGAAGGGTTGGGTCCCTAGGCTAGGTCCAGAGGGCGTAACATCCGTCTGCGAAATCGTAGACTCGGTGGTCCCTCTTCACCGATTCTTTCGTCTGAGGTCTGAGTACGCCTGATACACGTCTATAGTAAACAATCTACACACTGTGACTTTTCAAATGAATTAAAGAGATGTGAACTTATTTTATCCTTTTTATTACTACTGATAGAGTGTCTCTGAAACATTCACTTAATTATATATACACATATATACATTCATAAAAATATTATTTTATATAATAATTATATATAAAATGTATCTAGAACGTATGTATCCATTTTATATATTATTACATTCCATATATATTGTATATAAGCCCAATGAAAAGAATGAAAATAAGAATTTGTTATACCACATTTATAAAAAGATACGGTTATCTACATATAGACGGTAGTAAAAATTACAGAAGTGTCAAAGGGTGACTTTTTATACGGTACTAAATAAGTACGAACTTAACTTATCATCAGATCATACATTTTTAACAAGTACTTGCCCCTTCCATCCCTTTTAATACATCAAAGTGATCTAAATTTAAAAGAAGAAAGAAAAACGAATAGACATAAAAGATAAGAAAAGTATTGCTTACATAGAATGATCGTGTTATTGTCGTATTTTTTCCCTTTCCCTTGTCCTTAATTTTTTACGTACAGACTAGTAAAAAGTTTAAACTAAAGATAAAAGGAAGAGTACCACCGGATTTTACAATTGTCCTGTGTCCTTTCTTTTCTTGTAAAGATGTTTGAAGGTACGAACTTTTATCTTTAGTGCGAACTATTTATCTTAGGTGGGGGTGACTGGTGACAAATACGAGAAATAGGATTTCAAGGAATAGCTCTCGGTACCAAGGGTCGGGTTTCAGAAGTCTCCTAAAAATACCCAGTCTGTCCACCCTCCGTCACCGGAAACCCCCGGTGTTCCCCCTTTTTGTCTTTCCCGTTTCTTCTCCTATTTCTCCCTTCCTGGGATGGGAAAATGTAGTTTGGTTTCAGTAAAAAAGGATGTAATGTATCCCAAAGATCCTAAACACACACACTCCTCCAAAATTCACCAAGAAAAAATTTCTGTTTCTTTTTATTAGGTGGAGTGTGGGTACGTTGGTTCTAGTTACGAGAGAGAAAGACTAAATCCAAAAGACCGATGTCGAGTCTGTAGAAGTGAAAGAAGGTGTCCGAGGTGTCTCCTTTTTGCGACTTCGTGTTACAGTCGTTCTTCATAACCTAAATAAAGGAGACAGGACTTACGTCTTGGTAATTCTACTTCTTTTGACGGGTCTCTCGACTAGATGTTCTTCGGGATTTTGTAATGACCTATTCTCTTCTCTCGGGGGAGAATGGTGACAGAGAGATGAAACAGGAGTCGGAGGAGAGATTTCTTTACCACTTGTATATAAATTTCTAAACCCCCAACTTTACCATGTTTTTATGTTCGGACAGGTATTCTTCAGATATACTTAGAGGTCGGACGTACGGACTCCTCTTGGTTGTTACACTATTTCACAATTCATATAACAAAATCTGTCCTTATTCCACTGGTCAGAGACCCGACGTTACTATTAGTGGGTCTTTACCTATAGTCAGTACATTAAATAACCACAGAAAGACGAAACACACACATTATACTATTGTCAAGAGATCAAGAAAGTACCTATGTTTATGGAATAATGAGTTTTACCCATTAATATAGAGTCTCCTTCCTCTGTCATAAAAGGTGAAGAGGACGGCCGTGAGACGGAGTATCTCGGTTGAGTTATGACTTAAACAAGTCACTCATTTCCCTATTTAGGTAGGTTCGTAGCGGTTTCGGGAGATTACTAGTCGTCCCAGGGGAAGGTGGTGAGATATTTCTCAATAAGCGAGTCAGCACATACTGAGAAACACTGGGGTACCTGACATCGGGTAGTCCGCGGAGACAGGTACCTTAGAAGGTCCGTTCTTATGACCTCACTCATCGGTAAGGGAAGAGGTCCCCTAGAAAGGTTGGGTCTCTACCTTGGGTCCAGAGGACGTGACGTCCGTCTAAGAAATGGTAGACACGGTGGTCCCTTCGGGACGGTGGTGAGATTGGGGGAGGTAGTCATAGGAGAGGTCAGAAGGTAAATTTTTATAATCTCCTTGATAATATATGATAATATATGGTCCCTAATACGGGTATGTGACCCTGAACTCTTGTCCCACAGAATCAGGAACATCCCTCTGTTTGTATATGTTTATGTTGATTCTGTGTGACACTGATCCGATAAGACCTTCGAAAGTGTTCATGTTATCTTTGTTTCTCCTTTCTTTTACATAGACAGAGTGGTTTAGTCCACCTGAAATGAACCTTCTGTCAGGACTCATTTTTCTTGAATCTAAAAGTTATATTTTATATAAATGAAGTATAAACGAAGTAAACGTTTTGTTATACGAGTTGACCCTTCCTTACACAGTAAAAGAATAGTGAATTGAAAAGACTCTGTTTGTCGACTTACTGTCTACATTCGAGGGTCGTAGATTGAACAAATCGGGTTGACTACCGAACGATTTTGGTGTCCTCTGTAAGAAAATCTTCGGTGTGGGTTTGGTGGGTTTATATAGAACTAGTACGTTCTCTCACAGAAGAGATGAGGTGACTTAACTTGTCTCGTAATTCTTGGTGTTAAACGAAGGTAGTCGGAATCTTACATACCTTTAAGGAGACTATCAAAGGACATAACACTCACGATCCCGATCATAAGTTTTTAAAATTTACACAAAAGTGTTCGTAGGATCTCCCTTTAATCCTGTCTTACGGAGTCCCCCGTGATCGATGAACACAACCACCACCACCGACTCAATTATTAACGTCCTCATTATACTAAATAAAAAGGTAAAATCGTTCACTCCTTCCGTAGCTTTCTTGTCTCTTGAACACACAAAAGAAGTCGCAAATGATACACCCTCGTTTCTTCTGTCTAACATTCTAAAAAGACTTAACCACCGAAGTCTCAACTGCAAATTCCTTTTTATATATGTGAACATCCCTTTATGAGGTTCACCGTTTGAGTCACCGGGTCCGAACCATCCTTTCTTTACGGTTCCCTGAACCTCTTTCACCGTCTTAATTCTGATTGTTTTCACTGGAGACTCCAAGGTCCGAGTCTCTATAACTTCCTCACTTTTTCGGTCTTTCGGTCACTAATATTTCACCACTTAATTTCGGAGTTTCTACCTATATCAACAGACATTACGTTTAATGATTGGTCGTTCCGACGAGTTTACCCTCCGACTTCTACTTTTCTTTACTTCCAGTACCTAAACTACTCTAGTTTCTTGACACTACTACTTACCCAGTAACCACACCCGTAGTTTTGACTGTTCTTACTACCGTCGAGAATTCAGAGGTCCTTCTCAGTTGGGTCCACTACTAAAAAGAATAACTTATAAGACTTACTAGTCCTACAATTGTCTACTCTCCTTCTTCCCCTTCGCTTCTCTACGGTTATTAAGGAGGGTTGTGGTCTCTAATTCCAAAATCATCTTATGGGTCGAAGTGACAGGAATCCCTAATCCCTATTCCTTTCTTTCAATGGTAAAAGCACTCCACTTACCTTCGACCTCAATGGTTCACACATCTCTTTACGTTTATACGATTCTCCTTCCTCGAATCTCTTCCCACTCCTGTGTTTGCGCCCTGTTCTTCCTGGTCCGACGGGATGGCCTCCCAGACTTACAATCGCCATTGAGTTCAGATGTCCGGACTCTTTGCACCCCCCTACAATGTACGGGTCGTAACGGTGAGACGGTTCCAGACAGAACCGTTACAGTGTACCATGACGGAACGTGGAACGATACAAAAGTTGAGGAGAAGAATTTCAGGTTTACTGAATGTAATTACTCAGATATTTAAACTACTGTTCGGTTTATAACTTTTACGTGCCCAGTAAACTAGAATGTTCGAAGACTTAACAATACTTGAAGAATATAGTGTATGATCCGAAAGTATTTTTGAACCCACACACTGAAGACCAGAGTTATTTTAGATAGGGACCGAGTTCAGTCTCGTATTCTCGAATGGACCCGGAACGACAAATCAGGGATCTGTCTGTCGTCACTCGTCCGGTTTATTTAGACAGAATAAAGACTTTCTTTACCCCCCTTTCTAGTGAGATCGATCACAAATATTACTTGACCTAATAAGTCTTTGTTCTTTTCTTTACCCTTCCCATACTCTCGTGCAACTGAACCTGTTCTGACCAGTACCATCTCTACCTCCTTTCATCTGCCTAAGTCATTCAAAACCCTCACTTACCGAACGACCATTTGACTTATCCTTAAACTTACGTGAAGGTCTTTAAGATGTTAATCTTTAAGCAACCCAAACGTTTGAAGAAAATATTTTTACGTTTATGTACATTCTCCGAATACTGACCCCACTCCCACATTAAATCAAACTTAATCAAGGTAGTCGAATGAAATAAGATAGTGGATCGACTTCAGTCGGTATGATTTCTCCACTCCCAAAATGAAACCCTTTCTTACAAAACGTGTTTCTTATATTAGCACACACTCTGTCTTCACCTTTCCGTCTTCGTACTTCCGTGTAAGTCTCCTGTGTCCCTCCGTCAAGTCGTAAACTCTCGTACCTCTTCTTCGTTTGAGACTACAAGAGACTTTCAGACGGACTAACGGAGTATCTCGACACAGGGGTTAAAAGAAATTATGACCCTTGGAGTAATGAGTGTAAGAACAAACTTCCTCTTGTAATGACATCTCCTTTCCTTTTTTACTTCAGTTATTTTTAAGAGTTTACCATAATTCGTAACTATTAAAGGTACAACGAAACAAATTTAATTTCGATCAGATGAACTAAGGGACTTTTATAAAGTGACCACAGTATGCTATTTGTCTTTAAAAATTTGGATCTTAAAATTTTTGTTAGTGGTTAAGGTACATTCTATTTATTGATTATGACCAACTATAAACTTTTTCAAGTTAATACAATAATTTTCTATATAAAATATAAACCATCATTTATAGACGTAAAAAATTTTCAGGTCCAAACAACTGTATGTTGTTTTCTCAATTTGAGACAAATAGTAAAAGGAAAAGGAAAAGAAAAAAATATATAAGTGTACAATGACTTGTCTACTCCGGTCTCTAGAATTTTACAAGTTTTACGATAGAAACTCATGTTCAAACCCATGTAAAGTTTAAAGTGTACTTTCGATCATGAGTCTTGCTTCTATTTTGACCTTTCTTACTCGTTATCGGTTTTGAAACCGTGTGATGATTGGTTCCGAAGAACCTACTGTATTTTCTCTTGTTTTGGTTGACTGTTGAGTTTATTTTGTCAAAGGGACCACAAAACAAAACATGAATAAAAAGTTTATATCTTTTCTTTAGAAAAATATTTTTTTACTTTGAATTATTTTTCGTTAAAGGGCCACCACACGTCACCATTTCTTAGGTGGACAGTCACGTCCTCTACGTCCTCAGTACCCAAGCTAGGGACCCAACCCTTCCAAGGAATCTCATCCTTTGCGTCGGGTGAGGTCGTAAGAACAGACCTTTTAAGATACCTGTCTCCTCAGACCTTCAGATGCCAGGTACCCCAGTGTTTCTCAGTCTGTGTTGACTCCTGCGTACGTGCGTGTGCGTTATTTTTCGTTATTTTCAGTGATCATTCTTAAACCCGGTTACTTTTTAAGACTTCGTAAACAGAAGTTTGTGTTTGTGTAATTTACCGTTCTATTTTTATTTGGAAACCCGATCGGTCATTTTTAAGGTACCTAAACACGGAAAGGTACACTCAGTGTTCAGATTATCGTCCATGTGAGATACGTCGACCCTATGCCTTGTCTGGCACAATCAGAATGTCCGACAGAAATTTGCGAGGGGATGTAGACCGAGTCTAAGACAGGACGGTGTGAACGTTCCAGGGTAAGTCTAAGTGGTCCTACTAGTAGGGACGGAAGTATCGTAGGTACAACCATGGATGACGAGTTCTATTTCGGACCGTGTCGTACAGACATACCCTTTTCCCGTGTCTCCTTAATACCTTAGAGTCTCAATAATTATTAACGGTTTACAGAATAAAAATAGCTAATTTTTTTTTTCGGACTTCACGTTTGGTCCGAAGTTTAGAACAAGGTTTAATATGTAACTAATTCGAAGTCTTGAGTTTGGACAGTCCATAAGAAAAGACTTTAGTAATACTCTGTGAAGAAGTACATAAAAAGTGTAAAAACGTAGTAAACGTTTCTCTCCGTGATTCTTAGGCAAGACTTGATAAAAAAGTTTCTATAAATACGTCGCCTATCAGAACTTTCTATGTCTACCACAGACAGAGGTCTAGTTTCTCCAAAACGGGTCATATTGTTTTTATTACCCAGAAAGACCCCGTTTCCCATCCGTGTGAGTACCTGGAATACTTGTAAGTTTGAGAGATTCGCTCCTCGAGACGAGAACTTTACGTTTGATGAATCATATGTCACAGTGGTGGATCTGGAGAAGTGAACGGGACACCCTCATCCCTAAGTGACTTGGTGACGTTTACGACTATTAGACAGACGGAGAGAACGATATTTATTATTTCAGTAAACAGAGACTGGGTCCTCAGAGGACAGAAGACGGTCGAGGATACTTTGACCGTGCGTCTGAACACTTGAACCTTCTTCCACTTAAGACTGAGAAGTGTCCAAGTCGTCTTTGTATTTTAACATCACTATTAGGTAGTGTGTTTCTCTTATTTATAACTTTCAGGACAACAACCTGAAAAGTGTAGATCCTACTGGGTCAATGGTAAAACCTTATGATACACAATCATATAATTATCATACATATATTTATACATAAGCAACAGTTTATTTTAATATATGTGTATTAAGGTACCTGATATATCAGGTACCTCAACGTTGACTCGTTGAAAGTGAAAGTATCTGTATGGACATATGAATTAAAAAATTTAATTTAGACACTTTACCCAGAGTGATAGGAGTGAAATATCGAATTTTTTTTTTGTTTTGGTTGTTGTTGAGTTTAAATTGAGTGTGTGGAATATTCACCGTCTCGATTTTTAGAGACCAAAGTTTTAGACATAAAACAGACAGAGTTTTACCGTATCTAGTGAAATCAAAATTTATTTTACTGATTTCATATATCATAATACAAATCAAAATGGTAGAAAAATTATCATGGATGAAAAATTTTATAAAAATCCATGTCCGTACTACGATAGACTAGACATAAGTTATAATTTATAAGTCATAAGTGTTGTTCATTACACAAAAAATTAGAATAAGTATAATTACAATGTAACATATGACATATAAGTATCGGTAACAGAGGTTGTATTCGATAACAAATATTTCCGATATGGTTTTTTGTCACGACATCTGGATAAGGAAATTTCGATGTATAGATTCCTTTAATAGAAGTCGATATCTTTCTATCGTAATGTCCTCTTTATTAAGGTAATTTTTCCGACATATAAGGTACTTTAATGGAACAATCAGTGTCTCTATGTATCTTTTAATGTTTGATCTATCTCACTCCTTTTCTGATATATATAGATCTTGAATATCTACTAAAGCTCTTATTCTTTACAAATTTCGTCGTTCATCTGATTTTAAAAAATTAGAATGCCTTCGTTTTGCATTTGAATCTATTCTCAACAAACCCCTTAAAAAAACTTTGACCATTAAGTATAGACCGATGTTTGTCCGAAAGTAATTATACGAAGATAAGACGATTGAGGTCACGAATAGTCAGTAAAACTTTACGTTTGTCGTTGTTTCTTTTTGTATGAAACTTTCATACATCCAAGACAAGTTTTACATTTGTTTACAAAATTTTTAACTGAATTAATTTCCTAAAGATCTATGTATAATTATTACATGACTACCCTTATTAGTCAAATGAATGCAGAGTGTTTTTGTAAAAAAATATTTTATTATAAGTGATTTCAAATGTATTTGTTTTCTTTCTCTAGTACCTCAGTCAATATTCACAGTATATTTTACTAAGGACGTATTGGTTCAAATATATAGTTAATAAATAAAATTTCTTTCACTTTCACTTCAACGAGTCAGCACAGGCTGAGAAACGCTGGGCACCTGACATCGGGTGGTTCGAGGAGACAGGTACCCTAAGAGGTCCGTTCTTATGACCTCACCCAACGGTAAAGGAAGAGGTCCCCTAGAAGGGTTGGGTCCCTAGTTTGGGTCCAGAGGGTGTGACGTCCGTCTGTGAAATTGGAGACGTGGTGGTTCATGAAATTTGCCTTTCTAATTAACGATTAAATACTGATAAAATTAGAAACCATTTACAGTTATCTTCTGCCATCAGAAATATCACCCTGTATAGTTGCACCATGTACAAACGACATCTTCGTCTTTGGGGTACCTTTTCGACTACCCAATTCTATGGTCAAAATACTAAGTTAAGTCTTTGTTTAATTAAAATTTTTGTATTAATTTTGATATACCTAAATTTATAATTGCTATATCACATTATAAAAGATCCCTGTTTGTAATTCACACAAAATTTGATCTTTAGACTCCTTGAAAAAGTAACTACTCAAAAGTTCATCCGATGTTGATGTATCCACTTCTGAGTATACGTTAGACCATAAAAGAAAGGTGAGACTATGAGATGTTCCTCCGCTCTACCAGTAAAAACAGGGTTTAAAGATTTCAACAACTCTGTTTGACTCTCTGGAGGTCCTTCGTCTTTCTTTAAACAATTCTAACCTCAGTGAATTTATATAAAAAATTTTTGGAGTTCCAAATATATTAATTCTTCATGATATTATTAACGAAAATTTTACTTCGTTGTTAATAAAACTTCTGTTTATGTGTCCTTCTTTTTCTTATAAGTAGATCTTTAAATCTTCCGTTTTGATTCTCTTTCTTAAAGTTGCAAAACACGATCAGGAATAATAGTTCCAGAAAGAGAAACCGTTTTGGAACACTAAAGATCTTCTAAACACTTCTACCGTAACTACTTGTTTCCTCGAATCATACGATTAGACTTCCGAGGAACCAACCACAGACGACTCCTTCGGATATATAGAGTGTCTAAATACGTATTCCTTTGTTTACTTTCTAATGGACCTTTAGAAGATCACTCAACTGTATTAGGAAGGAAAGACGTTTCGACTACGACATAAAGACCATTGCACAAATGGACTTTCTTTTCCCTTTGCAAGATTACTCAATTCGTAAGTATTTGTGGGTCCGTTTCTTTTATGTTTGTCGGGTGTCCCATGTCCATACTTCATAGTAGATATGGCAAGTGAGGGATAGAAGTTTAGAGACATTCAGTCGTAAGTTTACGTTTTATTATCTCACCAAATAAACTATTATTTTCTATTTTTAACGGGAATCCTTAAAAGTTTTATAAACCCTTGTAAAAAATTTTGTGTCTGTATGAAGTTACAGTACTATAACTTAGTGTCTGTAGATCACGATTACGAATTGGACAATCGTAAATGTCAAAAGTGAGTACGATTCAACGAATCAGCACAGACTGAGAAACGTTGGAGTACCTGACATCGGGCGGTCCGAAGAGACAGGTTCCCTAAGAGGTCTGTCCATATGACCTCACCCAAAGAAACGGGAGGATGTCCCCTGAGAAGGGTGGGGTCCCTAGTTTGGGTGTAGAGAATACAGAGGACGTAATCATCTACCCAACGAATGGTGATCGTGACGGATCCCTCTTCCGTTACCGTGGGGTGAGGTCATGAGAACGGACCTTTTAGGGTACCGGCCTCCTCGGACCATCCGACGTCAGGTACCCCAACGATTCTCAGTCTGTATTGACTCACTGAAGTGAAAGTGAAAAGTGAAAGTACGTAACCTCTTCCTTTACCGTTGGGTGAGGTCACAAGAACGGATCTCTTAGGGTCCCTGCCCCTTCGAACCACCCGACGGCAGATACCCAGTGTGTCCTAACCTGTGCTGACTTCGTTGAATCGTCGTCGTCGTCGTCGTCGGGATGGGTCCTCCTGGAAAAGTAAAGTACGATACAGACACGATAACACAGGATGAGAAACGCTGGGGTACTTGACCACCGAGGAGCAGGTACCCTAAAGGGTCCGTTCTTATGACCTTGACCAACGGTAAAAGAAGAGGCCGAGGAGCAGGTACCCTAAAGGGTCCGTTCTTATGACCTTGACCAACGGTAAAAGAAGAGGTCCCCTAGAAGGACTGGGTGTCCTACCTTGGGTACAGAGGACATGACGGCCGTCTAAGAAAGGGTAACGTGGTGAAAAGTGTAGTATGACTTCCCATAAATAACGAAGTTCATATTTTAGGTCAGTGCTGTTTTGAGATAAAATTGTCTTTGAACGAGAACCCTTCGAAATATTTACATCAGTACTTAAGTTTGTGTATAAAATTAAATATTTCTTTTTTATGTTTGTTTGTTAATGAGAGAAACCTTACATATCTAGTTGATCGATAAGAGTTGCCTTAGGGGGTTTCTTGTAGTTTATACCATTGTAAAGTAATTTTGATTGTCTTTCTAAGTAATATTTAATCGAACTTTTAGTCTAAGTAAAAACTGGTTTATAACTAATGAAAGTTTAATTAAGTCAGATAGGATTTTTACATGATATATTTCTCGAAGAAAGTCCGGACGGCTGGACTGACCTATTTTTTAAGTCAACGTCGACCTCTTTTCTCTTTCTTATTTTTTGTACTCAAAATCAGGGTAAAGACCACCCATTGTGTCAGTCTTGGAACTCGTATAGTGGAATGAAGAAAAAAAGTTAAAGAGGTAAACTTTTTATCTCGGAACCCAGAGATTTATGGTGAAGACGAGACTCGAAACTAGTTAAGTTGTTAAGTTGGTGTTCAACATCAAAAATTTGTTACTAAGTAAATTTCACGAAACTTTGTCAAGTAGCTAATTTTCAAAAAATTAGGAGTGTTAGAACAATTGAGATAGGCAAATAAGTCGTTTGACATTTGAAGTCGAGTCCAGTCCGTATTTAAAAAATTACGAGACCAAAAAAAAATAATAAAAAAGTTCCTAACTCATAAAAAATAAGGAGATATTGAAAATTACGTCTTTTAGAGAAGATATTTTTTTTGTTTTTAATTAAAGAGGATTATTTTGGTAAAGATTATATCAGAGTAAAATTAAAGACTCACATGTATTTTTATTATATAAATTGAGTACATATACATTTGAAAGGATAAGTCCAATCAGACACGTTTTCTGTCCAGAAGGGTTCACCACGATCACCATTTCTTGGGCGGACAATTACGTCCTCTGTACTCTACGTCCAAGTCAGGGACCCAACCCTTCTAAAGGACCTCCTCCTTTACCGTGTATGAGGTCATAAGAACGGACCTCTTAGAGTACCTGTCGTTCGAACGGCCCGATGTAAGGTATCCCAGCGTTTCTCAGTCTGTGCTGACTTCGTTGAATCATATACGTATGTTTTCTATTTATTGATCATACTGAGTCAGGTCAATGACTTAGAGATGTAAACGTTCCAAGACACAATACTTATAAAATGAAATAAAAATTAAGAAAATTTTTTAAAAAGGGTAAACCCAATAATGTCTTATAACTCGTCTCAAGGGACACGATATGTCATCCAGGAACCAATAGACAAAATTTGTCTATAACCAATAGACAAAATTTGTATCTACATATATGTACCCCGAAAGGTCCACCATAATCACCATTTCTAGGACGGACGGTTACGTCCTCTGTATTCTCTGTGCCCAAGTTAGGGACCCAACACTTGTAGGGGACCTCTTCCTTTGTTGTTGGGTGAGGTGATAAGGACGGTCCTCTTAGAATACCTGTCTCCTCGAACCACCCGATGTCAGGTGCCCCTGTGTTTGTCAACCTGTGTTGACTTCACTGAATCGTACGTACATGTACAGTTAGGGGGTTTGAGGGTCAGATAGGTAGGGGAGGGGTAGGAAGGAGAGACCAGTGGTATTAAGTTAGAGATTCAGATACTTAAACAAAGACAAAACATCTACTCAAGTAAACATAGAAATTTTGTTTTAAAAAAACGTATATTTACTATAGTATACTATGAACAGAAACAGACTGACGAAGTAAATCATACTAGTAGAGGTCCAGGTGGTAGGTATAACGACGTTTATCGTAATAAAGTTAGAAAAATTACCGGTTGATTATAAGGTGACATACACATATGGTGTAGATATGACATGATTTCGGGTCCGAAGTCGTCTTGGGTAAGAACCCTTGTATCCTGAACTCTTTTCACCTATCATATGAAATCTAAAATCCTACAGATGTAAAGAGTTTAACTTTTCACTAGTGAAAATCTCAGATTTACATCCTTTTCTTCCCAGAAGTATTTTGGGATTTTAAAAGTTAAGTCTTAAGGATTCTCTCCAACCTCCCTCCCCTGTCTGGTAACGTTTCCAGACCCCTCAGGTGGTATCTCCAAATCACCAAAATACAACAATAAAAATGGTGTGTTTTGTGTAAAGATTTAAGCTAACACTTTTCCAAATTTTCGGGTATATGAACTTGATAAAAGGAGGTAAATTCCTTCTTTTTTTTTAGTGAGTCAGCGATGACTGATTTATCTTAGAGATTACTGTCTTCCCGGTTCTTTCTCTTCGTCGTAATCGATTCATCGTCCTTTCCGACACATGTCCAGGATAAATTTTGGAGATGGGTGAAGAACTTCCCGAGTCTCTTTTACACGATGACAACGTCTACGAATGTTGTAGGAAAAATATGGTAGGACTGAAGATGTTTCACTTTCTTTCATTCACTTCAGCGAGTCAGCACAGGTTGACAAACGCTGGTGTACCTGATATCGGATGGTACGAAGAGAGACACAGGTACCCTAAAAGGTCCGTTCTCATGACCTCACCCAACAATAAAGGAAGAGGTCTCCTAGAAGGGTTAGGTCCCTAGCTTGGACCCAGAGGGTGTAACATCAGTCTACGAAATGGTACACTCGGTGGTCCCTTCAGTTGAAGATGTCTACCTTTCCTCAACGTCTCGGGACCATTTTGCTTGATGTCCTTGACTTGATTACCCGGTCTTCTTACACACATCTACGACGTTTCTGTCCCATGTCGAATGTGTCTAAAGTCTTTGTTTCCCATGAACGACACAGAATAGTCTCTCTACGAGGACGGTTACGTCCTTACGTCCTCTGGGCCCAAACTAGGGCCCCAGCCCTTCTAGGGGACCTCTTCCTTGACGGTTGGGTGAGATCATAAGAACGGACCTTTTAGAGTACCTGTCTCCTCGAACCGCCCGATGTTAGATACGTCACCGTTTCTCGACCTGGGTTGATTCACTGACTCGGACTCGTACTCGTCCTAGTTTCTCTACTGAAAAGTGTACTCTAGAACACAGTCCTACTACTTGACTCACTCCCGGTCGGTTCGTGAACGAAGTCTTTCGGTCTCGGTTCGGTTTCCTTCGTTAACGAGAGTGAAAACGTAGGGGTGGGTTACTGTACGAAGGGGACGAGAAACGAGGTTTCGTGTAGAGACCTTAATTATCTCAGCTTCGTCTACTGCACTGGGTCCGCTGTGCACTGTGCTCTTCATAGTAGAGGTGAGATGCGACCTTGGCTCGTGGTTTGATTCGTCCATTTGATTTATTTGTGTTTCTTCATTTGTGTGTGCTGTGATACCCAGAATTGTCGACACCATTTAGTTGAAATAATGTGTATAAAATTGAAGCATAATCAATTTGGATTATTACAAGAAAATATAGGATAACGAAAAATAAGAATAAAAATGTATGTAGTGTTTTATATGTTCTAAACGAAGTAATAGTTCACCCTGTATTAGTCTCTTCAAAAGTAACCCTAATCCACTGAACATATGTTACTCGAAGAGACCGAATTATGACGTTATTAATAAAAGTTGTCTTAAATAAAACCCGACCCGTTAAAATTCCCGTTCCGTTGTGACTTCTCTTCCATGTCTCTAAAGGGTATACGGGTAAGGGGAGTGGGTGTGTGTCGGAGGGGGTAGTAGTTGTAGAGGGGGTCTCTCTCTCCAATGTTGACTCTTTGGATGTACCTGTGAAGTAATGGTTGGTTTCTCCGTGAAGATTATGTATGACTAGAACATAACCCAAACTTACGAAATACATATGTACACGCACACCTAAAATATCTCTGACGACAAAAAGGACCGTGTTTTCGAAGACATAGAAAGTTTCCTAAACTTATATATACTTTGTTTACTATTATTGTGAACTCGGTGTCTTATAAAGACTCTAGTTTGACTCTCTTTCCTTTACACGTAAATTTTTATAAAGTTAGGGTCGCATGGAAGATGTTTGGATTAGACACCATTAGACAGTAAATTTAACAAAGATAATGTATGACGGTCTTCGTTTTCATTTTTTTTTTTTAGTAAGAATAAAACTCTATATAAAGTAATCATTCTCGTTATCATCTTATAATTAATATTTGTAAGTCTTTTTCCAAATAATTTTTTTTTAATTTCGGTATCATTATGGTAATTGAGTATTCCTTTCGTCTATAAACTTAAACCCAATAAATGTATTTCACATCCTTTCGTGGGTTCCTTTGAAAACGAAGACTAAAGAGTACTTGTAACTGTCACTTTGTGTACAGTGCAACATAGAATCCTTTGACAAGAAAAAGAAGTGATCTAGACATATCTATAAATGTAGAAAATAAAATAGTTTTTAGTCTAGAAGAGACTTTCGACAAACCATAATAGGTATTCCTTCTCTTAATTACCGTTCTTCTCTGGATCGATTAGTTTCTTTTTTTCAGAATAATAGTAGGTGTAGCGAGTGTACGTTAATAGTGAGGTAGTATAAATGGACTTTTACTGGATTGTTTGAAATTTTATTCTCCGAAACGTCATCAAGAATCACGAGGTTCCTGATTTGTGTCGTAGGGTCTAAGTTCCTGACACTTAAGATGTTTGTAAGTCTCAATCTTTTCTCAGAGGGACGAGAATTTTGGGATGCTGTACGGTCTCCACACTGTCTCGGGGTGAATGAATCACAATAGGGTTTCTCACCGGGAGCGAAGTAAAAATCGTAGAGTACTTGGTGGTTTGTCAAAATTCAAGGAAAATCAGAGAGGGACCGATCTCTTTGAGGACCAGTAAGTAGTGGATATTGTCTAGAATTCTAGTAAAAGTAATTCGTGAATTTAAGGTTTCGAGACTTCACCACTCATTAAGATTGTACTCGACCACTGGAAGTAAGATTCCAGTGACTGTTAGGATTGTGTATGGTTTGTCTAGACTTCGTTGAAGACAAAACTGATAAATACAAATGTATTTGTTCAGTACTAAGTGTTTTGAAGTTTAGTAAGTACGAGGTTTCACTGTCAATAGATTGTACCTAGTAAATCTTAAATACATAAGAAATTCTTATAACTAATCTGATCCCAAATTTATGTCACCGATTTATAAATAAATCTTTCCAAGCTGTCACTATGCCAATTCTCGTGTCTTCAATTTCATTCTGCCGGTCTCAAACTTAGGATCCACGAAGTAAATAATCATTCCTTCTAAATTCGTCGGAAGAATTAGAGAGAAACGAAATCAGAGAAGCATATATTTCTTACCTATATTTGTTTATGTCATTCGTGAATCTTACCATGAGTCATCCTCCGATTCCGTTCTCTGACGTTCCATCCTCATCTCTTGCCCACTTATGAAGGAATAGAAAGACCGAAGGGAGACATCCCGACACTAGACCACTACCAACGTAAGAACTGTATACATTGGGGAAGGGTGGTTAGAAGGCAAGAACAGGGACCGAGAATGATCCAAGACGATATAGTAAAAAAGATGTATGGGAAGAAGTCTAGTTCCCACCATTTTAGAATATTACATCGATCAGTGACTCACGGAGATTTAGAAAAACAAAGAGAAAAGGAAGGTTTTCGAGACATTTATCGAGAAAATAATCAAAAAGGAGTCAATTTAAGAACTCATACCGTAAACAAAGGACGACCCCCGACTGACTCTATGTGTCGTTTACAACAGTTGAAATAGGACATCGATTTTACCCTTCGACACGTTCTAAAATTACTGTCCTCATTAGTCGAATTCAGTCGTTAAACATAAAAAGTGAGACTATTGACACTCGTCATACCTAAAGTCCCCGTTTTGTAAGAACGAAACCTTTTTAGTCACTTCTCTAAAACCGTTGACAGGACCAATGTGTACCACTGACAGACTAGTCTTATTTCCATCATTCAAGCCTTTCATCCATACTATAAACTCTTGATAAATCTTCGATTTAAGGAATCATAAGCACTAACTGTCTTACGTCTACTGTATCCTCTCTTTCCTGAGTTTCCACTTCCGATTAAAGATAGAATCCTTCACTGTTTCACTAATTGGTGTGAATACTGGTCGTCGCGTCAAAACGTCTCGAAGATTTACGGTCGTGTCTTCACTTAAATGGTCTCTGTTGTTACTTAGGTAAATGAGAAGTAACTTAGACTCCACAAACACGTTGTAAATTCACCTCTACAAGTCTCTCGTCAATATGTCCTTTAGGACTTCGGACCCTTTGACGAACCTTGAAGTCTACATCTAAACCCTCAGTAGTTAATGTTTACTATCAACTTTGAAATCTCCACCATAACCCCTTGTCTCCGTAAATTTCTTACCTGTCTCCTGTCCACCGAGACTTCTTGGGTCTTTCCTGTCGGTTTCTACGTTTCTACATGTTCTTTTTCGTTTTCTTACACGAGGAGGTTCCCTCCCCGGTCTTCCTCCTTCCCCACTAGTGGTGACAGTTCACGTCTTTATGGTTTACTAGCCCCTCGAAGATATCATGAGAAATGATGACTTTCTGTAGATAACCAAACTTGTAAAAAGAGTATCCAAACAATTTCCATAGTATTTATTCATTTAAAAGGTCGTGTCACTGATCGTGTGACATTCGGAAAGCAATCAAAAAGATTTTCATAAATATTTTCAAATCTGTGTCCTCATTTATAACCTACAGTTGAAATTTTCAACTGAATTTTTGATATTTAAAACAACATTAGGTTGAATTGAAACTTTTGTAGTTTTGTTCCTTAATCATTTATTTTAGAAATGATGAACCTATTTGTTCACTGGTCGTATTCGTTTTTAGGTATGCGATAAATAAAGAAACCTCTTCCTTTGCCGTTGGGTAAGGTCATGAGAACGGACCTTTTAAGGTACCTGACTCTTCGGACTATCCGATAAAGAATCCGGTTCAGAACGTAGGATGACCCATTTTAACCTATAACTAAGCATCCTCAACTTCAACTTCCGTACATACACAGGATTCAGTGAAGTCGGCATAGACTGAGAAACACTGGGGTACCTGATATCGGGCAGTCCGAGGCAACAGATACCCTCAAAGGTCTGTTCTTATGACCTCACTCAACAGTACGACAGGAGGTCCCTTAGAAGGACTGGGTCCCTAGTTTGGGCGCAGAGAATACGGAGGACGTAACAGTCCGTCATGATGATCATGGTGGACCCTTCGGGTTTTACCACTTGCAAAACACCACTTCACATCTCCTTACCGGTAACTTTGAAAGAAGTTTCTACGTTACCGAGGTTAAAAAGTTCTGAAAAAAAAAGTTGTAATACCTGGTCCTTTATGACAACAATTTTTGGTATCCAGATAATGTCGTGATAAATGTTATCGGTCTTGTACCTTTGTTGGATTTACAGGTAGTCGTCTCGTTACCTATATCTACACCAGGTATATATGTTACCTTATAATGAGTCGGTAACGTTTCCTTGTTTTGACACAGTGAACATCTCTGTACCTACCTGGATGTCTGACGGTATGTGTGACTTGATTTAGTCTTTCTCTTTTTGTTTATGACCTATAATTGCGTGTATACACCTTAGATCCTTATAACATATCTCCTTGCGTAAACGGTTCGTCTTTATCTGTGTCTACACCTCTTGTTTTCATACCTATGGTTCCCCCTTTCCTTCTTGCCCTACTCAACCCTCACTGTATTTATGTGACGACACATATTTTATCTATTGATGACTTGTCGTGTCCTTTGAGATACGTTACGAGACACCCCTGGAGTTACCCTTCCCTTAGTATATATATATAGAGGGAGCCGAAGGGACCACCGAGTCTGCCATTTCACACGGACGTTACGTCCTCTGAACCCAAGCTAAGGACCGAACCCTTCTAGAGGACTTCTTCCTTTACCGTTAGGTGAGGTCGTGAGAACGGACCTTTTAGGGTACCTGTCTCCTCGGACTATCCGATATCAGGTGCCCCAGTGTTTCTCAGCCTGTGTTGACTCACTGAAGTGAAAGTGAAAGTGAAAGTATATATATAGATATCGACTGAGTGAAACGACATGTAATCTTTAAAGTTATGTTGTAACATTCCGTTAATATAACATTATTTATTATTTTTTCCTTTTTGTAATTTAAATTTTATTCATTTATACCAGTATCCTTTGAGTTTTTTTAAGGATATCCAGACTATTCTAAACAAGTGAAAAACTTTTTCTTACAAATGGAAAACTACATTTAAATTAACCGTGTACAGAAGGAAACTATACGTCCCAAAAGGTGGTCCACAGGATCTTCTCTCCGTTTATTCGTCTAGGGTTCTCAGGTTTAATGGATTATCGTTTTCTCGTACCTTTTTGTTTGTGAAATAGTCTAAACATTTCCGTGGTAAATGCAGAAGTCTGATTTCTTACACTTGTGTTCATTGTTACTAAGACTTATATGAATTTTCTGTAATAAGTTTCATTGATTTTAAGTTGAAAAGATTAATTCGTCTTGAATGTGAAAGTAAAACATAGAATCCCTTTTAGTTACTAGACTTCAATATTAATCTTACAAAGTTCAGTGATTAAAATATTTAAATATTTCAGAGTTAACCTTTAACCTTCCTTTCTTCTAATATTTCATAAAAATTCCCTACTTCCTCAACATTTAGTTTATTGTTCTTCGGTTTTGTGCCTTATAAAACAAGACCCGGAGACATAATGGTAATTAAAAGTATCCAGAATTTTTATTTTTTTAAAAAAATTCTAACAAAAGATGAAAAAATATTAAAATAAATAAACAAATAAAATAAAAACTGACGCGACCCAGAAGCACCGACACACTCGAAAAGAGATCAACGTCGTTCATCCCCGATGAGAGCTCAACGTCACACGACCGAAGAGTAACGACACTGAAGAGAACACCCCGTGTCCGAGACCCCGTGCACTCGAAGTCATCAACGTCGTGTACCCGAGTCGTCAACACCGAAGGTCCGAGATTTCGTGTCCGAGTCATCAACACCAAATACTTGAATTAACGAGACGTCGTACTCCTTAGAAGGGTCTCGTCCCTAACTTGGATACAGAGGACGTGACCGTTCGTCTATCTAAGAAATGGTGACTCAGTGGTCCCTTCGGGGGGTTTTATGAAACTAGTTAAAAAAATGTTTATTTTTCAACCCGATTCATCCTTTATTTTAAGTTACTTTTTAAATTCTGTCCAAAAAAAGTTTTTGTTTAAATACAAGATCAATATCAGTCGTTTCGACTGAAATTTTATGTCTCATATTGTGTCTGATTTCGTTTACTATAAAATCGATAGAGTGGTTCTTGTTTCAAGAAACGGTCATCTAGTATCAATGAACGGTTTTATTAGAGACGTCTTATGTAAGAACGTATTACGAATCTGAAAATTTTTAATTGTATATACACCGATCTACCCAAATAAAAGGGATTAAGAAAAACTAGATAAATGTATTTAAACACAGTCGTATGGGGACGTATATTAACTACGAATCTTTGTAAACAATATACTTACTTACTTTTTCATCGATTACTGTCCTCATCATTTGTGTAATGAAGTCTCTTTTATATCTTTATAGATAGAGTTTTTTTAAATTTTTTTTTTGTTTTGTCTTTTTCTTGGAATTCATTATGAGTTTTCTTAACCATGATGAACCCTTTAAAGAGGTAAAATCTACCTTTAAGTCGACTCTTTTACTCCGTTAAAGACATGTGTACCGTAGAAAACAACTAATTAGGATTCTATTTACTAGGAAGTTCATTGTAAATCATAAACAATCATAAATACGGTCGGGAGTGTTCAGTGAAGGACATAACAATCATCGAAGTTTTTCGATCCTTTATAAGTTCCGGTAGAATTTTTACAGGATCTTAAAGATTAAACTATCGGATTACGGAAGTTTCTTCTCGGTATGACCCCCCTTTTTCCAACTACTTCTTCTTACTAGATACTACTAATCCTTGCTTTAAAGTGACAAGTGATGAGTTCAGGAAAAGGGAAACTGTCCAGGACACGCCAGACTCGATAACCAGATATCGACAGGACAACGATCTGCCCTTTGGAGAGACGGGTTGGTCTCCTAGGTCCGTTGACTTGAGTTCAATTGTAGACTCGAAAGTAGGCTCTCGAAGAGACGAACGAACTACATAGAGTTTTACGACCTCCTATCGTGTCATCAAGTTGTCTAGTTCCTCTTTACTACGACCACTACCCCCCGACCCTCTTTAGAGTAGGTCATTATCGGTAGTCCGGAGTCTACAGTTCCCCGAGGGGACAGGGTACGTAGGAGTGAAACTTCCTTTGATGTTTATCTAAACGTATCAGTTTTGGATTATGAGATACTGCTAGGGTTTTAAAATAAAATTTACACGTAGGCCGTAAAAGTCGGTTTTGGTAAATTATACCTAAGTTGTCCCTTTTGTGTCTCTGATAAAAGTAAACGATAACGAAAATCGGGTTCTTTGATTTTGTGATCTTCTTAGGACGACAGTATTATGTGTGTTGATTTATAAAATTTTTCTATTCTTATTCGTCTCTCCCTTCTTAAAGTATAATACCTGATGTGACAAACCCACAATTTTAGTCTTATACGAAACATAAGGAGATTCAGACTTCGTACGGGGAGAAGTGATGGGTTCCGTATGTGTGTTAAAGATCTCAACTATCTTTATGTATAAATTCAGTATTTACAAACTTTGACCTCTGAGCAAATTTATTAAGTTTCGTAAGTTAAATGATTCTTGGAGAAGACTCGGTTTGTGACATGATCTTTATACTTTCAGTTATCGTTTTGTTTTCCCGTCTGTCAGTGACGGGAATCGTTAGACATTCTCTAGATTTGTAGTCTTCCTTAAATCCGATAAAGTACTTCGTAGTGTGTTAAAGAACTGTAAGTATTACGATGGGGAGTAGAGAGTTTTTATAAATTAATTATAAAATTCTATTTTCAATTATAAAGTTTCGGTGAAATATCATGTAGTTAAAGGAGAATTTTACTTCCTTTGATATTGAGTTTTAAAATTCACTAGAGAAGTATACCAAGAACGGATTAAGAACGGTGGTACTAGACTTTTTTACGACTAACAAAGGTGAGTTTTAAGAATAACAATAAAATAACAATGAGATCGAGATAAAGGATCAATTGAAAAGGACAATTTCATCTGGACAAGTGGAAGAGAAGTAAAGATTGAGAGAAGTTCAGCCGAGGAGAGGGACTGAGGGTGTCGGGAAAAAATTTCTTTTCCGTAATAAACAAAGTACTCACCACGATACATAAGTTCGAACCAAAGTCTTTTTATGGGGTTTCGGTACGACTTTAGACCTTTGACACGTCTCTTTTAGTGTGAGTCAGCACTTTATTTAGTGTAAGTCTTCAGTCGGAACCTCATAGAACCTATGTTTAGATACGGGGTTGTTCTGATCTTCATACTCACAAATCACCTGTTACGGACGTACCTGTCGTCTCTGACGTCTGTGTGCCCCCTCATGGTCGACGTATACCCCAAACAAACCGAACGTGGTACAAACAAACCCAAAATTAAAATTCGTGAACGGTTTTACGTTTACAGTCGTGTTCAGTGTATTTTTGGGTCTAAAGTCGAAAGTGAACGTTTGAATCTTCAAAACCCAAGTATAGGGTGTTCCGTTGGTGACTGTCAACTCCCGTCGAAAGGTGTAAAAGACATCAACTGATATCACAAGGACGGACCAGGGTGGAAACGGACCCGAAAAACGGAAATCATCATCGTTTGTCAGGAATCTTGACCAACCACATTTTGTGACCACACAGTCAAAAGGTACTTAGCAAGAAACTCGTTCAACTACAAGGTCGAAAATTGCTTAATCCGAACAAGTAATCATTTACCCAAAACAACTCTACTGACATACGTTCAACCATAAACGAGTCAACCAGAAACTTCCTACAGACTTGTATGGGAAACTAAAGGTAAAAACCGGTACGAAAAGGTGTTCCAACTCATTCCAGTGAAGTTAAGGTTTCTGTAAACCAACAAGTACGATTTCAACCGTTCCCGAATTCACACCGGAGAATCTCAGAAGAAAGAGATTCTTCGGACCCCCTTTTTTTTCAGTTCTGACGGGGTTTCGATAGAAAAAGGGTATACAGAAAAACCAACCTAACAATTTCACCCGGTCCAGGGTGAGGATCCACCTGGACGGAAGTAAAGAAAGAACAAGTGTGAGAAAAACCTAAGAGAGGTGTTAGTGACACAGAACCCGACAACGGTGTCAATATTCACCAGGTTCTGTCCGAGAAAGATCTGTGACTCCGTTCATAAAAACCACAACCAGAATGAACTATACAAAGAAGACGGAGGGCTTACAACTGTAATCAAATTCTCGACTCTTCAGTCTACACTTAACAACGATATGCGTCTTTTATTGTGTTGTAACATTTCGTTGATATGAGATTATTTTTCATTAAAATTTTTTTCTAAACCTAACTCCTTTTCTGTCCGTTACGTCTAGGACCGGTTAAACCTACTACCGAAGAATCCAAAAGGACCGTGTCCCTTTCTACTGGAAATACACTGAGTCGGATTGGTTTACGGTTCCGGTGTGGTATTTGTTCCTTCTTATCGTTATCATCACCATTACTTAGTTCTCGTTTATCAAGAACTCATGAATATCATATGGTCCATGACAAGGTTCATAAACGTAATTACTTAAATACGATGTGTTATGGGACGATCCATATATATAAAAAAGAAAAAAGTCATATCTTTCCAATTTATTGAACGGGTTCCAGTCGGTAGATCAAGTCCCACCCTTCTCTTAAACGTATATCCTTCGGATCGAGGTCTTTGGGACAAACACTAGTAATGTAGTAATAACGAAGGTTTTTTTTTTTTTTTTTGACCTTCCGTTCTTTCTGTAGATCGAAAACTGCGGAATATATGTAATTGAATACGTCTTGAAGCTTGTTGTGACACCTCATCTTTGTTAATAATGTATATGAAATGTTTTCTTCCTTGTTTCTCCTTGATAAATCGAAACCACAAAAGAGTCAATAACCATAAAAAGTAAACCCTAGTACCTCTTTTTTTATTTTTCTGGTATTGTTCATATTGAGTCCATAAGGATCTTAGAGTGGGTCGTTATCGTAGGATTGTGTAATAATCACTATGGTAACTATTGACTTCATTGTCTTTATGATTATATATTTTCTAGAGAGGGTTGACGTTTACCTGACCCCTTGTTATTTATAATTGATCCAAAGGTGGATGAAAACTTTTCTTTAGAGATCTTCAAAGAGTCTACAAAACTACCAACATTATGAAAGAAAGGGAAAAGACAGTGTTTCTTTGGTCTCGTCCCGATCGAGGCTCTAGTCCGATCGGTTCGGGAATTCTGTCTAGTGTCCTGTACCAAGATCCCTTTGTTCTACACCTACAAGTAAGAGGTGGAGTTTTAATGTTTTTGTACTTATTAGATATCCTAAGAAGGGGGTTTGATACCTTGTGATAACAAGTAATAGTACGGAGGTGTCGTAACTGAGACCTTCGTTACTTTGAGGTATCTATTAAAATCTTCCGCTGCAGTCCAAGGTCTACATAATTAAGTCTGTATTATACCACCGCGACTAACTCAAAAATAGGAAGAGACTCGACAAGAGACCTTGTTGGATTACAGAGTTATATTTTTATTCTCGATAAAAACTTCCAAAAACAAGAGTGAAAAAAAATTAGTTCGTAGACGGGATTCCTGACTCCGACGGAAATGTTATAAGGTCAAAGAGTGTCTGGCCGACGGTACATTTCGTTTGTTAGTAAAGGACCGAGAGTTTACTGGAGGATTAACTATTTCAGACGACCTAGTCATTAAGTTAGGTCTCTTGTGGTCTCGCGAGACTCTATCGTAGTAAGGATATTCACGACAAATAAGAGTTCCTTACTGTTCAGATGAGGACGAAATAAAAAGAGATATTATAGTAGTAGTAGGTTGTATAATATATGAAGAACAGATAAACAAATAACAGACAGAGAGAGGTAAACTTACACTCGAAGTACTCCCAACTTGACCCAGATAAAATAAGTGACGACATAAGAGTCATAGATATTGTCACCGACCTTCAATTCTTCATAAACGATGGACAAACGATTTGTACATTTACTTACTCGTTGACTTACACTAGTCAACGATTTCACTTTCACTTCACCGAGTCAGTGCAGGCTGAGAAACGCTAGGGCACCTGACATCGGGTGGTCCGAGGAGACAGGTACCCTAAGAGGTCCGTTCTTATGATCTCACCCAACGGTAAAGGACGAGGTCCCCTAGAAGGGTCCCTAACTTGGGTCCAGATTTTAAGTATAGAATCCTATAACTTTATAAAAACATTTTTAATTTTTACCTACTTATTATTTTTTTTATAATCTCATCAAAAATTTTTTCCTGTATTTATATGTAAAATAAAGAATCATTCTTACTTCCTCTCTTCATGTATTCTTGTTTCCATCGATAAGTAACGTAAATTTCTTTTTCATACTTTTGATTATCTTTTAAAGTTCACGAAATGAATAATCTTTGAAAAGACACTTGTGTATGTGATATAACTTCGTCTTTTCTGAATATTATATACTGAACCTTTTATTTGAACAGATCCTTGAGAATTCTATGTATCGGAATTTTCGTTCAGAGTAAATGAATAAGATAATTATGATAATATAAGGGATTCCTATGTTTTCGTACTACGGGATTTTAAACAATAAAGGTACACTTTATGATTTTTTCGAATTAAAATTTTATTATCTATTATAAGGAAGTATTGTTACTAAAATTTTATATATTATAAGGAAATACTATATTGTTAATAATTTACTATATATTATAAGTAAATATATAATAATACATTATATAAATATATAATATACATAATATATAAGGAGATATTGTATTGTACTCCTGTAAAGTATATAAGTGACAAGGTTAAAATATGGGAAAAGAATTCTAAGAATAAGTACGAGTCAGAGAGTCCCACCGAGTCTACCATTTATTCTAAGAATGACGTATTTTTCAGAAGGAAAGAGACATAGGAAGGAAATGGTCTTAATCATCTATCAAATATAAGTACTTATGAATAATTGAACAACTATTATTTAACCTGACATACAAACTAAGATGGTGTTCTAACAAACTCATATTTTGTCGACAAGGACTTAGTTGAACGTAATTGGTCAAGGGAATTGACATAAGAAGTATACTACCTAGATGTCTTGTCATTGTGTCGTGAGTATTAAGTACCGAAATGAAATTCCTGTTGTTTGTAAGTTCAACAACATAGATTGTGACTAATATCATCTATGAATGATCTACAAATAACCTAAAATATAAAGTTAAAAGTCTTAAATAAAATTTTCGTTAGGAATATAACTTTGAAGTCTAAAAGTTACATAATATATTGTACCAGAGTTTTAGATTAATTCAAACCAAAGAACGGGGTTCTTAGACCAGTACCTAAAAACGAACAATACGGAGACCGAGGAATAGGAAATTTCTCGACTACTACTTTTGAAGACACAAAGTGGTCTCTCTTTAAGATTTGGTAAGAGAGGGAACTACAAGATTTAGGTGTGATCTCTATTTTAAAAGGGTAGGATTACAAATAGGTGAAAGACGGGATTGTCTCCAAACCTCTAACAAAGACTCTTCTCAAAACTCGAGGACTTTAAGAAGATAAGTGGATGAGTGATCGAGTTTCTCCGTTGTAAAATTCGAAAACGTTTTCAATTTTCTGAGGACGAGATTTCTTTGAAAAGTAATTCTTCTCGTAATTTTTTTTATCTAGACAAATAAGTATACTTTATTTGGACTCTTTACAAATGAAATCCTCCGAACGACTTCAAAGGAAGGTGTTCAAAAATTTTCACTGAAATAAAAGTATTTCTATAAGTACGATGAAAACGTCAGAAGATAACTTTATATTGACTGATCTACACACACGGACACACAAATTTCAAAATGACGAAATTTCTGATAACAACCAGACACTCTTTTCAGAATAATAACGTAAAATGGTTTAAAGACTTTCAGACCTTAAGAGTGGTTGAATCCGTTGGAATTTTATTTACTTGAGACGTCGTTAAATTTTTAGTCTGACATGGAGAGTGGGTCCATAGGCAAAGATTATGGTAAGAGGTTATTCTTCTTTAGTCCCCAGAAACCTCTATACCGACTAAGTTCTCGACCTCTTCAATTCATATATTCTACTCAGATCCCGTGGTGTCAGGATCTTTTACTTCTGTTCGAATTTTGGTTTGGTCGTTTATTTATTTGTTTTCGTTACTGCCTCCATATAATTTCTCCGTACCCTCGGTCACCAGTTTTGACCCTGTTAAACTCTTTTTTTATTCATTATAACCTAATATTGGGTTTCATATTCTATTTATAGGTGATCAGGTATGCCTGCATTTGTTTAATAACTTATTTTTTTGTTTACTCCTCCTTCTCTGTTTAGAAACCACACCTTTTTGTGGTTTATTAAAGGTATCGATGATGTTTGAGTTCCTCCATCTAGTGTTGAAAGATCAGGAAGTCGAACTCAACACGTGTTCTTGTGGGAAGGTTTCTCAGAGCATATCTTTTCCCCTTATTTTTTTATTAAACGTCACTTTTTTGGACTGTTTGTGATGGAGTCAATCCACTAATTCCAAGTATAACTGTCACTCTTCATTACATATCAGGTAGGGTAAGGAAACTTTGATATACTCTCCTTACTACGAAATGGAGACACCAGAATGAGGGGGTTTGGTATTGGGTCTGATTAGTCTTTTGTGGGTCCGTATAGGGTCAAGTCAAGTCAAGTCAGCGAGTCAGCACAGGCTGAGAAACTCTGGGGTACTTAGCGTCGTACGGTCCGGAGGGACAGGTAGTGGTTGAGGGCCTCAAGTGAGTCTGAGTGCAGGTAGCTGAGTCACTACGGTAGGTCCGTAGAGTAGAGTCAGCAGGGGAAGAGGAGGACGGGGGTTAGGGATGGTCGTAGTCTCAGAAAAGGTTACTCAGTTGAGAAGCGTACTCCACCGGTTTGATGACCTCAAAGTCGAAATCGTAGTAAGGAAGGTTTCTTTAGGGTCCCGACTAGAGGAAGTCTTAGCTAATCAACCTAGAGGAACGTCAGGTTCCCTGAGAGTTCTCAGAAGAGGTTGTGGTGTCAAGTTTTCGTAGATAAGAAGTCACGAGTCGGAAGAAGTGTCAGGTTTAGAGTGTAGGTATGTACTGGTGTCCTTTTTGGTATCGGAACTGATCTGCCTGTAATCAGTCGCTTCATTACCGAGACGAAAACTTATACGATAGATCCAACCAGTATTGAAAAGGAGGTTCCTAATTCGTAGAAAATTAAAGTACCGACGTCAGTGGTAGACGTCACTAAAACCTCGGGTTTTTTTATTTCAGACTGTGACAAAGGTGACAAAGGGGTAGATAAAGGGTACCTCACTACCCTGGTCTACGGTACTAGAAGCAAAAGACTTACAACTCGAAATTCGGTTGAAAAAGTGAGAGGTGAAAGTGAAAGTAGTTCTCCGAGAAATCAAGAAGTAACGAACGACGGTATTCCCACCATAGTAGACGTATAGACTCCAATAACTATAAAGAGGGTCGTCAGAACTAAGGTCGAACACAAAGAAGGTCAGGTCGCAAAGAGTACTACATGAGACGTATCTTCAATTTATTCGTCCCACTGTTATATGTCGGAACTGTATGAGGAAAAGGATAAACTTTGGTCAGACAACGAAGTACAGGTCAAGATTGACAACGAAGGACTGGACGTATGTCTAAAGAGTTCTCCGTCCACTCCACCAGACCATAAGGGTAGAGAAAGTCTTAAAACGTGTCAAATAACACTAGGTGTGTCAGTTTCCGAAACCGTATCAATTATCTCGTCTTTATCTACAAAAAGACGTTGAGAGAACGAAAAAACTACTGGGTCGCCTACAACCGTTAAACTAGAGACCAAGGAGACGGAAAAGATTTTAGTCGAACTTGTAGTCCTTCAAGTACCAAGTGTTTAACGACTTCGGACCGAACCTCTTAAAACTCGTAATGAAATGATCATGCATTCTACTCACGTTAACACGCCATCAAACTCTTAAGAAACCGTAACGGAAAGAAACCCTAACCTTACCTTTGACTGGAAAAGGTCAGGACACCGGTGACGACTCAAAAGGTTTAAACGACCGTATGACTTACGTCGTGAAAGTGTCGTAGTAGAAAGTCCTAAACTTTGTCGAGTTGACCTTAAGGTAGTGGAGGTGATCGAAACAAGTATCACTACGAAAGATTCCGGGTGAACTGAAGTGTAAGGTCGTACAGACCGAGATCTACTCACTAGTGTGATAGTACTAATAGACCCAGTACTTCTAGAAAAAACATGTCAAGAAGACACATAAGAACGGTGGAGAAGAATTATAGAAGACGAAGACAATCCAGGTATGGTAAAGACAGGAAATGACTCGGGTAGAAAAGTACTTTACAAGGGAACCATAGAGATTAAAAGAACTTCTCTAGAGATCAGAAAGGGTAAGACAAGAAAAGGAGATAAAGAAACGTAACTAGCGACTTCTTCCGAAAGAATAGAGAAGAACGATAAGAAACTTTGAGACGTAAGTCTACGAATATAGAAAGGAAAAGAGGAAACGAAAAACGGAGAGAAGAAAAGTGTCGATAAACGTTCCGGAGGAGTCTGTCGATAAAACGAAAAAATGTAAAGAAAAGGTACCCCTACCAGAACTAGGGACAGAGGACATGTTACAGTGTTTGGAGTAAGGTATCAAGTAGTCCGTGAGATAGATAGTCTAGATCCGGGAATTTAGACAAAGAGTGAAGGTGACATATTAGTATTCCCTAAACTAAATCCAGTATGGACTTACCAGATCGTCAGAAGGGATGAAAGAAGTTAAATTCAAACTTAAACCATTATTCCTCAAGTACTAGACTCGGTATCAGTCGAGGACCAGAATAAAAACAACTGACATATCTCGAAGAGGTAAAAACCGACGTTTCTTATATTAGTTAGACTAAAGCTTCAACTGGTAGACCACTACAGGTACACATCTCAGAAGAGAACACAACAACCTTCTCCCACAAACGATACTGGTCACGTAAAAGAACCGTTTTGAGATAATCAGAAACGGGACGAAGTAGGACGTAAGGTTCCGGTTTAAACGGACAATGAGGTCCACAAAGAACAAAAGGATGAAAACGTAAGGTCACGGGATATTACTTTTCCTGTAGAAAAACCCCACAATCAAGATTTTCCAGAACATCCAGAAGTATCTTGGCAAGTTGAAGTCGAAGAAGTCGTAATGACCAACCCCGTATCTGAACCTAATGACACTATAACTTATCAAACGGAACCTTTGCTTTTCTCTAGTAGACAGGAAAAACTCTAATGTAGGTTCATGACGTAAAGCCTGAGAAAACAACTGGTACTACCGATGAGGTAAAGAAGACTCCCTAAGGACGGGTGTCATCATCTACATTACCAGTAGACTCAATTTAAGTGGGTAAGGTCAGGTAAAATCGAGCGCCTAAGGATCTTACAGCTGCAAGTGAGAACGGTAGAGAACAAACTGGTGAAGGTTAAACGGAACTAAGTACCTGGACTGTCAGGTCCAAGGATCCGTTATAACGAGAAATGTCGTAACCTGGAACGAAGATAGTGGTCAGAGTAGGTGTCGACCCATAACAAAAACGAAACCGAGGTAGGGAAGTAAGAAAGACCTCAATAAAGAGGTGACTAGAGGTCGTCGCACAACCCGTGGATGACTGGACCCCTCAAGGAGAAAGTCATAGGATAGTAAAAAGGAAAAGTATAACAAGTACCTCAGGAGTTACGTTCTTATGACTTCACCAAACGGTAAGGGAAGAGGTCACCTGATGTAAGACAGTCTGGAGAGGTGGTACTGGGCGGACAGAACCCAACGGGGTGCCCGTATCGAATCAAAGTAACTCAATCTGTTCCGACACCAGGATCACACTAATTTAACTGATCAAAAGATCAGTTTTGTATACTGACCAAGAGTTTGACGGTTCCAGTAGTTGTTCTTTCTTTCAGAGTCTTTGTCAGTGTCGGTTCTCTTCGGATTCCTTTGTCTTGCTGATTTACGTTATATAGAACCTACCCTAAAAACTTGTCTTTTTCCTATAATCCATTTTTACAAATTTTTAGACTTACTTCATACCTGAAATCGACAAACAAAATAAAACAAAACAAAAATTCAGTCTTATTTATATGAGACGTCTCTTTTATTCTACTACTGACAATTCATAAACACCGACATCGATCTGTGTATAATTAATATATAGAGTAATGCATAGAATATACATCGGGTCCACCGCGATCACCATTTCTCGTACAGACGGTTACGTCCTCTACATTCTCTGTGACCAAGCTAGGAACCTAACCCTTCTAGGGGATCTCCTCCTTTACCGTTGGGTGAGGTCATAAGAATGGACCCTTTATGGTATCTGTCTCCTCGGGCCACCCGACGTCAGGTACCCCAGTGTTTCTCCATCCGTGCTAACTCGTGTGTAAAATATGATTTTTACAGCATAATGTTTTGGTTAGACGTGATGTTACGTCTTTCACTTTTTATTAATGAGAGAGGTTCTACCTAAGAGACTATTATTAAGTTTACCATAAATTTTATGTTTCCGGACTCTTTGTATAGTTCAAGTTCCGAACTCTGGGAGGAGTGATGTACGTCGAGGGGGTTAAAAATCGGAAAGAAAAGTGAACAATGGTAAAAAGAGATTTGGGTTTGAGGAACCAACGAAAATTAATGTAAGTAACGAAATCGATATCGAAGGGACGGTGACTAAGAGTTTAAATGTAAAGAGTTGAAAAGAATACAAAGTCTAAAGGTCAATGAAGGATGTTGTCTACGGGACGCCTTGCGTAGTCTTGGACATTAGAGGACGGTTTTTTGACAGTCCGGAAGGTGAAAACAATGGTAGTTTCCACATCGGTGGAAGAGAGGGAGTTCGACCTTTCGTAATGTAGTAGAAGTTGGATTTGATCAGAGGGTGACGTGAACGGTAGCTAAAGGTTAAGGGTAAGTCAGACTTAATCTTAAAGAATTTATAAAGGACTGGAAAGGTTTAGGATAGTGTCAGAGATTCTAAAGAGACTCTTCGGAGGATTAATGACCGGGACGAAGATTAAGAAAAGGGACGTGACTAGGTAGAAGGAAGGGATCCCGGTGCTAATAGGAGACTTTTGTCTCTACAATAATAGCGGTCGTGTTATGTCTAGTTCAAGAAGTCGTTCCGTTCCCTCTAGGAAGGGTGACCGAGGTTGGATCAGGAGATCGGGAAAGGGAGTTTCGTCGTGGGGTTGGGGGTGAAGGAGAATCGGTGTACCTGGGAATAACCAGGGACTCTGAGGTATGTGAACATCTGGACACACGGGAACGGATCTCGAGTAAGACCACTTACGAGAACGGAGGTTTTAGACGAACTCTTTAGTAACAGTGTATGGATCACAAGGTGAACACTGTAGAACTAGGGGTGTAAGTCCTACCCAGTGAAGGAAATGACAAGAGAGTCTTACAAAATAAAGAAAATAAGTATGATGAAAGATAACATAGACCCAAATCAACGATTCAGCACGGGATGAGAAACGCTGGGGTACCTGACATCGGACGGTCCGAGAAGACAAGTTCCCTAAGAGGTCTGTTCTTATGACCTCACCCAACGGTAAAGGCGGAGGTCTCCTAGTAGGGCTAGGTCCTTATCTTGGGTTCAGATGACGTAACGTCCATCTAACATAACATGTAATGTCAATTTATACCTGTAGAAAGGGTGAGTTTTTACCAGAAACCTAGAAATTGTAAAAGTATATGACTTTCGAACAATCTTTACTTTCTAAAGTCAGGAGTTAAACACACACACACATGTACACACACGTGCGAGCGATTCAGAGAAGTCAGCACAGGTCGAGAAACGCTAGGGTACCTGACATCGGGTGGTCCGAGGTGACAGGTACCCCAAGAGGTCTGATCTTATGACCTCACCCAACGGTACGGGAGGTCCCCTTGAAGGGCTGGATCCCTACCTTAGGCAAAGAGGACACCGAAAACGTGACGTCGGTCTAAGAAATGTCGACTCGGCGGTCCCTTCGGGGACCTAGACATTGTAAAAGTATATGACTTTCGCACAATCTTTACTTTCTAAAGTCAGGAGTTCAATCTGGAGTGGTTTAGTTTAAACACTTATTGTTACAGGGGTCCACTAGTATGTGTGTTTACTCAAACTCTTTGTGACTATATGTGGATATGGAGACGGGACTTCAAGGATCTTTGTAGAATGGAAGTATTACGAGAGAGAGGTTGGTGTGGTTAAAATCTCAAAATGTATTTATTGACACGTAATGTATTTAGTACAAATCATAGTTATAATTCTATAAGACTACGGACCGATACTACAGGACCAGTATTAGGAACAATACTCTCACTGTGAAATTTGACCCAAGAAGTCAGAAAACCCGAGACCCCCTCTCCCTCTCCCACCCTACTAAACCCTCTTACCGTGACTTTGCATATTATTTATAGTATATTCTTTGCTTAGTGGTCAGATCCAAGCTACGTCCTATGTCCTACGAACCCCGACCACGTGACCCTACTGGGTCTCTCTACCATACCCCTCCCTCCACCCTCTCCCCAAGTCCTAAACCTTGTGCACATGTGGGTACCGTCTAAGTACAACTACATACCGTTTTGGTTATGTCATAACATTTCATTTTATTTATTTATTTTTATTATTTGACGCAAGAAAATAATGAACTCAAGAACTGTACTCAAAGACTATCTGTGAGAAATGTGACTTAAGGTGTCATGTCATGTCCTCCAAAATCACATATTAGTCGTTCCACGGTGAAGTAAATTGGTTTATAATAAGGAAGAAGGACAAAATAATTTTCAGTAAAAGGTACTAAAGAAAGTTTACGTCGCTTATTTTGGATTAGTATAGATTAAACTGAGACATATTATTACGTGACCCTTGACACTCGTTAGACTCTCCCTCCATCCTCAGTGACTAAATTTTAAAATAAGATTCTTATTAAGGTGTGATTAAGTCGTGTCTACTCTTGATTCCGAACTGTTTTATATCAAGTGATCGTACTCTTTTTCCTAGTCAAGATAGTTACCGAATAATGAATTACGGCGTTTGTAAAATTCCAATGTGTCGAGAATAAGTATTTCGTAATAAAAGTTATTAGAAACTTCTAAATGAATTTTGTTATTATTATAAAGGTACTCTATAAATACTTCGTTCAGAATAGAAGATAAAAGTTTGATTCGTTATCCATTAGATTACGCGAATAAGTTCCAGTAAGGTTTTTCGTCTACACTCCTTATTTTGAGTCTGGGGGATCTTTATTATTATGGTCATAACCACCCTATAATACTTGTAAATTACTTAAGTATAAACATTGTACGAATCTTGTCACGGAACATGAACTATTCGAAATGTATTCATAAACCCCATTTACTTATCTGTCCACCCATCCTCCATTCTATGTCCGTCTATTTAAACTCTAGAGTCACTATTATTCGGAACGTCGAATAATAAGTCCCGAAGACTAATCTCGCTATATTCTCAGTAAATCTTTTGTGTCTTTTATTAGAGAGAGTTGAGACACAGTGAGGAAGTGCGAAGCGATTATCCGGAAGTATGGTATCCTCCTTACATGCAATCGAGTGGTCTATGGGTGAGTAACAACCAAAACGAGATTTCGTTCTCTCCTGGAGTAGTTATACTCCGGAGTCGATTTTAAGTATGTGCAATAGATCTTGACCCTAGACGTCAAAAGAGAGTGACCGTCATGCTCACGTAAACGATTTTATACACTGCAGAAACTCGGGACTTTGACGACTACTTCTTTCCATGAACAGTATTCACTCATCGTTGCTCAGGGTACGCCATCCACATTGGACTGATCCATCCGGTGGGACACCCCGGGATTTTACCCACAAAGTCCATTCGTCCCGGAGCCATTCCCATTTGTCCCGATAACCGATTTTGTGTACAGTAGGTGACGTGCTAAAAACATTTTAACCGGGACGAGGGTCCTCGGTTTCCCCATAGTCTTCACAGAGGACCCCGATTATTAACACAGTAGATACTCTACTTCTTGTAAATTGGGTTATACTTTGATACGGTTCATGAAAATTTCACATAACAAGGATACGTAGATTCTTCGTATAAAAAAGGTGTATAAAATTATCTTAAGACCTTTTAGTCTTAAAAGGAGATTAGAATAGTATAATGAAAAGGTGGGGAGGTTTCTAAGAAGTATGTATTAACGGATAAAAAGATTAATAAATAATGAGTTTTTAACATTAGATTAAAGCGAGTAAAACCAATAGGAATAAACTTCGTAGAAGAAAAAGAAACTGTTACAATTAAAATTAGATAATAGAAGACTACGAAATTGAAGATAGTATATCTAAGGGTTCTTATTATAATGACCGAATTTTTAATATTCATAAAATTGACAATATCTACAAGGTCTAACGAAAGGTTTTTTTCTCATGTTATAAAGAGTAAAGATGTGAGTTACATACTTTCGAAAGGAACCTTATAAGTGGTCGTCATCCACTATAATGGTTTAAACTTTAAACGGTCAGGACACTGACATTACACTATACGATATGAAATTTACCAGAAAGACATTGAAACACTTAAAGTATAAAAAAGAAGAAATAAAACGGTAAATCTACACTTTTATGTTTGACGAATAAGTATAGGAAGTATATTTTTTTCTAAACGTTTATTTTTAATTTAAATTTTTCTGTCGTAAATTTTTTATCTTTAACAAAATTTAACTATATATTCATTTTGAAGGAAGGGATAATTTTTTAAATTTACTACACTGTAAAAATTGAAGTGGTCTAATTTTTACACTATTGTAGATTATGACTTCTAGGTACCTCTTTATTGTGACAACTACTTTCAATTTTATACTCGGTAGTAAAACATCTTCTTACACTGTCAAAACTATAAAACGGGTAATTATGTTATTAAGGTTTAATATGGGTTTAGAGTTTTTTTAGTTATATTTATTTATAACACCATTTCAACATAAAATATAATTGTTTCAATTTTTTTAAGATTTATAGAAAGTATATGAAAGTTCTTTGATCCTACTATAACACCAATTTTAGAGTGCAAATCTCTGTCTGTCGGGAATCCCGTTTGGAGTCGAGGTAGTAAATACTATACACGATGAGTTAAGACATTCACACTTTGTCTTTATCGATGGAACACCTGATCTTCACTCTTCAGTTATTCAATTACATATGTTTGACATATCGTGTCATGGAAATTAATCACTAAATTTTTCCGATTGAACTTTTGATCACTGTACTGTGAAACAATGTTAAGAATGATCACTGTACTGTGAAACAATGTTAACTGTACCTTTCTGTAATGTCAGAAATAAAAATAGTTTTATAATTTTTACATAACTCTTAAGGGACCATCAGATCATCAATTTTGAGACACGAAGGTGACGACCCTCGGACCCAAGTTAGAGACCAGTTCCTTGATTCTAGGATGTTCGGTACACCATACCGGTTTTTGTTTAAAAAAAAATTCATAGACAAGTTTGCACACCTCATTTGAACGTTTTTCTCCGTCCTCCGTTGACACAACAGAGACCTCACTAAAAACGAAAATGGAAACATGAGCGTTTACGAACTAAGTTATAAGATAGTTTTTGTATTTTGTAGAACTATTTACCCTTTTGATAAAAGATTTTGACACCAAACTTATACGTAGGTTTATTTCGTGATAATAAGAGATACTTTTTGTCTGTAACTCAGAAAAGTTTGTGACATGTAGAAAGTTTCGTGAGATACTACGGTTAGTTGACGATGTATCTTTACTTTTATTTGTATTTTAATTCGATCTAGAGTTAGTAAAATGTTAAGGTTTACAGAGACTATATTTTATGAGTCACACTGTTTCACTATCTTAATGCAAGGTATTCTACTCTTTGTCATAGTCAGAGTCCCACGATATCAGTACGACACATGTCAATACTCACCCTCTAAAGTCTGTTGTGTTTTGTTTCAGAACGACTATTTTGAATTATACGATAAAGAGGTTTTTACTTGTTTATTGCTTGTACTTAGGAACTCGTTTGTTCGGTTACCTTCCCGTTTGTGAGTACTAAGGACTATGACCGGGAGAACCTACTCGGAAGTCTAATGGTACCTTACACGGACGGTAAGAGTGTAAGGGTCGTAAGGCCGGTACTATGATCATGGTTAAAGATCGTCTTTGAATTAGACAAAATATGAGGTCCACACTTGAAGCTAAAGGTATGGTGTGAAGGTATCTTATTAAAAGACTCCCGTAATAAATATTATCGTTTTGTAATCTTTATAGTATTTATAGATTGTTATACCCTTTCTAATTCTTGTTATTTCATTTATAATGTATGTAGGCCATTATATTACAATTCATCGGAGACTTTATTATAAATGTTTCAAAAATACCGTACATAAAGACTGTATTATCACACGATTTTTTTTAGTTTGATCTTTTAACATATTTTACATCTTTTTTGAACATTTCTTCGTACAGAAACAACCGTAAAATCCATTAGAGAGAGTAAGAAATAATAAGAAAAATGTATAAAAGATCAACTTTATCTAGAATTTATTCTATATGGATCATATAGATTAGGTTTTTAGAAGTAGAAGACGTTTTACTTTCCTTAGATTCTTGAATTAATTCATTAAATCAGTACCAAAGTGTTTCTGTATCTTTGGGTCCGGTCTTAAGGAGAAAAGGTGTCATGATGGAACAAATAGGAAGTCAAGTCAATGAATTAGTAAAGGCTGAGAAACGCTGGGGTACCTGACATCGTGTGGTCCGAAGGGACGGGTAGTGCTTGAGGACCTCGAACGAGTTTGAGTACAGGTAACTCAACTATTACTGTAGGTTGTTAAAGTAGGAGACAAAAGGGGAAGAGGAGGACGGAAGTTAGAAAGGGTCGTAGTCCCAAAAAAGTTTACTCAGTCAAGAAGTGTAGTCCACCGGTTTCATAATTCTCAAAGTCGAAGTCGTAGTCAGGAAGGTTACTTATAAATCCTGACTAAAGGAAATCCTACCTGACCAACCTAGAGGAACGTCAGGTTCCCTGAGAGTTCTCAGAAGAGGTTGTGGTGTCAAGTTTTCGTAGTTAAGAAGTCGTGAGTCGAAAGAAATATCAGGTTGAGAGTGTAGGTATGTACTGATGACCTTTTTGGTATTGAAACTGATCTACCTGGAAACAACCGTTTGATTACAGAGACGAAAAATTATTTGACAGATCTAACCAGTATCGAAAAGAATGTTCCTCGTTCGTAGAAAGTTAAAGTACCGACATCAGTGGTAGACGTCACTAAAACCTCGGGGGGTTTTATTTCAGACAGGGACAAAGGTAACAAAGGGGTAGATAAACGGTACTTCACTACCCTACCTACGGTACTAGAAGCAAAAAACTTATAACTCAAAATTCCGTCGAAAAAGTGAAAGGAAAAAGTGAAAGTAGGTCTCCGAGAAGTTAAGGAGTAGTGAAAGACAGTATTCCCACGACAGTAGACGCGTAGACTCCAATAACTATAAAGGGGACCGTCAGAACTAAGGTCGAACATGAAGTAGGTCAGGGCGTAAAGAGTACTACATGAGACGTATATTCAATTTATTCGTCCCACTGTTATATGTCGAAATTGTATGAGGAGAGGGTTAAACCTTTGTCAGATAACAAGGTACAAACGAAGATTGACAACGAGGAACTGGACGTATGTCTAAAGAGTCCTCCGTCCATTCCACCAGACCATAAGGGTAGAGAAAATTCTTAAAAGGTCAGACAACACTAAATGTGTCAGTTTCCGAAACCGCATTAGTTATTTCGTCTTCACCTACGAAAAGACCTTAAGAGAATTAAAAAGATAATAGGTTGCCTACAACCGTTAAACTAGAGACCAAGGAGACGGAAAAGATTTAAGTCGAACTTGCAGACCTTGAAGAGTCGAATACATGACAACTTCGAATCGAACCTCTTAAAACTCGTAATGAAACGATCGTACACTCTCCTCACGTTAACATACCGTCAAACTTGTAAGAAACCGTAACGGGAAGAAACTCTAACCTTACTTTTGACTGGAAAAGATCAGGACACCGGTGATGACTCAAAAGGTTTAAACGACCGGATAACTCATATCGTGAAATTGTCGTGGTAGAAAATCATGACTTTATCGAGTCGACCTTAAGGTAGTGGAGGTGATCGAAGTAAGTATCAATACGAAGGATTCCGGGTGAACTGAAGTGCAAGGTCCTACAGACCGAGATCCACTGTCGATCCACAAAGAGAAACCCCCGTATATGAAAGGTAAATCTTGTTTAGTAGACAGGTATCAAAATGGAACTAAGGTGATAGAAGTTCGTTCGGGTAGTACAGGTTTCTGTCACATTTAAGTCGATGGACAAGGATAGGAAAATTTTGCCATAGTGACCAGAACTGATATTTATTAATTCGAAACGTACATGTTTCCAAAATGTACAACTGAGTGTTAATTACCCAAATCGTAGATATATTTAAATCCTCCCCGAAGAGTGGTTCCATCTTCTAACTAAACCCCAGGGTACCTCCGTTTACCCTTTGTCAAACCGGTAATTTATGAATTTTCCCGTTTATCCGTCTTATAGAAACACGAAGACCTTCTGACTTTTAGACATTATTCCTTGCTGGATCCTGTAATCAAAAGTTGTTTACCAGGACCTGTCGTGTAATCGTAATAGACCGTTGAATAATAAAGAGTTGAGTGGAGATGTAAGAATGACTTAGTCTAGGTCACTCTCATCCCGGGTCGTTAGACACTAAATGGTTTGGAAGGTCTGTTAAGACTATGTGTGTTTTAAACTCTTAGTATCAAGATCGTTTAGTCGTCTATAATACCATTTCAAAACGGTTTTCATATAAGGGATTTGTAAGTCCGTTTCTAAGAGAAATGGAAGACCATTCATATTTTATCTCTCACTCGTTAATTCTCTCAGTCCCGTTCGATTCTCTGTAGAAACGGGAGATGTGGGAAATTAGCGAACAAACCAGTGAGACTATTGTTCTACCTTACGATTCACCTAAAAAATTTAAGGATTTTAAGGGTCGAGATTTATCTAGTAAAACAACGTGTCTACTACTCTAAGTGTATACTAAAAGTATAAAAAGGAATCACTTTCTCGACCTTTCTCAATAATAATAATAATTTCCGATAATAATTGAATAATCGTCTTAAGCAGAAAGAAACCTTTGTATCTGAAGTGACTGAACTGGGGCGACTATGTTCCAATGTCCCTTGAAAGTGATCTCCGCCACCCGGACACTCAAGGCAAGAAGTCAACTATCTGTGTCGGGTTTCGTGTAAAGTAAATCGAGATGTTGTCATTAAAGGATATTTCGTGAGTGATAAAAAAGAGATTTGAAGTTTCTTCGTTTACTACGAACTTATAGACTTTATGAGTCGAGACAATAATTATATAAATATCCAAATAAAAAAGTTACCGAATAAGTAAATTGACACATGGATGATCCATATGTGTTCTGTGACAGGATCCGTGTCATATTACTTATTTGTCTACTTATTTTTTGAGGGATGTTCTTCAAATAACATATCTTCCCCTCTACTCTAATTGTCTGTTTTTAATAATTTTTTATTTTGTGTTCATATTAGATCCGTAGTCTCAACATTCTTATTGCTCACTACTCCGGAATCAATTGAACTAATGGCAAAACTCAAATTCCCCTTAAATACCCAATTAAAACCTCATCCTTTACCGTTGGGTGAGGTCACAAGAACGGACCTCTTCGGGTATCTGTCTCCTCGGACCGTCCGATACCAGGTACCCCAACGTTTCTCAGCCTTTGTTTTGACTCGTTTACTGTGATACCCACTTAAATCTATAAGTAAACCTAAAATTCTTTACCACCTTTCCTCCTTTAAGATCCTCTGTTCAGATTTATTGTGACGTTTCATCTTTCGAAACGGTACCCTAGTCCGTCTCCACTCATCCATTTAGTTTCACCAAGAGGTAGGGTGGGTATGTAATTATAGTGGAATTTCACTTTCAGCGAGTCAGTACAGACTGAGAAACGTTGGGGTACCAGATATGTCAGATACCTTAAGAGATCGGGTCTTAGGACTTCACCCATCTGAAAGGGAAGAGACCCCCTAGAAGGGTTGGGTCCCTAGTTTGGGTCCAGAGGGCGTAACGTTCGTCTAAGAAATGTTCGACTCGGTGTTCCCTTCGAGTTCTTATGACCTCACCCCTCTGATAGGGAAGAGGTCCCCTAGAAGGGACCCTATGAAATTTTTTTTTTGACTACGGACTATAGGTCTCTTTTGATATTAAGTTTTTTCTATATACGTGGGGACACAAGTGACGTCACGACAAATGTTGTCGGTTCTATACCTTTGTTACATTTACAGGTAGTCGTCTACTTCCCTATTTCTTCACCATGTATATCTGTTACCTTATGATGAGTCGGTGTTTTTTTCTTATTTTATTACAGTAAACATCGTTGTACCTACCTGGATCTCTAATCATGTGGTTCACTCCATTCAGTCTTTCTGTTTATGGTATACTATAGTGAATTTACTTATTACATTTTATACTGTGTATACTTGAATAGATGTTTCATCTTTATCTGAGTGTGTATTCTCTTGTCTGTAGTCCACGTCCAAACCCCCGTCCCTCCCTACCTAACCCTCAAACTCTAATCGTATATATTTGATAATATTTTCCTTATCTATTTTGGTATCGGGACTGATCTGCCTGGAAATAACCGTTTCATTACAGAGACAAGAAAATATACGATAGATCCAAATAGTATTGAAAGGAAGGTTCCTCATTCACAGAAAATTAAAGTACCGACGTTAGTGGTAGACGTCACTAAAACCTCGGTTTTTATATTTCAGTCGGTGTGTTCGACCTTAGTTCTAACGGCCCTCTTTATAGTTATTGGAGTCTATACGTCTACTGTGGTGGGAATACCGTCTTTCACTTCTCCTTGATTTTTCGGAGAACTAGTTTCATTTTCTCCTCTCAGTTTTTCAACCGAATTTCGAGTTGTAAGTCTTTTGCTTCTAGTACAGTAGGCCAGGGTAGTGAGGTACCCTTTATCTACCTCNACCGTAAGTTAAGTAAAATATTAGGTCCCGGAAGATTGTAGGACCCGAAAAAAAAAAAAAAAACCGACGTGACCCAGAAGCAACGACGTACTTCCAAAATAGATCAACACCACTCACCCCCGATGAAAAGTGACACCATACGTTCGAAGAGCACCGTGACCGAAGAGAACAAGGNTGAAACGGTTGATTCCAGGCAGATCAGTTCCGATACCAAAAAGGACACCAGTACATACCTACACTCTCAACCTGACACTTCTTCCGACTCGCGGCTTCTTAACTACGAAAACTTGACACTACAACCTCTTCTGAGAACTCTCAGGGAACCTGACGTTCCTCCAGGTTGGTTAGGTAAGANTCTGAAATAAAACCCCCCGAGGTTTTAGTGACGTCTACCACTGACGTCGGTACTTTAATTTTCTGCGAATGAGGAACCTTCTTTTCATACTGGTTGGATCTATCGTATAAGTTTTCGTCTCTGTAATGAAACGGCTGATTCCAGGCAGATCAGTTCCGATACCAAAAAGGATACCAGTACATACCTACACTCTCAACCTGACACTTCTTCCGACTCCCTGCTTCTTAACTACGAAAACTTGACACTACAACCTCTTCTGAGAACTCTCAGGGAACCTGACGTTCCTCCAGGTTGGTTAGGTAAGACTTCCTCTAGTCGGGACCCTAAAGAAACCTTCCTTACTACGATTTCGACTTTAAAATAAATAATCATGAAATAAATAGTCATGAAACCGGTGGAGTACGTTCTCAACTGAGTAACCTTTTCTGAGACTACGACCCTCCTTAACCCCCGTCCTCCTCTTCCCCTGCTGTCTCCTACTCTACCAACCTACCGTAGTGACTGAGCTACCTGCGCTCAGACTCACTTGAGGCCCTCAACCATTACCTGTCCCTCCGGATCGTACGACGCTAAGTACCCCAGCGTTTCTCAGCCTGTACTGACTCACTGACTTGACTTGACTTGACTTGACAAAGGTGACAAAGGGGTAGATAAAGGGTACTTCACTACCCTGGTCTACGGTACTAGAAGCAAAAGACTTACAACTCGAAATTCGGTTGAAAAAGTGAGAGGAGAAAGTGAAAGTAGTTCTCCGAGAAATCAAGGAGAAGTGAAAGACGGTATTCCCACCACAGTAGACGTATAGACTCCAATAACTATAAAGAGGACCGTTAGAACTAAGGTCGAACACGAAGAAGGTCGGGTCGCAAAGAGTACTACATGAGACGTATCTTCAATTTATTCGTCCCACTGTTATATGTCGGAACTGCATGAGGAAAAGGATAAACCTTGGTCAGACAACAAGATGCAGGTCAAGATTGACAACGAAAGACTGGACGTAAGACGAATCCGTCTGTATTTTTAGTGACTTGTGAAGAGGTCTCCCTTGACTGTCCTCGTCTCGACACGAATACCTTATAATTTGACCGTGAACACCCTGAAGGGTCCACCACATTCTGAGACGGAAGGTTACGTTCCCCATACCCAAGCTTTAGACCAGTCTTTGATTCTAGGGTGTATGACGTCCTACGTAGACTTTTACTTTTATTTATTTATTTATTTGGAACAAATTTTTGTTAACCCTTATGACCTCTAGTTTTACTTTGTAAATTTTTTATTTTTATTTTATTTTATTTGACCAGAGACACCACTTCTACATATTATATTCCTTCTCTGGTCGTAGGCCCTCTCATTGCCAAGGACACTATCGTGTTCTCTCCGTATCTTTGACATTCCTCACACCTCAGTTCCGACTCTTCCGTGTGGTGTCCCACACCAAGGACAACACACAATAGGAACTTCCTCTCTTTCCTAGACTACTATTCGAAATCTCAGATGTTCCGACTCCCGAGTGCCAGTCGTAATGATCAATCTTTTTGTAAGGGGGGGGGTTTTTTTTTCCTTTTGTAAGGGTCTCTTACCTTCGTAGTACGTAATAGGTAATAAATATGTGTAGCTCCGGGACCCTGTGTGTTTACTTTTGTAGATAGTCCATGATCCTTTTAGTTACGAAAGAGTTCTGAGACGGATATCCACTGTCTAATCCTAAGTTGTAACAAAAATCCAATATAGGGGTCTCTTTGAAAGAACTCTATATTCACTGAAGATTGTAGTGCAATTAAGTCCTATATGTTCTACTATAAGAGAGAGACAGAGAGATGTATATATAGATAATATATATATAGTGTATCGTATATATACGATATACGAATCAGTGAAGTCAACACAGGTTGACAAACATTAGATACCTACCGTCGTACGGTTCGAGGAGACAGGTGTCCTAAGAGGTCCGTTCTTATGACCTCACCCAACGGTACGGGAGGAGGTCCCCTAGAAAGACTGGGTTCTTTAGGAGGACGTAACGTCCGTCTAAGAAGTAGTGACTCGGTGACCCCTTCGTACACACACACACACACACACACACACACACACACACACACACATGGCACTTGAAGGTCTACAGGTTCGACCTAAATCTTTTTCGTCTCCTTGGTCTCTAGTTTAACGGTTGTAGACAATCTAGTATCTTTTTCGTTCTCTTAAGGTCTTTTTGTAGATGAAGACGAAATAACTAATACGATTTCGGAAACTGACACCTAGTGTCTTGTGACCCCTTTTAAGACTTTCTCTAACCTTATGCTTTGGTGGAATGGACGGAGGATTCTTTAGATATACGTCCAGTTCTTCGTTGTCAATCTTGGTCTGTACCTTGTTATCTGACAAAGGTTTAACCCTTTCCTCATACAATTTCGACATATAACAGTGGGACGAATATATTGAATATACGTCTCATGTAGTACACTTTACGTGTCGACCTTCTTCGTGTTCGACCTTAGTTCTAACGACTCTCTTTATTGGAGTCTATACGTCTACTGTCGTGGGAATACCGTCTTTCACTTCTCCTTGATTTTTCGGAGAACTACTTTCACTTTCACCTCTCACTTTTTAGACCGAATTTTGAGTTGTAAGTTTTAATGACGTCTACCACTAACGTCGGTACTTTAATTTTCTACGAACGAGGAACCCTCTTTTCGATATTAGTTGGTTCTGTCGAATAATTTTTCGTCTCTGTAATGAAACGGTTGTTTCCAAGCACATCGGTTTCAATACCAAAAAGGTCATCAGTACATACCTACACTTTCTCAACCTGATATTTCTTCCGGTTCGTGGTTTGTTAACTACGAAAACTTGACACCACAACCTCTTCGGAGAACTCTCAGGGAACCTGACGTTTCTCTAGGTTGGTCAGGTAGGATTTCCTTTAGTCAGAACTTATAAGTAACCTTTCTGTACGACTTCGACTTTGAGATTATGAAACCAGTCGACTACGCTTCTTAACTAGGTAACCTTTTCTGGGACTACGACCCTTTCTAACTTCCGTCCTCTTCCCCTCTGTCTCCTACTCTACCAACCTACCGTAGTGTCTGAACTTCCTGTATTCAAACTCGTTCGAGGTCCTCAAACACTACCTGTCCCTTCGGACCGTACGACGTCAGGTACCCCAGTGTTTCTCAACCTGTGTTGACTTACTGACTTGAAGGACTATGTATATATCATTTTCAACGAGTCAACTCAGACTGAGAAACGTTGGGGTACCTGATATGTCAGGTAACTTAAAAGGTCCGGTAACTTATAACCTCACCCATCGGTAAGGGAAGAGGTCCCCTAGAAGGGTTGGGTCTCTAGCTTGAGTCCAGAGGGTGTCACATTCGTCTCAGAAATGGTCGACTCGATGGTCCTTCGGTATATATACATAAATATCACACACACATACACGTGCACACACGTATAACTTATTATTATTGGTGTTATTTAGATTAACTCTAGACAATGGTGTGTGTCTTGATATGAAAAAAAAAAAAAACCATTACTCTTGGAAATGTTATATGACAGAATTGTTGAAAGTTGATATGTCATATCATAATAATTCATATCAGTGGTATCGAATCTACCATTTCTTAGACGGACGTTACGTCCTCCGGGCCCAAACTAGGGACCCAGTCCTTATAGGAGACTTCTTCCCTTACCGTTGGATGAGGTCGTAAGAACGGACCTCTTAAGATACCTGTCTTCTCGGACCACCTGATGTCAGATACCCCAGCCTTTCTCAAGCTGTGGTGACTCGCTGATTGTAATGATGATGTGATTGATGTCAATGGTACGATATATTATGTAGAGGTCTTAAATAAATACTGACCGTTAAACAGGGGAAACTGGTGGTTGGGGTCGGAGGTCGTCGACGATTAAACAAAGGGTCTACGCAACAAGTTAGGTATCTCATCTTTGCAAAGGACCCCCTCATAGTTCGGTGCACCTTTTATTCTCCTGATCCCTATTTGTAGAACCTCTTTCGAGAGTAGACCTTCTTCTTGTATTCCTTCCTACCCTTTCCTTCCACCCTCTTCGTCCGTTCCGTGTTAATTCCTTTAATTCTCTACCCTTATGGTTTGGTGGACTGGACGGAGAACTCTTTGTACATATGTCCAGTCCTTCGTTGTTAATCTTGACTTGTATTTTGTTGTCTGACCAAGGTTTATCCTTTTCTTCATGCAGTTCCGATATATAACAGTGGGTCGAATAAATTGAATATACGTCTCATGTAGTACTCTTTGCGACCCGACCTCCTTCGTCTTCCACCTTAGTTCTAACGACCCTCTATATAGTTATTGGAGTCTATACGTCTACTGTGGTGGGAATACCGTCTTTCACTTCTCCTTGATTTTTCGGAGAACTACTTTCACTTTCTCCTCTCACTTTTTCAACCGAATTTCGAGTTAGGTCTTTTGATCCTAGTACCGTAGACCAGGGTAGTGAAGTACCCTTTATCTACCCCTTTGTCTCCTTTGTCACCGACTGAAATAAAAAGACCCGAGGTTTTAGTGACGTCTACCACTGACGTCGGTACTTTAATTTTCTGCGAATGAGGAACCTTCCTTTCATTACTGGTTGGATCTGTCGTATAATTTTTCGTCTCTATAATGAAACGGTTGTTTACAGGTAGATCAGTTCCGATACCAAAAAGGTCACCAAATATTTCTTTCGACTCACGACTTCTTAACTACGTAAACTTGACACCACAACTTCTTCTGAGAACTCTCAGGGAACCCGACGTCCCTCTAGGTTGGTCAAGTAGGATTTCCTCTAGTCAGGACCCACAAGTAACCTCCCTGATTACAACTTCGACTTTGAGGCTATGAAACCGGTGGACTACGTCTCTCGACTGAGTAAACTTTTCTGGGACTACGACCCTTTTTAACTGCCGTCCTCCTCTTCCCCTACTGTCTCCTACTCTCCCAACCTACCGTAGTGGCTGTGTTACCTGTACCCAAACCCACCTGAGACCCTCAACCACTACCTGTCCCTCCGGACCACACGACACCAAGTACTCCAACGTCAGTCTGTGATGACTCGCTGACTTGACTTGACTTGACTTGACTTCTCTCTTTTCGCAAACATTCTTTTACCACCTGCGATATTGTGGGTAAGTCATGATCCTGTTCCCAAATAAGGTGACCAAGGATGTAAAGTGGTTCAAACCTTTTGAGACGATTTCATTCTAGTTCCTGTAATTCTTTAATAGAGTCACTTAAATATAATTTCGAATCAAATATAAGATGAGTACGAGTTTAGACGAGAAGATCGTTTTTATAACGTTAGTATTTATATCACCGACCTAAACATTGTTTTACCTCAAAAAACCGTTTAAGACTTTCCTATTAATCCCCTCCATCTCACACCACACCACGTTCAGACTAATAACTCTTAATTTATCTCTCTCTCTTGGTTTCCCCCCTTTTTTTAGAGGAAAGGGAATTCAGAAACAAAGGGTTTGACACCAAAACTGAAGACGTTTCTCTTCGACAATTCTCCTTCATTGAAATCGATTTTTATTCTATCTTTGGTATGGCCTATAGGTCTCCCTTTGTCATTAATTTCTCCTTCACTGAACCCTACAAAGTTGTTATAAACATTGTTACTCTCATCTTTCATTTTCACTATATTTTTAACTCTCCGTCAGGACTTTTAGACCAATCTACGAGGGTTTGAGGATGGTCAAACTCCTGTTCCAGATTTTATAAAGTTCGTCGATTTAGACGATTACGTGATCGTATCTTTGTGTAATACAGACTTCAGAGGTTTAAGGGAATTTAATTAGGTGTGTAAGACAGAGAACTTTCCAGGGTATACTTCCTCAAACAAAAGGAAGGACCTCAGAAAGAGGTAGATTTATACTATGTTTATAAACAAAAATGTTTAAGTTAGACAGTAAATTTCGTGTCAAATCAGACACCGTTTTAGTTTGTTTTTTGAGATTTAAAAGTTTGTTTGTTTTTTAGGGGGTCATAAAAGTTGAGATTTCTTTATACTTCACTTGTTCCTGGACATTATTTAATGGACTATTTTCAAGGTGGGACGTAGAAAAAATTTTTCACCTTCGTCTTCTTTCACGTAAATTTCATTATCATGTTTCCTAGAAGTTTCGCCGTAATTTGTAAAGGGTCGATGCCTTTTGAGTTTATAGGTTAGACCAAAGATACTTTGAATTTTTCTAGTTTGTTAATCTTTCTTTGATCCGAACTTCCTCTTTACGATCCCTAAAGTCATTTGTAGACCAATGGTAAAAGTTAACTCTCTTGATTGGGTGAATTCCTTCATCAAATCAAAGAAACCTCATTTTTACTCTGTCACCGAAAAACAAGGGAAACGTGTGACCTCCCATTTCCTTTGTAGTCTCACCCCTCTAGTGAGTATTGAGTCGAAGATATTTATTCTTTCAAAAAAAAAAGGGGGGGTTTTGATTTCATTTAACTTGAGCCCAGGGACATCATATTTGTTAAGTTGGTTCAATTCCAATTTATTTGTAAGGAACTCGCGAGGGAACGGTTAATTCCTTGTGTAAGACAAACCCTCATTTATGTAGTCATTAAGATACTCGCTACTCCTTTTATTGTTATTTGGGCTTGTGTGTTAATGGTACACAGTATTACGTTATTTTATCTTGCCACGCCGGGATACGGTAAAGAAACTAAGTCAAAGAAAAGAAAAGATCAAACTAATTGAGTCCCGTGTCTTCGTGAAGACTGTGGCAGGTTTTGGATAATGAACGGATTATTTTTTGCATACAGTTCACGCAAGGTCCGTTTTATGGCTGTTTCGCTTTGTGACACGGAAAGTTTACACTGGAAAGGAGAAGACAGAAGGACGACTTGTCAGGATCACGTACAATTTGAGTCCTTCCGTCGTCCCCACGACCATACCCCGACCTCCCCTTTTCCTTACTCAAGTAATCCGAGAGTTTAACATTTCCTAGTCTTCTTCGCAGACGATAGTTGGACGTGGGGGTCGGATTTCCCTGGTGAAGGTCAAACCGGAAGCCCAGGTGTAAAGAAGCGAGGTAGAATCGAAGGACGAGGAGAGAAGACGGTCTCCTGTCCTGTGATTTCCGTTTCTGATTTCTTTTCCTTAAGATCTTATTATCTCCAAAGTTTAGAACAGAACTGAACACCTGTGTCTCCCTTTCCTCCCCCAGCTTCTCTTATCGTAAGGTCCCTTACTAGGTTATCCCTATTGGATCTTATCCCTTCTTAGCTCTGTCATCGTAACTTTGTACATGTGATAATGTTACACATTCTGTCTACCGATCACCCTTCGACGACATATCGCGTCCTCGAGTCGGACCACGAGACACTACTGGGTCTCCCCACCCTACCCCCCCTCCACCCTCCCTCCGAGTTCTCCCTCCCCTATATTCATATGTATAATGGACTAAGTACAACAACATGTTGTCTTTGATTGTGTTGTAACATTTTGTTAATATGAGTTAATTTTTTTTATATAACAGGACGAAGGAGACTAAAACACACATTCTTGAGTAGGGGTTTGACGTCTAAACTTTTTCCGAAACTACGACTAAAATACGTAAGAGGACTCACTATTTCGTTCGGGAGACGTCGTAAGGACGAAACGAGAATAAGGTAGTTTTGAAGGATGAAAAACTCGACCCGATAAGGTAACGACCCATTCAGACTAACTATGTTACAAGTAGGAAGTTGTCCAGGACCCGGAAGATCCCAATGATGTTTATTTAGGACATGAGTTCGCTGGGCAATTTGTCACCCCTATGTTTTTATAACCGGGTTGATGAACGTACGGAGGGTCTTTACCAGAAAAGTTAACCTTGTTAGATAAAAGAACAAGGACGATGTCAAGAACCAAACATGCCGTTGACATCTTTATACGGAGGAGTTCATATGTATTTATTAAGGTTCGGTTTCTATTTTATATGAGACGCAGTCTCAGAGGGCTTGATGTATAATGAATCTGAGATGGGACCCACGTTCGAATTTTGAAAACCTTTTATAAATAAGAGAGAATCCGGTAATAAGTAAGATACTTGATTTTGTTACTAAATGATTTATCATGGACCTACGATCCTTTCTCTTAAACTACCACTGAAAGAAAAGGAAATTTCTCCATGTTCGATATTTTTAGAACCCAGTATACTGTACAAAAAGTTTCGTTCCCTGATCTTCACTTACAAAGTGGGTTACGATTCTTGAGTGGCTGTCTGGATTTACTGTACTATCCCCAAAAGTGGAAATTAGGAGAGATGTCAGTACTCGTCGTTTTCGATATTCGAATGAAAAGACACAGGAAATGAGCTCTCGTCGAAATTCATTGAGACACACAAGGAGACAAAATACCTTATAATTTGGAAGTTACTTAGTCAATAGTGAAGATTCGTCTATCGGACGTGTAGATGTAGAGGACGGACTGGAGGTCAGAGACGATTCATGTAAATACACTTTTAGAGTTCCGTGGACTCGGACGTCCACAAATCTTGATTTGTGTAGACGGGAAGGACGTTTTTGTTGTCCAACTCCTTGTGGCGATTTACACAGTCTTCTCAGAACTTTAGGTTCCTTCCCGTAATTTTCGGAGTTGTCAGATCTTAACAAACTACATATTTTATAATCGAAATAGAGGATGGTGTAAACACCAACGTAATAAAAACAATATACTCGTCTAAACTCGTACTCATCTTATAGTTACAAGGAAATTTCAATGTGTTTTTACTTTCCGACTTCTTAATTCAAAATTACACTTTCCGATTCCATCAAGTGATAAATTTCCCGAGTTGACATGATAAAGTAGAAGTAAATAAATACATAAGATTATTTATAAATAACACACGGGGATACACCTCCCGTATCAAGATACACTACTCCACTCGTCTGTCCCGAGGACTAGAGTTCCTCGACTATGTAAAAAAATCTTCACTTCAACAAAAAGGATTACTTTACTAGGTCCTCTGGCACACAGTCTTAAAATCCTGCCAATTGTTGGGTCTAGTAAATACTTTTTTATAATTTAACCCTTCCTCTGAACTTTTCTTATCCTGAATTATCCCTCTAAAATTACGTTTTAAAGGTCATCGTCGTGGGAAGACGATGACCAATTCAACACAGGCTGAGTAACGTTGGGATACCTGACATCGGGCACTCCAAGGAGACAGGTTCCCTAAAGGGTCAGTTCCTATGACCTCACCCAACGGTAAAGGAAGAGGTCCCCTAGAAGGACTGGTCCCTAGTTTGGGTACAGAGGACGTAACGTCCGTCTAAGAAATAGTGACTCGGTAGTCCCTTTAGGGGGGAAATTGCGTGGAGAGGTGTTTTCTTAGAAGTGGTAGAGGAAAGACATAGATCAAGGACCGTCGTCATCGTTATAATAGAGGGTAAAAACCTCACGGATGGTGTACGGTGAGAGTCTTGTTAGAGTTTTGTTAGGAAAAGTCTTCTCTTTTTCCTCCCGAAACTCTCCGGTTGAACGGGTCCCATCACATTGGTAATTTCTATTGTGGTCCCTCAGGTTGAGTCCAAGTCAGAATGAGGTGTGGAATAACAGAAATTAATGGTGTCAGGTGATGGGAGGGATTCTTTCGTTAATAACACCAATTCGAGAAGAATGGATTAACTTTAGAGTTGAAGGAATACCTAAGAAAACCTTATGTTTATTTGATTTTTGTTTAGACTTTATGTAAAAGGTAATGCTTTCAATTCTAACTAGACGTCATGAACAAAGAAAAGGTGTGTTGGTCGTCTTTGTCGAAAACCGTTCATCGGTAATATTTATTTGGAAGTTTTACTCTGCTTTAAAGTTTACTATGTACCTACACAACCTGTAAAAATTCTCACGTCCACTTACATTTATTTAAATACCCTCCCTTCTTTGATACTTTAATATTTGTCCCTTCCTTTACCCGAAAAGGAAAAAAATTATGTAAAAGGTGTTGTAATTCATCATCATTGTAGAGCGAGACGATTGACACAGAAATTATCATGTAGGGTTCTTGTGTCGACCCTTTTAATGTCACAGGAAGAATCACCCCCCCTTTCGACATCGTTATAATAAATTTCATAGTAGAGATATTGTGTTATATCGTTTACATAACTATGTTTATAGCTATTTATGATAAATAGTGTCATAATTAAGATAGGGAAGAATCTCTACGAAAGTAATACAGTACAACAGTACAGTGTGAGAGTCGAGTGTAGGTGAAGCAGACGTTATGTTTACAACGAGACCGGGAACTGGCATGTATTGTAGTAGTTAAATTATTAGGAAAACTTTTTCAACAAAATTTACATGATAGACCTGCACAGTCTCTAATTCCCCTCCGTGATGTCACAGGGGAAGAAGGGCTCTCGTTTTGGAGAGAGATAAGAAAGGGGACAACGGTTCGACCCATGAACCGTCGAGTTCGGTTTTAATTCAAGTTTAATACCATCGATTCTCCTTATAGGTCAAACTCGGGATGTAAATATAAAGGTAGAATCATTAGAATAATAATATACAAACGGATATTTGGTAGTCTAGGAAAAACTTACTCCAAAGTCAATTCAATTTTTGGATTGGATAGAGTCAGGAACTCAAATTGGTGGTAGTACTCTAATTTACTGTATCTTAATCAGATCTAGGTGTCCAGTCGTTTGTAAAAGACATTTCCTGAGTTACTGTTTATAAAATCCGGAATTCTCGGTATATCAGAAACAACGTTGGTGAACCGAGACGACAATATCATGTTTTTGCCTGTTTCTGTCATGTCTTTGTTTACTCACCGACAGGTTAGTTTGAAACAAATATCCGTAACCGGGTCTAAACCAGTCACCCGGTATCAAACAGTTGAGGACCGTTCTTTTAAATATATCAGAAAGTGAAAAATATAAAGAAGTTTCTGGTAAGACATATTTTCGGGGTTCAATGTTTTTATTCTCGTTAAACTTTAGTATTCTGTCAGAGGTTAAGACGTCGAACCTATCGTCAACCGTAAACAAAAAGTGTACCTGATATGTTGTGTTAAGTTTTCACGTCCCATATGAGTTCTCACCTGTCTTTTAACGATTTATACGAGATGGGAAGTTTATGTGTATTTATCAAGACTAGGTTACTACTTCAGGGAACTTAGTCTCAGAGGATCTTTTGTGGAAAGAACCTACAGTGGTACCCTTATCCAATTCTTGAAAACCCCCCCTTATAGACGAGAGAAAATCCAGTGATAAGAAAAGGTACATGGTCTCGTGACTAAATGATATGTCATAGATCTATAATCCTTTTCCTTATTAACCAACCAGGAAGTTGGAAAAGAAAATCTCTGTATATAAGTCTCTAAAGATACCAGAATGTTGACGTCTTTGTCTTCTATATAAAAAGGTTTCATCCTCCGATTTCCTGCTATTTACACATACAAAGTATAAGACGACAAAACATCCGTATTTAGACATTTCTGTTAACAGGAGAATGACAGGAGTTTTAGTCGAATTTCAACTTTATGAATAATTGTTGATATGGTTATTTAGAAATCATAAATATCAAGTTACCGTATATCGTTCGTGTGAAAACATAGTAAAAAAATGTTTTACTTGAGATTTCTAAGATAAAAAACTTGGTTATCATATAGGGAATCCTGTCACAAGGAGTTTGATCCGATGTGTAGTCTTAATGGACACAGACAAAAATTGTATGTTTAAAGACCCGGGGTGAGGGTCTGATGACTTACTCTTTATAACCGACCCGAAATGAAACAAAGGAGGGTCTTGAGACTACCCACACCTGTTTCACCAATTTAAGAGTGGTGTATAAGAACATTTCATTTATAGTAATGACGGAAATTATATATTTGATATTATTCTGAGTCTCTTGTTCCGGTTTATATATGCCTAGATAACAACAAGACCAATCTTAGTGGATAAAGATAATATAGTGTCTTATCTTAATTGGTCCCTTTTTGAATTATGGTTATAAACTTAAAAGTTGGATTCTGACGAATGAAAAGGGAAGTTAATTACAAATGATTTAATCATTAATTTACATTCTACTTCGGGTTTATAATGAGAAGTTCTTGTCTAATATGAATTATCATCTTACAACCGACGGACCTGATCGGGAGAAAATTTAAAAAAGGATTAAAAATGGGTAAAGATCGGAATTTTCAAAAAAAACAAAAAAAAAATTTCCCTGGGACTTTTTCCGGTGGACACGAAGTTTCCTACCGTGTTTTTTTCTCTAGTCGTCTTTACTACCCCCCTTTCAGTTTTGTCCTGATCTTTCGGCCATCTTATTTACCCTTCTTGTCCCTTTTACACACAATATAAATAAAAGAATCCTGGCTTTTACACAAAATATTTACACAGTTGAGACGGGGAACCATGAATTATTGTAAACATCTTCACGGAGAAAACAAAAATTACATTAGAAAAGTTTAGAGTCCAATCGTTTGTCGTTTACTACTTTTCTTTCTATTCCTCTCATCCAGAGGTCTAGTAAGACTTAACGAAAGTGAAGGTGGTTCGACGAATCGTACCCCTCTACTTCAAATTTCCCCGGTTAAATCCCAGGGTGAGAGACAGCGACATGTACATCACTCTGTTCGTATTCTACTTATACACTTTAATCTCGTTTTATTTAAAATGTGCTTAATTTAGAGTTCTTTTGTAAAAACTGTCATTGACGAAGTTAAGTTTGTCAGATATGTAATTTACACACCGGTACCTTTTGGTCGACGTTAAATTTTTCACCGAAAAAAAAGATATGCAATCTATTAGTCTCTGTATAATCTACTACCAGTGTCTTTAAAAAATAGAGTCCATAAACTACGTGTTCGAGAGTGTTACTTTTGATGTTTTAGTTTACCTCTTGGTTGTTATAGGGTATGAACACTTTAACGATGGGAAAGAACTCCGGATAGGTCCTTATTATAGAATGGTATATTTCGTTTTCTTATCGTTCTTTCTTCGTCACTTACAAAAGTTTTGACTCCTTTACAACCGTTTCCCTCGGTTTAGTCATAAATGTGACTGTTTAAGGCCACTGTAGTAGATCAATAGAACATGATGACACGGGTCGTCGAGGAGACCGACGGTCTAAGTTAACGGAAGTCCGAAAGAAACGTGAAAGAACCATAAACCTTCGACGTTTCATTAAGAAGAAAAAGAATATTTTGACTGGGTTTCCTGTAGTTCCCTCTCTTCTCTGTATAAGGAACAAAACGTCCACCTATTTTACCTTTGACTTCAACTTTCGTGTCTATTGGGCACAACACGGGTATATGCTCATCGTCATGGCTCCCCCGTCTTTTGTGTACTTAAAGTCTGTTATCGCAACACAATAGTCCCAGTTCCGAAACGTCCTAAGGTCCTGGTGTCGAATACACTGTGCTCCCACCACGATTATCTTAGTGGAACAAGTCGCCACCCGATTTTATTAAATGTTCTACTCTTCTGTTTCACAAAATATAGAAAGGAATTCTGACTGTCGGTAAGACTAGTCACCACAAGACTGTTATAGTAAATACCTACAAAATCTTGAAAGTCAAGTCAAGTCGAGTCAAGTCAGTGAGTCAGCACAGTCTGGCAAACACTGGGGTACCTGACACCGTGTGGTCCGGAGGAACAGGTAGTGGTTAAGGGTCTCGAACGAGTTTGAGTAGTTCAACCACTATGGTAGGTTGGTAGAGTAGGAGACAACGGAGGAAGAGGAGGACGGAAGTTAGAAAGGGTCGTCGTCCCAGAAAAGGTTACTCAGTCAAGAAACGTAGTCCACGGTTTCATGAAATCTGAGGTCTCCCCAGGAAGAATCTTGGTTGGAGTCACTCCAAACATTTGAAACAGAGGTCGACGAAGGTATAAGGTACCGAAAGTGGAAGGGAAAACGAAAAGAATAAACGAAGGTTTTCGAGATATAATTGCATGAAGAGGACCCCCGTCTCCGACCGTTTACCGTAAGGACTTCTGAACAGGATTACCTGACATAAGACGTGTAAAAATTCAAGAAAGAAGGGGACCCTCGAACCAATCACTTCATCGAATATTGAAATAGTGGTTGTAACATTTTTTTCCACCATTTCGCACCGGTACCGATTCACAAGGGTCGGAGAAAGTACTGGTTGTATTTGATCGTAAAATTTTTCGTTCTCACTTCACTTTCAACGAGTCAGAGTCGACACAGGTTGAGAAACACTGGGGTACCAGATATGTCGGGTACCCTAAGAGGTCCGGTCTTATGACCTCACCCATCGGAAAGGGAAGAGGTCCCCTAGAAGGGTTGGGTCCCTAGTTTGGGTCCAGAGGGTGCAACGTCCGTCTAAGAAATGGTCGGTGTTCCCTTCGGGAATTTCTCGTTCCCCCCTGGATTAACTTTTCGTACACGATACTCCTACAGTCCTACCGACTGTGACTTTACTGTTTGCTTTCAATGACACCGTGGCCCTAGATAAAAGAGGATCTCCTTTTGTGGTACCTCTAGTCGTCGACTAAGTTTAACGAAAAGGAGAGGAGGGAAAAACTATTTATCCTTTTGTTTATGTGTGACACGGTAGGATTTCTCTTATGAGATTAACCGGGTGTCTCTTACTCACGAGGTACAAGACCATCGACATTTTACTTCCTAATTACGTCCTTTTCTGGGACTACGACCCTTTCTGACTTCCATCCTTCTGTTCCCCTACTGTCTCCTACTCAACCAACCTACCGTAGTGGCTGAGTTACCTGTACTCAAACTCGTTCGAGACCCTCTATCGCTTGTTGTCCCTTCGGACCGTACGACGTCAGGTGTCCCAGTGTTTCTCAGTCTGTATTGAATCGCTACCTTGTTGTTTCCCCAGTTTTCTCCCTCACTCGTTATGCTTCTACTTCTCCTGTTCGTGTCTTCACTCTAGACCTTAGGCCCCCCAAGTTTAGGACGGGGAGGTAGTGGTGTCAAATTCTATGTTCCATGTAGGGACTTGATAAGGTTCGGAACCCAAGGAGAAGACGTTCACCCCCTCCCTACTTATAAAGAAAGAATTTAAATAACCTTATATCAACGAAATGTTACAACACAATCAAAGACGACACGTCGTTTCACTTAGTCACTATGTATATAGGAAAATATCTAAAGGAAGGTTAACTCCAGTGGTGTCTTGTAAATGACCCATCGAGTCGACCATTTCTTAGGTGGACGTTACGTCCTCTGGAACCAAGTTAAGGACCCAACCCTTCTAGGGAACCTCTTCGGTTTCCGATGAGTGAAGTACAAGGACCCAAAGGGACGACGGAGTCTACCATTTCTTAGTCGGACGTTATGTCCTCGGGGCCTAAACTAGGGACTTAATCCTTCTAGGGGACCTTCCTTCCGTATCGTTGGGTGAGGTTATAAGAATGGACCTCTTAGGGGCACCTGGTTCCTCGGACCACCAATGTCAAGTACCGCAGTTTTCTCGACCTGTACTGACTCGCTGATTCGTGTGTGTGTCTCGTGACTCAGCAAAGGACACGATATGTCGTCCAAGAGTGATCAATAGATAAAATATGTATCATCACATATATCCAGTTGGGGTTAGGGGGTCAATTAAGGTAAGGGGGAATGGGGAACCACAGGGATGTAAACAAGAGATACACACACAGAGATAAAGGGGAAACCCTTATTCAAGTAGATGTGGTAAAAAGATCTAAGGTATATGTACGTTATAATGTGATTAGACAAAAAGAGAAAGACTGAATAAATTAAGACACACTGTCAGAGATCGAGATAGGTCCAGAGACGGTTACCGTGGTGACACAAGACAAAATACCGATTCATTGTAAGGTAACATATATACGTGGTATAGAAGAAATAGGTACAGAGACGACTACCTGTCAATTCAACAAAGGTACAGACCGATAACATTTATTACGACCTTATTTGTAGCCCCACGTACATAGAAAAGAACCCCCATGAGTCTCCGAAAGTCACTCCTAATTTACTCCAGTACTTATGTCTTATGTTATATAGTGTACCAATCAGTGAGTTCTAGACAGTCGACAATGACAATGACGGGAAAAACTGGGAGTAGTAGATGAGTTGAAGGAAAAGTTTATTGAATAAATTCTTGAACAGAGAACAAAAAGTAAAGTTTACCGTCTTTATTTTTCGTGAATTGATCTTTGTCACACACTCTATTTATAGATGTGAAGAAAGTGTAAATCTCGGTTAGACACTAAGTGTGAATTCCACCGAAGAGTTTTGTTAAAGGTCGTGAACGTCAGTCTACTTCACCGTTAAAAGAATTTTATACCTCGTCAAACCACGACCCGTCTTGTACATAAGTCCGAGTATTTGTATTTGTAAAAATACGTCGTAAATTTCTACTTGATACATTGAGGTTTTACGACGTTTTTATATTTGTTTTATTAAAGTCCTTATTTCTTTACGTCGATTTCCTCTTACCTGTCCTTCGATTTTTTCTTAGGTTCAAAAGATACCACGTTCCTTCAACTAGTACCCATTTTTAAACACGAACACTTAAAAAAATCTCCTTCTGTCATCGTGTAAGGTCCTTCATAAATGTGATCTACTGTTCGTTGAAACCATTAATGAAGACTGAGACTGGAAAAAGATCATCGGGTCCCAGCCGTGGCTCGGAAAGAAGTCTCTACTGTTGGTATATCACTACGACTCACTCTTACGAGGCCACCTCGACTTCGAGGGAAACCGACCTCCTTCTTCCGGACATCTCTTGTCGGGAAGACGGTACCGACGACTTCACCCAGAGTTGACTGACAAACTAGATGTCCCCTTTTTTTTTTTCTTCCATATTTTTAAGTTCTCCTTTTGTCCTCGTGTAAAAGGAACTTCCTCTAGTAATTACATTTAGCCCTCGGTAAGTCTTTCAACTGAAACTTCCAAAAGAGACCGTTACGAGACTTTCCGCGGGTTCCTGCTTTCGTTGGAGTAAACACTCTTGACTTCCACTTGACATAAAAAGAGTGATAAGGTCTTTCTACTTCTAAAGTTCGGTAATTTATGTCTCAAGGACCTCCTTATGACACTATATGGCTCGAGTTGAGACGGACTTTTTATCTTTAATTATCGTTACGAAAACTAGACGTAACACGAAAAGACATTATCAAGGTCGACGGACTAGAAAATTATCAAGAAAATCCATTTGTGTCATCTCCTTTGTCTGGGTCCCTCCTACCTAAAACACGGCCTTCCTGTACCCCCTGTCGACTTTTCGTTAGGGTCTCGAGAGACGTCCGTGTTACGACAGTGAAGAGAGGTAGTCCTACGTCGTTTTAGAGTCACGGAGAGTGACTCTGTCCTACCGAGAAGTACACTCTTCTCCTTCCATAGTGAGTTCTTGGAATCTAAAATCCGAGAAGGAAGTCGACAACTGACAAGGAGGTTTGTTTATAAGAAAGAGTGTTACTACGAACTTCATAGTAATTGTTTTCCCTTCAAAACTTAACCGTTCATCTTTCTTACGACTGTTACTTTAAGTAATATACCAAATTCGGTAAGGATCACTGAGTCTGTCATTTCTTAGACGGACGTTACGTCCTCTGAGCCCAACTAGGGACCCACCCCTTCTAGGAGACCTCTTCCCTTACCAATGGGTGAGGTCGCAAGAACGGACTTCTTAAGGTACCTGTCTCCCGGACCGTCAGATGTCAGGTACCCTAATGTTTCTTAGTCTGTCCTGACTTACTGACTTTATGTGTGTGTGTATGTGTATACCAGATTACGCCTATGACACACAAAAGGACTTTTAAAAACACTAATTTGGAACTATTTCATCTGTAAAAAATGATGACTTCCTTACTATTCTAACTCACCTCAAATCCCGTTTTTTTTTACCCTCTCCGGTTTCTTCTCCTCTGTTTTCCAACCTCTTCCGTCTACTCCCCTTTCTCCATTTTTTACTTTAATCTTTAGGTGTAATGAAAATCACCGTCGAGACTCAGTTTAACAGGTAAAACACCGGGAGTTTATATTAAACATGGTACAGAAAAGTGAGGAATTTAAAGAAGTAATAAAGGGTAATGACTGGCTTAGTTAAGGTGCAGAAATAGTGTCTTACGTCCGGTGAACTTGAATTTGGGGAGAAGGAAGAGACCAGTACAGTGTGAAAATTAGTAAAGGTGAGGATTAGGATTGGTCGACGGAGCATATCTGAGGTGACACGGAAGAGTGTTGTTTAAGAAGGAGAGAGAGGTAAGAAGGTAAATCGTTTGAGGTTTAGTTCGTCATGAAGAAACCCTTTAAAAGTAACTGTTTGTAGGAAGGTAGTCGTGAATGTTTTAACACACAGAGAGACTAAACTCAAGGGATTGTACGTCGAACGTAACAGGGACACAGAAACCATTTGTGACATGTATAAGTTATTTACTGGTATAGTTCATTTTATTACCTGGTATTACGAGATAGTTCTAGACTAGAAACTTCTATATATACTTTTCTTTCTTCTTTGGTTAAATCGAACAATTAGGAAACTTCCGTCCGTGGTATAAGATAAAAAGTAATGTATGTTTACTACCGATATACTTTTAGTTAGATGTTTCGTACCATATCACGTCTTCCTGTGTTTTAGACGTCGGTCCTACGGTCGAAACTTAGAAAACCAAGGTGGTCGTGATTAGGATACTGGAACCTGTCATGGAAGAAGGATTCTGACGAAGCTCCTAATTCCTCAATCATAAACGTTTCACGAATCTTGACACGGACCGTATATACGAATCAGGGAGTCAGCACAGGCTGAGAAACACTGGAATACTTGACATCGAGCGGACGAGGAGACAGATACTCCTAAGAAGTCCGTTTTTGTGACCTCACCCAACGGTGCGGAAGGAGGTTCCCTAGAAGGGTTGGGTTTTTAGTTTGGGTCTAGAGGACGTAACGTCTAAGAAATGGTCGACTCGATGTCTCTACACGGACCGTATATTCTTCACGATATACACACAAAAATTCTATTAGTATACAGTTTTTCTCGTTTCTCAGTCCTTGTGTCAAAGGTATAAACTCGAAACGGACCGTGTACGATTGTGTCCGAGTATTATACACACACTACTTATGTTTCCCTTCTTTCTCTTGCGGTCGATAGTGTGGAAGACACGTACCATGAAACCCTTTTGTATTAGTCTATAAAGGGGAACAAGGACGACGACGACGATTCAGTGAAGTCAGTACAGTCTGAGACACGCTGAGGTATCTGTCGTCGGGTGGTCCGAGGGGGTAGGGACCCTAAGAGGTTCGTTCTTATGCCTCACCCAACGGTAAAGGAAGAGGTTACGTACTTCACTTTTCACTCTCACTTCAGCGAGTCAGTACAGGTTGAGAATCCCTGGGGTACCTGACGTCGGGTGGTCCGAGGAGGTAGGTACCCTAAAAGGTCCATTCTCATAACCTCACCCAACGGTAACGGAAGAGGTAAGGGGAACAGTTTCCTGACGTAAAATAACTATTACTCGTTCTTAACTATTTGAGTTCTTAAATTGACTTTTAACCTTGTATTAATGAGTCGTTTACAACACTAACAAAATCACTATTTGAAAATTCCTCTTAAACTTTGGTTTATGTCCGACTCAGAAACCTGAGTTCTCAGTCTCCCTTGGTCATCGTTCTCGAGTGTCCGGTTTTATTTGTTTCCACCCAGATCCACTTTCCCCTTCTGTCTACGAAGGTTTATATAGTCACAGTGAGTTCGTTTTACGTCACAGGTCTTAAGGGTAGAGTGTAATAAAAGAAAGCTTTAGTGTCCTACGAGGAGAGTCAATGTCGACCGAGCCCATGTCCTCACTGAAGGATCCTCTTCTGACATAAAAGTTTGAAATGGAAGAACAATTAAACTTTCTATATTAGGGAGAAGGGGTGGGGAGGGGATTTGGTCCTAGTCAAATACATTCTCGTGGTATTAGAATGGTCGTAATAGAATGTCTGTCGTATAAGATTCATCTCATAATTAATGACCGGTGTAAAATAGTATTGGAAATATTGTGTAACTTTAAAATTGAGTGCAGAGTCTGATGTCTCTTATTTATCCTTTACTCGCACAGGTAGTTTAATCCAACGCAATAGGACATTATGTTTGATGGGGACAGGAACATTATAAATATTGTCGGACATAGTCGTCTTACCGGGTTATGGTTCCCCGCTCTCGTCAAAGTCGGCCAGCCTGTTGTCCACGTGACGTGACGCAGACACTTAATGTTAATACAGTTGGCGTGGTCGTTCACGCCTTACTAGTTTGCGGGCCTCGTCGTGAAAACCTTTACTCTCGAAGACTACTGAGGATGCTAAAACTCTTACATAAAAATCGCCTTCTTATGTAAATTGGACCGGTAGTGATGTTACTGACTTGAACTCTGAACACCTAGACGACCCCTCTTAAATCTTTTCTTACACACAAAGACCGGTAAACTGTCCGACTTGGTCCTCAGTGAAGGGGCAGAGGGAAGAAGGAGTCTCTAGACATGTTTTCAGGTAGCCGTTAACGAAGCGATCTGATGTGCTTTCAACAAAGTATGACTTGTGAATGGTAAAAATGACCTTCCTGAAGTTTTGGACTTCAGAGATACGACGGACTCCTACTTCACAACATTATGAACTAAACCTCCCGATCTACGTCCCTGTACCTCGTCTTGTCATCACGCCCACATATAATCTGCGAGTCAGTACAGGTTGAGAAACACTGGGGTACCTGTCATCGGGTGGTCCGAGGAGACAGGTACTCTAAGAGGTCCGTTCTCATGACCTCGCCCAACGGTAAGGGAAGAGATCCCCTAGAAAGGCTGGGTCCCTGACTTCGACATAGAAGGCTTAACGACCGTCTAAGAAATGGTGTCTCGGTAGACCCGTCGGCAGTCTTGTCTCCTTCCGACCCTTAGTTTGTAGACCTGAACCCCAAGACCGAGACGGGGACCGCCCGAAGAAGGTGACCCTCTCACTGTCAGTAGAGGAGTGTAATCTCAAAAGAGTGTACATATCAACTTCATTGTTTAGAATGAAGTACTCTAACCTACCCCTTAATTTAGTGTAAAGATATACTTTCGTACGTGGTGTCGTAGGGTGGTTATTTGGTACACTTTATATGCGTGCCTTTTGTCTATATTTAGTTATAGTATTACACTGACGAAAATGTAATCATTAATTCAAAAGGTTGATTATGTTAGACCAGGGACAGTATTGAAGATATATGGTACCATTTATAAAGAGAGACATCCCGAATAGTAGAAAGTTTCGTTTTTATACTAAAGGAATAATAAAACAACAGGTAAAGGGGTATAGTATTTTCTTCCGTTTTTCTTTCGTATATAAAAACAGACAAAACAAGTGAAAACGAAGGGGTTGACTTCTTACCACATGAACCGTGTATCATCCGTGTATTATTTAAAAGAAACTTACTTACTTATGTTGTAGAAAAAAAATTATTTTTCAGTAAAAATATTTGTGATCGTACTTTCTAAACCTATCTTTTACCATTTTTACATATTTAAACAAAGTAATCTTAAAACTTATCACCGTTCTTACTGTCTCAGTTTAAGAACTCGTTTCATTACTTAAATCATTTTCTTAAGTTATTTCTTGATATAATATTTCCGTGATATAAAGAGTCAGTCGAGTCATCGAGTCAACACAGGTTGAGAAACGCTGAGGAACTTTACGTCATGTGGTCCGGAGGGATAGGTAGCGACATAAAGAGTCAATGATAATTTTTCAGAAGTAGTTCTGAATGGTGTTTTCGTCCTTTATGTCGAAAACTTTTTATATCATCTTTACTCTTTATTTTGAACAAAAAAAAGGTATACTACCTTTCTAAAAAAGGTCTAAATAATTTCATCGGTACATAAATACTATAGAAAACTACAAACTTATGTTTAGTATCTCATGTGGAGTCTACACACAGTATATATTGATTTCAATTTAACGGTTTGACAGATCTAAAGACCGTAAAATCTTTCTAACATCTCAGATAGTATCACTTAATGCAAAATTAAAAAGGTGATGTTCTTATGTCTTAAATAAAAAAGGTAACCACTTTACATGTGAATAAAGTCTCCTAAGTCCTTTATTTTACCTACCGTGCAAGATCCTACGTTTAGGATATGTAAAAGATGAATTTGTAATAAATATTAACATCCTGTCAAATCCTTAACATCCAAAGGACCTATATGTTCGTCTCGGAGGCCCTTATAAGGGATGAATGTACTGGAGATCACTGGGAACCGGAGGTAGAGTGTCGACTGAGTCGATGTGAACTCGCCTAGTGACTTACTAGTGTGGAAAGAGTCTTGATGAAGTACTGGGACTCATGGGAGATTTACGAGGGGGTTTGGTATACAACCCCGATAGGGTTGTGGGTTGTAGGTTACATTCCGTCTAAATGGGTAAACATCGAGATACATTTAAGATTTGTTTATTCTCTCTTTGTTTTCGTTATTTAAAGTTATAATTTTTTTTTCTAGGTGTTATAACGAAACTACTTTACCGTGGGTGAATTTATCGTTGACGGCTTTGAGTAGAAATGGACAAGGAGTAAGAGTAAAAGGGAAACTGTGAGAGTGTCAAATATCTGTACACAAATGTTAGACGGGAAGGATGTTCAGACATACAAAGTCTTCCCAGATCTGAAGAGACGAAACCAGTAATAACATGTTTTTCGAATGACGATTTATTCTCCCTCACCTTCCTACTTACTCGTTTACTTATTTACGATTTCCGTTTCATACTCAAGTAATGAACATTTATATACGTACGGGAAAGCAATAGAATGAATGACAGTCCACTTTATTAGATGACGACGACGACGACGATTCAGCGAAGTCAGCACAGGCTGAGACACGCTGGGGTATCTCTCGTCGGCTGGTCCGAGGGGGCAGGGACCCTAAGAGGTCCGTTCTTGTGGTCTCACCCAATGGTAAAGGAAGAGGTTACGTACTTTCACTTTTCACTTCAGTGAGTCAGCACAGGTTGAGAATCGCTGGGGTACCTGACGTCGGATGGTCCGAGGAGGTAGGTACCCTAAAAGGTCCGTTCTCATGACCTCACCCCACGGTAATGATCCTTCAGAGTTTCCTCCGAAGTTGTAGGCGTAGAGTTCAGTATTCCATAGGTACTGGATAAGTAGGGATTACTGAGAGAGGAGGTAAAGTGACGTTGGTGTGTGAGGTTACCGGTCTAGACATAGGAACACCAGGGGGTTTCTCGGGGTAGAGACTTTAATATTTCATTATATGAGGTAAGAGACTAACGTAAGTAGATGAAGGTCGAGAAAAATAGATAGGGATTATGTAGTTGAGGAGTTGGTGCTCAGAAAGGGAGATTACGGTTGAAAGATGACCGGAGGAAAAGTGGGAGAAAGAGGTGTAGAGTGTAAGGTCCTGGGTTATGAGAGATGGACCATGTAATTTAAGGTAACAAGTGTCAGTATACCTTTTTGGAATTCGTACCTACTCGGTCCCTGTGTCGTCATTTGTTCCATCCGTACAGAGACGGGGTTGTCTCGACTGTCGGGTAGTTCCGTTCGTCTGCATTCGTAGACCAATATTAGTTAATACTGTACGGTCCATTTAGTCTTCGCTCTCCTACGACACTTCTGAGACTCGACTCTCTTAGTTCTAGAGGCGTCGGACGGACTGGACGGGGACCCGACCCCACCAACTCCCGACGACTTCTTTTCCACGGTCTACCTGTCTAGGACCAACCGTTTCGGTTACGTCAGAAGGGTGAGGGATCTGGTAGGTCGACACGTAGGACCCAGTTACGAGAGAGTGTACGAGGTCTCACAGTCTACGTGAGAAGTCGATGGAGGAATAAAGACGTCTATTGACGGAGGGCGACTGTCTCCTTTAGTCGGGAGAATCTTCCTTTGTGTGACTCAATTGTGTCGTTGAGAAAACCGTTTGGATAATAGGTGTATTATTATTGTAAAGGAGAAAAGAAGACTAAAGGTATCGTTTCTTTTTGATGGGAGAAGAATAGTTACCAGTCAGTGAGACGAATAAGAGGTCTGAGGGCGACACGGGTTCGTTGTCTGGAGGAGGGTTCGAGGTGGGAGTTTGGGGACTCTTGAACTAGGAAGAAAATCAAGGAAGAGGACCTAGTAAGAATAGGGGAGGGGGAAGAGAGGATGACCGAGAAAGAGTCACAAATACGTAAATGAATAAATCATAAAGACTTTCGAAAGATACACAGTCTGTACCAAGAGTCAAGACACTTTATGTTGTCACTTCTTGGACCTATTTCAAGATCGGGGGTGCCTCGAATGAAAAATCACCCTCCTCGCTGTCTGTCAATTACTTTAGTACGTTCCATTCAAGGAGGTCTCTATTTTATGGACCAGTCCCATTTCACAGTTGTTACTGGGTCTACCAGTACGACGACAACGAACATACACAATCCTTACAACACATACTTTCTGTTACTCTTCTTCCTATTGAGAATCTCTTTGTTCTTCCCTTATCCGTAATTTTGTCTTGAGGAACTTTCAGTCGTCGTCTCCATGAAAAACAACACTCACCATTTATACCAGTCCGTCCGTCCGTTTTTCTTTATTAACCATTACTCCTATCTTCACCTCCATTACGTTGTACTGAACAGAGTAATTCATTGATCAACATCAAGTCAACGAGTCAACACAGGTTGTGAAACGCTGGGGTATCTGATGACGTGTAGTCCGAAAGGACAGGAAGTGGTACAGATATCCTTCATCACTCATCCTTTGGTTCTGTATCACTCGTCAGCTCTTAAATTTTCAACTAGAGGAATACGACCAGAAAGAGGGAGTCAAGTCAAGTCAAGTCAAGTCAGTGAGTCAGCACAGCTTGAGAACCGCTGGGGTACTTAGCGTCGTACGGTCCGGAGGGACAAGTAGTGGTTGAGGGCCTCAAGTGAGTTTGAGTGCAGGTAGCTCAGTCACTACGGTAGGTCGGTAGAGTAGGAGACAGCAGGGGAAGAGGAGAACGGGGGTTAGGGAGGGTAGTAGTCTCAGAAAAGGTTACTCAGTTGAGAAGTGTACACGACCGGTTTCATGACCTCAAAGTCGAAATCGTAGTAAGGAAGGTTTCTTGTGGGTCCCGACTAGAGGACATCTTACCTGACCAACCTAGAGGAACGTCAGGTTCCCTGAGAGTTCTCAGAAGAGGTTGTGGTGTCAAGTTTTCGTAGTTAAGAAGACGTGAGTCGAAAGAAGTGTCAGGTTGAGAGTGTAGGTATATACTGATAACCTTTTTGGTATCGGGACTGATCTGTATGGAAACAACCGTTTCATTACAGAGACGAAAACTTATACGATAGATCCAACCAGTATTGAAAAGAAGGTTCCTCATTCGTAGAAAATTAAAGTACCGACGTCAGTGGTAGACGTCACTAAAACCTCGGGGGGTTTTAATTGAGACTGTGACAAAGGTGACAAAGAGGTAGATAGACCGTACTTCACTACCCTGGTCTACGGTACTAGAAGCAAAAGACTTACAACTTGAAATTCGGTTGAAAAAGTGAGAGGAGAAAGTGAAAGTAGTCCTCCGAAAAATTAAGAAGAAGTGAAAGACGGTATTCCCACCACAGTAGACGTATGGACTCCAATAACTATAAAGAGGACCGTTAGAACTAAGGTCGAAGACGGAGAAGGTCGGGTCGCAAAGAGTACTACATGAGACGTATATCCAATTTATTCGTCCCACTGTTATATGTGGGAACTGTATGAGGAAAAGGATAAACCTTGGTCAGACAACAAGGTATAGGTCAAGATTGACAACGAAGGACTAGACGTATGTCCAAAGAGTTCTCCGTCCAATCCACCAGACCATAAGGGTAGAGAAAGTCTTAAAAGGTGTCAACTAACACTAGGTGTGTCAGTTTCCGAAACCGTATCAATCATTTCGTCTTTATCTACAAAAAGACCTTGAGAGAACGAAAAAGGTACTAGGTCGCCTACAACCGTTAAACTAGAGACCAAGGAGACGGAAAAGATTTTGGTCGAACTTGTAGACTTTCAAGTGTCAAGTGTATAACGACTTCGGACCGAACCTCTTAAAACTCGTAATGAAATGATCGTACACTCTACTCACGTTGACACACCATCAAACTTGTAAGAAACCGTAACGGAAAGAAACTCTAACCTTACCTTTAACTGGAAAAGGTCAGGACACCGGTGACGACTCAAAAGGTTTAAACGACCGTATAACTCACGTCGTGAAAGTGTCGTAGTAGAAAGTCCTAAGCTTCATCGAGTTGACCTTAAGGTAGTGGAGGTGATCGAAACAAGCATCACTACGAAAGATTCCGGGTGAACTGAAGTGTAAGGTCCTACAGACCAAGATCCACTCACCAGTGTGGTAACACTAATAGACCCAGTACTTCTAGAAAAAACATGTCAAGAAGACACATAAGAACGGTGGAGAAGAATTATAGAAGACGAAGACAATCCAGGTATGGTAAAGACAGGAAATAACTCGGGTAGAAACGTACTTTATAAGGGACCCATAGAGATTAAAAGAACTTCTTAGAGATCAGAAATCAGAGATCAGATCCGAAAGAGGGATCCATGTCTAAAATACTTGAAACTACGGAAAATACTTTTTGGTACCGTCCCTTCTCCTTCTACTCCTTTTGATCTGAATGATTCCATCTCCCTCCTACCCAGGGGACTGTCTTAAAGTCTTTTTCTATGTAGATGATGGATCTAGTGTCCTAAAGGATTCTTGAGATACAGTATCCAGGACACTACGTCTTTAATTCAGAAAACCAAACAAACTAAAACATAAAATTACCTTCGTGAGTCACTGAACCCTCGACAACGACGACGACGGTTCAGCGAAGTCAGCACAGGCTGAGGCACGCTGGGATCTGCCGCCGGGTGTTCTCCCTTTCGACTCTGGACAGGATTCCTCCGTACATTACCGCGGCCCCCCTGTGACCCTCCGCCTCGGGACACTCCCTTCCCTGCACTCTTGTGACGTGACTCCTCGACCCAACCCACCTCTTCACTCCGGCCTTCTTCCGTCTCATGTTGGAAATTTTCTTACTGTATTGGCAACTCCTGTCCTCTGTTTGACCAATCTTGTTTGATCCAGATTCTGCCATCTGTTCAGTTAAGGGTGATCTGGAGCTCGGAGTCATATACGAGTGACGTTGTGTAGTCGTTCGATCCACTGTCGGTGTCCGTGGTACTGACAAGACTTCGGCTGGTCTTTCCGGTTTTTCCCCGTCCACTAGGTCAAGGACCTTTAGGGACGGGAAAAGGGTTTGCGAACTTTATCAGGTGGGTGAGTAATCGGATACTTTAATAGGTGGGTATATATTTAACTGTTGAGGTGTGGGACCCCGGAGAGAAAGGAAGGCTCCACCGGGTGTCAGACAGATGCCTCACACATAGAGGGACTCTTTTGGAAGAAAGCGAAATGATACCGAACGAGAACTTAAGAAAAGACACACTTCGGTTCTTACGTGAGTCGTCGATGGGGTCCCTGAGTGGACTCGGGACCCTACACTGGAAGGAGAATACGGGGTGAAAGAAAGGACGTGGTCTTTCTCTCCGTCGTTGCCCTGTTAGTGGGGAGTCTCACATTCACTTCCTCTCCATCCCATGTCTCCTACTTTCGTAAGGTCTCCGCCCTTCCTTCAAGGGTTTCTTTCCTACACGTCACTTCTAGAATTCATTTGTCTCCTCCTCACACGTTCGGACTGTGTGCTCTTCTTTCTCTCCACCCGTATTTTCTCTTGTCTTCTCTTGTTCTCGTCTCTCGGACTGGACCGGTAGGATTCGATCTTTAATAAATTACTCTTTGCTCTAGTTTAACGGAATCAGGTGGCCCTTGTCGAATTCTATATACCATACCAAAAACAGGTAGTCTTGTCTAAAGGTTGGGTAGCTATTTTATGCTTCGTACATTCGACTACTAACAACAAATCAGTGATTCAGTACAGGTTGAGAAAATGCTGGGGTACACTTCCCCCTTTGTCTGTCTTGTCCGAGGTAGAACTTTCGTCCTGAGGTAGAACCCGGTCTGACACCTGAAACTCGATATACGGGTCATAGATACCTTTGCTGTATGGTTGACCTTTTGGTCCGGGGGACCTACCTTCTCGGGGTTCCGAGCATGGATCTGGGAGACAACGGATTTTCTTATGGAATTAATAGACACATTGACTTGTCTTAGTATTTAAGATAATACGAATAACCCCATACTGGTGTCCGGATAACTATTAACAGGTGACAATTGATGCATCCGAATTCCGTATACTTAGTGCCCAATTGAAACTAACTGAGAAAGAAGAGGAAACAAGTCTGATCAAAGTCCCTTAAACCCCTCCACCCAAACCCGTGCATGTGAATCCCATATATTCCAAAAGTCTTTTGGACCAACCCCAGGAACCTATTCTCCTCTGAGACGGAACCCGGGTGGCCACATTATCTGACGTGAGGTGATAGACGTAACAGGAAGACTCACTCAAACAAAGGGTCTTACGTACCGATGTTGTAAACCACGTACCCGGTCCTTTGAGGAGTGAAACTCCTCTGTTCAGGGTAAACCCTGATGAGGCTCCGGAACGCCGAGTTTAGAAGATCTCTCCCCTTCCGCGGNATTAATAGACACATTGACTTGTCTTAGTATTTAAGATAATACGAATAACCCCATACTGGTGTCCGGATAACTATTAACAGGTGACAATTGATGCATCCGAATTCCGTATACTTAGTGCCCAATTGAAACTAACTGAGAAAGAAGAGGAAACAAGTCTGATCAAAGTCCCTTAAACCCCTCCACCCAAACCCGTGCATGTGAATCCCATATATTCCAAAAGTCTTTTGGACCAACCCCAGGAACCTATTCTCCTCTGAGACGGAACCCGGGTGGCCACATTATCTGACGTGAGGTGATAGACGTAACAGGAAGACTCACTCAAACAAAGGGTCTTACGTACCGATGTTGTAAACCACGTACCCGGTCCTTTGAGGAGTGAAACTCCTCTGTTCAGGGTAAACCCTGATGAGGCTCCGGAACGCCGAGTTTAGAAGATCTCTCCCCTTCCGCGGAACGGGAAGACCTTCCTAAGACGAAGAGTCACGGACCTGGAAAGTACAATCGTCCATCACCTACCGTCGTCCCCTTGACTCGCGAGTCCACTCCTCCTTGGGTGGGTCATCCCACCTTCTCCCCCGGACTAGTGGAGGGACCCTCCCTAATCTTCCCAGTGTCTGGGTGTCCTCGGACCTTATCCGTCCACCGTTACTAACGAACCATGTGTCCAACTGCTCGTATAATCCCGAATCCTTCCTTTAAACACTTCCAGTAAATCCTCCACCACAGGTGCGGTAGAACCCTTTTTAATAATGGTTCGTTGACGGTCCCCTAAAAATCCTCTTCTTTGAACCAAAAACACACGAGCATAAGACGGGAGGGGTTCCTCCGTAGGGTAGACGATACTTTAAGAACTGGGGGAGCCTTAACAGTCCGATCTTCCTCCCCTACGTATTCACTCATGTTTAACCGAAAAGACCTCTGTCGGACCCTGCACCCCATAAATTGGGTAGACATAAAAGTAGATGTGGACTAGTTCGGGTGGCTCCGTCTTACCTGAATTTCGATTCCCTTTTTGTCAGAACCTAGTGCACCACAAGACCAAACCGACACGACTGGCCGTCCACTTCTGTGTGACTAGGGGGAAGAGGGAGACCCTAGACCGTCCGTTCCGAGAAGAGTGGGGTTAATCCTTCATCCGTCTTACCGTTGCATTCACGGTAACTCACCTTTATAGTCTTCATATATCCCATGACTCTTGAAACGTCTGTCTTGCTTTTCCTTTTCATCTTCTTCCAGGCTCTTCCATTCGTTCTACCCCCTTTCACTTAGATTCCATTGACATAACCTCACGTACTAATTTTTAAATTTCTTCCCTAAACCTCCTCTGATACCCCACTTCTACTTCGGATTGGTGGAAGTGTATGAGACACTCCCAGTTTACCGGGGGATACCCTCATCCTACCGGTGGTCTCTTGTGGTACTTGAATTTTTATCACCTTCGTCAGATATGTCATCAGTGTCCTCTCGGTCCTGTGGGCCTAGATATAGGTATATAACTGAGTACCGATCCCAATCGAGTTCTGGGAGGATGAACCTGTTCCAAGACATAGGTCTTCCCTTTCCCTTTTTATAATTACCGTGTTTTTGACTGACTACTATTTTTTTCCTTTAAGATATCCTAAACCTGCCCCTACTAGACTGGGGAGGGGGTATGACCTATTACTACGTGGACGGAGGGTCACGAGGTGGTCCTGGCCTCCGGCGGAATTACGGGTTAGGTCCCGGTCCACTTCAAGGACGTCGTCGGTGACGAGAAGGTGGTCGAGAGGGTCTCAAGCATCTCGGCGGCAAAGTCGTCCGAGGTTAGGGTCGTTACCTCTGGAGACCAGTTACGGGGGTCTTAAGGTGGAGTCGACCTGGAGGATCTAACATAGGTGGAGAGGGTCACTCATGACTACCCTTCCCCCTTCTTTTGTGTCGTTAATCTGTCTTCGACGTGAGACTGTTCCTTGTCCCCCTTCTTGGGGTGATGTCTACGGGGAGTCTCCCATATTGTCGGAGACAATATCCTACAAGTCCTACGTACCCCGTGATGGTAGACGGAGGACATCGGATAATAATGGTCGGTAAAAGGAGATACCTATATAATTTGACCGTCTCTGTGCGAGGTGGTATGAGCCCCGTCGGTATTCGGTACTAATCCGGTTACCTCTGATAAAAAGTTTGGGTGGCGGGATGTATCCTACTGTATTAGGTTGATGGTCAGAGGGAAAAGTCGTGACTCCTTTCTGTGTCCTAGGATTGACTCCGGTCTTTTACCAATTGTCTTTACCGTGGCCTCCCAGGACGTTCGGGTGTCACCACCCGTCTTGATCGGTGGGGGCTACTCTCCGGGTCACCCCTGACATTGTGTCTCCTTCCTTCCCCGGTGGACCTCTTTATAGCCCACTGATAAAATGTTCCAGAGTTCTCTCCCCGCGACTTTTCGATACTCATAACGTTTTGGGAGACTTCACTAAGTTTCCCTTTCGCTTAGTGGGACTCAAGGCACTTTCTGCCACGCTCCGGACATCTGAAATATACGGTTATCTGGGTCGGTCTCCGACGACCCAGAGTCTACCACACTATTTACGTCGGAAACACAGAGATCGGATGGGACTTTTACAGTCTACCCCCCTGTGGTTCACTGAGCATTTAAAAATATGTAGGACTTACGGGTCATGGAAAGAATCCTTCTCTGAACGACAGATTTAACCTCCGTGTTCACTGACAAACTCACCTGAGTTGGTGGAGAAATGAGAAGGAGAGTCATTGGGGAGTTCTACTTACCTCCAACATTTTAGAGGGCCTTTCCTTTGACCTGTCCGATTTGTCAGTCCAAGTTAAGTCAAGTCAGCGAGTCATCACAGACTGAGAAACACTGGCGTACTTAGCGTCGTGCGATCCGGAGGGACAGGTAGTGGTTGAGGGCCTCAAATGAGTTTCAGTACAGGTAGCTCAGCCACTACGGTAGGTCGGTAGAGTAGGAGACAGCGGGAGAAGAGGAGGACGGGAGTTAGGGAGGGTCGTAGTCCCAGAAAAGGTTACTCAGTTTAGAAGTGTACTCCACCGGTTTTATAACCTCAAAGTCGAAATCGTAGTCAGGAAGGTTACTTGTGGGTCCCGACTAGAGGAAGTCCTACCTGACCAACCTAGAGGACCGTCAGGTTTCCTGAGAGTTCTCAGAAGAGGTTGTGGTGTCAAGTTTTCGTAGTTAAGAAGCCGCGAGTCGAAAGAAGTGTCAGGTTGAGAGTGTAGGTATGTACTGGTGTCCTTTTTGGTATCGGAACTGATCTGCCTGGAATCAACCGTTTCATTACAGAGACCGAAAACTTATACGATAGATCCAACCAGTATTGAAAAGAAGGTTCCTCATTCGTAGAAAATTAAAGTACCGACGTTATAGTGGTAGACGTCACTAAAACCTCGGGGGGTTTTAATTCAGACTGTAACAAAGGTGACAAAGGTATAGACAAAGGGTACTTCTCTACCCTGGTCTACGGTACTAGAAGTAAAAGACTTACAACTCGAAATTCGGTTGAAAAAGTGAGAAGAGAAAGTGAAAGTAGTTCTCCAAAGAATCAAGGAGAAGTGAAAGACGGTATTCCCACCACAGTAGACGTATAGATTCCAATAACTATAAAGAGGACCGTTAGAACTAAGGTCGAACACAAAGAAGGTCGGGTCGTAAAGAGTACTACATGAGACGTATCTTCAATTTATTTGTCCCACTACATGAGAACTACATGAGGAAAAGGATAAACCTTGGTCAGACAACGAGGTACAGGTCAAGATTGAGAACGAAGGACTGGACGTATGTCCAAAGAGTTCTCCGTCCAGTCCATCAGACCATACGGGTAGAGAGAGTCTTAAAAGGTGTCAAATAACACTAGGTGTGTCAGTTTCCGAAACCGTCTCAGTTATTTCGTCTTTATCTACATAAAGACCTTGAGAGTACGAAAGAGGTACTAGGTCGCCTACAACCGTTTAACTAGAGACCAAGGAGACGGAAAAGATTTTGGTCGAACTTGTAGACTTTCAAGTGTCAAGTGTATAACGACTTCAGACCGAACCTCTTTAAACTCGTAATGAAATGATCGTACACTCTACTCACGTTAACACACCATCAAACTCGTAAGAAACCGTAACGGAAAGAAACTCTAACCTTACCTTTGACTGGAAAAGGTCAGGACACCGGTGACGACTCAAAAGGTTTAAACGACCGTATAACTCACGTCGTGAAAGTGTCGTAGTAGAAGGTCCTAAGCTTCATCGAGTTGACCTTAAGGTAGTGGAGGTGATCGAAACAAGCATCACTACGAAAGATTCCGGGTGAACTGAAGTGTAAGGTCCTACAGACCACTAATAGACCCAGTACTTCTAGAAAAAACATGTCAAGAAGACACATAAGAACGGTGGAGAAGAATTATAGAAGACAAAGACAATCCAGGTATGGTAAAGACAGGAAATAACTCGGGTAGAAACGTACTTTACAAGGGAACCATAGAGATTCAAAGAACTTCTCTAGAGATCAGAAAGGGTAAAACAACAAAAAGAGATAAAGAAACGTAACTAATGACTCCTTCCAAAAGAATAGAGAGGAACGATAAGAAACTTTTAGATGTAAGTCTACGAAGATAGAAAGGAAAAGAGGAAACGAAAAGTGAAGAGAAGAAAAGTGTTGATAAACATTCCGGAGGAGTCTGTTGGTAAAACGAAAAAACGGAAAGAAAAAGAACCCCTACCAGAACTAGGTACAAAGGACATGTTACAGGTCTTGGAGGCAGATATCAAGTAGTACGTGAGATAGTCTAGATCAGGGAATTTAGATAAAGAGTGAAGGTGACATATTAGTATTCCCTAAACTGAATCCAGTATGGACTTACCAGATCACCAAAAGGGATGAAAGAAGTTAAATTCAGACTTAAACCGTTATTCCTCAAGTACTAAACTCGGTGTCAGTCGAGGGCCAGAACAAAATCGACTGACATATTCCGTTACCGTGGGGTGAGGTCATGAGAACGGACCTTTTAGGGTGTCTACCTCCTCGGACCTGTCGATGTCAGGTACCCCATCGATTCTCAGTCTGTTCTGACTCACTGAAGTGAAAGTGAAAAGTGAAAGTACGTAACCTCTTCCTTTACCTTTGGGTGAGGTCACAAGAACGGACCTCTTAGGGTCCCTGCCGTCTCGGACCACCCGACGGTAGAGACCCTAACGTGTCTCAGCCTGTGCTGACTTCGTTGGATCGTTGTCGTCGTCGTATCTCGAAGAAGTAGAAACCGACGTTTCTTATATTAGTTAGACTAAAACCACAACTGGTAGACCACTACAGGTACACATCAGAAGAGAGCAGTTCTCTTTTTCAATTGAGCTATTAAGGGACTCCAGACCCGTCTTCTGTTGGGGTGGGGGGTTGGTCCGAACGTTTTGTTCAGGGTGACCATTATCTTGAGTTTGAGCCATGTTAATACAGTCGTGGGCTGAACCCGGACGGTCTGGAACGATTCGGTAAATGAAAAATGGACTGACTTTTCCTGTTCCACCGATACCCTCACAACAGGGTCTGATACCCTGGATCCTGTCTGGTCACTGAATAGAGATTATTCGACCTGTTACAACGGTGACCCACCGACCCTACGAAATACCCGTCAAAGACGTCAACGGAATGACCAGGTCCTCCGTCGGTTCGACTGAAACCCGGTTCTAAACAAGTATTCAGAACGTACTCCAGTTGTGAGAGGAGGCTCCCCTGGGGGTACTTACCGACAGTTGTAGGGTCTAATGAGTTATGGTCCCTGACAATACACTCTTGGGGGTACAATGATGACTCGGAACAGTCCGGGACTTATGTCGGTGAGAGGAAGGACACCCTCTTCCACCCGGGAGTGTACTGACGTTCCTTTATACGGTCGTCTGGACTGAACTCTGGTCAGTTAGGACCTGGGTCTAAACAAGGACATGTGGTTACCGTGGTCGGACCACTTTGTTTCCGTTGTTGACAACCCTATACGTCATCAGTACCTTCTTTGGTAGCAACTCCGATCGAGAGACGGTAGTGTGACCACGCGAGTTGTCCGGTTTGATATACGAAATTAGGTCCGGGAGGTCGACAGTTTTCCTGTTTTAGAGTCTTGAAGTAACGGACGAGTGTCCAGTTACGACGGAGAGCCGTGTCTGTCTTTGGAGGTCCCTAAGTCCACTTTCCGTACGACGGGAAATTTGTGGACCTTCACCTGGAGTGACTTTACTTTGGAGTGGCTGTGATGGTAATGGACGACCAGTACCATACATACAAGAGCCCTACCCATCTTCGAAAAGGATGGGTCTGACTTTCTCGTAGTCTTCATCGGACCACGGACGAATCCCTCTATCAAGGGTCTAAACCTAAAGGATGGTCGTAACCTAACCTGTTACCGGGCCGAAAACATCGACTAAATCATGTTGCTCATTCGTTTTGAAATTTGTAGTTCACCTTTAATGTATGTCGTATATCCGGGGTCTCAAGACCCCACCACCTTCCTTGGTTGGCCTGTGAATTTCTCTGTGAGAGGTTCACCTAGAATCTATGACTGACAAGGACCCACCTGAACAAAGATTACCGAGGCGAGTCTGAATCCTACTGGGGTGTCAGGGTGCCGAGAAGAGACATGTTTTAACACATACCCTCCGGGGGAAGGTATTATTTTGTCCACAGTTGTTTAAACGGAGTCCATTCCCCTCTACTCTAAAGTGTCGTCTACCTTGTTGACTCATTCCATTATTTAGTCTATTGATTCAAACATGTTCTTTCCCACGGTAAGGGGGAACCCCTTGTCTAAGTGCTCAAACACGGGCCCCTAGTCCACACCAGTTCCTGACCTTTGTGCTAAGGAACCGGGGTGTACCCTTCGGGGTGTACCCTTCCCAGGTATATGACAACAAGATTGGTCGGGATGACGTCAATTTCAACGTCCACAGTGAGGGACCTAGGAGGTGTACTTCCACTTCTCCCGCATGGTGGGTCTGGGTCTCCTGCGGCTCACCTGATATGTTTTCCTGGGGTGAGTAGGGGCACTTTGCTTCTAGTAGAATTTCTTCTTTGTCTCTACTTCGAGATGTTCGTTGACGACGAAGTTCCTGAATGACCATAGTAGAACTCTGATTGGTATCAAAGTCATGTTTCTCCTGGACACGATATTAATTTCAACTTACAACACATATATAAGAACTAAATAGACCGATATTTAGTCGGTGGGATCTACTGTACTTTCCAGTCCATTTTCAATACAGACTACTATTAGAAGGAAAAACCTGAAACCAGGATAGAACCCACTTCCCACTAACCATCTTTTAATATAAATGCTAACAATATCAACGGAACTATCAAGACGAAACACCTGGGAAATAAGATGTCACATAATACTTGAACGATTGGGTTTCCAACTACAGTAAGAGGGTTTAACCTCCAGTCTCTCAGTCTCACGTTATATAGGGATACTTACTACGAGTACGATACTCAATTCTCGTAGTTGTCCCCCCTTACTTCCTCCTTTGTCTGTCTTGTCCGAAGTAGAACTTTCGTCCTGAGGGTAGAACCCGGTCTGACACCTGAAACTCGATATACGGGTCATAGATACCTTTGCTGTATGGTTGACCTTTTGGTCCGGGGGACCTACCTTCTCGGGGTTTCGAGCATGGATCTGAGAGACAACGGATTTTCTTATAGGATTAATAGACACATTGGTTTATCTCAGTATTTAAGATAATACGAATAACCCCATACTGGTGTCCGGATAACTATTAACAGGTGACAATTGATGCATCCGAATTCCGTATACTTAGTGCCCAATTGAAACTAACTGAGAAAGAAGAGGAGACAAGTCTGATCAAAGTCCCTTAAACCCCTCCACCCAAACCCGTGCATATGAATTCCATATATTCCAAAAGTCTTTTGGACCAGCCCCAGGAACCTATTCTCCTCTGAGACGGAACCCGGGTGGCCACATTGTCTGACGTGAGGTGATAGACGTAACAGGAAGACTCACTCAAACAAAGGGTCTTGTGTACCGATATTGCGTACCTGATACCAGACGGTGTCAGGAGATAGGTACCCTAAAAGGTCCGTTCTTATGACCCCACCCAACGGTAAAGGAAGAGGTCCCCTAGAAGGACTGGGTCCTTAGTTTGGGGACAGAGGACGTAACGGTTACCGAAGAAAATGGTGACTCGGTTGACCCTTTGGACTACCATTTGTGACTCTTACAGAGTAGAAGAGACAGATTACGGGAAGAGGAAGGATTGAGTTGGTGTGACTCGGATTCTTCCCACTCGTCATATGTCGGACGCGTCGGTCTCCTTCCTCTTCTGGTGGGTCTCTTCTCGTTGAAGGTCCTATCCTTTTTTCTCCCTTTTTTTTTCTTTCCGACGAAAAGTCGAGAAGTCTGAGGTCGGTTGTGTGTCAGTACGACCCGTATGTGTCGAAGTTGACACACGACGAAGCAGGAAGGGGTCCAATTGGGTGTGTGTCTCGTCCTTAGAACCTCTAATCCCTCTCTAATTTTTGTTTGGTTCTTGTGTCTTGTCCCTAAAGAGGAGGTCAGGGATAGACCTCAGACGACGACGTTAAAGAATGAAGTGTGTGGGGTATCGTATCAACGTCCGACGGATCGAGTCGTAGTGACTTTACGAGTAGGTAAAGTTGGTAGTTCCTCCTTGAATCTAAGGGAGAGACGAGGAGGATTTAAACACAAGGAGAAAAGATCGACAAAACTTTCAGTGTAATTCGTAGAAGAAGTCGGAGGAGGTCTACATTGTCCCTTCTTGTCCCAGACTGACAAGAAGGGACAATGAACCTCCGACAAGGAGGTTCCTTAAGTTCTGAGAAAGGGAACTCTTCGGTGGGTGCTACGTGTCGACACCCGGTAGCCAAATGATAAACGACATTGAAAGGTCTGTATTGTTTTGGGTCGACTCTAATGTTTTTGTGTCCTGATCGACCCTCTACCACCAGCACTATCGAAGGAAGTTCTATAGAATTTCTTACTCTGTCGAAAGTTACTCTTGTCTTCGTTTACATCTAACGAAAAAGACACCCGTTTTGACTAAAGTGACAGATAAAACCTAGTTTAATTTTTGGTGAGACACAGGGAGAAAACGGAGAAGAGTAAGGAGACGAAAGGAGAAATAGATGTTAGGAAAGGGTAAAAGTCAGAAGATAATTAAGCTATGAAATACTGTGTCTCGAAGTCTCCTCCTTCTGCAGTAAACGAAAGGTAGGAGTTCGGGACGAGCACACACGACCAGAATCTCATTGTCGAGGGGGTGGGGGACCTAGAATAGTGTCACAGTCGTTATCAATTTCCTGTAGGTATTACTTCTTTTATGTTTTAACTGTTAAGGGTTAATACTTTATGGTTCGTCTCCTGTTCCTCTCTGGAACAAGAAAGCTTTTTACAATTTTATTATCGTTCAGAGACAGGGGAGTACGGTTTTGTTCCTCAATTAAGTCGTCAAGTCAGAATTTTATCCTTCAGGTATGTTTCCGTTACATTGTCTTTCCTTTAGTGTGACCCCAGTAATGTTGTTATAGTTATGGATTCGTAGTATGTTAGGTGGTTTCTCAAAGTACCTATCTACGGTCTCTGAGACTCAGATTCAATCTCCGAAACGGTCGTTGAGGGAGGTCCTGAAGACTTACGACAGAGACGAGATGAGGAGACCAGGGGTGGGGATCGTTGGGGTAAGTAATAGAGGACTACGGTGAATTCGAGGTGATCAACATGAAGGAAAGGAGTAGACGTTTATTTGGAAGGTGGGATGAAAGAAGTGACAACATTCCTAGTTTCCTCTGAGTCACTTTGTTTTCGAAATCCTATATATATAGGGGAGTATTTATATTTGACATAAATTTACATAGAAGTTTTCACTAGTGTGACCCTGAAGGGACCTCCAGGTCGTCTATTCTGAATGTGACGAATGCGAATGAGGACGAATATGACGTCCTCCACTCTCAAGTTAGGGACCGAACCCTTAATTTTAGGACGTACGGTTGCTCACGTCGGTTTTTTTTTTCACTAGTGTATTTTCACTAGAACTTTTTACTTTTATAAAATGTAACAATTTTTTATTTGACTCCGTATAAATTTTAAAATTCTCAAATAAACCCGTTTTAGGGTTGACCTGTCGTGGCTTCGACTTCACTAATCCTCGTGAGTTGATGGACCTCGACTCCCTTCTGAATATGTCTCTTTCACACCTTCTTCTCTTTCCTTTAATGAGTACCCGACATCGGATTGACAATAAATCAATTATTCAACATATACTAAGAAAACGTTGGGGTATCTGACATCGGACGGTCCGAGGAGACAGGTGTCCTAAAGGGTCCGTTCTTATGACCTCACCCGACGGTAAAGGAGGAGGTCCCCTAGAAGGGTTGGGTGTCTAGCTTAGACACAGAGGACGGAGAGGACGTTCCGTCCGTCTAAGAAAATAGTGACTCGGTCGGATTTCGGATCAACCGACAAACACCGACCAACAGAAACTGTAGGACTCGGTAAGTCTTCGAATCTAAAACCAAACGGATGTCTCCGGTGTATTGGAGTCTCGGTGGAGTTAGATTACCGGACAAATTAATTAAATTGTTTTAATTTTGGAATCTTCAAATTTAGCATATTAAAGTATACCCAAGATAGTATTCATGTCTTATACTTTCCCAACACAAATATATAATCCCTGTAATTTCATAAAATTTTATTAGTTACCTAGTCGTAAAGATGATAAGAAGAGACTGTTTTTGGTCACAGTCTCGTTTGTATAATACTTTTATTGTGTACCTGTGACTATGATATATATACCACCTGTGTGAAAATTTTAAACCCATAACCTATTTTCTGTCATAAAAGTAACGTGTTGATTTATACTAAATTAAAATATGGAATAATGTCACAAGGTATTTATTTAAGTGTTGGTCCTATATTTTTCGGGGAATAGTGTAATGTAAAGGAGAAACCCCGAATCTTTTACATTGGTATCGAACCAGAATCTTGGAAGGGATCCTGAGTGGATAATTGAAGGACTTGGCGAGTGAACGTAAGAGGTAAAGTTGAGACGAGAGACATCGGAGGGCTGATAGTCGGACGACGCGTAAGAGGGTGACGGGCGGGACGGGTCAATTGCTATGACTAGGAGGAGAGTTGGGCCGCCAGTCAGGTCAGACGTGACGTGGTGACGTGTGTGTGTCTCAGGCCCGGAGACGTGCTCCGGTAGTACTTTGGTGAACACCACCGGTCGATTCTTAGTGAAGGTTGTGGTATCGTGTGTGTGGGAGGGGACCTGACTCTTAGGTCGGATTTATTTCGTGGACAACCTACGTTCGTATCTTAAATCCGTGAATTTACCCCTAATTCTGCAGGTAGGTCACGGGTAGGTCAACGGTGTAAGTCCGGGGATCCTCCCCCAGAAGTCCGGTGAAGTTCTCAAATGACAACAATTAGGTACGTCTGTCGTAGGGACTGAGGAAAGAAAAGAGGAGTCGTGAGTGTAAGCTCATGGTTGTCAAATAAACCTAAGAGGGGTCTTTAGGTCCCAGGGGTACTTACCGTGTCTATGAATTCCTACCTTTCGGTTACGTAAGGTACATCCACTGGGACGTCGAGGTCCCGTCCTTTCCGCCCGAGGTCAAGAACCCCCTTACTTGCCGATGTCATATGTCCGTGTGTAGAGTGTTTGGGTCTCCTTGAACGGAGTGGGATGGGTGCGTCCCCGGTTTCATAATTTTCCTTACCCCCTTGTCCACAATTTATAGGTTTGTGTTTTCAGACGTATTTCGTTATAAGGTGGAATATGGTTTACACCTCTGGTTCAGAGGAATTTCACTTTCACAACCAGCGAGTCAGTACAGGTTGAGAAACACTGGGACACCTGACATCGGGTGGTCCGAGGAGACAGGTGTCTTAAAAGGTCCGTTTTTATGACCTCACCTCTCGGTAAAGGAAGAGGTTCTCTAGAAGGGCTGGGTCCCTAGCTTGAACCCAAAGGCCGTGACGTCCGTCTAAGAAATGATAGACTCGGTGTCTCCTTCGGTTCAGAGGAATTCATGTGTAAATACGAAACCGTATGTAAGGTAAAAACACGAGTGAGACTCGTGGTAACACCGTTAAGTGAGGTAGAACAGGGAAGTCGAGTGACCGGTCATGGTCATATGTTGGAGTCCTTGATAGGACTCGTCGTGGAAAGGGTCGAACTGACTCGGAACTCTTGGGAGGAGGGGTACGAAGGGAAGATCTTCGAAGGAAGGTCAGACGGAACAAGGAGGGGTGTGACGGTTTAGGACTTGATAGTGTGGTGACGGAACTTTGTGTCGAAGTGTATAAGGAGAGTTTTAGAATCCTGAGAGGTTTAATGTGTGAGTAAAATCTTACAAATTCATCAAGTACCGGTTGAAGAAACGAAATTTTTAGTTTTTGACCGTCCTTTACTGTTACAGGTCATTATGGTGTTGTATTCGTGATAGAGGTCTCCTTCCTTATTCTGTAGTAGATTATAGCGATAGTTTAAAAGTTGTGGGATTTGAGATATTAGGAAGGGTACTCTACTTAAACACGATATCTTCTCGTAAACCGGAAGGGGGGCGGGGACGGGGGACACTGATCGATTTTTTCATTGGAGGGAACGATCTTCAGGTCAAATAAGAATTTCCCAGGTCGTCTACCAGAGGATCCAGTCCGGACTTCTTCTTTCGTAGAGAAATTTGTCCTGTCTAACGAAACCAAAAGAGTCCTTTCGTTCTCCCTTCCTGTAGAATATTCACCTCTTCTTGGACCTACTTGGGTCCCCTCTAGTCACAAATTCTTAGGTTAAGTTTCATGTTTTCTTGTTAAATTCGTGACGACCAGTGGTGTCCTTCAGGATATGACCTGTATCATAGTTAACATGTTCAAGGGTAAGCAGGTAAGTAAGGTGTACAATACACGGTAAAGTCAAGTCAAGTCAAGTCAAGTCAGCGAGTATGAGGTCCGGAGGGACAGGTAGTGGTTGAGGGTCTCAAGTGAGTCTGAGTTCAGGTAGCTCAGTCACTACGGTAGGTCGGTAGAGTAGGAGACAGCAGGGGAAGAGGAGGACGGGGGTTAGGGAGGGTCGTAGTCAGAAAAGATTACTCAGTTGAGAAGCGTACTTCACCGGTTTCATGACTCAAAGTCGAAATCGTAGTAAGGAAGGTTTCTTTAGGGTTAGGGACGGGACTAGGTTGACGGTCATTAAATAATCTTCCAAAACACATTTACGACCTGAAGTACCCCTTACCGACGAAATAATATTCGTGAACCAAGGAAACAAGCCCCAAAACGATTCTTAACACGAATTCTAGTACACGTGTAGTGACCTACTATTCTGTAGGAGGGTAAATACAGTGTCTTTTCCCGAAGGAAAATTTCACAACAAAATATCATTTGTGTCCTCTGTTAAGATCGAAGAACTCCAAATATAAAGGCTGTCCTATATATATATAGGTTGTCCTATATATCTGTTTATGCAACAAAAACGAGATGTCGTTTGTTCACACAAATTTCGTCTGTATCATAATACAATTGGTGACAAAGAAATTTTCTTTAGTCGACTGGAGGTTTCGGAGACATAGATGCGAAGGAACTTTTTCTTTTAATTGACAAAGTTTAGATAGACGAGAATTTTATCGAATACGTCGTAATTTTATGTGCTCTTTCTCCAAATCGCATACACATCCTTCATAGTCTATACAATAATTAACAGTAATAAATGAGTCTTTTTTTTTCAATTATTATTTCCCTTCTCACTCCCCTTTTCGGGCAAACTTTAGAGGAGACGGGAGACCCACACCGGTCGTCCCTTCCAAATGACGAATTATACTTTCAGTTGAAAGACCGACTATGAAACATTTCCAGTCCGTTCAGGACGTCACGATGTCTTTTCAATTAAAGGACAAGGTAAAACGGACTGCGTAGACACGTCAAACCGATTTAAGTACGATCTAAAAGGTGGTCCCTTCTTGGTCTGAATCCCGACTCTGATAACCTTATGGTCATATGAAGGATAACGAACAATTTCTTTGTCACTTTGAGTTAACACGAATCAACGAGTTAGGTTGAGAAACGCTGGGGTACCTGACATCGGGTGGTCCGAGGAGACAGGTACCCCTAAGAGGTCCGTTCTTATGACCTCACCCAACGGTAGTGAAGGAGGTCCCCTAGAAGGTTAGGTACATAGGTTGGGTCCAGAGGACGTGACGTCCGTCTAAGAAATAACAGAATCGGCGGTTAATACTGTCTCGTTAAGATCTGAAGATCACCGTGAGACTTTGTATTGACATATTGGACTGTAAACATCTCGTGTGTTATGAATATTGAAAGATTACTTTTTTCCTGATAAGGACCATAAGTGCCAATACAACGTATGTGCACGTAAGAAAAGGGAGTTCTGCGTGGTTTACGTTACTTTTATAAAGGTACTGCAATATGAAACCCTACACAATTTAATTAACCTGCTGTCTCCTACTCTACCGACCTACCGTAGTGACTGAGCTACCTGCACTTAGAGTTACTTGAGGCCCTCAACCACTACCTGTCCCTCCGGACCGCAAGACGCTAAGTACCCCAGCGTTTCTCAGCCTGTGCTGACTCGCTGACTTGACTTTAATTAACTTGTTACTCTGGTACTCTGCCTCCACTGAGATTACGGAACCGCCAGATATACTCGTCTAGTTTCACCTCCAAAACTTTGACTGTGAATTCCTGCTGGTCAGTGTTCGTCGTTTCTTCCAAAATTCGATGTTGCAGGAACGAGACGAAGATGTAAAAGAGGCATCATCAAAGAGTGAGAGACATCATCAAAGAGAGAGAGGCATCATCAAAGAGGACGTGGAAAAGGGAGGTTCGCGAGGATTGGTGAAGGCCAAACCGTGACGGGTCAACCTTAATTCAAAACGAGTCTGAGATTTTAAAAGTGATACGAAGTCACACGTACGTACGAACGATTAGTGAAGTCAGCACAGACTGAGAAACACTGTGGCACCCGATACATCGGACGATCCGAGGAGACAGGTACCCTAAGAGGTCCGTTCTTATGACTTCACCCAACGGTACGGACGGGGGTCCCCTAGAAGGACTGGGTCCCTAGCTTGGCCTCAGAGGTAGAGGACGTGACGTCCGTCTAAGAAATGGCGACTCGGTGACGTCTTCGGGGTACGAAGTCAAATAGTAAATTGTTTATACTACAAATAAGGGGACGGAAACTATTAGAGTTACAAAAGGTTTCGTAAGACGGATTAAACTAGTCCATTGTAGACACATTGTCCGTAAAGGTAGACCTTCGGTGTCAGGTCCTTTTACTTTGGGGGTTTTCAGTCAATAGGTTCCAGTGAATTGAAAAGTCGTATCCATGACCCAGGGACCCGAAGGGACCACCGAGTCACCATTTCTTAGACGAACGGTTACGTCCTCTGGGACGAAGTTTGGGACCCAGTCCTTCTAAGGGATATCCTTCTTTACCGTTGGGTGAACTCATAAGAACGGACCCTTTAGGGTACCTGTCTCCGTGGACCGTCCGATGTCAGGTACCCCAGCGTCTCAGTATTCAATCGCTGCGAGTGTGACCCAAGGGTAGAGACACATAGGAGAAAGTGGACCTCTGGCACCCCCCTCCGCCCCCCACCCCCCCCTTCGTACTAAACGGAGTCTATGTGTCTGGAAATTGTCAACAAGTCCTCCAAAGGTCTTTAGACGTGATGGTCGGGTTTGGTAGATGAAAAAGAATACAGTTTTGTTCTTTGTGGTCCTAGGACCTCGTTGTAATGGTAAGTTTATTTAAGAGGAAAGAAGGGGATCTAACAGTAGTCCGAAAAAGGGGACGGACTGAGAGGGTCGGACTTCACGACGAGAAGGGGTCTAGGAACAGAATCAGTATCAGTATTATGTGAACCTGTCGTCTATTGTCAAAGAAAAACAGTTCTAGTCCACATTTCATACAAGATCCTTTGACCAATATTTTTCTTAATTTTACAGTTTTACATATTTATTAAATGTGAAACGTTTGGTCCCCTGTACTCGACGTAAGGGTGACAAACGTTCGTTTGTGAAAGAACCCACCCTCTTCTTCCGTCATAACACGTCTTGGGACCTTTTGGTCACCTTACACAGACGTAAACTGACGCGACTCTCACAGTCTTCTCTTTTCCCTGTCTGTTAATCGTATGTTGTACGACGAAATTTGTAAACGGATTCGTCTATATTCCTGTACCGTTGGGTGAGGTCGTAAGAACGGACCTCGGACCACCCGACGGTAGATACCCCAGCGTGTCTCAGCCTGTGCTGACTTCGCTGAATCGTCGTTCGTCTATAGTACCTCTTTCTTGTGTCCCACTCCTAGTTTGTATACATGATATATATACTTTGTTTATTTAAATTTCACGAATAAAAACTCCAGTCTCGAATTTGTGTCGAAGATACTTACGGTTGAGACTAATCGGTGGTACGAACGACAAAAGTTTGTGCATAAGTCAAAAGTGGTCATTCTAAATCAATCGGAGTAAAAGGGTTACTGTTTTAACTCTCAAATTTTAGATCCATTTTACACAGACACACACTATCGATCATTTACTGTGTCGACCTCAAACTTGGTTACACCTCCTTTCGGGTACGAGCAAGGTTGTAGGACTACGAGATTATCTGACGAATAAGTTTATGATTTGTTCATACCCCAATCTTCGGAACGACTCCTAGCAGTCCGGACAAGAGGGGTCTTTATAACTCAGAGAACTCAGAGGGGGAATGTCTCAAGAAGACTGACCCACCGTCATATTTGTCTGACCACCCCCAAGGATAAGTCTCAGGAGTTCATTCCTAATCGTTTTAGTTTACATCAAAATAAAGTCTCGTGTGACTATCCCGGGTAAGACATGGGAGTTCAGATGCACGAAAAAATTAATAATGAAACCAAGTAGAGAATTCATAGGTATCGGAGACAATCACTTAAATTACCTTTCAAATTGTTAAAAAAAGTAATTATAGGAATAGATATTGTTTTAGAGTTATGTAGAATATAGTAATACAAGGAAAAAATTGGGACACAGTCTATTGGTCCTACAAAACAAAACGAACAACTTGGGTAGAGAGATTTCATGTTTTCAACTGTCTCCTGAAAATGGAACGTCTAACGGTTGAAACCATATCAAAGACAATGTCTTGTATTAAAGATAAAATCTTGTACTCGAGTAGGAAAACCACTCTTACCGAGGGATCTTTTTTATAGGTTTCCTTTGGTTTCCCTTTTTATTTTGGTTTCGTAAGGAAAGTGGGGTTTCTGGTGTCTGAGTTTCGTATACTTCGTATACTAGTATACTTCGTGAAAAATATTACAGTCACATAGAGTCTCCAAAGGTAAAGTCTCCCAAATTCGAATACACTAAAAGGTTAAGGTAACCTTGTTCTTTGTCTTAACGAATGTCCCTCTTTCTCCGTCTCCGATAACGACGATAACACTTTTTTGTTCTCTCTTACTGTGGATATTTGACTAATTAAGGAACTAAGTTTACTTTAAATTGTTTGTACGAATTTATATTCGAAGTAGTTCTGAACTTATTTCAAACAGACGATGACGATGACGATTCAGTGAAGTCAACACAGACTGAGACACGCTGGGGTATCTGCCGTCGGGTGGTCCGAGGGGGCAGGGACCCTAAGAGGTCCGTTCTTGTGACGTCACCCAACGGTAAAGGAAGAGGTTTCAAACAGATTGTATTCGTTTTAAGTGTTAACGTATTTTAGGAGAGTCATACTTGTTAAAAATTTTAAAGTAACATTTTTAAACTGTATCGAGATTAGTTGATAGAGTCTCTTTCGGTGTTTGTAATTTACGAGTAGTGATCGGGTTGGTTAAGATCCTTTTAATGTATGGACAATCATACGACTATTGTAGAGGACTCTCGGAGATTATGTATCCGGAGAGATAAATCTACGGTAGTCTCACTAAAATTTTATAAATGTAGGTTTAGATAAATTTTATATTTTTGTACATTTTCTTTTTCGAGTTAAAACCTTTTTTAGTTAGACAATTTTTTACCTTTAACGAACTCTGTTTCTCCACTTTACTACCACCGTCTCTTCACTTCTCCCAACCCATAATCGTTTGTATGTCCAACGATTGTAAAGAAAAAAATTGAATACTATCTATGAAAATTACGAAAACTTGGCACCGTAACCTCTTCTGAGAACTCCCAGGGAACCTGACGTTCCTCTAGTTTGGTCAGTTAAGATTTCCTTTAGTCAGGACTGATAAATAACCTTCCTGACTACGACTTCGACTTTCAGGTTAGGAAACCGTTACACTACGCTTCTTGACTGAGTAACCTTTCTGGGACTACGACCCTTTCTAACTTCCGTCCTCCTGTTCCCCTGTTGTCTCCTACTCTACCAACCTATACCGTAGTGGTTGCACTACCTGTACTCAAACTCGTTCGAGACCCTCAACTATTACCTGTCTTTTCGGACCGTACGACGTCCGGTGCCCTAGTGCTTCTCAGTCTGTACTGACTCACTGACTTGACTGACTGACTGGCTGACTCTATGAGCTCCTACAAATGAATGTCCTCTTCTTAGGGTTTCTCTGTTTCCTCGACTTTTCTCGTTCTCTCTGTCCACTATTGACTACTTCGTTTAAGTTAATCGTTTTACCGTTCTAGTAATGTGGTCCGCTTTCACGTTCTTTACCATGTCTTTCCTGAAGTTCTCTATGACCATGTCTTTTTTCTGCCTCACCTCCTGGACTCTCAAGTCGTTTCCTTTTTTCTTTCTCCTCCTGAAGGAGAGTAAAGGACCGGAGACGAAATTACTCCTGACAGAGACTGGGAGGTTGAGTACTAAGTAAATAAATAAGTAAGTAACTGATGTATAAATAAGTCACGTGTAATGTACAGTCTACGACAAAACCGTGGGTCCTACATCGTTATTTGGTCAGTTTATTTCGGGAACGAGAATTCCTTGAATATAAGATACCTCCCTCTGTCTGTCATTTGTTTATATATAAATAAGTCCCAGTTTTAGAATTGACGAAGGGGGATGAGATGTGGGTTGAGTAGAGAGATGTAGGAATCGAGATTGTACACCAATTACGATCGGAACATTTGAAATTTTTTTTTTTTTTGTAAGTCGAGTTTGACGTCTGGAACGAATCTCTATTCGTCCGGACTGAGAACTCACTGTATAGTCGGAGGGATCCAAAGGAGAACTAAGACTTCCGAGTAAGATGACACTTTTCCGTTATCGACTCTCCGACCTCTTCTCCCTCTCTTTGAGCTGTTCCGAAAGGAGAGTCTGAGAGGAATGGGTCCAGGAGTACAAGTAATGTCGTTATTGAAACGAGTGGATGAAACCCTTCCGGTTTACAGTCCCAGATATCTTTGATGTCTCTACCCATTTAGGAATTCTTCTAAGTTATTATTAATAAGACTATCAATTGTGATTGACTCATGAAGGATGAACGGTCTATGGAGTTCGTGAAGTGTACAAAAGAGAGTAAATTCGGAGCACAATCGGAATATTCTACCCACTATTATATATGTAAAAGTCCCATCCTTTGTTTTATGACTTCTCCAGTTCTTGACAAGGGTTCCCTCGTTCCATTACTCACGATGACTAAGTTGAACTCTCGAGTACCCGACTTGGGTAAGACGGAGGGGGTAAAATAGTCAAAGGGTCCTGACGGAAAAGTTTCATGATATGTGACTCACCGAATTTCGTTTTCTTGCCAGTCAAGTCAGTGAGTCAAGTCAGCGAGTCAGCACAGACTAAGAAACGCTGGGGTACTTAGCGTCGTGCGGTCCGGAGGGACAGGTAGTGGTAGAGGGCCTCAAGTGAGTCTGAGTGCAGGTAGCTCAGGCACTACGGTAGGTCGGCCATGACAGAGTGTTAAGACCTCCGATCTTTAGTCTTTGGATCCGCAATCGTCGTGGCGCGGGGCGGGGGAACTTCCGACGTCTCCTTAGGAAGGACCGGAGAAGGTTCGTAGACCGCCAAAGAACCGCTGGAAACCCTACGGAACCGAACGATAACGCACTGAGAGGAGAGACTCCGTCGCAGGGTCAACCAGACGGACGGAAGTCAAGTCAGGGGAGGTCAGGTAAGACGTCACACGCAAGACTTCATCAGAGAGATGTGTATTTAGATTAGTACGGTGTAAAACGAAAAGTAAGAAACCCCCAAGGGACGATGGAAGTCCTCTCTTAGATCTAAGGCATAGTATGGGAGTAAAGGTTGTAGATCTGTAGATCTGGGACGACTTGAGAGATGAAGTAGTTAAACGGAAGAACGAGACGAAGGAAATTGTGTAATGTATGTGTGTGTGTGTGTGTCTCCGATTAAAGAAGAAACGTGTACGTCACAAAAGAGAAAAGAAAGAGATGGGAAATATCAAGGGAGAGTAGAAAGTTTTATAACAGAATTTCAATACCCAAAGGATTGTAAGATAAATAAATGAACAGACAGAGTGTCACGGAATATAACCCAACCGATTTTCAAGTAAACCCAAAAAGGTAATGTAGAATACCCTTCTGGGTTTACTTGAATAACTAGTTGAGTTATTAAGACATAGTGGTCATGGACCGTGTCACAGACCGTGTATATTTGACGGGTTGTTTTAAATGATTTACTTATTATTTCATTTACTTACTTATTCACTTACTTACTTACTTTCCCTACTCTTCCTCTTTTCGATTTCTTTCCAAACAGGGGGGGGAGGAAAGGGTGGGTCACCCTCTCCTCTCAAGAATCACTTTATCAATGTTAGTAGAGTAAATTTCTTTCACTACAGTAAAGGGTTCTCACCCATGTATAAATCTATAAGACACATTAAAGTTTTTCGTTTTAATCGTGTTTATAACCTCGTCTGTGATCTAGTGGGACGGAGTGCATGGGAAGGTCACCGGTAAAGTGCACGGTAACAACACTGATATTTCGACACCCTGTGAAGTGGTGACACCGGTAGTGTCTGGACCTTTGAGGACACGTGTCATGTCTAACTTTCCGTCCGACGACGACGACGATTCAGCGAAGTCAGCACAGGTTGAGACACGCTGGGGTATCTGCCGTCGGGTGGTCCGAGGGGACAGGGACCCTAAGACGTCCGTTCTTGTGACCTCACCCAACGGTAAAGGAAGAGGTTACGTACTTTCACTTTTCACTTTCACTTCAGCGAGTCAGTATAGGCTGAGAAGTGCTGGGGTACCTGACGTCGGATGGTCCGAAGAGGCAGGTACCCTAAAAGGTCCGTTCTCATGACCTCACCCCACGGTAGCGGAAGAGGCACTTTCCCTCCCCCTGGTGAGGTTAAAAAGGGACCACCGTGACGTGAGTGACTTCGGAACTGGTGGGGGGGTCGGGTACCGACGGGTCTCTCAGTTCCGTTGTGATGAATCTTCATCGTACCCTGGTTAAGATTGTTTGTTTTGTGTCTTCTTTCTTTTGATCTCTCTGTCTATTTAACAAACAGGAAGGATGGGAAACGGGGGCCACGGACAAGACCCTACATTATCAAATTTTACCGGAGAGACCTTTAGAGGGCTCTTAAGTGGGTGAACCCAAACGAGAGGAAGAAGGAAATAAAGGGGAAGAGAGTACAGGGACCCTAACATGGTTGACTATTTGACAATCAAAGATTCACAAACGGTACCCGAGACAAAGACCCAATATGTTCTCCAAAAATCTTTAAAAGTCTACAATTTATATAATACATAATACTCCTTGTGTTCGTCTAAATTTTTTCATAAATGTCACTTTTGTAAGTAAATGTAACCAAATACCAACCTGTGATCCTGTCAGCAACATCCCTTGTCAGCGATGTCTTTCTCATTTCTTCTTTACCTCTTGCTTCTCAGTTCGTTGTCTCTTTATTCAGTCAGAGGAACACATCTTAGTTGTTCTCTATTAGTCTTTGTGTACCGATACCACTCATGTTTACATAAGGGGTTTCTCGATTCAAAGGTAATTTCCTCGTCTATGGTTCCTCTAAAAGAAGGTAACACAGACAAATATTGAATTACACGAGGGATACAATACTCTATAACTTCATAATCTAAGGTCCTTTTATTTCTTTAGGTAACTCCCTGGATAAAGTCACTTCTATTGACTTTGACAGAAGTCAAATACGTAATGTAACTTTATTAAAATTCTTTGTCGTGTTCGTTACTTACAACTCTCTTTTGGTCTTCTTTACTGTGTTCATGTAGACGAATCGTTCCGAGAAACCTTCGAGTTTACCTTTTTTCTTAATTTTAAACCGGTCTTCTCGTAAAGGAGTGATACCTTTCAACCGTATAAGATATATAGTACTAGAGTTAGACATGGTTTTTGTCAAAATCTGTAACTTGGTCTAGGGTCAATCTTTCCACATTTCTCGTGTCAGTGAGTGGAAATTTATAAACGATGATGTCTTGGAAGATAATGAACCGTCTATTTCGTGTTTTCAAAGAGAGACTCTTTGTTGACGTTGGTTTAGCTGACCCTTTATGAATAACGAATAAGTACTTTCATACTTTTGATACTAAGTTCTTCATGAGACACTCGTATGAAACCAAAATCTGACAAATACGGACGTCTGTGATGTCGCAAGTAACTTTGTGAAAAATGTTTACAAGAGTTCACCTAAGAAAGTCTAAAAAAAAAAAAGGAAAAAGTCTAAATATTTGAGTCTGGGTTGAATGTGAAAACCTTCCCCGTCAAATTTACGTCAAATTTCAAATTTACATGACGAAGAATTCGTAAAGAATAAAGGATCATAAAGAAATCCAGACTTATAGACTTCTCCTAGTAACAAAGAGGGTGTATCTGTTGGTGTGTATGTACATGTATATTAAGAAACGTATTTTACGAACCCAAACCGTCTGTAGAATACGGAGGTTTATGAAAGACCTTAGACACTTGGAATCCAGTTTCGGTCTACAAAATCCATTGAAATTATTAGTGGATTTCTACATACCTCAGTTCATTCCCTTTCGGGATCATTGTACTTATAAAACCAAACTGTTATTTTTTTGTTTGGGGTTTTAAATATCGATCTTTTTTACGAAGAAGATTTATTACGGATTTCTCGATATAAAATCCAGAACACCCTTTTAGATCCATCGCGAAGTAGTCAATAGAAAAATTACTCGAAAAATTCATCGACAAAATCTCTTCCTAGATACATGTCTGAGGTTTCTGTAAAGAAAGAAGTAAAATCGATAGACTATCTTATCAATGAGAAGTCTTTCCCTAAACACTAAGAAAAGAGCTTGTATATAACGTTCCTCTTGAGTAAATATAAATTGGTTGGAGGTGTACTGTGAAAGACCGAGATTTGGTTACCAACCGGGTTCATTTCGACTTTTATCTCCATGTGTCACTTACAAACCTTTAAGTCAAAAGTATAGATAACTCGAAGACTTGACGTTGACACTAAAGTCTTAGAACGAATATCAATTTTATAAATTCTCATACCTTTTTTTTCGTAGTACACAATCCGTAAAAATCACTTCTTGTAAGATCTCACTTACAAAATGTGGTCGTCGGTTATTCAAAGTCTACCAAATATTCACCGTCTTCCAGGTTTCGATTTTACCTTAAAAGACACTGTCGGATGTTTATTGTCAATTGTATACGGATTCAATGTCCGTTGTCGTCCTCAGGTAACATTTCAGTTCATCACTCATTCTTTCCGACATTTAATTACTCATTTTTTGAAAAATAGGTTTAAGAATCGTTTTTTAAATTCATGAATTTCTCGTTTTGGTAGAGTTTATAAAAATTTCTTTAATGTGAGTAACCTTTGTTTGTTTTTCACTGAAAGTTTCCGTTTCAAATATGGGTAGTACTTAAACTCCACAATTTTTGTGTTTATTCCCAATACAATTACTAATATATTTAATTATTTTTTGTCTTTAAGGAGTTAATGAAATCTCTTAAATTATAAACTAAGTGTGAACGGTAACTTCAAAGTAGATCTACACAAGGATCAAAGTAATAAACGAAAAAACCAGTATAAAGAACCAGTTCTATAAAGAACTGCGATGACTATTTCAGTGAGTTTGCAAAAGTTTAACAGAAACAAGTTTAGACTATAATAGAACGTAAAGTAAATCAAGAAAGTCGACACCAAAGTGTTTGACAATAATCTCGAAACTTAAATGAAAATAAATCTCTTAGTCGTGACGTTATCCCTGATCCACTTACATGGTACAGTACTATGAACGGATTTGACGGAACTCACAGTAGTATGGGTGTAATGGTTTGAATTTCTCAATATGTAGACTTTACTTTATACACTTTCCAAAAAAAAATTAAAAAACAGTTGTTGTAAAAGAGAAAAATTAAAAGTTTTAAGAAAAATCACACTTTCAAAATTTTAGTTCTACCATACCACAATCGTTACTACCATCGTCATTCAACTATAAATTGTTCTTTAAGACGAGGTTTGTTATTGGTACTAGTATCTTAGATGGATCAAGATGTTTACATTCGATAGCGAATGTATTTAATAGAATGACGTGATGGACGACATCGTATCTTTAGTCACTAAAACAATAGTACTTATAAACACGGACAAAAAGACAAAATCCGACCAAACAAAAGTAAAATGATTGTCCGTGTTTGTCTCACCATATCATTTTCTTTTTGAGACACATAAAGGAACACGGAACATAAAATAAGTTGTGAATTGTTCATTCTAATCATTTCAATTAATCCTATCGTATTTATTTTTTATTAGACGTAAAAGGATTAAAATATTCGTTATTTTACGTGACACAGTTAAGAAAACTTCTTTGGATAAGGCGATAAAAATTTACGAAGTCTTTATTTATATAACGATATCTTTACACGAGTCGTTATTTTATCTGTATTGGTTAATCTTTTACATTAAAACCTCATTGAACCTCAGATCCTACCAGGCCGGTAAGTATGTCTGATGGAACTCTTTTCTCTGTCAGTTACAAACGGTTCAAAATACTTAGAAATACAAGGGTTTGACATTTAGAAGTTTAGAGAATCTTGGGGTTAAAATTCTTTCTTAAGTGTAGTGGGGGTAGGAGAGGTTTACCAGATAAAGTAAATCGACTTTGTTTCACTTTAAGACTCTTTCTTTTATTACTGGTCCTGAGAGGCCTTCATTTTTTTCTTCGACTTCGATCGTACACAAAGCGACAGTATTCCAGTGAGAGACCCGACACATATGAGACCTAGGAAAAGTCTGGAGTACCTTCAATTAAAATCAGAATGTCTTCCTTGTCTCTCTTCGTCTGACGATAGAAACGACTTTTACAGTCCCGATTCGAATACAGGTCGGAATGGAAAGGTTAGAGGACACGCAACAGTCTCTCTTCCTTCGTGACGAACAGGTCCTTCTTAGGAAACCACGTAGACGAACGAACCCAAAACCACCCACACAAACCCCGTCGGGGCCCCGGTCGTCAACGTTCGAAGAAACAGGGGGTCTCACAGTCTCAGACCATTTTCTCTGTCTAACGGTGGTGGTTCGGGTGGTTCTTCCCGGCCCTCGTTTTAGCGGCTGCTGTCTCCTTGTAGTCTGCTGTCTAGTACTGGTCAAAGCGAAGTGAACCGGGGACAGGTGCAACGGCCTTTTCAGTATCGTCGATAAAAAACAGTCGTACTTTTTTTTGGTTTGACAGAAGAAAAAGGTGTTGAAATTTAGTGTAGTTCTATCGCGGTAGAGGTGAATTTTTTGAAAGGCTTCGCAGGACGGTTTCTTAGTATCTAGGGTTTTCGGACTCCGCCAATCATTCTCGGGAAGGTACCTCCTGTCATTTTTCACCGGCCGGACCGAAACCTTTTTTTTTTTTTTTTTTCTGTAGTTTTATTATTATCAACATTGATTCTTGGACTCGCATAGGATCCGACGGTTTGACAACGAAGACCATTACAGAATAAAAAGTGTTGTAGGAATTTGAGTGTCATTTTCGAAGTGTCCTTTTCTCTTCGTTGTGATTGATTTCATTTAGACCTCCGATTTTTGTCGGGGCCTCTTGCGTTATCCAAATTTGGTTTCACGGACAACGTGTCGACCTTCGTCCGGTTGAGCGGAATTGTCAAGGAGTGAAAAGGAGGCCAAAATTTCGTCAGGGCAAAAGTCAGAAAGCACCAAGAATTGACAAAGAAAGGGAAGTAAGGCAAAATTTAACGGTGAAAGGAGATTCGGAAGTTCCGAAAACTGTCTTTTTCCTTTATGTGCCAGACTTCCCCGTACCAATAGTAGGCGTCCCAAACCGAACATAAACAAAGTAAGGCAAAGTTCAAGTTTCAAGAGACATGAATGAGTCAAAAGTAGGAAAATCAGTCCTTTTTTTTTCAAAGGTACTAGGGGATTACCTACCGACTAATTTTGGTGAGCCTTCCTTTGTGGGTCAGCATACTAAGGTTAAGTAGAGGGTGGGTGCCTGTGTGCGCGCGTGTCTGTGTATCTGGGCGTGCGCGCGCGACCGGCGCGAGCTCCGATCCTAGCACCTCGGCCTCCTCGTCCCTCGGGCCGGGCGACCCTCGGTCGGGGGCCGGCCGCTCTTCCGCCCCGATTCCGGGCCCGAGGGGCCAGGGCCCGACCCCACCCTCCCAACCCCCCGCCGGCCTCGCGAGATACTCAGGACGTAGACTCTGCGGACCGAAGGGGTCTGACCTTCGTTGCAACGAGTAAAGGGGGACTATACACCGACTAGTGGGTCTCGACGTCTTAAAATTTATATATAAACTACAGATAGGGGAATACATTAAAGAAAAGGGATTAGGTCGTGACTTTTTTGTTCATCCGAAAGTAGTTGACTGGTGTTTCCAGCTCCCCTTCACATTTCGTCTGAGCCACGCACTCAACTCTCCTAGAAGTGAACTCCCTTGACGCCAGTGGCGATACCCCTATTCTCCCAGTGCCCCTGAAAGACCTGGAGTCGTGTGACTTCAGACAAAATACGTGACTAAAGTGGCCTTTACTAGATACTAGAAAAAAAGACGAGACTTGGGTTGAGGATAGTGTAGTAATAAGGAGAGGACCTGATTTGACTTAGAAATTAACGGACTGTGACCCAAGGGGGTTCCTGACCTAACATCGACTGTAACCATTGAAACCGAGTCGTCTTTCCCCATGTGTCGCCCGAAACAGATCTTCAGTTGAGTCAGATTACGATATGTCTCACGGTGGTCCTTGGGAATCGTCCCGTTCAGACGTCTGAGGTAGGTGAACACGTCTCAGTCGACTCCTGTACGGTGCCTCTTTCGTTTGACAGATCATGGACGACGAGTGGAGAGACCTATGGGTTCTGCCCGAATCCGAGTATCGTCTGTAAGAAGGTACCGAGGAGATTTATCCAAAAACACTGGACAAAGACTGGGTTTGAACCAGGACACTCGACTTCAAGAGGACACTCCGGTGTGGGGAATTCACTAGGGTAGGGAAATCCGTGCGAGGACAGTGAATGTAAAACACTCTGCCTCGCGGGGGATGCCCACGGAGCGATAATATCTAAGTCTCTAATCCCGCAGAAGATCGAACAACTCTGGTTATGAACTTGTGGAATTTCGAAGTTTCTTGTTCGTAAGTGCGATTTCGATCTAAATGGAGCCTGGGAACGTATATAGGGGAGGTCACACAAATTATAACGAACTAAATATCTAAGGCTTAGGAGTTAGGGTACTGTTTACTTCCGTGTCTCCTTTTCCTTCACCGTAAGCTGAAAGTCTTCGGTTCCTTCATACTTCTCCCTTGTCGATTTGTCGTCTCAACCTTCTATATCAAAACCATGTAAGTCACATTAACTCTCTGTCATCCTCAATACTCTAGAGATTTAACCTTAACAGGGACACAACTACACTAGGTTCCACTCTGGTTCAAGAAGTGATCTACTTTTCCTCGCCTGTGCATAAAGATAGTTCCGTTTTTCAGACTTCTGACTCATACTCCTCGGACGCCACAATAAGACGACGACGACGACGATTCAGTGAAGTCAGCACAGACTGAGACACGCCGGGGTGTCTGCCGTCGGGTGGTCCGAGGAGACAGGGACCCTAAGAGGTCCGTTCTTGTGACAACAAAACCCCGTAGTAATTTAACAACTCATGTCCGATACTCTCTTTCGTGTTTGGTCTATGATTTTAGTATAACAGAAACTCGACCCTCTTCACTTTCTGTTGTCGTATCAATTAAAATGTCGATTTGAAGTTTATTGTCCTTAGTTTTTCTTCTCCCGTTTAATCACAAAATCTTTACTATGGCCGTCTAACTTTTTGGGTTAAAAGGTAAAATTGGTCTCAGACTCCCTCACTCTCTTCTGTCATTTATTTTGTCATAGACGTCTTCACTCTTTTCCCTAACAATTCTCACCTTGCCATCCTTCTTCTCCACCTTTTTTGTTATGTGTATCTGATCCCTCAGGTAACTGTTGTAAACTCCATCGGGGTTAGACCTATCTTAGTACCGTGGCGGAGAATAGTGACCAAAATTTGTTCACAAAACACTTTACTTCTATTATAATCACGAAGGAAACTTCACAACAACCTCACTGATCTACTGTCTTACATACTCAAGACATGTGTACACAACCTTCTTACGTGCGACAATCCAGAAACTAGGACCCCGACTCAAATCCTAGACAAAACCACCGTCTATGTACTTGTCTATTAATAGTTTATTACCCGGAGAACCTCTTCGGAGGTTTCGTTTGTACTCGTGAACCATAATCAGGAGAAAGGAAATAAGACACTTCACCCCAACCCACCAGTTACGATCAAACCCTTTTACTCTCGTTCACACCCTACCCTCACTCATCTTCCACCTCCGATGTGCACCCTCCATAGCTACGGGATCTACGCTACTTTCCACTTCATCGTACACAATCTCAAACCTTCGTAGTCTTGTCCCTTGTCATTTCTGTCTCTCATTTAACCAAGTCACTCTTGTCATCTTCCCATTATGTGTCTTCGGCATATACTTGGACACCTAAGACCGTCACAAAGTCTAACTTACAAAAACACGTATGTTAAAGTATTTCATGGAGAAGAGGATTTAGTAAAGTCATAAGTTCCCGGACATAAATTCGTCGTAATTGGACCCGGTTATCTCACTGTCCAGAAAATCTTAAGATATTTGAGTTCCAACCTGTTCGTTAGAAGGAGAAATTTTAAGAGGTTGTGTTTTCTAGGAGAAGATAGTTTGTATACCAAACCTTTGCCTCCACTTCCCCCTCCAATTTAAATTATCGACAACAAACTTTTTCAATGAAATTTTTAACAAAATAAAACATTCGATCTCTTTATTTCGATAGAGATTATCTCTTCCAAGGTCATGGACTAGTCTTTGAAACCGTTTCTGTAAAGAGAGAAACTCACAGTCGAATCAGTATTTTGTGCCTGAAGTCACTGGTTCGAGTTTCCAGTGGATTCCGAGGTTCCAACACGAGTATCCCTATATAAAAACTGTACCTAAAGGAGAGACAACATAGGACTATTCTTCTCCTTTAGAAGTCTAAGACCCGGGAGAACCGAAGGACGTTCCGAAAGTTCTTCCGAGGACTGATGATACTACATTTTAGGTCGATATGTATGATCACCACTACGACACTCAATTCAAGACCCCCACGACAGTCGGTGTGGACTCATGAGTGAAAGGTCATGGAGGTGGGATCTCCTAAACAGACTGGAGAAGGATCGAGGATGGTGGAGAGAAGATTATGATTGATACCTTGAACGGGGTATTCGAGGTTTACATTGTTCTACGAAAATTTAGTATTTGATGTATAAATTAGAAATGATACATTTTGTAGTAAGGTCCACTACACCTTTTGTCTTTTGTATACTATTTATGGTATTTACTGATTTTATATTATTTGTGTTACCGTTTAACCAGTCCTGTCCCATTGAAGACATTTTTCATTGGTGCTTTAGAGTCACCGAACTACTTTGTCTTCGAGTAAAACGTGAGTATAGTAAAAGGTCACAATCAAAGATAATTCCCCGAAGAGACCACCGAGTCTCCAATTTCGCAGACGGACGTTACGCCCTCTGGGGTCAAGCTAGGGACCCAACCCTTCTAGGGGACCTCTTCCTTTACCGTTAGGTGAGGTCATAAGAACGGACCTCTTAGGGTACCTCCTTCCTCGGACCATCCGATGTCAGGTGCCCCACCGTTTCTCAGCCTGTACTGACTCGCTGAAACATGGTTTCCAGGAAGGTGGGTCACTGAAAGGTATAAGATCTTAGAGCCTATGGGTGACTCTAGGAGACTTAGTATGATCGTCTACTTTTTACTATCTCCGTACCTCTTAATACATTGTCCAGAAAACCCTGGTTCGAAGTTTAACCGTATATATGAAACCGGGTGTAAGACAACGAGACTCGGGGGAGTATACCTGGGTAGATTGACTTAGACTCCACCTTATACTCCTTTTCCTTTTCTCCGACCACGTGTATACTGTTAGGGTCGGTGTTGATTCCACCTCTATTCAGTTCACGGTACTTCTTAGTATTAGTCCTCAAGTGAAGAAAAAAAAAAATTAATAAAAAATAGCTTCCTGTTAACGAAATGTCCTCAAGTGGAGAAAACTCTCCACTATTCCTTTCGAAGTCCTTTTACCGTCAAAGAGTTGAACTGGAACTTTTCAGTGTTTATAAAGTTGACGACTTCCAAAATCCAGAATCACCCTCTGGTGATTTCTATTTCTCAAAGGGTCCACCGCGATCACCATTTCTTGGACGGACGGTTAAGTCCTCTGTATTCTCTGTCCCTAAGTTAGGGACCCAACCCGTCTAGGGGACCTCCTCCCGTACCGTCGTGTGAGGTCCTAAGAACAGACCTCTGAGGGTACCTGTTTCCTCGGACCACCCGATTTCGGGTCTCCCAACGTTTCTCAGTTTGTTCTGACTTCGCTGTTTCGTACGTACGTGCGTGATTCCTATTTTGACCTCAAACCAAGACTAATTCCTACCGATATTAAAGATTCAATTTCCCAAATAAATCGGTAGAGATCTGTCCTTAGGTCTTTCCAGGAAGGGGTTTACTGAATAATTACTTCTATAATACCATTGACAGTCTGATCCTTCTGGTAATAAATACTAATAGACTTATATGACAATATAATGGTGATAGAAATCAACATTTGTGTGTTTCGTTTTATAAAAAACAAAAAAAAAAATCCTTCTTATTCCTGTTATTGTCCGAAAGGACCACCGAGTCTACCAATTCTTGGACGGACGTTACACCCCCTGGACCCAAGTTAGGGACCCAATCCTTCTAGGGGACCTCCTCCCGTACCGTCGGGTGAGATCGTAAGAACGGACCTCTTAGGGATATCTCATCGAACCACCCGATGTCAGGTACCCCTGTTATTGTACCCAGTTCAAATACCCCAATGAGAGTCTCCACGTTTTATGTACGTTCTAACTTGTCTTTTCAGATACACGTTACAGTATAAGAACGGAATCACGGGAGTGACAGGAACACCTCCTTTTACGACGTGACCAAATTCCAGACACGTCTCTGTGGACGTGTACACAATAGAGGGTCTCGGTGTATTTGTGTCTCGTAATTAAATATAGTCCAAATCCTAGTGCGCAGGAAAGTGGACAGAAATCTTGAAATGTAGATGGCGAGTACTATTACTTTTTGGTTTTCAAGTCAGACGTTAATCCGACTCCAGACCAAGAACTATACGACCTCCTTATACTTGTCTTTAGGATTTTGTCTGAACGTTAAAAGGACGTTAAAGATCACGTCAGTTGTAAATTAAAAACAACAACAACAAGACATCGATTCATCACAGGTTGAGAAACGTTGGGGTACCTGACGTCGTGAGGTCCTAGGAGACAGGAAGTGATAGAGGTGTAAACGAGTCTGAGTATAGGTAACTCAACCACTACGGTAGGTTGGTAGAATAGGACAGTGAGGGAAGAGGAGGACGGGAGTCAGAAAGGGTCGTAGTCCAGAAAAGGAAAATTGAGTCAAGGTAACGGAGAGAGGATTAGTAATATACTTCAGTGAAAAAGCATGTTTAGATACCTAAAGTAGAATTCTGGTGACTTTGAAATACCCCGAAAAACACGTAATTTTTTTTTTTTAAGAGAAGGAAACATCACCAATTTTGGTGATGTTCAATTTTGGTGAGATCCGACGACTTACCACTCGAGTCCCAAACATCTATAGACCCTTAACGTAATTGCTCATCTTCTCCGAAGGGAGTCCGTGTCGTAAACAAGTTAAATGTGTGCCTTCATTTTATGATCTCACTTTTAGAAGTAAAAGGATGATAGAAAAGGAACTAAGTGCAAACAAACTTGTCTGTGTAAGATATCAGAGATTTAAGGATCTACTTGTTTTTTCAGGTCTATCTGAAGTAGGAGGTCTCATTCACGAATAGTAAAATTTAACAGGTGGTCTGGTCACAAAGACTCGTATATTTAGAGGACCTCTAAGGTATACTGGTGTCAACGCCCACGGGAAAACTTTACCCTACAAGTTACCCTACATGAGAGTGGTCGAGAGACATCAATAACTGGGCAGTGAGATAAAAAGTGTTTAAAAACAGTGGTATCCGTAAAACTTATACGAACGTGGTCATGGGTTCTACTCCTAAAATTTAGTATAAGACAAGAGAAGATTGATGATCACATGAATATCGAGAAATGTCATCTTTGACGACTGACTTTGATAAATTGAGTGAAAGGATAATAACATCGTAGATAGTCGTAGAAAAACGCTCATTAATTTTTTAAGGGTAAAACATTCCAAATATGTAGTATTTAAGTGTATAAAAAGGAATAGTAACGGTAAAAGGGTGTTCTTTATAGAGTGTAGAACCATTGTACATTCGGTCACCCCCATTAAAACAGGGGGTTCCCCGTAAACCGTAACAGACCTCTGAAGAGACCACCGGTGTTGAACACCTGGGTCCCCTCTACGATGACTGTAGGCACATCTACGGTCCTTACACGATTTGTAGGGTGTCACGTGTACTGTCGTGTGGTGTTGTTTCTTAGCAAACCATTTTTCACGGTTGTCACGAGTCCAACCCTTTGATTTTAAATGGTTTCCTTCCCGAACAACGTGTTAAAAAGGTGCACCGACGGTTTTTACCAGACAGTGGAGTAAATCTTGTCGCTCAGGGACTCGTGGAACACCGTTAGTGTGTCAATCGAGGTAACCCTAAAATTGGTAAAGAACTTACACATTAATTAATATGACGAGGAGGTTTGTTTACGTTAAACCCGTGTAGTAAAGGAAAGTCGGCAGGTTCAAACGAAAATTCTAAGTGTAGGAGATGTATCCATCTTGCCATTTATAAATTTGGTTACTTAACATAGAGAGGTTACAAAATGAGAGGAAACCTATATTTGAATGTAGAACCGTATATCGGTCTTAAGGATTCGAAAATAGTTAATTATGTATTTTGTACTTGTTTAAAGTAAACAATATAGTATGTTAGTTTAATATGAGTAATCTTTAAAGTAAGGAGAAAAGACGACTAAATGTCGTATTATAAGGAACCTTTGGTACTATTTAATAGAGTTCTATTGGTAAGAAAAATTTTTACATTGGTGTCAAGTTAGTAGGTAAAAATAAAAGTCTTTTACTTTTCATAACTTTTAAACGACCGTGATTCAAACAAGGGACTTTCTGACTACCCACATTACCCCCTACCCTCCCTATCCCAACCAGAAGAATGAGGTTACTTCCGACCGTGAGTAAATCGGTTAGATTCACTGATAGTCTTCCTTTGCAGGAAACTGTCTCATACCAAGAAAGCAATGTACGTCTGGTGTGTTTCAGATTTCTAATGTAGATATAAATTTAGTATAAAAGAGAATATATATACGAATAAAAAACAAAACAAAGGTTGTGTATTCCCCTAGGAAAAACTTTGTGTTTACTGTTGGTAACCTTTTCACTTTTTTAGAAAACCATGTGAACCTTTGGGTACTTTTTTCATAGAAATATTAGTTACGGAGTTTGATAAGTTCTTTTGGTAATAAACAGTATAATTTCCATTTATATGTTTAAGTAGTTCCTTATTTTTTAGCTATTTAAAATCACCTTGTATGATCCCTCCAGTGTAATTTTCGAAGATAATCCGATCAATATTCTAATCGTTTTGGTAAGATTACTTGACTGAGTATAAATGGAAGGCCCAATAAATCTTTATAAAGACGGACCTTGGAACATAAGGTAAACTGGATCTATCGAAAAATTTCAATAGATCATGGTTAATATTAACAGGAATAAAATTGTATAATCGTACCTTCCAGGGAGATGATCTCATCCAAATTACCACGTTTTTATTAATTTTATGTCAATGACAAAAAAAGCTGTTCGTTATAAGTTGAATGCTTACGAAATTTTATCAAGTAGTAATTTCTGATCGTTCATATGTGGAAGGACACTTTTTAATGAGAATCAGTAATTGTCCGGTCATCTTCACTCCTTACTCTTATACGATGTGTTTGTGATATGTGTAAGGAGTTCGAGTGAAGAGTGTGACCGAAGACTTAAATATTATTCGGTGTCTTTTTACTGATATATATATATATATAAAACCCAAAAAAAACCAGCGTGGCCCACCGTACTGCCGAAAATCAAAGGGGATGGTCCCTACCTTGGGTCCGGGAGATGTAACCCTCGGGTCTCAGAATTGGTTACCTGGTGGAACTTTAGAGCATTACAAGAGAAATGTCAGAGGAAACGGTCCTCACTATTTTCATTTTCCGAGACTTTTAAAATAATTAATAATTCAAAGAAAGTTTATTTGTAAAATTATACAGATCTGAAGATTATTACACAATGGTTTCAATAAATAATTCAATTTTATGACTGAAGATTCCATATGTACTGACTGATGAAATTTTACCTTTACCGGTCTTCTCCAATAGAGAGAAAATAGTTTGAAGCTAATTTGTATTTTGTTAAGACTTCAGTAAAGTAGAAATTTAGTGAAAGTTGAAAAAGACAACATCGATTTAGTTTTGTACTTTATAATTCTAGGACCCAGTCTTTAATGTTAGACAAAATTATTAAATATAAAATGGTAGATTTATCCCTTTAGATTTTTAGAACTACTTGTTAAGACTAAACATCGAAGTTTTTAACCCTCTTTTCTAAGTGGAATTTAAATCTTAAAATGTCGGTAAACGTTCTGAATCAGAATTAAAACAGCAGAGATAGAATATTAGAGTCATTGTTTTTACGGTACTAAATTTGAATTTATTAGTCTTTCATAAGTTGACTGTTATACATTTACGACAGTGATGAGGGTGACTGTTTGTTGACGTACCGTGTCACTTGTCTGAGAGCACTTAAGTACCGTGTACTTATCTGAAAGTGAGTCGAAAGATCCACGGAGCAGACTGTCACGTAAAGGGATATGGTGTAGATGAGTAAAGTCTACTGAAAATTTAAGGGTCTTACAGGCACTGTGATTTTGGTAAAGTGGACGGACCTTTTGGTAGACAAAAATCCGTAGTAAATAAATTTATTATCGAGCATTCAATTTAAAGAGCCACAAGGATCTTGTTACCCATGTAGGTAACTATCGTGAAGGGTTTTATGTCGTTAATGAACAATTGTACAGGTGGGAAGGGTGAAGAAGGTAGGTGGGTGTCTGTGTGTGTGAGTGTGTGTGGGGAGTGTGTTTATGGAAGTAGACACATTAGAGTTGTAACTTTACGAATTGCAAACTAATATTTTTACTTGTAAAAACTCCTATAAGAAAAAAGAGAATTTTGGGAAGACAACTTTCTAAAAAAAAAAAAAAAACTACACTTTCAACTTCCGTTTGTGACGTTACAGATGTGTAAATTTCTTTTAGAATGGGGAATACCATGTAATCTGTAAACAAAAAGATTCAGATTTTATTAAGTAATACAGTTCTTCTGATAACGACTCCAGATTCCTGTTTCCCGTGATTGTAACATGTTTTGTTTCTACCAACTTTTAGATTTTCTACACCCTAAACGAAACTTCCTATTTTCTCATTTTTTTTACCTGACGGGATTTTTTCTTACTAACATGCAAATAGTTTGTGAGTCGAAGCAAATCCGTAAAGTAATTCGGTAAATAACGAAGTTTACACAGTGGTACTTGTAAAATTATATGTGAGGTGTCGTCATTCCGGAGTTAAAAGTGGTGGATATTTGACACTTGGGTGTAAGCCTAAAAAGAATACGGTGGTTGACAATGTGCTCAAAACATGTTGTTTCTAAAACTTACACATATTATGGTTTTTACGAGTATATGGGGAACTACATTTACAGTGTTTCTTAATAATCATCAACCGGTGTAAAAAAAAACTACTCCATCAAGGTACAAACCGGGTAATATATCTAGAGTCTATAATTGTCCAAGGTGAGTAATGATTTATTAACGTGTTTTAAAACCAAATGAAGAAATATGTACGAAGTTTTATAAGTTGCAAACTCGAATTTTAAACAGTTTTACAAAAAGACTCACTAAACCAATTCATCACCTTAAGTGTGTGACTTTCCCTGATCGATATCGTCGACCTTTGTCCCTACAAGGACTGAGACTGTTCCTGAAAGAGAATTTTATTCCGACATGTATTCCGAAAAAGGAACTTGGTTAAGGATATTTTGTCACTCAAATCTTTTCAGTAATACATATTCTAATTTGTTGTGGTGACTCGTAGGGGTCCGTTGTACGATTATTCGATTAACTTATGATGTAGTATATAATAAAGAAATCTCAAATATTTTAGAGGTACTTTTATGACTCATAGTACTTTAGTACTCATGGGTGTTTACTTGGATTGAATCAAAGTGCCCGACAGGTCAATATTTTAATCTGACGTCGTCGAGTCTTGACACCTTAGAGCTTCGACCTTCTCTGGAACTTTTAGGGGATAGATTAGGTATGGGAAAACCCATCGTAACGTATCTAAAATGTCAAAAGATATATTCAAGATTCTCCGAGTATTCACCAAAACTAATTTTGTATTTAGACTACCCGGGTCATGTAAAGTTATATTTTATTTATACTGTATTATTCATAAAGATTTCAAAATTCCTAAAAAGATGACTGCTCTGAGTTATAATATGGAATTTATTTTGAAGGTGATACGTTTTAAAGATCAAATTTATCGTGGATATCTTATTTTGAAAGTCCTAACGAATGTCTGTAGGACTTCGACCGTAGTGGGACCAAATTATTCCCGGTCTCACTAATTTCTTCACTTAATTGACCGTATGGTTGTACACCATTTTCCTTTTTCTCTTGACTTAAAATTCGAGGTTAGGTTCCCCAGAGAGATGAAATCAAACCGGTGTCACGGAGTTCAGTTTTGTTGATATTACTAATAAAGGTAAACAGACGACATTAATCTGAAGAAAGTGCAGGGAATCTGACTTCCTTTTCGGTCCCCCTACAAGATCTTTTTATGTAAACGTAAAGTTTAAATGTATTTTTACAGAAAAGGAATAAAAACATAGTGTTTAAGGTTCGTAATAATTTCTGTATTGTCTAATGCGTCGTAAGACACAGGACCCGGAGACAGGAAAACTCTAATACTTTTAACCTTCAATCAACCTTAATTCTTTAAAAGTAATAATTCACACATTTCATATTTATGTTCATTAAAAAATTTTTGAAATAAAATTGTGGATTATGTTAAGGTTAAAATTCCTAATGAACGTGTTTTTTTATTTGTGTAAACCATATTTTTACAATAGTGAAATTGTGGGAAAGGGGAGTCGGGAGGGTGGGGGTGGGAGTACTTGACGTGAGACAGACCTACGTCTTTGTATATTTCTGATTACCGGGTCTAAACAAAAATGGATGTCCTCAAAGACAAATACATGGGTCCATGAGATCTCCTGTAGTCGGGTGAAATAGTGTACTTGGTAAAGGAAGTCGGGCGACTTAAATCAAAGTGTTTCTTTGTTTCGAATAATACTTCCGTAAATTTTTTGGTAATAGAAAAATCTTCGTGAAAAAAAAAAAAACGTTGGTAAATATATGTCACAATGTATTGTCGAGACCTCATGTCATGTACGTCGTCTTGTATGGACAACTTATATTTTATGAGAAGAATTTTAGAAGTAGCAACCTTAAGAAGCTTCAGATGTAATATCTTACGGGTAATGAACCTCTTTTACCAACTCCTCATGTTTACAGACGTATACAACCGGTGACTTTATTAGGTTCCGATTGACCTTATTATAGACCTCGTGTGGTCCTCACGTATTTATTAAATGAATGTAATAATTTTATGTTGGGTATTTTAAATTCAAGTTCTAGAATATCCTAACAGATACATTTAGGAAATTCACCGACGGACGTTTACGTGACGACGAAGAAAAAAATTTCAGGATATATTTTACAACTTCGAAAAAAGAAGGTGTTTGCTTTACCGGAGGAATAAACACGGCTGACGGAGAGGAGAAGTACCGTCGTCACGTGACACCTGTCATGGTAAAAGGAAACCCCCGGAGACAGTTAGGTTGTGTAGGTATTACCTTGGTAAGATACCCCGTGATCTTACGTTTTTACGGTTCATCAAAAATCATTTTCTAATCCTTCATACAATTTTGTACGGGCGGGTCGTCTAATTTATGAGTATTAATCTAACTACCGTTGTCTTGAATCTGTAGATCCTCTACCGAAATATCTAGTAAGTCAGGTTGACCATCCCAAGTCTCTACTCCTTTACCTCTGTGTTTTTCAATATACGTAGAAACAATTGAGACTCGAAGTGTATTAGATGAGGGTATTAGAATTTTATTACTTGTGTTTAGTAATTAAAAACAATTCGACCTCTCATACACCTATGATTGAGTGTTCCTGTTCTTCATTCTACCCAGAGAGGGTATCGTCTATTTACATAAAATTTTTAAAACAAATTATAAGTCGGAATAAATAAAGGAGTATTTCATCTTGTTGGATGAACATTAATTTCTACATTCCTAAAGGGACCGAAAGGAAAAAACCGTAAATAGATAAAGATCTATACGTCTCCTTTTCTTAAGGTGGCACATTATATAATTCACCAAGATATGAGACTGTCTTTTAGAATCGTGAGGTTTCTCGTGTTTTACTCTCCCTAGTCTCTCTCACACTACGTCATAAGTATCTTTAGAGTAAGTAGTAAAGGTGGTTCGTAGGGTCTTCTGTCAAATGTTACAGAAGAACCCTGCCAAAACGTCAATAGTACTTGTCGGGTGTTCACCCAGACGTCTCCCTCCACCTTCCTCTCGGAAAAGATACACTTGGTACGATACCCCTCAGACCGTCCAGTCCCTTCATGTGTGAAGCCACACAGTTGGGACTAGTTAGAAGTTTAACAAATTTTTTAAAATTTGAGAATAATAGTTGGAATCCTCGGACTGTAATAACTAATCGGGAAGAAATCTTAAGTCCGAAGACAGTGAAGAGACCTCCTTTTCTACCTGTTTCCCTCGATTCGTCACACTGTCATTCTTCCCTCACCTTTAATGATCTGTTTTTATAAGAGTCGTAAGTTCTTTTTGCATAGAGATTGGGTTTTATTCGAAGTTCCCTTTATTTGTCCTTAAGTAAAGAAGGTTTGGAATAAAAAATTATAGTCTTTACCGAGAATAACCGACTGTGGACGTCTCGTGTCGTCCTTTATATGTGATTGCCCTCTTGTTATTGGGTGTATTCTTGGGAATGGAAACGTAGTAAAAAGGACTTTCTTTCATAACGAGATTTCAAGGTTAAGAAGTAACACCATTCTCTTGGTTTAGGATCGTTTGTCTTGAGAAACCGTTTGCCCCTTTTCCCACAAAGATTAAAAGTATGTTGGACTACGGAAAACTCTTTACATTAGACATGTATTTTGGTATTTTAATCGAAATTTTATCAATTTTATCCCTTGTGTAATTCCCTGTGATAGAATAAACCCCCTCCTTATAAGGTCGGAATTATATTAATTGTATTGACGTTTGGACAGAGGAATCTGACTCTGTGTGATTTGTTTTTTATATGTAAGATCATTATTGTTACACTCTGGACAAAAAAGTAAGGATTCGTCTTTTTAAATTATGAATGTAGAACCAATAGTGTCGGGTGGTAGAGTGGTATCCTATGGATCAATTTTCTTTTAATTTATAAAAATAATACTGATATATTGTTCGTGGATTTAAGTTTATTAACAAATACTATGACATTTCTTTTATCTCCCTTTATGTGTTTTATATGTTGACTTAATTCTTTGTCCCGTACATCGAAATATGTCAAATAGCAAAAAAAAAAAAAGGACTTCCTAAAAACCCCGATCCCCACATGTCGTCCTATTGTGTTTTTAATGTACGAGAAACTGGTAGATATTTTTGAACAAGATATTTGATGGAACTGTTTCCTCAATTAAAAAACTCACCAAGGAAATTATTTCTAAAATTCAGAGAAAGAACCAATATATGTATTTCAAAAAAAAAAAATGAAAAAGAACCCAGTACAATCCAGTATATATAAAAACGTCAGTTATCAGGTAAAATAACTTTGAAGATTTAATAGACAAATAATGTACAGTAAAGAGTAAAAAGAAAAACGAAAAGTAGTGATCGACCTCTCATACACCTATGATTAAGTGTTTCTGTTCTTCATTCTACCCAGAAAGTGTATCGTCTATTTACATAAAATTTCTAAAACAAATTATAAGTCGGAATAAATAAAGGAGTATTTCATCTTGTTGGATGGACATTAATTTCTATATTCCTAAGGGGACTGAAAGGAAAAAACCGTAAATAGATAAAAATCTATACGTCTCCTTTTCTTAAGGTGACACGTTATGTAATTCACCAAAATATGAGACTCTCTTTTAGAATAGTGAGACTTCTCGTGTTTTCCTCTCCCTAGTCTCTCTCACACTGTGTCGTAAGTCTCTTTAGAGTAAGTAGTAAAGGTAGTTCGTAGGGTCTTCTGTCAAATGTTACCAGAAGAACCCTGCCAAAACGTCAGTAGTACTTGTACAGAAAAATAGTCTTCGTCCTTCTCCTATATTATTTTTCGGTTTCCATAAAATGACCTCATTTTTCTTGTGATTTTTTTTACTTTGTCGAGAAAAGGATAAAATAAGTCTAATACGAAGATGTCTGTACAGTCTGAAAATGGACTAATGTTTACGTCATAGCACCAAGCAAACCCAGTATTCAGGTTAGTTGGACTGACAACCTTAGTCTAAGACCATGATGACAACAAACAACCCTTTAAAGGACATGTTGTCAACTACTACTTCTTGTACTACTATTCCTTCTTCTCCTCCTTCTTCTACTACTGACAACCGAACTTCTGAACAACAACAAAGACTTTTTCGTCATAGTCAAAATAAACAACTCGTAGGTCTTCTTGAATTAACTCTTATTGAAGATTAATTACCATACTTTACTTTATTGTCATTTATATGTTTTATGAGGAATTGGGAGTTCGGTAGACTATTTACCTAAATTTTCGTGTTGACAATTCTCGTTTTTCTCGTTGTAAAAAGTATTATCGAATAAAAACAAAGTCTAAAAGAACAAAAGACCTTTTGTTTCTATAAAAATTTTAGGAAAATTTTATAAAGTTTCAAAAATCTTATTTGAAAATTAGACAATGAAGAATGGTGACTAAATTTCTCATCCGTTATGAAAATTCTTAATCAATACCGAAGGTATGTCTGTAAGAAACATAAAAATTCGTTTGACTTATGAGAACTAGTCTTAGTTTTTATGTTTATGTGTATTCGTAAACTACTTTTACTATTGGTAGTTGACTATACACTTATGAGTGGACACATCTTGTACTTCGTCTCACACAATTTTAAGTGTTCTTTAAATGGTAATGTGTATACGATTATTCAAAATTTTTATACTTTGAAATAGTAGTCGTCAATATTATTTAAACCCAGTGCTTTACTTAAAAATCTATAAATCCCAAATCTATAAATCGTGAAAACACCATTAAGATGTAACTAGTAAGAAAGTCTCTAAGTAGGTGTCCTTCGTGTCCTTGTGTCTTTTATGTTGTAAATGACTGTCTTTTATATAAATTTTTATTTAACTATGTTAATGTTATATTAAGAAAACCTGATCGTTAACTTGAAAGTAATACATACTTGTGGATTGTGTACGTCCATGAAACCTTTCTACCACGGTTTGCGATAATTCAAAAGTATACACACGATTTAGCGAAGTCAACACAGACTAAGAAATACTGGGATACCTGACATCGGACGTTCCGAGGAGACAGGTACCCTAAGAGGTCCGTTCTTATGACCTCACCTAACTGTACGGGAGGAGGTCCCCTAGAAGACCTTGCTCCCAGTACAGAGAACGTGACCGTCCGTCCAAGAAATGGTGATCGCGGTGGACGCTTCGGGGAAAGTGTACATACTCAAGTATGTTAGTAGGATTCTTAGCATAGATATTTTAGATCCCTATAAAAGTATTAAAGTTAAATCCTCTGTATTATGATTCCTGATTCTGTTAAACAAGAATTAATTTTACTTCTGGTCTTTGTGTACCGTCTTATTCCCCAATATTCAATCTTTTCCAAAGTAATTTACCACATAGAATTACTTGTTTTCTTTCATTACTCTCCAGTAGATAATTATTGGTGTTAAATTCTAAATCTTTTTCATTCCAAAGAATCTTGAAAAATTCCTGAAACGGAGAAAGTTTCATTCAGTCACACTTCATTTACAGTACAGAAGGGTGGAGGGGTCTCAAGTAGGACTGGGTAATATATATATATATATATACGTACACACACACACGCACGCGGACACACGACTCAACACGGAATGAGAAACACTGAGGTACCCGATAAAAGACGGTCCGAGGAGACTGGTACCCTAAAGGGTCCGTTCTTATGACCTCACCCGACGGTAAATACTGAGGTCCCGTAGAAGGAGGGGTCGGTCCCTAACTTGGGCCCAGAGGACAAACCGACCACCTAAGAAATGGTGACTCGGTAAACCCTTCGACGGAGACAAATGATGTGTCTTCGGGTCGACCTACGATCCATCAGACGTTTGCGTCATTTCCATACTCGATGATATTGTTATTTTGAATGAACGAGAAAGAGGGTGAGGAACTCAGCCGACAACTACTCGACCGCAAGACACAATTACATCAGTACTCGCGACTGCTACTACTTATCGGTCGACGAAGGGCCCCGTACCTTTTGAGAAAAGGGTCGACTTTCAGTAATAAGAATTTACGAAGTATTGACCGGAAATTTGAACTACAGGAAGCAGGAAGAAAGTAGAATTTTTTCCGTCAGTAACTATAATAATTATGTATATTTATACGTATAAAAGAAAACAGAATGATAAATGTCGTAATAAAACCGAATGGATTATAATAAAACAAAATTTGGTAATACAAGTAGTAACATTAAATTCAATAAAATGTCTTTCTAAATCCTAATCAAAAATGGGTCAATGTTCCATTGATGTCTTACCCATTGAATTAAACCTTATATCTATCGGTCGTGTCTTCACTTGTTTGAGTTCCGTTGGATTCAAGACTCCGATGTCTCTTCCGGGACCTTGACCTTCTTTCTTATTTCATAACAGGGTCGTCCTCGACACTGAATATCAGTCCTTTTACTCACAGGACTCGTTAATGACACTCTTCGTTAGACGTGTTCTAACATACTTAGATAAAAACTGAAAAGTGATAGTTTAATGACGTATAAATAAAGAAATTTGTAGTCGATAGTATTTTGATGTTAATTTTTACTTTAATAGGTTACGTTCTTTTGAGAAAAACAAGTGTAGTTCAATAAAGATGATCTCAGACTGTTCCTAAGTCTGTTTTGAAGTGTGAGACATAGGTTTAGGAAAGAAAAAGTGGACTCGACATCGAACTTGACGAACTCGACGACGGTACCATTAACGGGGACGTGGTCAAGGACTTCTATTCCTCGGTTATAATATCCTACGGTCGCCAACCCTCCTTAAGTGTAACATTCACAACAACCTTCGCCGGCACCTTAATAATAAAGCTGTTGGACACATCTTAATTTCTTCCTTACTTTTACCAATCTGTCTTGTTTTACAATCACTCGAGTTTCATATAATGAAGAGTCGTGTCTATATTAGTAATTTAAATTTAAAAGTACAGTGTAAAGAAGAAGAAAGAAGAATGTTATCTGAGATTGGTCCATTTCTTAGACATAGTCAAGTCAAGTCAGCGAGTTAGCACAGGCTGAGAAACGCTGGGGGACTTAGCGTTGTGTGGTCCGGAGGGACAGGTAGTGGTGGAGGGCCTCAAGTGAGTCTGAGTGCAGGTAGGTCAGTCACTACGGTAGGTCGGTAGAGTAGGAGACAGTAGGGGAAAAGGAGGACGGGGGTTAGGGAGGGTCGTAGTCTCAGAAAAGGTTACTCAGTTGAGAAGTGTACTCCACCGGTTTCATAACCTCAAAGTCGAAGTCGTAGCAAGGAAGGTTTCTTATGGGTCCCGACTAGAGGAAATCTTACCTGACCAACCTAGAGGAACGTCAGATTCCCTGAGAGTACTCAGAAGAGGTTGTGGTGTCAAGTTTGCGTAGTTAAGAAACCGCGAGTCGAAAGAAGTGTCAGGTTGAGAGCGTAGGTATGTACTGGTAACCTTTTTGGTATCGGAACTGATCTACCTGGAAACGACCGTTTCATTACAGAGACGAAAACTTACACGATAGATCCAACCAGTATTGAAAAGAAGGTTCCTCATTCGCAGAAAATTAAAGTACCGACGTTAGTGGTAGACGTCACTAAAACCTCGAGTTTTTCTATTTCAGACTGTGACAAAAGTGACAAAGGGGTAGGTAAACGGGACTTCACTACCCTGGTCTACGGTACTAGAAGCAAAAGACTTACAACTCGAAATTCGGTTGCAAAAGTGAGAGGAGAAGGTGAAAGTAGTTCTCCGAAAAATCAAGGAGAAATGAAAGACGGTATTCCCACCATAGTAGACGTATAGCCTACAATAACTATAAAGAGGGCCGATAGAACTAAGGTCGAACACGGAGAAGGTCGGGTCACAAAGAGTACTACATGAGACGTATATTCAATTTATTCGTCCCAGTGTTATATGTCGGAACTGCATGAGGAAAAGAATAAACCTTGGTCAGACAACAAGGTACAGGTCAAGATTGACAACGAAGGACTAGACGTATGTCCAAAGAGTTCTCCGTCCAATCCACCAGACCATAAGGGTAGAGAAAGTCTTAAAAGGTGTCAACTAACACTAGGTGTGTCAGTTTCCGAAACCGTATCAATCATTCGTCTTTATCTACAAAAAGACCTTGAGAGAACGAAAAAGGTACTAGGTCGCCTACAACCGTTAAACTAGAGACCAAGGAGACGGAAAAGATTTTGGTCGAACTTGTAGACCTTCAAGTGTCAAGTGCATAACGACTTCGGACCGAACCTCTTAAAACTCGCAATGAAATGATCGCACACTCTACTCACGTTAACACGCCATCAAACTCGTAAGAAACCGTGACGGAAAGAACCCTGACCTTTTCCCTTACCGTTTGGTGAAGTCATAAGAACGGAACTCTTGGGGTACTTGTCATACTTTTCCTTTTTACTGTCCTATGACTTTCTCCTTGAGGGGTCCAGTCATCCACGGGTTATACGATGACCTCTAGTCACCTCTTTATTGAGGTTTTTCTTACTTCCCTACCTCGGTTTGGTTTTTGTTATGGGTCAACACCTACTCTGACCACTATCTTCGTTCCAGGTCACAACATTTCTCGTTATAACGGATCCTTGGACCTTACAGTCCAGGTACTTAGTTCCGTTTAACCTTCACAAGTTTGTCCTCTACCATTCTCACTTACAGCTGTAAGATCCTTAGGTGCTCGATTTTACCTGATCTTACCCACTTGACTTTAGTCTACTGGTAATATAGATGATGACACCCGTCCTTAGGGAGTCTTCTTTACCTCATCGGTAGTACCAGTTGTTTTCTCAGACTTTACGTCATGGACCTACTTTAGAGTTTTTTCTGTCTTACTGGAGACAAGTAAAGGTTCCGTTTGGTAAGTTGTAGTGTCATTAGGTTTAGATACGGGGTTGGTCATTACGACTTCTTCGACTTTAACTTACCAAGATACTTCTGGATGTTCTGGAACATCTTGATTGTGGGTTTTTTCTACAGGAAAAGTAATGTCTCCTGACCTCACGTGTTCATCCTTCAGTTCTTTGTGGACCTCATTGTCCGTTTAAACCGGAACCTTATGTCTTACTTCGTCCCGTTTCCGATTACTTCAAGACGGTTCTCTTACGTGACCAGTATCGTTTGTGGGAGAAGGTTGTTGTGTTCTCTTCTGAGATGTGTACCTGTAGTGGTCTACCAGTTGTGGCTTTAGTCTAACTAATATAAGAAACGTCGGTTTCTACCTCTTCGAGATATGTCAGTCGTTTTTGTTCTGGTCCTCGACTGACACCGAGTCTAGTACTCGAGGAATAACGGTTTAAGTCTGAATTTGACTTCTTTCATGCCTTTTAGTGATCTGGTAAGTCCATACTGGATTTAGTTCTTAGACATATTAATTGGAATTTACGACAGTAAGGGGAAATAAAATTATTTGTGGGTTTTTCTATGTTAGTGTAAATTCTATGATTTGAATGGATCGCATAAAAGGAATCTCCGTAGACTACAATCCCATCTATTTTCTCGAAGTCTAAATTTGAAGAAAAGTCCATTTACTAGACAACAGCATACCACTCTCCAACCTAATATAAAGGAAAGACTTATATTTATTTCTTAAATACACAATAATTTAAAATCTCTTGATACCCGTTCCGTATTATGTAAGTAGACTAATATTTGGTTTTGTTGTAACAAAAGATTCTTCTATTCTCTTTGTTTTGAGACACGGTGTACAGAATAATTGTCGACTGACGAGTCTGTAAATTTTTTGAAGTCATCGTTTCGTCACTTCATTCGGTACTACGTATGACCAAAGTATATATTGTACTCTCTTAAAAAAAAGTTTTGTAATGGATGTTAAATTTTATAAAAAATTAGTTGGAAAGTATAGCTTAACTAAACAGTTTTTTTTTCCGTAGTTATGTCAGTTAAATCAGTCGATCGTAGACTGATTTGGTGAGTAAATGAGTGATTGAGTTGGTAAACTCTGAAATAATATACGGTTGTCATCCGATTCGTGAACTCTTTCCTACTTTTTCTTGTGAGGGATCTCTCTTAGTCCAATAAACATAGATCTCTCATATGTGACGACAATCATGGTGTGTCAGAAGGAAACTCTTACGGTACGTTTTGTCTGATGGACAAGGGTTTAGTTTATACGAGAAGGGTTTACTTCTTCTATTTAGACGGTCATCAACGTTACTTTTTGACATAGAGTGTTCTATTTTCTTTCCCCTCCCATAGACAAAGAGTTAGTCAACACGTCTCGATTACTTTCTCTTATATGTCTACTATGTTACTTAAAAATTAACAAAAATTCTAAAATCGAGAGGATTTAGTATGAATGAGAGGTGACCTCATACACTCACTCGTACCACTAACAAGTGACCGACACTTCCTCACAGATTAAGGTCTCTAGGATTTTTTTTTTGTTTTTTTTTTTTTNTCTAGGATTTTTTTTTTTTTTTTTTTTTTTTTTTTTCTCTCTCTCTCTCTTCGTGTCTCTATGTAACGGTACTCTACAGTGGTGTCTTGAAATGTGTGGTTAGTTGATGTCCTGACACCTGGGAATTGGTCGTCTCCTGGTCGTTCGAGACTACAGATACGGACATGGTAAAATCAGTTTGTGTAATCTCCCAGTAGTGACGACTAAAATGGGACGCGGTTAGAGTAGGAGAAAGATTTGTCATTCATTGGGTAAAAAATAATAAGTGGAAATTCATGTTTTACCCAGTTCCGTACGATTACAGACCGACTCCTTAAGTGGTGTAAACCATGGTGTATTCACCTGCTTACCTACAATATTAAAGTAATGACTACTCTGGATTTTTTGAGTTGGATCTCAATTGACTCAACTTCTGGAAAATTACCCTCTATGACTTCATAGTCCGCTACCTTGTAATGATATCCTTTTTTTTAAGAAACTAGTAATTTTACTATATACTTACATTTCTGAAGATTTTCTTCAATCCCTGAAACGAACACTTTGCACTACGTATCTTAGAGATGGAGATTTGAAATTATATGAAAATTTCTTTACAGGAGTCAAATAGAACCAGGGAACTCTACTTTAATACCGTCCCGTGTCCCACCTCGTCAAAAGTATTGAACTAGACTACTGAAACTATACAAACACAGGAATGTCTCCTACGAAGTAATTGGAGGGACTCCATGACTTATCCGTACCTAAATGACGATGAGTGTCGATAATAGTCGTAAAGTTCTTTTATTTTGTAAAATAAAACAGAGTTCTATGAATAGTAGGAGTCTATCCTAAGGGGACTTTACTTTCATAGTGTTTATTTAATCTATTAGTAGATTTCACTACCTGGATAAACCCTTGTGTTTTTACGTTGATAACATGGTTCTACCTAAGTACACACCAACGACGGGATCGACTGGACATCTCTCATATACTTATCTCTATATACATTGGATTGTGAGATTTCTTTGGAAAGTAGGTACACATCTTGGTCCATATACAAGAACGATGACTATACGTGGTTCTTTTCTCTACAGACTTGGAAATCAATTTAATATGATCTTTAGCCGGTATTATGACTGAACTAAGTTGATTGTAAATGACTTACGGATGAGTCCCGAATGGTACCATGGTAGACAAAAATACCTGAGACAGATAAATCCGACTTCTCGATTTAAACAAGTTCTTTGTCTCGAGTACAGAGGTAAAACCCCTTTAGAGGACTCAATTTGGGATCCTTACTATTCTCATTTAATATCGTCCTCTAGTTCAGGTTTGTCAGGTTGACGATCCCTGGTTCACTAGGGTGGTCCACGGAGACAGGTGGTTCCTGGTCCTAGACTCTTCAGAGACACCTTGGTCACAGAGGAGTCACTACACGTGTACATAACAGGTTACCACTACCTTTTCACATTTAAAATGAATGCGGAGAGATTATAGAGACATTAGGGTCGTAATAGTCGAAGGTCGAGGTAAAATTTAAATCGGTCAAGGACTAGGTCGAAAGAGTTCACAGCTAGATGGACAAAGTTTCTTCTAGTCTCTATTGGTGGTGTTAAACCCTGTGATAGTTTCACAGCCAAATTACTCCTTCGGATTTAGAAATGAAGAAAATCACGTAGACGAGACCTAGGAACTCGTTCAGTTAATTGGATGTGATGTCCAAAAATAAGATATTTTACTCCAACGATCCGATTTATGGAGGGTTCAGAGGAACTTATGTAAAATTCTTTGGTCTTAACGTTAAACAGTCTTTACAGACCTCCTTCATCCGATACTTTGTATTCGTTTCTACTTCCCACCCACCGTATCCTTTGAAAGGTATATACGGAGCCCTAATGAAAGTCGGATTAGAGGAGGAGGAATATTGTTCTGGTAGGTGTGACGGTCTGGTATTATTGACAATGAATGTAATTCCTTACTTTCTAGGAGTCAGATGTTTGTTTCTCGGAGGATATGAAATGTGTATGTAAAGAGATTCCGTCCTTTCGTATGGTAATATGAACATTTGTAAATACATTTCTCAACTTTGTTTTCCCCAAAAATCGGTCCTTCAAGGTAAGGTGTTTTCGAACCAGTTTTACCAAAATAACTTTATGACAGTGTGAACCAATTCCACCGTTTTAACATATAAGAGTAAGTGGATCTCTAGAGACCTGACTGAAGACTTTTAAAATATTATGGAGTTTGATCGTTGTTCAAAAGTACAAAAAAAAATTCGAATTATAATTTATAGAACTATGAAAAAGTTTAAATGACGAAACTTCAGTTTAGTTTTTTTGTTTTTTGTTTCAGAACTTTTTATAAGTACAGTATAATAATCGTTATGGAAAAAAGTTTAAGAGTACAGGGAGAATTAGTGACAGTATTAATTCTCATTGAAAGAATGTTTATATTTTTACAGAGGTTATGGAATCTCCCGTTTTTTTAATTCATTCTGAAAGTTACTTTAATACACATGAATTCACTCCCCAATCCCTTCTTCTCATGGTTTTCTGTTAGACACCCACAATCTACGGTCCTGTACACAAACCACGTAATTTTCCTGATACAAAAGATCAGGAACGAGTTTGGAAAACTCTATCATGACAGAGGTAAAGTATTCGCTTCTTTGATCTGAGTCTTTCCAATTCGTTGTGGACGTTTAAGTTATCGATTATGTAATATCTTTGTTCTAAATTGAGACTAGACAAACATTATTTGACACGAAGTGACAAATATGAATTGTAACGGAAGACTTAAAGGTGTACGTCTTCGGTTAAAGAGTTGACTTTCATTATGTTAAGTTTAACTTTTTTGTATTTTTATAACAGAATAATAAATATAAAACATATAATTGTCGTTAGTAACCCTACGACCAAACACTGAAAAGTCATTAAGTTTCGGGTTAAAAGGAAGGTAGAAGTGTGTGCACAATAAAAAGTCTCGAACCATCTTCGACGTTAATGTTATAAATTTTAGGATATCCCAGTATAGTCTCTTCCGTTACCGTTGGGTGAGGTCATGAGAACGGACCTTTTAGGGTACCTACCTCTTCGGACCATCCGACGTCAGGTACCCCAACGATTCTCAACCTGTGCTGACTCGCTGAAGTGAAAGTGAAAAGTGAAAGTGCGTAACCTCTTCCTTTACCGCTGGGTGAGGTCACAAGAACGGACCTCTTAGGGTCCCTGTCCCCTCGGACCACCCGACGGTAGATACCCTAGCGTGTCTCAGTCTGTGCTGACTTCACTTAATCGTCGTCGTCATCGTCGTATCCCAGTATATAACATCTGTGTACGAGGATAAGTTTCTTGGACGTCCATTGGTTCGTAGGAAATTACCTTGGCGGGAAAGTTATTATTTCACACTTGTGTCTGGAGAATAAGTTCTTATAGTGAATGCGACAGTTTTAAATTAGAGTTCCCTTTAGTCTTTTTTATGAGTACGAATTTAAGGTTCAGATGAATTACGTTACTTTTATGAGGTGGTGGAAAGAATGGATGTGGATATAATGATTATTTATGACTCAAGGATAACACACGTACCGCGACCCATTTACCTGTTATGGACTTCTTACTCTCTTAGGGACGGAAGTGTCCTTAATTGTGAATTGACTGTTTAGTTCTAAATATATTCTAAAAATTGTATTGCCATATTTGTTTTTTATTTCAGAGGATCTACATTGTTTTTCTTTTGTTTCCCAGTCTTCAGCGTGTATTTTTTTTTTGTATTATAACCCTAGGCCATTCGTATTTCCTCGATACTTATACAATCACTTCTTACCTGACAGAAGTTTATCTACCTTCCTTCCTCATTATTAATTTCTTGACTTCTTACATATCTCTATGTTTCTGTTTTTCGTAAAAACAGTCGTCACATCTGTCATATCTCCACTACGGACGTATCCACGTCTGTCATGTGTTCTGTTCACAATCTTGAAGTCGACCCTCCCCCCCCTACCCCACTGTACTTCTTTCCTGTGTATGGAGGGATTGGGTAAGGTAGAGACGTAAATTCTCGGGGAATTAATATATTTTCTGTCATGATTAATTCAAATAATATGGACTTTTATACCTTTATTACTACCTCAAGGGTTATGATCTATCGAGTCTTTTTCGTTACCCTGGGTTTCTTAATTATTGAGTTTTTTGGTTTAAGTATTAATTTTATTTGTTTCTGTCTTTTCGGAGTTGGTGTGGCACCACCCCTCGAGACATTCCATCGAAGGTTAATCGGGATGGAGGACCATCTAATTTTTTCTAATACTTGACTAATGATAATATTCGTTAATAGTCTGCTACTCTTAAGAAAAATAAGCTTAGTAGTGACAACATGATTTAGTTTAAACTTCGACCTTTCCTTCGTCTAGTGTTCTAAATTGAAATCGATATTTCGTGGTCTTATAAATTTTGTCATAATTTGTCGGTATCGTCCTCGACTTGACTGACACTGACTTTCGATAATGATGGATAACCCGACCAGTTTTTCAAGCAAAGTCCAAAAGGATATAGTGGTAAACCTTTTTTTTGTTTGTTTGTAACACCGGTTGGGGTGTACACTGAGACTTGTCCATTTCGTGGTCAGGATCGACTAGTGGTATTGTCGGGGTTTCGATACCCAGTTTGGTTCTTAGATTCAATAAGGTAGGGAGGTGGACTGGGATATTCTACCGATTCTAACTAAATACCATCGTTTGTCCCATGACTCTATTAACTCTTTGAAAGGTAATTGGTATCCAAAGGTTGTGTTCCGACTGGTGTTTCGGATTAATAACTAAACAAGGGGTCAATTACAGTTATTTACAATCGGTGTCTGCAAAGGAATAAGATGTTGGGATTTAGTATTGAATGTTGGGGTTTCGTATTGGAGAAATTTACATGATAGGAAGACTGGAAAAGTCTGTGTTTCCTTTAAGACAGTTCTAATAAAAAGTTGTATAAATTCTAGTGTTTTTGTAAATTCAGTGTGCACCGGAGCCTTACTTTGTTTATTTAGGAGTCGGAAATTAATAAAAACGTATCTCGACATTAGGAAATCGAAACGAGAGAACAGAGAGGGTCAAAAGGTCATAAGTTTAAAGTTTTACACAGTGGACTACCTGAGTTTGACTTGATTGGTATCGACGAATTTTCAAAAAGGTACTAAAATACCGAAGGTTATGACTGTTTAAGACCTTCAATCTACAACTCAACGGAAAGGGTTACTCGTGAGTCAGATGTTACAAGGTTCGACTTTTGGTACCGTTATTCTCTATTTAAAGATAAGTACTTCTCTGGCTGATTGTCACTTATTCCTCCCATTTGACGCCTTCTTTCCTTTAGTACCGTTTAATAAAGAGACTAGTAGATAGTACTTTTACTAAGAAGTGTAAGACTTAATATAAATTTGACCTATTTTTAAACTAGGTGGAAATCCCACTTAGTTTATCAATTCCGGAATCGTGTATTTGGTGTAGATTAGTAAGAGGATTTTGTGTTATTCCTATCCTCTGTTTAGTTTTCCAGTTCAAGTGTGTTATATAAAGGAATTAATCTCATAGTCTACTCCTTAAGAGTTTAAATATCCATTTTACACCCGGACTTTATATTAGTAGACTCCTTATTTGGTCCTATATTTTTTCCTCGTTCAAGTTCCCATAAATCCTTACATTGTCCGACGATTTTGGTAAGTCCGTAAGTGTTTTTCGAGTTCGAAATAGTGTCATATATATTTAGTGGAAATAATCCATAACATTAGATTATGCCGGAATACTGTCACTGTAGACCGACTCCTTGTGTTTTTTGCACAAATTACTGATATTCATAGTCCTAAGATCTTCCTTTAATAAAATTATTCTATCGCAAAAAAAAAAAACCAGACAATCAGTTTAAAGTGATTCGGATGAATTTCAGAAGCAAACAAAGTTAATTGCAGATTGAAGTTTTAAAGAAGTAAACACTTATAAATACACCAGAGAAAACAAAAAGGAATTATTTACTCCATTATACCACGACCAGTATCCTTATTTTTTTAAATGATGGCAAAATTTTCATTTATTTGATAAAGTTACTTTTCCTTATGTTAATTTATGACACGGTATCTTTTGTAACTCTCCGTTTTAGTTTGTGTTAATTAATATGACTTTACGACATAGAATTTTAGACATTTTTATTATGGGCGAATGAAATGTGACAGTTTTATTATTATACGAAGTCAAGTCAAGTCAAGTCAGCGAGTCAGCACAGGTTGAGAAACGCTGGGGTACTTAGTATCGTACGGTCCGGAGGGACAGGTAGTGGTTGAGGACCTCAAGTGAGTTTGAGTGCAGGTAGGTCAGCCACTACGGTAGGTCGGTGGAGTAGGAGACAACCGGGGAAGAGGAGGACGGGAGTTGGGAGGGTCGTAGACTCAGAAAAGGTTACTCAGTTGAGAAACGTAGTCCACCGGTTTCATGACCTCAAAGTCGAAATCGTAGTAAGGAAGGTTTCTTATGGGTCCCGACTAGAGAAAATCTTACCTGACCAACCTAGAGGAACGTCAGGTTCCCTGAGAGTTCTCAGAAGAGGTTATGGTGTCAAGTTTTCGTAGTAAGAAGCCGTGAGTCGAAAGAAGTGTCAGGTTGAGAGAGTAGGTATGTATTGGTGACCTTTTTGGTATCGGAACTGATCTGCCTGGAAACAACCGTTTCATTACAGAGCCGAAAATTTATACGGTAGATGACGATGACGATTCAGTGAAGTCAGCACAGGCTGAGACACGCTGGGGTATCTGCCGTCGGGTGGTCCGAGGGGGCAGGGACCCTAAGAGGTTCGTTATTGTGACCTCACCCGACGGTAAAGGAAGAGGTCACATACGTTCACTTTTCACTTTCACTTCAGCGAGCAACACAGGCTGAGAACCGCTGGGGTGCCTGACGTCGGATGGTCCGAGGAGACAGGTACCCTAAAAGGTCCGTTCTCATCACCTCACCCCACGGTAACGGAAGAGGTTTTATACGGTAGATCCAACCAGTATTGAAAGGAATGTTCCTCATTCGGAGAAAATTAAAGTACCGACGTTAGTGGTAGACGTCACTAAAACCTCGAGTTTTTCTATTTCGGACTGTGACAAAGGTGCCAAAGGGGTAGGTAAAGGATACTTCACTACCCTGGTCTACGGTACTAGAAGCAAAAGACTTACAACTCGAAATTCGGTTGAAAAAGTGAGAGGAGAAAGTGAAAGTAGTTCTCCGAAAACTCAAGGAGAAGTGAAAGACGGTATTCCCACCACAGTAGACGTATAGACTCCAATAACTATAAAGAGGGCCGTTAGAACTAAGGTCGAAGACGAAGAAGGTCGGGTCGCAAAGAGTACTACATGAGACGTATCTTCAATTTATTCGTCCCACTGTTATATGTCGGAACTGCATGAGGAAAAGGATAAACCTTAGTCAGACAACAAGGTACAGGTCAAGATTGACAACGAAGGACTGGACGTATATCCAAAGAGTTCTCCGTCCAGTCCACCAGACCATAAGGGTAGAGAAAGTCTTAAAAGGTGTCAACTGACACTAGGTGTGTCAGTTTCCGAAACCGTATCAGTTATTTCGTCTTTATCTACAAAAAGACCTTGAGAGAACGAAAAAGGTACTAGGTCGTCTACAATTATACGAATCCGTTTCGGTATGTATGTCAGAAGAGATTTGACATAAGATACGAAGTCAAATTTTAGGAAGTGACCGGAGGGCGACGAGACTTTGATTCTTGTGACGAGGTGACCGAAAATTCAAGATGTTCACAACCCAAGACGTACAGGGAGAGTATGGTGAGAAGAAGAAAAAGTCCTGTGTGGTTGGTGTGACCGGAGAAAGGAGCAAATTAGACAGTCTGGGAAAAGGTGGATTCTGTGACGTAAACCAGGTAGTAGACGAACTTTACAAGAAGGAATTCCAACAGTGTACCGACCGAGAAAGAGTGGAAGGTTCATGATGGAGTCTCCAGTGGAGGAATCCTGATACGAATAGGACTATTCGTCTGAGAAGTATCGGAGGGGACCAATAAGTGAGAAAGGGGGAGAAAGGTGTTACAAATAAAGGAAATATCGTGAATCGTTTCAGAGGTTATTAGAAATAAATTATCAAACAGGATAAGTGACGGGTCGATATAGTAATTACGGGTGAGACGTGGTCACTGGTGAGTATAGACCTCTAGATACTTATAAACGACTTACTCACTTTCAATATGAGAGGGTGATACATCTTGACATGTCTCTCTTCATGGTGACAAATGAACCATTTCCTAGACATTTATTTTTAATAATATAAAACTGTGAATGTGACGTAGGACAGGTAAGTGGAGACGTCGTGTCTCGTCAGATTGGAAGGTATACAATTTACGATGTCCTTAAATTACTCCCACGTATTAACTAAAAATTGTAAAATTGTTAATAAATAAGTACTCTTTACTACAATCACTCTCTTCATTCTGTTCTTCGATTCTCAATTGAGAATTGTGTTACTGAAGGTCCCGGATCGTTAAGAGTCTATTCTACTTATATGAGTCCCCTCTTCAGACTTGAACTTATTATTAATACCGTATTAACGATTTTGATTCACAAGTGCACCTGTTCATTACCTTTTTACAAAGAGTCGAACCCACCACTCACCCCTAACCCCTGCTCTCTTTTTGACCGTAAACTGTCTTGTTAGGAAATGGCACACCGTAAACCAGAGTAGTCGGAGACCTCAACCCCTACTTCTACTCTCCTTTAATGAAGATGTTCTTATGGTTCTCTTGTCTCATTGTTCGTTATTTCCAGTTCCTGTCTTGGGAAAGCTTGTGGTTGGTGAGACTCGTTATGGGTTCCTCTGACACTTTCCGGTGCTTCCACCCTCCTACCACTTAATTGTATTTTAGAGTTCTTCCTACCCAATATGTGATTCCTATAGTACCAGTGGACCTTATCGTTACTCATAAATTACTCTGTGTTCCTCTTTCTTCTCCCCCTCCCTTCATTTTCTTTCCTTTCCCCTCCCTTTCCTACCCTGTCTCTGTCCTTTCTCATCTCCTTTCTGTTTTCCGGCAGAATCTTTACTTAGTACTCCCTTACCCCCCTTCTTTGTCCAAATGGAACCGTCTCGACTTTCCCTACGTCACCGAAGTCCCTTCATCTTTTGAACAATCTCTTTACTCTACTTCACTCAAATAATTTTTCACTCCCAGATGCTAGACGGTTCGATACTCCACCCACCCACACCCACACACACACATCTGTCTATGTCCATTCTCTATGTCTCTGTCCACATCTATATATATATATCTACATGGATATAAACAGAGACATAAAGATAGAGAGAGACAACTTTCTCTCTTTCTCTCGGTCTCTCGCTAACTAGGTTAGAAGGACCTTCCGCGTTTAGTTATGACACTGAAATGTCTATTCCTTTGACTTCAAGGTCCTAATATAGTGAAAAGGTTTAAGGACGACAGTCACTTCACCGACTTAAGTGTAGACGTACTCAGGTAATGCCCAGGAACCAAAAATTGTATAAGTAATGTAACGTAAGTGAAACAATGTAGTGATAAATAATAAAGTTAGAGATCGGATTTATTAGATAGAGGGAGTATTTTGGGGATTAAAAATAAAAATAAGGTACAAAAAGGTACTGGAGACTCACTTTGCGAAAGGGGAGTTATAATACGACTTAGGTCCGTGGACTCCAAGATTTATTTAAGACAAGTTTTGAGTAGAGTATGGGAGATTCTTCGGTTATCATTGAGACGAACTAAATCAAGTTAGAAATGGTCTAGGGGAATTATAGGTTTACATAAGTACAAATAAATAATTGTACAAAGATATTGTCCGAGAGGTAAAATGACACCCGTACAGAAGGGTTGATCCATTGTCCGTGGAACTCCAGTCCTCGTAAATATTGTAAATGAGAAGTAAGGAGGTGACATGGATGTATTTTGAGGTAATGTGGTTCATGTCTCAGCTACTTGTCACACCAAACATTTGTTCTCTACCTATGTGTGTGTGTAAATTTTTCGTATACAAACAATATGTATGAAAAAGATTTACGTACTTTATGAAAATTATTTCCACATTTTCATCATTTTATTTTATCTTTACTTTCTAATATTGGTTTCTTGATGTACCAAATTTTTCGTCCATCAAAAATTTATTTCACTGTTGATCAGTGATATACACTCCTTCTTACTATTGTTTGTTTAATCGGACATAAGTTTATATTTACAGAAAGAGAAACAAATGTCTGAATTAAGTTCTGGTTTTGTTAATTCTTGAAATAAACCCAAAGTAAGGTGGTATTTAGTTCGGTGGTCGGGTGAGATGGGTAGAAATCCGTCGTAGAAAATACTTTGACAAAAATCTCATTGACTACCTGTCCCTCCGGACCGCACGACGCTAAGTACCCCAGTGTTTCTCAGTCTGTGCTGACTCGCTGACTTGACTTGACTACTTGTTTTCTCGGATCCAACAATGTCGGTAATTTTATGAAAGTGATATATTTTGTTAATTGGTAAAAGACACCAAAATATATTGTATATAAAAGATCAAATCATATCGTGAGTGTTACGTATCGTATACCCCATACATGGAAAATAGACACAGAATGAGTGGTTACTGTGGATATAATTGTACATGGGCAAGTTATTTTTTGACATGGGTCTGTTCTGATGTTTTTATTCTATACTTAGTTATACGATTTCGTTTAGTTTTCCTTTGTAAACAGAGGTCGAAATTGAACGAAACTCCGTCTTGGTTTTTTCTCGTAAAGGATTTTGTATTTGAAACCCTGTGCGACATGTAATTTTGTTTTCTTCTTCTTTCTGATATTAATATTGTTGGACTCTTTATAACGTATATAGATAGAAGAATCACTAAAGTTAGTAATTCTTCACGACGACGATGACAATTTTTTTCTTTTTTTAAAAAGTTCAAATAAATTAGAACATAAAGGGTCAAAACGGTGCACACGGTCAACAACTCATGATAGATTACTTATAGTGAATTATCTGTCGACTCATGATAGATAATTGTCTAAGTTTATTCAGGGAAAAAGTGAAATTAGTTCTGATGGTTCTTGACAACCGTGTTAGGGGAATCCACTCAAGACGGTGTCTTGATAGAGTTCTACAAAATAGTCCGTTCATTTGTGTGATGGAATTCTTCTATTTTTAATCATTTTATTTCAATTTGTGGATAAAATTATGTTTTTTTCGGAGTGTAGTCGATGTTAGAATGTCACTACATCTATACCGATTTACATTCCAAGAATTGAATGACTGACACCTGAGAGAGAGAAGGTGTTTCTTTAGTTTTTCACCTGTCACTTGAGACTTCAATTTACCCTAGGTTTCTCGTCATTAAGTCAAATCAGACAGGAAGGATAATGTAAATTCAGTTGTGGTGAATTTTGTATTAGGTATTAAGTTTATGAATACCGATAATTAAAAATGAATGGTTCAGTATATAGACCAAACGGTTGACTTGGAAGAGCAGACGTAGAAGGTTTCGAAATATCATTAGGACTTATTTTTGTAAGTACAAAGTCCTTGTTTAATTATTAAATTTTTAGACACATAGGTCCTGGATATTGACATAAACGTAATAGTACCGAACAATAGTGACAGTCAGTAATATCCCGAAGGGACCACCGAGGCTACCATTTCTTAGTTGGACGTTACTCCCTCTGGATCCAAGTTAGGAACACGACCCTGTTAGGGGACCTTTTCTCTTACCAATAGATGAGGTCATAAGAACGGACCTTTTAGGATACCTGTCTCCTTGGACCACCTGAGGTCAGGTACCCCAACGTTTCTCAGTCTGTATTGACTCACTGATTCGTGAGTCCTTGTATGTAATATGTACTCGGTATTTTTAGGTCAATCCATATCCCACCCCTACCCTATCATAATCTTTAAAATCTGTTGTTGGTTCCTAATTTCCTACTACAAGTCTTAAGGATCTTTTCTCTATTGTTTATTTGTGGTAGGTCCAGATCGATGTGATCATTTTTGATCCAGTCGGTTTCTCATTAAGGAAAAGAAATTTTTATTTACAATGAATCCTAAGTAGATCAAACATTTCTCACAAATGTGAGAGGTAAAAATTGTGAATAATATTCGTTGCTAACTTTCCGAAGACTGGACGTGTAGGTAACACGTCGACAAGACACTGAGAGTAAAATTCGATCCATAGTCAAGAGAGGTCATATTTTATTTGATAAAAAAGAATTTAAGATACTTAAAGGTACTTGACAGTTCTCAAAAATCCCATATAGGTCCGACACGACGTGGTCTTTGAATCATCCTTTCCCCTACTACTTACTGAAATCCTACATATACACACTACAGATATGAGTGTGTGTGAACCCGGAGGTCCATAGGACGTTCAGTCCCAATTAAGATGTTTTCTAAGGGAAGTACATCATTTTGTCTATTGTGTTCATCAAAGGTTTAAAGAAAGAGTCAACTAAGAACTTATTAAGATACTTCCCATTCCCACTCCCTCGGTAATAATGAGTCTCTATAATTTCCTGTACAGGGTGTAGTGTTTCAGTTTGACGTCTCAGTACTAGTTTGGGTCCCGAACATTTAGTAAGAAGGTTATACAGGGGTTTAATTGATCTGGTATAGAGATTTCGTTTGGAACTCCTCTCTCGACGATGGGTAAGATTAGACCTTCCCTCGAGATTCATGATGTTTTGAACAGTCCTAAGACAAGAGGATACTAAGGTGGTTGTATCCATGAATCGTTATATACTTTATACGAAGTTCCAACGATTAAAAGTAGTGTCAGACAACGGGTTTAACCTTCTATGATATGACTTAACCAGTTTTTCCAGTAAACTCAAAAAGGTATTGTAAAATACTCGACTTACTCGAAAAAACCGGTTGGGTTATCTAGAATTCTGTTCCCTTGAAATTAAGGGGTATTGATCTTATTTTGTTTAATTTTCTTTTTTTACATGAAAAATTTACCGAAACATTGAGAGACTAATCAGTGACTAATAACTTTGTGAAAAGATTTAATGGTTTTACGAAGTTACAAACTTTCAAGGATGTGGACTTCGAGATTTTACATTACTTATAATTTTACAGAAGGAGTAGACACGACACGAGTCAATACAGGTTAAAAGTTGACGACTTTCAGCACAAGTCAGAAAACACTGGGGTCCCTGACATCGAACGGTCCGAGGAGACAGGTACTTTAAAAAGTCCGATCTTGTGACCTCGTCCAACGGTAAAGGATAACGTCCCCTAGAAAGACTGGGTCCCCACTTTAGGCTCAGAGAATCCAGAGGACGTGACCGTCCACCTAAGAAATGGTAGTACTGAGGACCCTTAGGGGATAGAAGGAACCTCTCAAGGTCATAAATGTCTATTTAGTAGGTCTCGCAACTTGTGTGGAAAAACTACCTTCGGTAAACAAGAAGAGCGGTGAGACCGAATAAAAAGAAACGTAAGTACTTCTTAAGTGACTGAGAAACAAGATCGACTAGGTAACGTAGATCCTGTATTATTTTTGTAAAGTACAAATCTACTGGTTTGAGTATATGACTTATATGTATGAAACTACACTTCTTTCTACACTACACTTTTATAGACTGATGTATGTGAGAAAATGAACCAGACATTGAATTTATACAGTGCAAGATTATTTTATTTACTTATTTATATAGAATTAATTGAAGTATTTCTTTTCAATATTGGAAGGGATGACTGTTAAATAAAAACGTTAAATAAAACATTTTATAGACTAGTGTATGTAAGAAAATGAACCAGAGATTAAATTTATACAGTACAACATTATTATATTTATACGAAATACATTATTATATATAATATGAGATTATATATGATATTATTATATTCGTATGAAATATTTATATAAATATTTACACTATATATATATTAAATGATTAATGGAATCATTTTCAATATTAAAAGGGGATTACTTTTAAATAAAAACAATGAAGTTTTGACAAAGCCTATCAGTTTCATCAGTCGTTTGCATCTATCTAAGGTAGGGTATCAACAACTGATCATGTCCGAACCCCAGTGTTTGATTACTATAATTCAGTCCGTCTACACGGGTTTATGTTAAAGAACAACTTTCGTGATGATCTATTTGAAGTGAAAAGAAAGTTGTTCTTTTACAATATTTTTCCAAAATTGGAAAACGATATATGGTAATTCGTGGTGTATATGTTATAATAAATAAACTCCATTCAAAAAAGACTTTACACACGATTCTTGTCAGTAAATATACGATTTTCTCTTTTTTAATTTCCCTAAAACAACGACCCATTTGACTCCTTTTGAAAAATGATATAACAAACCCTCGAAACGTCACGTATTATTACATAGAGAATGGAATGTTTCTCCATAGAAAACAATTAAGTATTATGGATAATTTAAATCTGTTAAGATTAATAACATTTTTTACTTTCAAATTTTTTTGGAGACTAAATATATTAGTTCAGCTTTAACAATCTCTTGAATTGTAAACACTATATTTCATGTTTTATTGTTGATGGGAAATTACTTACGGGTGAAACATAGTCCATGATTTGTAAGATTAAATACACACAAAGAAAATTAGGAGTTCTGTTATTTTTAGGGAGTCTTCACCATTACACCAGTTCCGGTTACTTAATTCAGTCATTTCGGGATTTTACTTGAGTCTAGGTAGACTACTGATACGAGGTAGGACATCTTTTGTGATGAAATCGTTTATAAATCGTAAAGTTGATGTAATTTCAATTTTGCTTAAAACACTCGTTCCACTTCTTTATATCTTAAGTCTGAAGATGTGATGTTACACTTGTCGTCCACTGAAGGTACTACATAGTGGAACGTAATACATAGTGTATTTTCTTGTCAGTACTAGTTACCCATACCTTCATACACGTCGCCACTATCTCTTCACCCCCCTGTCCGAGAATCGATGGAGTTCTAAGGGTGAGACCTTGCAAGACAAGAGAAAGGCACTATGAGGAAAGGAGGAATAGTATGGGGTTTTGGGTCTAGAAGGGGATTGGTATGAAAAGATTCTTTTAGACAGTCGTGTTCTTAAATGGAGTTAGACTTAAGATAAATATCAGATTTATGTCGGTCTTGTGTCCCCTAGTTCTATACAGAAGACGTCCTTATCGGGAATTTGTCAATTCCTCATGAATGTGAAGAGGTTTGGTTTTCTCACTGTGTGTCGGTTGTTTCGTGTGACCCAATATGTAAAATTAATGCATAGTGTATTAAGTAAAGTGTAAGAATTAAAAATTATATCACATAGATGTTCTGTCGACCTATGAGTAAAGTGTTTCCCCATTCCACACACTCCAAGAAAGTCTCGTACTACCTGATGTTCCCATGACTCGTGACAAAAACACAAAGTTTTAAAACGGAACATAAATGGTACAATGGAGATTTCAATAAATAAGAGATGGGAGAGATTTAGTTTTTGTACTAGTATATTTGATTTATGACGAGACACTTTGTCGTTCCAATAAAATCCCTTTTACATAGGTCTGATGGTTCGATATTGGTTTTCTTTTTGTTTTTTTAAAACGATGTCGTCTGTTCTTCGAAATGACATTTTAAAATAAAGGAAAGGGTAAAACTGACTGTTTGATAGTATGACAAACTGTCAACTCTTACGTAGGAAATAGTACATTGAAAAGTTTACCCTGTAAGGTTCAAGTGGTGCCAGAGATTTCTTGATGTATGTTGGACACGAAGATACACAACAGGCGAGAACTTAAAACGGATCGTACTTGAAATTGTCTTTATCTTTACGACTTTAGATGCTAAGATGTGTATTTCAGAGTTCAGTTTTGGAAACGTTGTAAATACGGCTACACGTGATTTAGCATAGATGATATGAGTTTCTTTCATGTCTTTGAAAATAACGTGTCAGGGTTTAAGCTCTTTCCTCGTATGTACGAGATTACGGTGGAAGAGAACATTTTCAGTCCTCTTTTCATCACACCATCTGTCTTCTCCGTTCTAAACCGTAACGGTCAAGAAAAACTGTTGAGGAAGACATGATCGCTTACTCGGCCTCCTGTCGGTTTGTGGTCTCGGCGACTGCAGCTACCGTGCATTCAGACAGTGACTTGCGCGCGTCGCTTGTTCCCGTTTGCGCGGCTGAATGAGACGTGGACGTCCAGGTAGAGCGCGTAGAGTCACTTCGCTAGGGAGTCCAGGTAACCTTCGACGAGTTAGTGACAGTTTCCCTCTAAGGCAGTCTCCCCGCCCCGGTTGCCGCTTTCATGCGCGAATGCAGTGACGCACTCACGCACGCAGCTCCCCCCAGCTCTCTCGGGCGTCGGGTGTTGCTCCGACCGTCAATGGCACTCTTTCTTTGTAGGGGGCGGAGGGGGAGGGAGGGCGGTAGGGCGGTCGGCCAGATGAGGGCGGGAGTCGGCGGGCGTCCATGGGACCTGACCGGTCGGTCGCGGCGGGTGAGTGAAAGGTCTATCAGGAGATCCATGTTGTAGCGCCGGGAATCTCGACCCCCTCGCTTCCCCAGGTCCCCAAATAAACACAGTGAGCGACAGCGGCCTCAAAACAGGGAAGGTTATACCGCGGAGGCGATCGTCGTGGGCGAGCCGAGGCCGTCTTTTTTTTTTTTTCTTTTTTTTTTCGTGAAACCGCGGACTGCCGCGAACGGAGTGGCGGCGGGCCCCACTAGTAACCGACCGACTTAGTTACTGCATTTGGCTGACCTGGGGCGGGGGCGCGGGAACACCCTTCACATCAAAATCAGGGAGGGGTTGTTCGAACTTGAACGACCGTTAAGAGGTGCTCTTTTGATGTTTTTGGTCCGCGGCCACGCTCGGCACGCGGCGTCTTAGACTTTACGCCACGGCGATAAATAAACAACTAAAAAAAGTGCCCCCTACTGCCCTCAACATACGAAGACGTCTTGTGTTGACCCTTCTTGAAAAGTGGACAAGAAAGAAAGACACTAAGGTACGGGGCTGCAAACACTCAGTACCTAAAGTTCATCACGATCCGTCTGCCGCTTCCAAGGTTGCGATCTTATTAATCGTTTCAAGCCCGTTAACCCTAACAAATTTTGTCTCGAGCAACGACCTTACATAGGAGTCATTTGTTAGGATTTCTATGTTTACCCTGCAGACCAACCGATGGCATATTGATTTTATCAAATGTGAATCTTGTACCTTATTTATAAAGGACACAACTTTCTACGTAGTTATCAAGAGCTATCGGAGAATATGTAACATAAAACTCCAGGAAGAGCAGAAGCAAGATTACATTAATTGGATATGCATGTGGAAGTGCCCTTTTTTTCACTCGTTGGTCCTTATTGCCCACTACAGAATTATAGATTACCCAATAAAAACGTTATTGACATATTCCAACTTAGTTATTTGACATAATTTGCAGACAGTGGGGTCTGCAACAGAAAAAGAAAGCTAATGAAGGGCGTAAACAAGTTGGCACAATATAAATCGGGAAGTGACGACTCAAACAAAGGAAAAAGAATTTCTGCAATTGTGAGTTATCTCTAACCCATAACAATAAAAGGTGGACAGAAATGAATTGAAAAGGGGTGGGGGGGGGTCCCCCCACACAGAAATCAAGTATTAAAATATAAGATGAAGACAAAAAGTCTGACCTCGACTTTGTGCAATACGTAAACGTAAAAAAAGAGGGACGAAAAAGGAATATGTGATCTGAAAAGGTGTCAAGAATTAGTCCTCTCAATGGACAGTCTAACTACTTAGCTCTTCCTTTAAATGGACTCAGAGTTACTCTTAATGGATCGAATAAAAGACAATTCACTTCACTTCAACGAGTCAGCACAGGCTGAGAAACGCTGGGGTATCTGACCATCTGACGTCGGACGGTCCGAGGAGACAGGAACCCTAAAAGGTCCGTTATCATGACCTTACCTAACGGTAAAGGAAGAGGTCCCCTAGAAGGGTTGGGTCCCGAGCTTGGGCCCAGAGACCGTAACGTGTGTCTGCGAAATGGTAGACTCGGTAGTATCGAGTCAACCATTTCTTAGACGAACGTTACGGCCTCTGGACCCAAGCTAAGGATTTACCGTCAGGTCAGGTCATAAGAACGGACCTTTTAGGGTACCTGTCTCCTCGGATCGCCCAATGTCAGGTACTCCAACGTTCTCAGTCTGTACTAAATCGCTGAAGTTAGAAGGAGGGAGGGAAGGAAGACCGACAGAGCTTAGATCCAAACTTAAGGAAGGAAGGCAGGGAAAGAGAACGGAATTTTGTGTGTGTGTGTATGTGTGTGTGAAAAAAATTGGTACGAATCCTAAATTCTCCTAAAGACTTAGTCCTTATTACAGGACGTTGTTAATATCTTTTAAGAGTGGGAAATAGAAAAATCACAACAAATAAAGAGTAAAAAGAGGTAATATAGCATCTTGTAGATATCCTGTAACCATTCTTAAAGAGTGAAATAGGAGGTCAAAGAGAATCGGAAAATATACCAGGTAGAGTTTAAAAAGTTTGTGAAAAATCAAAATTTTCAAGACAAACGAAGAGTAAAGGACGGTAAAAGATTAAAGGACATGTTTAATTCGTATCAGACATGAGACAATTTAGGTCATGACTTTTACAATACCCAGAAAAGACGACAGACGACAAAGAAGATTGAAAACGTGTACCACAGACGGAGGAACACCCAATAATAAACACTGAGACACGACACAAAGATCCCAACATTGACCTTTAAGAATATCCGGTCTCAATTTCGATTCAAAAGGATCTCTAATAATCTTAAACGAAGAGATTTAGAGAACCTCCGTAGTAGTTAAGATCATGGTCTAATTTAATAGGTGAACTCCAAATAACTTAACGTGTCTAACTTACTTAAACCCGGAGTTTAGTTTCACCGAACAATATCTAAGAGTGGCCTCTGAAAAAGAAGACCTCAAGGGACTAGTTCTGTCCGTACTTCGGGGGACCGGGAGTGAATGAAGAGTCATACGAGAGCAAAAAGAACGACGGAAAGAAAAGTAGGGGACACTCTTAAAGAAGTAAACAATGATCATGTAGTTAAATAAACTAAAAAATCGGGTCGTAAAAAACAACAAAAGTCGTCCACCAAGTAAGTGTTAATCGACTTTCCTGTACGACAGTTTTTAACTTCTTTATCTTTATCTTTAGATAGTAAAGTTATATTGAACTCGAAGAAGTCCCTCAAAAGGTATAATTCCTTTGTCTCTATTATATAGTAAACGTTAAGTCCGTTAAATATAGGTGATGAGGTCTCTTTATTTTTTTAATATCGTGAATGTGGGATACATAAAATGAACTACATTAAAAACACCCAAAAAAAACAAAGAAAAAATAACTTCGTATTCACGGTATATAATGAAAGTTCACATGTGACATACTAAACTATAAACAAAAAATTACGAAATAAAAGTACGTTAAAATTTCCAACGAAAGGCGAATATCAAATAATATTTTATCCCAAAAAAGGTAAATATAAGTAATGTTTTATAACCAACATAACGAACATAACATATTATGTAGGAACTCGGATAGAATATGGTTCTCATACATTACTACCATTAATAATAAGAACCTGGTACATAGTCGACGTCTTTTAAAATGTGTCTACAGTATCGAAGAATATAGTAATTGAGTATCTCGTCTATGATGAACCTCATCGACGGGTGAATTGTTGGTGATGACGTAAAGATCCTTCCTGGGGAAGATATATCCCTATTGGTATAGACATAAGGTAATGACATGTCGATTAGTCTCGAGTAATTGAATGGTTCCTGTCTGGTTTCGGTCTGGATAGTCTACGTAAGAGAACCCTAAAATTTAACCCTTACTTCTTTGAACTTTTAACTACAGTCCCACTGTCTTAACGTAATTAAAGTCGTGTTATTTATCCACCAGGTGTTCGAGGACAACGCTTCTATGAGGTCTCTTCGAGGCCAAAAAAAAGGAACGGAAAAAGAGGAAAACAGTGAAACTATTGTACTCAACACACGATAACTCTTTCAATAAAATTGTGAGACAGGAAGACAAAGGATCAGACATTTGGTCTTTATCGTTATCATTTTTTCAATATCCTCACAAGTCAAGTCAACGAGTCAGCACAGACTGAGAAACGCTGGGGTACTTAGCGTCGTGCGGTCGGGAGGGACAAGTGGTTGAGGACCTCAAGTGAGTTTGAGTACAGGTAGTTCAACCACTACGGTAGGTCGGTAGAGTAGGAGACAACCGGGGAAGAGGAGGACGGGGGTTAGGGAGGGTCGTAGTCTCAGAAAAGGTTACTCAGTTGAGAAGCGTACTCCACCGGTTTCATGACCTCAAAGTTGAAATCGTAGTAAAGAAGGTTTCTTGTGGGTTCCGACTAGAGATGATCTTACGTGACCAACCTGGAGGAACGTCAGGTTCCCCGAGAGTTCTCAGAAGAGGTTGTGGTGTCAAGTTTTCGTAGTTAAGAAGACGTGAGTCGAAAGAAGTGTCAGGTTGAGAGTGTAGGTATGTACTGGCGACCTTTTTGGTATCGGAACTGATCTGCCTGGAAACGACCGTTTCATTACAGAGACGAAAACTTATACGACAGATCCAACCAGTATTTAAAAGAAGGTTCCTCATTCGCAGAAAATTAAAGTACCGACGTCAGTGGTAGACGTCACTAAAACCTCGGGGGGTTTTATTTCAGACTGTGACCAAGGTGACAAAGGGGTAGATAAAGGGTACTTCGCTACCCTGGTCTACGGTACTAGAAGCAAAAGACTTACAACTTGAAATTCGGTCGAAAAAGTGAGAGGAGAAAGTGAAAGTAGTTCTCCGAAAACTCAAGGAGAAGTGAAAGACGGTATTCCCACCATAGTAGATGTATAGACTCCAATAACTATAAAGAGGGCCGTTAGAACTAAGGTCGAACACAAAGAAGGTCAGGTCGTAAAGAGTACTACATGAGACGTATCTTCAATTTATTCGTCCCACTGTTATATGTCGGAACTGTATGAGGAAAAGGATAAACCTTGGTCAGACAACAAGGTACAGGTCAAGATTGACAACGAAGGACTGGACGTATATCCAAAGAGTTCTCCGTCCAGTCCACCAGACCATAAGGGTAGAGAAAGTCTTAAAAGGTGTCAACTAACACTAGGTGTGTCAGTTTCCGAAACCGTATCAGTTATTTCGTCTTTATCTATAAAAAGACCTTGAGAGAACGAAAAAGGTACTAGGTCGCCTACAACCGTTAAACTAGAGACCAAGGAGACGGAAAAGATTTTGGTCGAACTTGTAGTCCCTTAAGTGCCAAGTGCATAACGACTTCGAACCGAACCTCTTAAAACTCGTGATGAAATGAGCACACACTCTACTCACGTCATCTTCACAACCTAACTTTATTATGGTAGGTACGTTTCGTGAATCCAATTACGGACTCTTTATAATATGTTATTTACTGCGAAAGAAATAGGAGTAGTAATTCTGACAATTCTGGGGAACATTCAATAGGTATACGTCTACGGGGAAACACGATGAGAATCGAAACGCAATCTAGGGACGACTGAAATGCAGACGTGTGGTGGATCTTGAGTCGACAACATAAGTTGACAGTATCATTTAAGTCTCTTAACCAAGTTCTTTCGATACACTCTTCTGACGTAACTTCCGATTCATCTTCCTTAGTCTTCTCTAAGTTTCGTCTACGTTGTATACTGACAGAACCTGTCCTCAGGTTCTGTTTCCTTTTAAATTTAAGAAGTATATCGTACAGGAGTCCCCTTCGAAACGGATACAGAATTTAAGACGACGAATGGACAGAATGTTTCTTTCGATAGTAGAACTTTTGAACGATCATTTTCAAACTTTACTCTATAAAAGAAGTGAAACAAGGTTAGTTATATAGGAGGGACTGTCTGGAGACATTATTTCATCTCATTTTATGATAGAAATGTTCACTTCACTTCACTTCAACGAGTCAGCACAGGCTGAGAAACGATAGGGTACCTGACATCAGACGGTCCGAAGAGACAGGTACCCTAAAAGGTCCGTTCTCATGACCTCACCCAACGGTAAAGGAAGAGGTCCCCTAGAAGGACTGGGTCCCTAACTTGGGTCCAGAGGACGTAACGTCCGTCTAATGGGAGACTCGGTGGCTGGAGAGATTAAAATGTAGAAATTTTAGGTAACTCGGTAAATGATCTAGTCAATATTCGTCTCTTATTACCACCACTAAATCAGAGTTTCAGTACAGGATGAGAACCCTGGGGTACTTGACATCGGGTGGTCCGAGGAGACAGGTACCCTAAAAGGTCCGTACTTATGACTTCACCTGACGGTAAAGGATGAGGTTCCCTAACTTGGGGAGGGTTGGGTCCCTAACTTGGGTACAGAGGACGTAACGTCCGTCTAAGAGAAAAAGAAATCGTAAAAAAGGAGAAAAATTTTAAAAATTAAATAATACATAAATAAAAAAATAACGAGACCCAGAAACAACGATATGTGTACGAAAGAGATCAATACCACTCTTCTCCCAGTGAGAGATGAATACCGTGTACCGAGTCAACGGGACACCTTACACCCTAGAAGGACCTGTTTCCTAACTTGGGTAGAGAGGACGTAATCGTCCGCTAAGAATAGGTCCTTGTTAGTCCCTTCGGGGTGTCTCCCTAAGAAATGGCGACTCGGTCGTCCCTTCAGGTTCGTCATCCCGTTATCAGAATGAAAGGTATAGATACCTACAAAGGGTAATCCCAATCCCAAGTCAAGTCAAATCAAGTCAGTGAGTCAGCACAGGTTGAGAAACGCTAGGGTACTTAGTGTCGTGCGGTCCGGAGGGACAAGTAGTGGTAGAGGGCCTCAAGTGAGTCTGAGTGCAGGTAGCTCAGGCACTACGGTAGGTCGGTAGAGTAGGAGCCAGCAGGGGAAGAGGAGGACGGGGGTTAGGGAGGGTCGTAGTCTCAGAAAAGGTTACTCAGTTGAGAAGCGTACTCCACCGGTTTCATGACCTCAAAGTCGAAGTCGTAGTAAGAGAATGTCAATCGGTAAGAGTGAGAGTAATGAGTGATTTGTCTACAGTAATTTCTTCCAAGATGAAAGGACTGGACCAAGGACCCACAAACACTACCTTCTTAGACCCCTTCTCCTCTCCTTCTTCTACCGTCCACTGATTACCCTCGTATCAATTCTTCTGTGACTTCTCTCCCAACGAGTCACTGCCAAGTCACGTACCCTCTCCCTTTTATGACTTGTCTTACAACCTATTAACCAATACTTCGACAGAGTTCTAGTAAAGGAGTTCTGTTGACCTTTAAGACCTATTTTTCGAACTTTGGGAGTACACGACCTTTACTTCGTAGTCGAGTCTTATCACTCGTTCTCAACCTTGTCTTTCTTGATCTCTCAAATAACGGAATTAACAACCCGCCACCTCAAGACTGATATCGTCTCACTTTCACTTTAAAGATCAACTTTCTACCTCGGTGAGGAAGGTCCCCACGGTACAGACGTTTGATTTTATATCTGTATAAAGTACAGGGACATTTACAAGACGAACTGGTATTTGTGTCAAAAAGGTCATTCGGTTAGGAGTTGTGGGTTCGGGTGACACCCGAGATATACATAAAGGAAGAGGGTTCGTTAGAACTGATACACCGGGGTCGTCTAATCTATAAAAATGACTATAAAAAGGAGAAGGAACAAGAAATAAGAAGTGGAATGTATTCGAAGGACGGAAGTTGGAGTAATACGTCAAGAGGTGTACCTCTACCAGGTGAAGTTTTTCACAATTTATTGTAAAGGAATGTAGTGGATTTAACAGAAGTAATAGTAAAAAATTTTTGTTCGAAGTCGAGTATCTAACATCCCTCGATTTAGATTAGTTAGGATTTCCTTTAGTCAGGACCTTTAAGTAACTTTGCTGACTACGACTTCGACTTCGGGGTTATGAAACCGATGGACTCCGCTTCTCGACTGAGTGACCTTTTCTGGAACTACGATCTCTTCTAACTTCCGTTCTCCTCTTCCCCTGTTGTCTCCTACTTTACCAACCTACCGTAGTGGTTGAGCTACCTATACTGAAACTCATTCGAGGCCCTCAACCACTACCTATCCCTTCGGACCACACGACGTCAGATACCCCAACGTTTCTCAACCTGTCCTAACTCGATAACTCGACTGACTTTTGATTGATAAAACGTTTTTCGGTCACTGGAGTTTTACGACGACGAAGACACTTTAACTGATCCCTTTGACGTTTCTTACAACGGTTGGTAGGTGGACTTTAGTATTCACTTTTCGGATGGGTCTCCGTAAATCTGGTGTCTGGATGTGGGCACGTACTCCCATCTCAGGTTTAAGTCTGAGAAGTGTTTTACGTCCCTGGGAAATTGTTCCATCATTCGTAACCAGACCGGGTGACTTTTCACTCTCTCAAGTATACCTCTGTTTATGTGATTATGGGTCATCCCAACGAGGAGTAGGTGTTTCTTCTCCTTGAAGACAACCTTTACCCGAGTCCAAGTTTACATTGTTGAGTGAATTCCTTTACTCCTGAGACTCTCTAACTATGGTCTACTTTATTCGTCCCCTTTATATTTTTACATTCAGAACCTTCAGTCTTAACTAGTTTAGTTGTGTCTTTCGTCTTTTTTTGTTCTTTTTCTCTTTTTCTATACTTTTAAACTCCTAGTCAGAACTGTACAGTTATGGACTAACGATCCTTAAGGTCTTTCTTATCCCTTTTTCCTTTGTGATTTCACATGTATGAGATACTGAGTATGAGTACCTCCACTTCAAAGACTTATGCATTTTGATTATATCCTACTGGACGGAGAACTCTTTGGATATACGTCCAGTCCTTCGTTGTCAATCTTGACCTGTACCTTGTTGTCTGACCAAGGTTTATCCTTTTCCTCATGCAGTTCTGACATATAACAGTAGGACGAATAAATTGAAGATACGTCTCATGTAGTACTCTTTACGACCTGACCTTCTTTGTGTTCGACCTTAGTTCTAACGGAACTCTTATAGTTATTAGAGTCTATACGTCTACTATGGTAGGATACCGTCTCTCATTTCTCCTTGAGTTTTCGGAGAACAACTTTCACTTTCTCCTCTCACTTTTTCAACCGAATTTTGAGTTGTAAGTCCTTTGCTTCTAGTACCGTAGACCAGGGTAGTGAAGTACCCTTTATCTACCCCTTTGTCACCTTTGTCACAGTCTGAAATAAAAAACCCCGAGACTTTAGTGACGTCTACCACTAACGTCGGTCCTTTAATTTTCTGCGAATGAGAAACCTTCCTTTCAATACTGGTTGGATCTGTCGTATAAGTTTTCGTCTCTGTAATGAAACGGTTGTTTCCAGACAAATCAGTTCCGATACCAAAAGGTCATAAGTACATACCTATACTCTCAATCTGACACTTCTCCCGATTCGCGACTTCTTGACTACGAAAACTTGATACCACAACCTCTTCTGAGAACTCTCAGGGAACCTGATGTCTCTAGGTTGGTCAGGTAAGATTTCCTCTAGTCAGGACCCACAAATAAGAAACCTTCCTTACTACGACTTCGACTTTGAGGTCATGAGACCGGTGGAGTACGCTTCTCGACTGAGTAACCTTTTCTGAGACTACGACCCTCCCTAACCTCCGTCCTCCTCTTCCCCTGCTGGCTCCTACTCTACCGACCTACCGTAGTGACTGAGCTACCTGCACTCAAACTCACTTGAGGTCCTCAACCACTACCTGTCCCTCCGGACCGCACGACGCTAAGTACCCCAGCTTTTCTCAGTCTGTGCTGACTCGCTGACTTGACTTGACTTGACTTATATCCCACTATTCTGTGTCCTTTCACCGGTGACGACACCTTTCACTCCACGAATTGATTAGACTCTTGTACAATGACTGGTGCAGACAAAGAATTCGTGACGAGAAAAGGGTCCCAGTGAGGTAAGGATGAAAGACGTACTCATTTACCTTCGTGATAATCCCCATTGCCGAAAAGTTAGTCTGTCTGAACACAAACTTGTAACAGAGACAATAAACGAGAATACTGGACTCGGTTCAATGAGTTATAAGGATTCTGACAATGAAGTGGGAACTTTATTTTTATTCCTTCCCATAAAACGGGATAATGTAACACCATTCCGAGTTCTCATTGTATATTCTCATGGATCGTGTCACAGATCATGTCTTCATATTGGTACTTTGTGATAATAAACATGTTAACTGTCATGGTAATTCATTTACCAGGTCATTCAAGATAAGGTTCCCGTAATGTTGTCCTCGGCTGTTTATCCCTCCTAATTTTTATTATTTTGACTGAAAACGTTAGACGAAAATAACAGTGTTACACGGTCACTAAGATGCGTTATAGTCACTATTTTATAAAGAAGGACTTTTTTATAAAACAACCACATTCAAGATTTGTTAGAGACTTTAATGCCAACTTAAAAATATTAACCGTAATGTATGAGGACAATTTATGACCCAGCCTTTATTTGTAACTTTCGTACGACCAAACATTTGTGTTTCTGTGTCTTGAACTCAATAAAGTCAATACATTAAGATATACTGGTGAACCTCAAAAGTAAACATAAAATTTACATTTTGTCATTTTAACAGACACTTGACGACCCCATTATAAAAACAAACATTTTACGTTTAAAATCGAGTATGTACTTTGTAAGGACTTAAATTTATTATAGAACTTTTAACTTTACTTAAGAAAATTTTAACAATCGAAAGAACAAACTATTAAATCACGATAATATAAAAATTACATCAAGAAATAAACACGTTGTGTGGTTATACAAAAGGGAAAAGTTTTTAACGAAGTTACATTAATTTTCCCTAATTCGGTAATGAAGAAAGGAAAAGTGACATTTTAATTAATAAGTAATACTCGTACTGATATATTACTTTAAATTATTTTCTTACATATGATAGACCTAGAGAAAAGACCGGTAATAGTAATAAATAAAGTAAATTAGTAATAAAAACTTTTATTAAAAGAATTTAATACTTCTTTCCCCTCATATAATTCTTTTAATAGACGAGGTCCACCATCCTTGTGAATGAATCTCCGAAGAGTATCATCCTATATTTACATTAATACGTGTTACTGTAGTACCAGATATTGATGAAAAGACACAAACTAAAACTTTCGGAATCCGAGCGATTGTAAGTAAAAACACTCTGACCATTTAATAGTTCGTAGAAGAGAAATACTATGTCGTAATTTTGTAAAGTCACTGACATTCCTATAAATTGTCACGACCTTTTGGAATTTTATAAAAGGAAAAGGAAAAGAAAAGAACAAATAGTGTTTCATCGTAATACTATAACTGTTCTTCGTCACAAACCTCTTAAGTTCCAAAAAAAAGAATAAAAATATATTTAGAACAAAAATTAATAATTTAGTAATTTCTGAATCCTTCAGAATAAAACGATGATCCCCGTTTTGTAAAAAGATTTGAGTCAATCCCATAAGGATGGAGACTTCTTTAGCTTACACCTTTGTACTGTTACGTCACGAAAAAAATATGTGAGACATGTATTTATAGAATACTTTGAGTGATGTGACATCATATCTCGGACGGAGGGGTAATTAAACCTTAAGGAGTTCCCGTTTCTGGTACAAAATAAGTAGACAACTAGGTGTCTAGACTTCCATCACACTCAAATTATTTCTATATTACTTAATAACTTATTTACTTAAGTACTCATAGTTCGTGTTCAAGTATTCAAAGGTTCAAGTTGGTCTCTCTCGTTCTACTTCAATAGTAATAACGATTGAGGATTCGAGACACTTCTTTTATCTTAAGGTCGCCAGTAAATTCTTTGATCTTACCTTACGACTACTCTTAAAAGATTTTTCTTGCAAAAGTTTTTGAGAGTCTATGTCCTCAACTAACTGAAGGTTTCACCGAAAATTAATCTGAACGGATCTTCTTGTCCCCGAAGGAGACACCGAGTCACCATTTATTAGACGGACGTTACGTCCTCGGTGTCCTCTAGGCACAAGTAACCCTTCTAGAGGACCTCCTCCCGTACCGTTGGGTGCGGTCATAAGAACAGACCTCTTATGGTACCTGTCTCCTCGGACCACCCGATGTCAGGTTTCCCAGCGTTTCTGAGTCTGTGTTGACTGCGTTGAATCGTGTCTTCTCAACCGTCTCCCTTTTGCTTTCATTATACCATTAAGTACTACGAGATATAAAATCTTTTTAGTAAACCTTAGGATTTATAATTACACTACTTATTTATTCTGAGGATCTCTTAGACTCTTTCTTATCATAAATCAAGTAAAATCACTTGTAAATAGTTTGTCGTTTATGGTGGTTTTGTTTTATACCGATATTGTGACAAAGACGAAAATGTCTTACATGTAGAACTATTTTCTTCGTCTATCAATCCCTTTAGTATATTTATGTCATACCATTCACCAAATTATACCAGTTTAAACCCTCTACGATGATCCACTAAATCGTTCTCCTTAAATGTATTCAAAATAACTCTTGACTACCAGGAAACTACTTACCACTTCCAGATCTAAATCACTTTCCTTTTTCACGACCTCTGGTTTTATTTCTACATCACCTATTCCATAGGTTTATAAGTCCACGAAAGATCGGTAATATATAGTACAAAAATAACGATATATCCATCGATTGTTCGCCGAAGGGTCCGTCAAGTTACTATTTCTTAGGTGGACGGTTACATTCTTTACTCCCAAACTAGGGACTCGGTTTGTAAATATAGGTGTGTTTTTTTACACGTGTACCTACAAATATCGTCAAAATAAGTCTCAGCGGTTTTCAACCTTCGTTACTTCTACAGAAAGTTATTCACTTACCAAATATTTGACACCGTGTAAGTCTTTTACCTCATAATAGGTCACGATTTTTCTTTACTCGATAGTTCGGTACTTTTCTGTACCTCTTTCATTTCGTATAATGATTCACTTTATTCGGTTATACGTTTCCAATATGTGTCAGACCAAGGTTGATACTGTAAGACCCTTTCCGTTTTCATACTGTTGCAATACTTCTGACCACCCACGGTCCCTAATGCCACCGCCCTCCCCCCCTAACCTTTCCATTTATCCACCTAAAGAGCCCGTCACTTCTATGAGACATGTTATATTACTACCTTTGTGCAGTAATATACAGTAATATGTAGAAAGGTTTAGGAATCTTACATCTTGTAGTTTTCAACACTTGGTATAAAAAAATTTATACCTGAAACCCATTAATGTGACACAGTCATACCCGAAGGGAATACTAAGTCGACCATTTCTTAGGCGGACGTTACGCCCTCTGGACCCAAGTTAGGGACCTAACCCTTCTAGGGGACCTCTTCCCTTTCCGATGGGTGAGATCATGAGACCGGACCTCTTAAGGTACCTGACATATCAGGTACCCCAACGTTTCTCAGTCTGTACTGACTCACTGAAATGAGTGAGTCAGTCATATCTACACAGCCATATCTAATTAGTCAACACTGTTTGTATGGTAAAACCACCTCCTACAACTATAACCCTCTCTTACACGTGTTCACCTCCGTTCCTCACACACCCTTTAGAGACATGGAAGGGGAGTAAAACAACACTTAGATCGTGACAAAAATTTTTTTTTTTTCATCTCGAGAATTAATTTTGTTATTTATTAACTTTATAAAGATGATGAACCTTTTTCGTGGACGAACCTCGGTGGTCTCACAGGGTATGGTGGGGTCGACGGGACCGGGAAGGATGATCTGAGAGACTCGGAGTGAATAATACATCAATACTAGCTCATTAGAGTGAGTCCACTCTGGTTGGAGATAAAATACCCAACAATTAATAAAACCGCTAGTGCGGACTATGTAACCCAAAGAGTCCCCCGTGATCACCATTTCTTTGGTGAGCGGTTACTTCCTCTGTATTCTCTGACGTCCAAGCTAGGGTCTCAGTCCTTCTAGGGGACCTCCTCCCGTACTGTTGGACGAGGTCATAAGAACGGACCTCTTAGTGCACCTGTGTCCTCCGAAAACTCGATATCAGGTGTCCCAGTGTCTCAGTCTATGGTGACTTCCCTGAATCTTACGTACGTGAACTATGTGACATTACATAATTAAATTTTTACCCAATGTTTATGACACACTTTATATTATCATGAAAATTACTTTTTTTCACATATACCTACCTAGGTATGTGTGAGTCTTTATATACGTCTAAATCTGAACTCAAAGTAATCATTAATAAAGACTCGTTTTCGCTTTTATCTTCACTGACATAAAAGATATATATAAATATGTAAAAGGTTTGAAAATTTTAATAAAATATTAGTCTTTATATATACCTCTCTGTCTTACTCTCCCTTTACTTTCACTGGTCTACCCATTGGATACATCGCACAACACAGACGGAGGGGTTAAAAGGGGTTCTAGATATTTTGACTCGTTTATAGACGGTTGATAAAAAAACTTAGTAGTCAAAATAAGACATTTTTGGAAGTACGACTCAACACAACGATTGTTACAGTTTCACCATAGGTTCTCAGTTTTATGGTTCGGTTCAGTAATTCATTTCTTTTGTCAGTCCTAAGAGCCAGAGCAATGGATCGGAGAAATAGTCGGAGCCCAGTCTGTGTATTTCCAGTCCTAGACCCCCTTCGTCTATGTGTTTATCCTTTACTCCAGTTCTTGTGTTCCTCCTTTCCTAATAAACGGTTCACTTTAGGACCTTGTGACCCGTTGTACGTTTAAGATTCAATTCAAGCCGATTCCATCGTTTTTGTAACAAGTCCAAAGTCCTGATTAATTATTATCTTAAGAGTGTGACACACCTAACACACGATTATCGACCTCCCGCACTACGGCTCTCCTTCCCGTGCTAATCGCCGTACGATGGTAAACTCAACGGAAGAGTAGATCGAGTTGTACACACTAAAATCCTGACTTGATTACCACATTTGTTCCTTCAAATATACAGTATATCTAATATTCACCTAGGAACCTTGTGTATTGTAGTAACCTACAGATCCCAGAACTAAGTATTGTTCTGATACAGTGTCTATACTAACGATTTGACGTCTGGTCACCAAGAGTTGGTCTTCACTAAAACACGGGACCCCCTGTCAACCATTACAGACCTCTGTAAAAATCAACAGTACTGAACCCCATCGTGATGACCGCAGATCATCCATCTCCGGTCCCGATGACGATTTGAAAGACGTCAGGTGTCTTCTCGGTGGACGTTGTCACACGACGTGAACCAGGGAGTCAGTGCAGGCTGAGAAACACTGAGGTGCCGGACATCGGGAGGTCCGAGGAGACAGGTACCGCTAAGAGGTCCGTTCTTATAACGTCACCCAATGGTACGGGAGGAGGTCCCCTAGGAGAGTTGGGTCCCTAGCTTGGGTCCAGAGGGCGTAACGTCCACCTAAGAAATGACAGACTCTATGGTCCATTGTTTATCACTCGCCCAGGGTTTACAATTCGAACTCTTTTGGACGACGTCTGACTACAACAGTAACTTAAGGGTCGGAAGAACCCAGTTACAAGGTACGAACAGTCATTGTAATAACAGAGGAATTGGTTTGTCACAACCAAACTCTTTCAGCATGTCATCTCCCGTCACTATTTGTTTCAAAATATCATATAATGGTAAGTAGGAGGTATCAAAAGAAGGAAAAAGATGAAGAGATCAGGGATTTTGTTTTCACTATCTTCTTCGTCTAGTTATTTTTATTTAGAAATATAAAAATTACTTTTATAGTGTAAAATACGTTTTAACATCATTTTTAAAATCTTATTTTCTAGGTGTTTACATCTTGTGTGCTGAAGAATCACATATAGAACTCGTGACTGTGAACGTTGAGAAATGAGTGATTTTTTTTGTTTTTGTTTGTTTTTTTACTGGTTCCCGTAGATTAATAATTCTTTTACTTTACATAAAGTATATAATATGCTTACATATTAACTACTATGAAAAAACCATCTGATAAGGTCATAAATTAATGAATAAAGACCCTTGTCGGTTAGGGTAGTGTAAAATGGTTTTGTATACAAGAAGACGTCAACTAAATTACTTTAAGTCTGTGTAAGTAAGAGAAAAGTGACCTGACATATATAAGTTCCTTGAAAATTTTATATAGAAATCAAAAAGGTTTAATTATTAATCATTAGTTTTTTTGGGTCTTTCAGTTTCTCCCTAACTCTATCAGGTAAAAAGTATGAGTTGTAATATGAAGGGGAATCTTTTTAATTATTATTATAATGAACGAGAATAATTAAAGTAACATTATGTTTAATACTATATTATTTTCTGATCCTTAGAAGGGTCAGACGTAGTTTATATAGTTATAAAGTGATACCAAAGTCTTAAGATGCAATACAGCATTATTTTCGTAAAGGTAAAATTACAAAAATTGCAAATGAGATAAAAGAAGATCAACAGAATTCTAAAGAAATAGTCATACGAATTTGTTAGACTTCAAACCGAAACTTAATAATTTACTCTCTCCGTTAGATTTTATTGAGAAAAGATTTACCAGTAAGTCAACAGGGGTTTAAAATATCTATCTTTCCTTCCTTTATCAACTATCAACACACATCTAAAAAAAGTCTCATTGTGGACACACACCATTGTTTAATTACCATATTTCATCGAATCTTATGTCACGTTGTCTGAAGACGGGACAGGAAGGAGTCTAAAGAAGGAAAGAGACCTCCATTAAATGAGAAAGACAAAAATCAAGGAGATCATCAACGGAACTCATGAGTTTTAAAGTACAAATATTTCAAGAATTTAACAATTAACCCCATTCTATATAACGGAGAAGTTATGTTTTCTACTTTTAAATCTTGTGAATGTGAGGGAGGAATGAAAGCCCCAAACTATTCATTAACAAGAAAGTACCCGATATAAACACTACAATTAATCTATATGTGATTTTCACATATTGGGATTAGGATTGAGGTCATAGAACACCTCCGTAGAGACCTGAAGAGGGTACCTTCTACCTCAGTGATCACACGGGTGGAATAAAAGATAGAATGGAGAAGGGGAAGTCAAAGGGTGGAAGACGTCTATATAACAATGTAACAGTATAAAGAATTATACAAAACGGAACATTGGTGTCTGATTAGAAGGAAGGTAACAGAGATCCTACTGTGATTTGCTAATTTTTATTTGTTGTAAATTTAGTAATCCTGTTATTTTAAGACAAAATCAAGAATCCGTTTCTTCGAAAAGAAGGAATCTCCAGGTCGCAACGTTGACACCCCTGTTATCTTTCTTTCACAAAAGTTATGGTGAAATATTGTGAAGTGGTTCAGGTACCATACCGTCTCAGTCTATGCTGACTGGTTGATAGTGTTTCACGAGTTTTAGTATGGTAAAAACCGAAACAAATTATAAACCTGGTAACTAACAATAAATATCGGGAAAGGGGGTAGGGGGGGGGGTAGGGACTTCAAAGATTAATAAAGAGATAAAAAGAATATACTTTAGAAGTTGGTGGAAATTAAGTGTTAGTATGATAGAGAGAGAAAAATATAAGATGAGATTAACCATGACTAACAACAGACTCGAAGGACGTGTCAACAGTAGGATCTTATATGGAAAGAAAATTTGACCATATACTTTATATTAATTGAAATTTTATAATTGATACATAGGACAATGGAACGATTTAAATGAATCGACATCGAAAAAAACAAAAACAGAAAATTTACAGAATTATAAAGGACATATCTATTAGCATAGTAAACACTTGTTTCCGTTATAACACCGGACATAAAAGAGGGGGCTTAAGGGTTCAGGATTAGGGGACTCTTACACGAAAGTAAACGTCTATCCCAGAAATGTCTACATTAAGTAAATTTCACTCTATTAATTCCACCCAGGATTAGGTTACACTGACCTTTAAATCTGAGTCTGTGTGTTTCTCTGGTGGAACTCGACATTGGTCGGGATAGTGTGGAACTGAAACCAGAAGGTCTGATTTCTTGGTCCTTTTTTGTTTAAAGACAGTAAAGTCGGTGGGTCAGAAACCTCGAAACAATATCTTCGGGATCTTTTGGTTACATCTGATAAATTCATCAGAAAATATAAAACAGGAGTTAATGTGACCCGTTTACAGGCGTTACGTCCTCTGGGGTTAAACTAAGGACCTAGTCCTTCTAGGGGACCTCTTCCTATCTGGTGGGTAAGGTCATGAGAACCCACCGAGTCTACCATTTCTTAGACGGACACTACGCCCTCTGGACCCATGTCAAGGACCCAGCCTTTTTGGAGGACCTCTTCTCTTGCTGGTGGGTGTGGTAATAGGAACGGACCTCTTAAGGTGTCTGTCTCCTCGGACCACCTGATGTCAGGTACCCCAGCGTCTCTCAACCTTTGTTGACTCGCTGAAAGTAAAAGAAAGTGTGACTCATCTTGGGGATCTTACAATTTTCATTCCTTTTACAAATTATTCCTTTTACAAGGATGGAATAAAGACCAACATTTCCCATTCACTAGCTAGTCAAGTCAAGTCTGCGAGTCAGCACAGGTTGAGAAACGTTCTGGGGTACCTGACGTCGTGTGGTCCGGAGGAGCAGATATAGTGGTTGAGGACCTCAAATGAGTTTGAGTACAGGTAGCTCAACCACTACGGTAGGTTGACAGAGTAGGAGACATCAGGGAAAGAGGAGGGTGGAAGTTAGAAGGAGTCGTAGTCCCATAAAAGGTCACTCAGTTAAGAAACGTAGTCCACCGGTTTCATAATCTCGAAGTCCAAGTCGTAGTCACGAAGGTTACTTATAGGTCCTGACTATAAGAAATCCTACCTGACCAACCTAGAGGTACGTCAGGTTCCCTGAGAGTTCTCAGAAGAGGTTGTAGCGTCAAGTTTTCGTAGTTAAGAAACCGTGAGCCGAAAGAAATATCTTGTTGTAGGTATGTACTGATGACGTTTTTGGTATCAAAAAAAATTGATCTGTCTGGAAACAATGGTTTATTACAGAGACGAATAATTATACTAGGGATCCGACCAGTATTGAAAAGAAGCCTCCTCGTTCTCAGAATTAAAGTACCGACGTCAGTGGTAGATGTCACTAAAACCTCGGGGAGTTTTATTTCAGAGAGTGACAAAGGTAACAAATGGGTAAATAAACGGTTCTTCACTGCCCTGACCTACGGTACTAAAATCAAAAGACTTACGACTCGAAAATTGGTTGAAAAAGTGAGAGGTGAAAGTGAAAGTAGTTTTCCGAAAAATCAAGGAGAAGTGAAAGACGGTATTCCCACCACAGTAGACGTATAGACTCCAATGACTATAAAGAGGGTCGTTAGAACTAAGGTCGAGTACGAAGAAGGTCGGGTCGCAAAGAGTACTACATGAGTCGTATCTTTAATTTATTCGTCCCACTGCTATATGTCGGAACTGTATGATAAAAAGGATAAACCTTGGTCACACGACAAGGTAAGGTCAAGATTGACAACGAAGGACTGGACGTATGTCTAAAGAGTCCTCCGTCCAGTCCACCAGACCATAAAGGTAGAGAAAGTCTTAAAAGGTCAAATAACACTAGGTGTGTCAGTTTCCGAAACCGTATCAGTTATTTCGTCTATAAAAAAGACCTTGAGAGAACGAAAAAGCTACTAGGTCGTCTACAACCGTTAAACTAGAGACCAAGGAGACGGAAAAGATTTAGGTCGAACTTGTAGACCTCCAAGTGTCAAGTGTATGATAACTTCGGACCGGGACTCTTAAAACTGGTAATGAAACGATACAACACTCTACTGACGTTAACACTCCATCAAACTCGTAAGAAACCGTAACGGAAAGAAACCCTAACCTTACTTTTGACTGGAAAAGGTCAGGACACTGGTGACGACTCAAAAGGTTTAAACGACCGTATAACTCACGTCGTGAAAGTATCGTAGTAGTAAATCCTAAACTTCATCGAGTTGACCTTGAGGTAGTGGAGGAGATCGAAACAAGTATCACTTCGAAGGATTCCGGGTGAACTGAAGTGCAAGGTCCTACAGACCGAGATCCACTCACTAGTGTGATAGTACTAATAGACCAGTACTTCTAGAAAATACCTGTCAAGAAGACACATAAGGACGGTGGAGAAACATTATAGAAGACGAAGACAATCCAGGTATAGTAAAGACAGGAAATAACACGGGTAGAAACGTATTTTACAAGGGAGCCATAGAGATTAGAAGACCTTCTCTCCAGATCAGAAAGGGTAAGATAACAAAAGGAGACAAGGAAACGTGACTAGTGACTCCTTCAGAAAAAAAAAAAAATTAGGGAGGAACTATAGGACACCTTGAGACGTAAGTTTACTTATATAGAAAGGAAAAAAGGAAACGGAAATCGAAGAGAAGAAAAGTGTCGATAAACATTCCGGAGGAGTCTGTTGGTAAAACGGAAAAACGTAAAGAAAAAGAACCCCTACCAGAACTAGGAACGGAGGACATGTTACAGTCCTTGGAGGCAGGTATCAAGGGGTTCGTGAGATAGTCTAGATTAGGGAACTTAGGTAAAGAGTGAGGGGGAGATATTAGTATTCACTAAACTAAATCCAGTATGGACTTACCAGATCACCAAAAGGGATGAAAGAAGTTAAATTCAGACTTAAACCGTTATTCCTCAAGTACTAGACTCGGTGTCAGTCGAGGACAGAACAAAAACGACTGACATAACTCAAAGAGGTAGAAACTGACATTTCTTATATTAGTTGGACTAAAGTCATGACTGGTAGACCACTACAGGTAACATCTCAAAAGAGAATACAACAACCTTGTCTCACAAACGATACTAGTCACGTAAGAGAACCGTTTTGAGATAATCAGAAACGACACGAAGTAAGACATGAGGTTCCGGTTTAAACGGACAATGAGGTCCATAAAGAATTGAAGGATGAAAACGTAAGGTCAGGGGATACTACTTTTCCTGTAGAAAAAATCCACGATCAAGATCTTCCAGAACATCTAGAAGTGTCTTGACAAGTTGAAGTCGAAGAAGTCGTAATGACCAGTCCCGTATCTGAATGGTACTATAGGTTTCAAAACGGAACCTTTACTTGTCTCTAGTACGACAGCAAAAAGTCTAACGTAGGTTCATGACGTAAAACCTGAGAACAACTGATACTACCGATGAGGTAAAGAAGATTCCCTAAGAACGGGTGTCATTATCTATCTTACCAGTAGACTCAATTTAAGTGAGTAAGGTCAGGTAAAATCAAACGACTAAGGGTTTTACAGCTATAAGTGAGAACGGTAGAGGACAAACTGGTGAAGGTTAAACGGAACTAAACACCTGGATTGTAAGGTCCAAGGATCCGTTATAACGAGAATGTCGTAGTCCGAAATGAAGGTAGCGGTCAGTGTAGGTACTGATCCATAACAAAAACGAAACCGAGGCAGAGAAGTGAGAAAGACCTCTATAAAGAGGGGACTAGAGGTCATCGTATAACCCATGGATGGCTGTATCCCTCAATTGGAGAGTCACAGGATAGAAAAACGGAAAAGTATGACGAGTAGTACAAGAGTTCCGTTCTCATGACTTCAACAAACGGTAAGGGACACACTAGTTATCGAATAGTAATTTGTACTACCACGACACGACACGACACGAATCAGTGAGTCATCAAAGGCTGAGAAACCCTAGAGTACCTGATATCGGGTGGTCCGAGGAGAGAGGTACCTCTAAGAGGTCCATGCTTATGACTTCACCTAACGGTTCCGGAGGAGGTCCCCTAGAAGGGTTGGGTCTCTGACTTGGTTCCAGAGGCCGAAACGTCCACCTAAGAAATAGTAGACTTGATGGTTCCTTTGGAGTCACACTACCGTTAATACTACTATCATTCTCAAAACTTCCATCGTAAATAGGTTGACATCTTCAAGAAGGGAAGATAAGGATCACGCAACTGTTGACAAAATTTTTGGTACTGGACCACAACTTAAAACAGTTTATGAAAGACATTTAGGTTAACATAATATATACTATAGGGGGGAAACGACACTATTGTATCACTTACAGTAATTAACTCAAAAGTGAGAGAAAGAGAGAGANTAAGAGGTCCATTCTTATGACTTCACCTAACGGTTCCGGAGGAGGTCCCCTAGAAGGGTTGGGTCTCTGACTTGGTTCCAGAGGCCGAAACGTCCACCTAAGAAATAGTAGACTTGATGGTTCCTTTGGAGTCACACTACCGTTAATACTACTATCATTCTCAAAACTTCCATCGTAAATAGGTTGACATCTTCAAGAAGGGAAGATAAGGATCACGCAACTGTTGACAAAATTTTTTGGTACTGGACCACAACTTAAAACAGTTTATGAAAGACATTTAGGTCAACATAATATATACTATAGGGGGGAAACGACACTATTGTATCACTTACAGTAATTAACTCAAAAGTGAGAGAAAGAGAGAGAGGGAAAAAAAAAAAAAAAAANGTTGGGTACGGGGACCGTTCCCTTCGTACCCTAGGATTAAGGACCTGTTGGTACCTTAAGGGAGTAACTAACTAAAAACTTCTAATTTGGTTGAAACGTAGGGACCCTATTTGGGGTGGACTAATATGACGTCTTTATAAAAGATATAAAACTACCTTAACTAAACAATTATAAAACTCCTGTAAACACAGAGTCCAGTACTCCCAATAACCAAACATCAAAAGAAAAGATCAGAAAACGTACATATAAAACCATAATCCTAATACAACCAGAGGTCGAACCTTCAATGCTCCTTAAGATTTTATCATACGAGAAACGAAGTGGTGACACGACCTCTTCAATTTTTTTTTTTTTCTTTTGAGGATTTAATAAAAGAGTTCCTTAAAATTGCTTAAATACTGACACTATTTTATTAAAATAAAAACATTAGTCACTTGAGGTTTATACTAAGATGTTTAATATCCTAACACCGTAGTCCCTTTAAGTGTTAGGATGGTCTAGAACACACTCATCTTACTAAAAAAAACAACAACAACAAATTTTTACTCATCCCATACTTCTTATCCTTACCCCAGAACACCCTTCAAAGACTACTGAGTCTCCAGGAGTTAAGGACTTAGACAGAATCGAAGGTGACGGTCTTTTTTGTTTAGGAGGAAAACACCATTTCACTCCTGTAAGAACGGAATCAACTTTTAGGGAATGACTGGTAAGGACTGTGTCAATGGAGAGTTCCCTTCGATCAGACGAGTAGAGAGTGACCGTAAAGGAGACTAACAGAAGTTTTCCTGTACATCCTAGTTTAAGGTCGGACTGAGTCTGATTTAGTTCAGTTTGACTTCTTTTCCGATTGAACGGGTGTAAACGTTTTAACACGATTAAATATATCCTTTTACCCTCTTATTTTAAACTTTCTCTAACACTTCTATGATTTCACCCTTCCCTCTTTGTTAAAATCCATTCCGACTAAAGACATATACCCAAGTACATCTTTTCGTCAACCCTCATCAAGAGACTGACCAACTGACACATAAATTGTCATTGGATTTAATTTACTTCAACTTTACGGTGACAAAGAACTACTCTTCTTAGATTTGTTCTTTCGACCTTACCTACACTAATGGTTTACACTAAAACGGGGGAATTAGAACAGACGAAACACCTGGTCTTCTAGAGGGAAAATGGTTCTGTACCTCTTTGTATAAATACTCCTCTCGTGGTGATTGAAACTCTTTATGAGATCTTTTTATAAGACATTCGGACCTTACGACCATGTTCTACTACGTCAACTGGACTCAAGAAACTAATGTTACCCTTACGACCTTAGGTTTCGTCGTACTCGTAAGTTTATCCCGTAAATTGATTGTCCCCGTCTTACGCAAACTACAATTATTGGTGGTCCCGAACTTACCATTAGACTTACTAAATTGGACGTTTCTAGAAACCACAACCGATTAACAACGAATCCAGGACCATATAATTTATCTACCCGTCATGGGAGGACTTCCATGATAAATAAGAGATATTGGGATTTGAGTTCCAGATCTCATGTCCTCGAACTAACCTTGGGGACATAATGTAAGGTTCTCCGAAGGACCCACCGTGATCACCATTTCTTTGACGGACGTTACGTCCTCTGTATTACTCTGGACCCTAGCTAGGGACCCAACCCTTCTAGGGGACCTCTTCTCGGACCGTTGGGTGAGGTCACAATAACGGACCCCTTAGGGTACCTGTCTCCTCGGACCGCCAGATGTCAGATATCCCAGAGTTTCTCAACCTGTGCTGACTTCTCCGAATTGTACGTACGTAATCCAAGGTTCTGGAGTCAGTCCAATCCTATGGATCTTGGGGAAATCACTTCTCCTCTGACCTTGTCACCTCTTCTCTGGAGTGTAGTAACACTTGGTCACTGTAGTGAAAAGAATGATTGGAAGGGTTTCTTTGTTGTCCGTGAATTCCCTTATGTCAATTGATAATACTCTGATAACCTATCAAGAGAGTTGATTAACAGTTAAGAACCCATGCTTCTTAAAAGCACTAGGTGTTCACTTTCATTCACGAAAATCTTAAGTACATTAATCATCTCAAAAGTTGACTGAAACGGAGGGTCCCCCGGGTCACCATGAGACTTGAGTCAGATCCTATTAATAGGAACAAGGTATTATATTACAACTTTATCTAGATAACTCGTTGACCCTTCTAGAGGTAAAACATTGTCATCATCCTTCGCAGTTCACCTTTGAAATAGAGAGGGGGATTTTGAATCAATAGTTTTTAATATATGTAAAGTCCTTACAGTCTTTCTACTTAAGACGGTAATTTTCACCTTTCTACAGACGGACCCTTTTAAATGGTAGTAGAGACACACACTGACATTACCTTACTATTGACCGAGGTGCCAAGAGGGGTGGGGGAAGGAGAGATCCCAGGTAAGAGATACACTGACCGTCTTAATAGAAATTCTATTCCGTTTACTAAAAGAGGACACGAGTCTTGGGAGGCTACTCTGTTCAGAATTGTTACCAGGTGTTTCAGGTTTCACTAACCAGGATAATGGAAAGGTCACAGTAAAACGAGACAGAAGAGTGAAGTGAGTGATGTGACGTCAGTACTTCTGAAGGAATGACGAGAAATGTGTACAGTCAGTACGAAGATAGATTACCGGAAAGATAAATAAAAAAGGAGGTTGAGACACTTGCAGTCAGTTTAATGTAGGGAGAGTCCCTCTAAAAAAAAAACCGGTGACCTATATTTTACAGTTGGGGGGGGGGGAAGGATTGGGGAAGGGATTGGTTCAAGAGGGAGAGAAAAAAGGAATATACATATGTACTTTATATGTTAGAATATATACTTCATATAATAAAATAAATAAGTAAAACTAAAGACAGAAGTAAGAGACTTCATGTATTTGAGACACTTCAGTTCTAAAAACGGACAAAACGAGTAACAAAAAAAAAGGGTAACGAGTTTTTCCATGGACTGTGAATCATTATCAAAGTATTAACAAATAATACCTCATCAATCTACGAAGTCTCTTCCGTTACCGTGGGGTGAGGTCATGAGAACGGACTTTTTAGGGTACCTGTCTCCTCGGACCATCCGACGTCAGGTACCCCAGTGATTCCCAGTCTGTGCTGACTCGTTTAAGAAAGTGAAAAGTGAAAGTACACAACCTTTTCCTTTACCGTTGGGTGAGGTCACAAGAACGGACCTCTTAGGGTCCCTACCCCCTTGGACCACCCGACGACAGATACCCCAGCGTCTCAGCCTGTGCTGACTTCGCTGAATCGTCGTCGTTGTCAATCTACGAATCTCGAACACTAAGAACAGTATGACAGTGAATCGGTTTCTGTTTAAACAAACGTTCTTACTTTTGTCTAAACCCATTCAAATTAAGGCACCACTATGATTAACGATGACAACAAAGTCTACACCAGATAAAGGTCCTCTGTCAGTCAGGTAGAGAGTCGTGGACCATACGTCGATGACTTAGACACTTACGAAAAAAGATATAGAGGTCACTCTTGTAGTCTTCAATGGAACATAGATCTTCCCTATTGTCACGTGGAAAGAATGAAATCGAGGTACGGTGTTATACTAGGTATCTCTGTCACCAATAGAGTTGTAGAATGATCTTTAATACAACCGAGTGATATAATCACTTTATTATAACGGTTCTGTCCGAAGCGACCACCCGAGTCCGTCATTTCTTTACCTTTACGTCCTCTGGGTTCAAGTTAGGGACCTAACTCTTCTAGGGGACCTCTTCTCTTACTGATAGATGGTCCCAAGAACGGACCTCTTCGGGTGCCTGTCTCCTCTGACCGTCCGTTATCGTGTACCCCAGCGTTTCTCAACCTTTGAAAACTCGCCGATTACGAAATAACGGTTCTGGACTTATAGTTATTGAATGTCTACAAAATCTCAGGAACATATAGCCTGTAGTACATATGTGTTGAAGTCTCGGGGACCACAGTAGACAAGATTCGACGGATTCGTAACCACCTGGAGTGGTGACGTGTTAGTCTGTCCACACGTACCATAAGTGTGTTACACGAAGTAGGGAAAGTGGATATGACACGTCAAGAATAGAGGTCGGGTACGACGGACGGAGAATCAAGGACGAAGACGAGATAATAGTACCAAACGTACGTGTGGGACCTTAAAGTCTCGTGAATTACTTAATACCCCTTTTAGAAACTGGTGACTTTCTGTCGTTGATTACCTAAAAAAGTGGAGGGTTGGTGGTTTACTAATAAACCCTTACGTGAAAAAAATGTGAAGAACTGATGTTCGTCACCGGTCCAGTTTTTAAAGTAAGAGGATAGGGGAGAGGAAAGAAGGGTTTAACGAAAAAAAGAGAATAGAGACGAGGGAGTCTAAAATAAGGAATTATTTACCTTATCATATTGTCTTATTAAGGAATTACCCGAAGGGTTCACCGTGATCACCATTTCTTAGGTTGACGATTACGTCCTCAGCATTCTCTGCACACAAATTAGGAAGTTAGTTCTTCTAAGAGTCCTCATCCCACACTGTTGGGTGAGGTCATATGAACGAACCTCTTAAGGTACCTATCTCCTCGGACGGTCCGATGTTAGGTATCCCAACGTTTCTCAACCTGTACTGACTTCGCTGAATCGTGTGTACAATTAAAGAATTACCATACGACGACGACGACGATTCAGCGAAGTCAGCACAGGTTGAGACACGCTGGGGTATCTACCGTCGGGTGGTCCGAGACGGCAGGGACCCTAAGAGGTCCGTTCTTGTGACCTCACCCAACGGTAAAGGAAGAGGTTACGTACTTTCACTTTTCACTTTCACTTCAACGAGTCAACACTGGCGTACCTGATGTCGGGTGGTCCGAGGAGACAGGTACCCTAAAAGGTCCGTTCTCATGACCTCACCCCACGGTAACGGAAGAGGGAGAATTACCATATCCTTATCATATTAAGGTAAATTGGTATCCGAGACGAAAGACCTTTTGGGTTCGACTTTGACAACTATGGTCTTCGTTGGGATTTCTTGTAGAAGAGTTTTATCTTAAAACTTTAACCAACAATTGACCAGTCTCTCACCATTCACCCCACCACAATTTGGATATACCTCATAGCAGTACGATGACTCTTAAGGAGGACACTATTTCAGTTTACTTTCTACTTTGTAACGCTGTCCGACACCGACCCCTCTGACTTGTCTTACCTTCGTTACGATTAATTTTTTGACACCGAACCCTCGTGACTTCCATTCCTTAATCTATACAGTCAAAGGTCTATACGGATTGGCAAACTGATTTACTAGACCTTGAGCCTTTTTCTACCAACCCCTCCAACCATTATTTCCCAAACCCCATTACTAGGTTGTACACTCTTATGAACACAGAGCATACTTACAAGTGTTTTCTGGAGGTACCGTTTCATTTGAAAGGTATTAATCTACTCGTTCTATGACTCAAGACACCTATACTCACTCGTGACACCGTTCCTGTCTCTAAAACGGATCCGAGTTGGTGTTCTTGAAAAGAGTAGTTCCGACTCAACCAGTGACGGTGTTGATACACAGTTTAAACTGTCATTGTCGATTGAAACACTATCTCACTCATATGACCTTTAGAAGGTCCAATCTTACCGTCACTCAAAAAGGAATCCCTTATTTCAGTCAAAACTAAGTACCCTAAGTGTTCAGAATTCTTGTTAAGATTTTATTAGACAGGGATACCTAATCATCTTACCGGTCAACTTCTAAGTCTAGAGAACATGATAGAATGTCCTATGTGATAAACGAGATTTGGTCCCTGGGTATATATTGCGAAGAAGAGGTTATACACTCGGGACCTTACATTAAATTCACCCTCACTGGGAGAAGGGTTTATAAACTGAAGATCGGACTGAGACGACCGAACTTTTCACTTTCACAATCAGCGAGACAACACAGACTAAGACACTGAAGTACCTGATATGGGTCGGTCCGGGGAGACAGGTACCTTAAAAGGTCCGTTCTTATGACCTGACCCATCGGCAAGGGCAGAGATCCCTAGAAGGACTGAGTCCCTGACTTGGGTTCAGAGTGTGTAATGTCCGTCTAAGAAATGGTAGACTCGGTGATCCCGTCGGGTAGACGACCAAATCAACATCAGTAAACATTCTAAAATCTCCCAGGGAAAAATTCATCTCCCACTTAAACAAAAGTCACTATACTCCCCTATTACATTAATACAACGTAATAGAATCCAACACGAAAAGACAAACAACAAATCAGTGATTCAACAAAGACTGAGAAAACACTGGGGTACCTGATATCGGGCGGTCTGAGGAGACAGGTTCCTTAAAGGGTTCGTTCTTTGTGACCTCGACAAACGGTAAAGGAAGAGGTCCCCTAGAAGGACTGGGTTCCCAGGTTGGGTTTAGAGAACATAACCGTCCGTCTAAGAAATGGTGACTCGGTGGTCCCTTCGGGATCCAACAAGAATAACTACAATAAAAGTCTCCAAGTCGGAACCCTTTTCTCACACGTTACAACCCTTCGATTGCGTAACCAGTCGCCACTATAAACAATATAAAAACCCAACAGAACTTACATAACGGATACAAACCCCTTGAGAAATAGAATACTCTTATTTTCGGTACATCTACTAACGAAAGGGTCTAAAGGAAAGTCGTACACTAGAGTCGAGACGGGTATTCTACTTGGGCAACATCTGGTTTAGTCTTTAATTTTCAATTACTACTTGGGTTAAGATACTCCCTAAGTAAGACCATTCCCACCACCACAGGTGTAGGTTACGAACGTTGAACGTCTCGGCCACCATGTTAGAGGTGAAAGGTATGAATCGTTACCACTGACATACAAGTCAAGTCACGACACTACGAAATATAACCAGAATCGAAAATTCGAACCAAGTATCCGGGACGGTCTCTCAACCACTCGATGAATTCCAAAGGAGATTTTTTAAGTAATTAATGGCTTTAAATAGTCTGAAGTATATATAACCAAAGTTGGTTTTTAGAATGACTTTGTTAAAAAGAAAAAGTAACATAAACTAACGAGGAAAGGTTTAAGAGTTCTAATTTTGTAAATAAAAATAAGTAAGAACACATCGTTACGTGCACGTATTACGATCGTATAGGAAATTCGTGACGAAATAAAAAGTAACAATAATGATATGTAACGTTTGTAATATTTTAAAACTAAAACTATAACAAAATGGTCTCCTAAAACTTAAAGGTCTACCAACACCCCTAAAATACAACGACAACAAAAGATAAAAACAACTGAAGATTAAAATGATGAAACACTAGTATATTAAACACGTTCCTCTAGTTTGGTCAGTTAGGATTTCCTTTAGTTGGAACTTATAAGTGACCTTCCTGCCTACGACTTCGACTTCGTGGTTATGAAACCGGTGGGCTACACTTCTCGGCTGAATACCTTTCTCTGGGACTACGACCCCTTCTGACTTCCGTCCTCCTCTTCCCCTGTCGTCTCCTACTCTACCAATCTACCGTAGTGACTGGGTTACCTATACTCAAACTCGTTTGAGACCCTCTACCGTTTCCTACTCCTTCGGACCGTACGACGTCAGGTACAGCAGTCTGCCTCAACCTGTGCTGAATCACTGACTTGTTGTTGTTGTTAAACGGGGTACAAACAAAGATGTGAAATCTTAAATGACTTAAAAACATCGAATTGTTTACCATTCAAAAACATTTACGAATTTCCTTAAAAACTTTTCGACACCATAAAGGATGTCGAAACTGAAAAATTTAAAACTTCGACAAAAAACCACGTATTTCTAGGAACTCTCTATAAATGATATTAACATAAAAAAATAATAAAATTCCATAGAAAAAAGAAATTACGAAAAACGAAACTGAATATTAACGGATTATAATTATAGTGTTTTGAGGAAAAAGGGCGTACTAATCATAAACAAACGAAAAAAAGAAAGTCGGAAAGGACTTAATAAAATTGATACGGAGTACATAGACCAACCAATAATAAGATGTCGATTAGATTATCCGATTACATAAGATGAAGTGAGTACTAAACTTTTCGTACAACTGTAAATCAAGACTAGTGTAAAAACAAATGACAAAAATCACAAAGAAATAAAAAAAATCACTAAACGGTTCTTTTGATCTGAATTTTGTATTAAAATTCTTCGTGTTCTATAACTTTCTTAACAAAAGAGGGATCGTGGTTATTAAGGATAAATTGAGAAAGAGTAAATGTAATTTCCTCTAGTGACTGGTACTTGGAAAGAATCAAAGTTTAGGGGCCTCAGTTCATATTAGAGAGGCTAAAGAATCGAGGTCGAGAACTAAATCATAAAACCTATATAAAGTCGACTATATAGTTTGTATTCTGTAATAAAAGGGAATACTCACGAAGGTTAATTGAAAAGACGAACCTTCCTTAACGAAAGAAAGAAAAAGGGTAAGTGTAAAATTGTGGTACTTTATATTAGACCATCTTATTCTCAAGTACTACTGGATACACACAGGTATTGCGAATTTCAATAGAAAAAACTCAAAAAACAAAGGAAAGAACTTCTCAATAAACAAGTTTACCTAAGAGGAAGAGTAAGGAAATTTTGAGTCTCGAAATTTTAGTTCTAGTAATTTAATAATTTCTTTTAGAAAATGGAAGAGAATTTTAGAATTGGTCAATGTATTTGAATCGAGGTCATCCTAGTCACGAAGAGGAAAAAGGAGGAAGGAAGGGAAGGGACGGATGGAATATTTGTGTGTTACTGTGTGTTAGACGAAAAATCGCAATACGTCAGTATGTAAGAAAAGAGTTATCATTCGTACAATTGATAGAAGTAACGTCTGAGAATTTCTGTCGATACAGTTATATACGTTAAACTACTACTAATTATAACTTATTCATCAAGAAATAGTACTTATACAGAAAGAATACCTTTTTAAATGAAATTTGTTACGTAGATGAAAAAAAAATAAAAATAAAAATGAAGTAAAATGAAATGTTATTACATAACCAAAACGGCATGTAACTGTACTTAGGTGGTGCCCACATGTACGCAAAGGTTTGTACTTGGGGGGAGGGTGGAGGGAGGGGTATTGTAGAGAGACCCATAGGGGTACGTGGTCGGGGTTCGTACGACATAGAACGTAGCCTGTATCTGACCACTAAGCAAAGAATGTACTATCATATGTGCAAAGTTACGGTAAGAGGGTTTAGTAGGGTGGGAGAGGGAGAGGGAGTCTCAGGTTTTCAGGCGAGATGTGTAGACACAGAGAAAACGACAGAACGTATGTCCCAGTAGTAACGGTAGAAAGATTTAAGGTATATATACACAATCATATGACATAACCACAAAAAGAAAGACCGAATGAAGTGAGACATATTAGCCGAGGTCAAAGTAGGTAGAGTAATCTTGACTAAGTTTACATAAGAAAAATTACCGACTCATTGTGAGGTAACACATATACATGGTGTCGAAAGAATAGGTAAATAGACGACTACCTGTAGATCCAACAAAGGTACAGGACCGATAATATTTGTCACGACGCTACTTGTAACCCCATGTACACAGAGAAAGTTAAGACCAAAGGAGCCACACATACGGGTCGTCACCCTAACGACCCAGTATTCAGTCAAGATAAACGTTAAAAAATTCCTTAGAGGTGTGACAAGAGGTATCACCGACATGATCAAACGTAAGGGTGGTTATCACATCCTTCCAAGGGAAAAGAGGTGTGGGAGAGGTCGTAAATAACGAACGTCTAAAAACCCAGTGTCTGTAAGACTGACCACACTTCACCATGGAGTAACACCAAAACTAAATCTAAAGAGATTATTACTCACTACAACTCGTAGAAAAGTACACAAACAATCGGTAGGCATACAGAAGAAACGTCTTTACAGATAAATCAAGAAACCGGGTAAAAAACTAACCCAGCAAATAAAAAGACCTTAACTCGACGTCTTCAACGAACATATAAAAACTCTAATCAACAAACAGTCAACGAAGTAAACGATAATAAAAGAGGGTAAGGTTTCCGACAGAAAAGTGGAACGAATATAAAAGGAAACAACACGTCTTCGAAAAGTAAAATTAATCTAGGGTAAACAAATAAAAACGAAAATAAAGGTCTTAAGACCCTCCACCTAGTATCTCCTAGGACGACACTAAATACAGACTCTCACAAAACGGATACAAGAGGAGATCCTCAAAATATCAAAGACCAGAATGTAAATCTAGAAATTAGGTAAAACTCAAATAAAAACACACACCACAATCTTTCACTAGATCAAAGTAAGAAAATGTTCACCAACTGGTCAAAAGGGTCGTGGTGAACAATTTCTCTAACAGAAATGAGGTAACATATAAGAACGGAGGAAACAGTTTCTATTCCACAGGTATACACACACCTAAATAGAGACCCGAAAGATAAAACAAGGTAACCAGATATAAAGACAGAAACACGGCCATGGTATGACAGGACTACTGACACCGAAACATCATCTCGGACTTCAGTCCGTTCAACTAAGGAGGTCAAGGTAAGAAGAAAGAGTTCTACTTGCGTAGATGAAAATTCGTTTCTTTATTTAACACCCACAGTTGAATAGTTAAAGTTTTAGTTTTAATAAGTAATGAACCAAGTGGTTGTCCTTTTACCTTAAAGGCACATAGAAGTTTGAACTGAAAATCGGGTCTAAATCTCTTTATGTCTTGAAGAAAATCAAGTGAATTAAATGTCGACTTAATCAGTATTAAAGGAAAAACAAAAGAATATCACACGTTTCGGTAATAGGCGATAATTGGTAAATTAAAGGTAAAAAAGTTTTTAAACAAACTTAATTGAATGTAATAGTAATAGATGAGAACAATCGTATTTCCAGAAATTGTTACTAGTTGGGAATCTGTTCACTTTCAACTTTTCTATTTAAAATTGAATTACAAAATAAACATACACGCCACTTTCTGTTTTCAAAATTTCTGAGTAGAAACGTTAACAAAATTTACTTAATTTTATGTTACGTTAAAACTTAGGGTGAGGTTCTATATATATACCTCTTTTTAGACCAACTTTCCTATGTACGTACATGGGGTTCCAAGTGACGTCGTGATAAATGTTATCTGTTCTGTACCTTCGTTAGATTTACAGATACTTGTCTATTTACCTATTTTTACATCGTGTATATATGTGACAGTCGGTAATTTTTTCTTACTTTATTACGGCGAACGTCGTTACACTTACTTGGACCTCCGATGATATGATTCACTTCATTCAGTCTCTCTCTGTTTATATGTGATAGTGAACATACACTTTAGATTTTTTACTATCTCTTGAATGTATGTTTTGTCTTTGTCTGAATGTCTGAACTGAATCTCTTGTTTGAATACCAATGGTCTCCCCTCTTACCTCCTCTCCCTGTCTAACTCTCAAACCCTAACTGTACATATGTGACGATATAAATTTCTCTATTGGTTATCCATAGATACTTATCATGTCCCTTGAGACGAATTGTGAGAGATCATTGGATTTTACTCTTTTCTAAAACTTTTTCTTATCTACGTACAGATACGCATTGACTTAATGAGACGTCATGTAGACCTTGATTCTGTTGTGACGATTAGTTGATATAAGGTTATATTTTATTTTTATTTATTTTAGAATTTTTTATTTTTCGTAAACTTTAAAAGTTTTTTATATTAGGCTAAAACTTTCGAATGAAAACTTAATAATTTTATTACTTTACAGAGGTTCCGGACTAAGAAAACGAAACAAAATTTTAAATAAACCGACGTGACCCAGAATCAACACGGTATTCGTTAGAAGTTAGAAACCACGTCGTACGTTTGAGATCAAGGAACTGGTCCAAAGTTTGTGTCCGTGAGACGTGACTCTCATGTTTACCTCAGAATCAATGACTTGGTGGTCCTTTCAGGGAGATTTCTTAACTTCAGGGAAGACTAAGAATAAGCTTCGATAACTATTCTGTAACAAATAACGAAAATAACGATACTGTTATCTAAATCTCTGTTTAAAATTGAAATTAAAAAGAATGTTACAAAACATAACTTCACAGAAGTTTTATATGACACGAAAAATTTAGAAAATTGAAAACAACTACATAACTAAACATCATACACGAATCCCTAACCTGTCGTACCCCAGTTTACAGAAGAGGTGTTGAATAACTGATAATGATCAGAGAGAAACGGAGTCAAATAAACAGACATTTTACCCCAATTATCAAGGATGAAGTTTTCCGATAACACTTCTTATTTTCTCATCGATTTATATTTCGAGAGTCTCCTTCCGGACTGTAGACATTCGTGATGTTGTCGATGTAAGGGGGGTCGAATATCACATCAGTACTTTTAGTACCTGTAACCTTGATGCGTCTGGACCCTTGGTTAGGGTCCCGATTTAATGTGACAGTGACACTGTGACTGTTCAGTAAAGAAACGAGAGAGGAGGTTTGAGGATAAAGGGATAAACAATTCACTCCCACTATTATGTATGAACTGATGGAATCTACTTTTCAAATCGTATTATGGATGGTACACCATTTGTGAGTTAATTACCATTGGTCTTTGAGGTTTATACAAAATTTGTCGGAAAATTTATAAAAAACTGTCTTTAGTTTCTCGTTCAAACATATAATTTCACTTCCATCGGTTTTTTTTACCTTTTTTCTTTTTTTTTTTCCTTCTCCTTCCCTCCCTCTCTCCTCCTTCAATCAAAATAAGGTAACATAAAAATCCACATACTTCTCATATTAAAGGAATTCACGACCAGACACCTCTTTCCATCCGTTCTTACTTTTAGAGATACTGAACTTAATTGTGTTGAGAAACAGTGAGAAAGGAATAAGGTTTCGAATTGACCAGACTTACAAGAGTAGACAGGTTTATAATTAAGGGACGACTAGGAGTGAGTGTGGGTCCGGACTCAAGTCCGTGCCAAATCTTTTACAGATACAAAGTTCCGAAAGGAAGGGTTTCAACAAAAAAGTATTTGTTTGGTGGTAATTTACACAAGAAGAATATGAATATTTTTACGGATAGGGAACCCTCTACAATCTTTACTCATATAAAATTCTTACCTAAATAAGTAATAAAGAATTGTCGATTCAGTCTTATCCTGTGATACTACAAACTTACTGTTTGTCTCATTTCTCATAAAAATTTTAGATCCACTAAAAACCTCTCACGTTAGGTAAATCGTCCAGGACCCTTCGGTCTTTCATTGTTGTTTAAAGGAACTTTAAATTTTGTGTTTTCCTTATATAACAAAGACATTTATGAAGATAATATATTTTTGTCGTCCTTAATTTTCTCAGTTTGTAGGAATAACATTTAAAAACAATTAAATGTCTAGTTCCTTAACGCTGAGTCAAGGACAAGACGTTACTGAATTTTATTTGAGAACCTTTTTTTCGGGTTTGAGTCCTGATCTCCAGTCCTGTTTCTCCTCGTACTGAGTATTTTTAACATAATTTCAACATAGACTTTGTCGTTCACCTCATTAAATATAAATATAAATATGATATGTGTACAATCTTCTCAAGAATACTAATACTGATTAAGCCTCGGAATCCGAATATAAAGAGAGGTATTTAACGATCAGAGAGTAGACGTGAAAGGGAGGGGGTATGACGACACCAGTTTCGTGTAAAAGTTATCCCACATAAGGGCGTAAAGAAAGAATTTCAGGAACGACTATTACATTGACACTCGAACACGGTGTCTAGAGTCAGTGAAAGTGTCACTGGGAACACGAAAGTTACTTTCTATAAGGATAGACTTACGTTTCAATGTTTCTTATCGTTCCTCTCTAATTTTTTTCGGAAGGAGTGACTAGTTCCGTTTCTTTATCTCCTTTTTTTGTCTTACCCTTTTTGATCTCTAGAGGAGTTCTTCTGATCTCTATGGTTCCCTTGTAAAGTACGTTTCTACCCGAGTTATTTCCTGTCTTTACCATACCTGGATTGTCTTCGTCTGCTATAATTCTTCTCCACTGTTCTTATGTGTCTTCTTGACATGTTTTTTCTAGAAGTACTGGGTCTATTAGTGCTACCACACTAGTGAGTGGATCTCGTTCTGTAGGACCTTACACTTCAGTTCACCCGGAATCTTTCGTAGTGATGTTTGTTTCGATTACCCCCACTACCTTAAGGTCAACTCGATAAAGTTTAGGACTTTCTACTACGACACTTTCACGACGTGAGTTATACGGACGTTTAAACCTTTAGAGTCGTCACCGGTGTCCTGACCTTTCCAGTCAAAAGTAAGGTTAGGGTTTCTTTCCGTTACGGTTTCTTACGAGTCTGATGGCGTGTTAACGTGTGTAGAGTCTGCAATCGTTTCATCAAGAGTTTTAAGAGGTTCGGTCCGAAGTCGTTATACACTTGGTACTTGAAGGTCTACAAGTTCGACCAAAATCTTTTCCGTCTCCTTGGTCTATAGTTTAACGGTTGTAGGTGACCTAGTAGCTTTTCCGTTCTCTCAAGGTCTTTTTGTAAATAAAAACCAAATAACTGATACGGTTTCGGAAACTGACACACCTAGTGTTATTTACCATTTTTTAAGACTTTCTCTACCCTTATAGTCTGGTGGACTGGGTAGAGAACTCTTTGGATAGACGTCCAGTCCTTCGGTGTCAATCTTGACCTGTACCTTGTTGTCTGACTAAGGTTTATCCTTTTCCTCATACAGTTCCGACATATAACAGTGGGACGAATAAATTGAAGATAAGTCTCATGTAGTACTCTTTGCGACCTGACCTTCTTCGTGTTCGACTTTAGTTCTAACGGTCCTCTTTATAGTTATTGGAGTCTATACGTCTACTGTGGTGGGAATACCGTCTTTCACTTCCCCTTGATTCTTTGGAGAACTACTTTCACTTTCTCCTCTCACTTTTTCAACCGAATTTCGAGTTGTAAGTCTTTTGCTTCTAGTACCGTAGACCAGGGTAGTGAAGTACCGTTTACCTACCCCTTTGTCACCTTTGTCACAGTCTGAAATAAAACCCCCCGAGGTTTTAGTGACATCNTTTTTTCGGAAGGAGTGACTAGTTCCGTTTCTTTATCTCCTTTTTTTGTCTTACCCTTTTTGATCTCTAGAGGAGTTCTTCTGATCTCTATGGTTCCCTTGTAAAGTACGTTTCTACCCGAGTTATTTCCTGTCTTTACCATACCTGGATTGTCTTCGTCTTCTATAATTCTTCTCCACTGTTCTTATGTGTCTTCTTGACATGTTTTTTCTAGAAGTACTGGTTCTATTAGTGCTACCACACTAGTGAGTGGATCTCGTTCTGTAGGACCTTACACTTCAGTTCACCCGGAATCTTTCGTAGTGATGTTTGTTTCGATTACCCCCACTACTTTAAGGTCAACTCGATAAAGTTTAGGACTTTCTACTACGACACTTTCACAACGTGAGTTATACGGTCGTTTAAACCTTTAGAGTCGTCACCGGTGTCCTGACCTTTCCAGTCAAAAGTAAGGTTAGGGTTTCTTTCCGTTACGGTTTCTTACGAGTTTGATGGCGTGTTAACGTGTGTAGAGTCTGCAATCGTTTCATCAAGAGTTTTAAGAGGTTCGGTCCGAAGTCGTTATACACTTGGTACTTGAAGGTCTACAAGTTCGACCAAAATCTTTTCCGTCTCCTTGGTCTCTAGTTTATCGGTTGTAGGTGACCTAGTAGTTTTTCCGTTCTCTCAAGGTCTTTTTGTAAATAAAAACCAAATAACTGATACGGTTTCGGAAACTGACACACCTAGTGTTATTTACCACTTTTTAAGACTTTCTCTACCCTTATGGTCTGGTGGACTGGGTAGAGAACTCTTTGGATAGACGTCCAGTCCTTCGGTGTCAATCTTGACCTGTACCTTGTTGTCTGACTAAGGTTTATCCTTTTCCTCATACAGTTCCGACATATAACAGTGGGACGAATAAATTGAAGATAAGTCTCATGTAGTACTCTTTGCGACCTGACCTTCTTCGTGTTCGACTTTAGTTCTAACGGTCCTCTTTATAGTTATTGGAGTCTATACGTCTACTGTGGTGGGAATACCGTCTTTCACTTCCCCTTGATTCTTTGGAGAACTACTTTCACTTTCTCCTCTCACTTTTTCAACCGAATTTCGAGTTGTAAGTCTTTTGCTTCTAGTACCGTAGACCAGGGTAGTGAAGTACCGTTTACCTACCCCTTTGTCACCTTTGTCACAGTCTGAAATAAAACCCCCCGAGGTTTTAGTGACATCACGTCACTACTGACGTCGGTACTTTAATTTTCTGTGAATGAGGAACCTTCCTTTCAATACTGGTTAGATGTATCGTATAAATTTTCGGTTCTGTAATGAAACGGTCGTTCCCAGGTAGATCAGTTCCGATACTAAAAAAGGTCAACAGTACATACCAACACTCTCAATCTGACACTTCTTTCGACTCGTGACTTCTTAACTACGAAAACTTGACACCACAACCTCTTCTGAGAACTCTCAGGGAACCTGACGTTCCTCTAGGTTGGTCCGGTAAGATTTCCTCTAGTCAGGACTCACAAGTAATCTTCCTGACTACGACTTCGAAAAATTTGAGGTTATGAAACCGGTGGAGTACGCTTCTCAACTGAGTAACCTTTTATGGGATTACGACCCTTCCTAACCCCCATCCTCCTCTTCCCCTACTGTCTCCTACTCTACCGACATACCGCAGTGGCTGAACTACCTGCACCCAGACCCACCTGAGGTCCACAACCACTACCTGTCCCTCCGGACCGTACGACACTAAGTACCCCAACGTCTCAGCATGTGCTGACTCACTGACTTGACTCGACTTGACAATGACAAGACAAACGGAGAAATGACAGAATATTACTAATCTTATACGTAAAAAAAATAACAAATTGTTGTTTAATTTTGAATCACTGAAGTCAAGTCAAGTCAGCGAGTCAGTACAGACTGAGACGATGCAGTACCTGATATCGTACGGTCCGAAGGATCAGGTAGTGGTTGAGGGTCTCGAACGAGTTTGAGTACAGGTAGCTCAGTCGCTACGGTAGGTTTGTAGTGTAGGAGACAGTAGGGGAAGAGTACGAAAGTTAGAACGGGTCGTAGTCCCAGAAAAGGGCACTCAGTAAAGAAGCGTAGTCCACCGGTTTCATAACCTCGAAATCGAAGTCATAGTCAGGGAGGTTACTTATAAGTCCTGACTAAAGGAATCCTAACTGACCTGGTTAGCGGAACGTTAGGTTCCCTGAGAGTTCTCAGAAGAGGTTGTAGTGTCAAGTTTTCGTAGTTAAGTTTGTGACCATTTATCAACGATAGAGAGTGTTAAAGAAACAGTCCTTAACTTCTCGACGAAGTCAAGTCAGTCAAGTCAAATCAAGTCAGCGAGTCAGTACAGGCTGAGAGACACTGGGGTACCTGACATCGTGAGGTCCGGAGGGACAGGTAGTGGTTGAGGGTCTCAACTGAGTTTGAGTACGAGTAACTCAGTCACTACGGTAGGTTGGTAGAGTAGGAGAGAGTAGGGGAAGAAGAGGACGGAAGGTAGAAAGGGTCGTAGGTCCAGAAAAGTTTACTCAGTCGAGAAACGTAGTCCACCGGTTTCATAACCTCAAAGTCGTAGTCAGGAAGGTTACTTATAAGTCCTGACTAAAGGAGAGGTCCTACCTGACCAACCTAGAGGAACGTCAGGTTCCCTGAGAACTGTCCGTCGTTAAGACAAAGTCCCAGAGAGTCCTCCAACAGTCTTATAGAAGACCCCGAAGTCAGTAGACTTCCGAACAAACTCCGACCCTCTGGACGAAGGTTCTTCCAACAGAGTGCACCTAGCATTTAACCATGGTTAAAAACCATCGTTTAGAACTAAAACGAGGTGTACCTGGAAAGGTTCTAGGTACCTAGAACTCACAAGAATTGACGTATTACCGACCAATGGGAGTCGTGTTCGTTAGGTTCTCTTGTTTCGTCTTAGGTGTTCCGGGAAATATTTGGTTGGAGTCTTCTGGGTGTGACAGTGGAGACAGGAGGAGACAGTAAGTATCGTCGGGACTAAGTCACACCCTCCTCTTATGTATCCCTGACTGACAGTCCTCTCTCTTAGGAACCCCCACATACACGAGTCAACGAGTCACAGTACAGGTTGTTACATCGGGAGGTCAGAGGAGACAGGTACCCTAAAAAGTCTGTTCTCATGCGTTCATCCAACGGTGAAGGAAGAGGTCCCCTATAAGGACTGAGTTCCTAACTTGAAGGCAGAGAACGTAGAGACCGTAACCGTTCACCTGAGAAATGGCGATACGGTGGACCCTTCGAGATCCCAGATAGATGGTGTATCATTTTCCTGTACTAGACAACAGGTTATGATCTGTGATAAAATACAGAGGACTTGACCCGAAGAGATAAATAAAAGGTTGACATCTACTCGGACACGGACAGAAAAACCGAAGTCACTAAATAATATTTAAGACTAAGACCGGTGAGGATCAGAAATGGTAAGTCAGTTTGTTCTTGGGGTTTCTACGTCCATGTTGATTTTATATGAAGAGTTAATTTAGTAGTTCCTTAATCGTTTGACAAAATAAGAGTCACTTATCAATTACTTGAATCTCCTAACGAACGAAGAAAACTTCAAATTATTCTAGAAGGGAGTTTCGAGTCAACCATTTCTTAGGTGGACGTTACGTCCTCTGGGGTCAAGCTAAGGACCCAACCCTTCTAGGCGACCTCTTCCCTATCCGATGGGTGAGGTCATAAGAACCCGAGGGGAACACCGAGTCGACCATTTCTTATACGGACATTACACCCTCTGGCCCCAAGTCAGGGACCCAACCCTTCTAGGGGACCTCTTCCCTTTCTGATGGGTGAGATCATAGGACGGACCTCTTAAGGTACAGGTACCTCAGTGTTTCTCAGTCTGTGTTGACTCGCTGAAAGTGAAACTTCAAATTATTGTAATGTGAACAGTCACATTCGGAAAAAAATTCAATCATCCTCAAAATATGTGAAGAAAATCTATTTTATACACACCTTTATCCTCCTTTTGTAATTGAAGTACCTTTACATATAATATACCAATTGTTATTACTACTTTGAAGAACAAAAAGGTTCGACATGAAAAGGTGAACAAAAGGAATTTTAATAAAAATGAACCGGTATCTGACCCTGAGAGATGAGGTCCAAATGAAATTACCTTTTCAAAATATACATCCTCCAATGACAAACGTAAACAATTTTCATTCATGAGTCAAATAACTTCATACCCAAAGAGCATGAAAATAAATAACTTCAAACCCAAAAGGAACTCTGTTTCCTTAAATATATTGTCACTTTATTAGTTACCGTGTCTTTAGACATTCGGTCCTAGGAATATGTTCTTACACCATTTTACTATTAACATATTGACTAATTTGGTCTCACAGTACTAATTACTATCTTAAGATATTCGTCTATATGAATGTGTACCTTATACCATTAAGTAGACGATAAAAATCTTGTTTTATAACAAATAATTAAGAGATTTTACCTTTAATGTTTATTTTCCGTCTAATACATTTACTTGACACAACATGCAACTAGACGTCTTAATAACTCGTCTATAATTTAAAGTTTTTGACTTATTTGTTATTAATTACTGGATTTTAACAGGATTTACGTATATAATCTTATTTACCTGTTATCTATCACATTTAATTAACTAAGAACACTGATTAAAATAAACGACATTAAATTTAACGTAATTGTATGTAATTCATACAATTTGTAATATGCAATTATATGTAATTTTGTATCGTTTTCTGTAAAAGAATTCTTCGTCAAGGGACGAAATTTCAACCATAGGAATCTTCTATAATAATCTGACATAAAGTCACCAAGTCACTTTAAGTGTCCTCTATTGTAAAGAGTAATTTTTAAGGACATTGTCGAGTAACCCGTTCGATATATTCAAATGAAGACCATTAAAGATCACGCCACAAGAGTTTCGGGTATCTTAATTTTTAACTTTTCCGACCCCCTTTCCTTGACTTTATAAAAGGGAAAGGAAAGGTAATCAGGATTCGAGTGTCAGACTTAGGTCGACAAGAAAATGGGTAAACGGGAAATCTCAATCCTTCCCTATTAGTTTCTTTCTAGTATACTTCTACAACTGTTATTCTTCACTTCTTCATCCGAGTGGACCTCGTTAATTTTGAACGAATCTTTAATACGATATCTGATCTTTAATGTCTGAATTACACAGGCGGGTTTACCCCGAAGTATACAACTTCAGGAATTAGGGGTCACACTGTCCTAAACCTCCATCCCGAAACCCCTCCAATTAATCCAATTCTACTCCAGTACTCCCACCCCTGACGTACAACCCTAATCACGGAAATATTTTCTTCTCTGGTTTCCGGAGAGAAAGAGACAGAGAGGGTTGTACTCTTTCATCGATACACGTATAGTCCTTTCCCTAAGTATCGTCTGTGTCTTAGACGTGGACTAAAGTCTGGAGGGTCAAAGGTCTTGACACTCTTTATTTTTATAGACAACGAATTCGGGGGGTCATATACCGTAAAATGTACATATCGTCGGGTTCGACTGATTAAATCCGTCTATGGAGACCCTTCTTACAAGATACATTTGCCCTGTCTCTCATTTTTCAGGATCTCTTCTCGAACAGACCACATAATATCCTTGTTCTCCTCGAACCATACCTTTTGGTTAGTGTATATGAATTTTTAAACTAATTGGTTTCACCGTAGTAAATCAGAAGACGATTAGGTTGTCGAAAAGCATTTGATCGTTCCCACGCTGATGGTGAGATCCTCGTCTTTTAAACCCCTACTAATCCCTTTGAGACAGGAAAGGTAAGGTCCTGTGATAGAAATCTCCGGTAATACAAAATTATTGTTGGTGTCGTTAAAGTGGGATGGGAATTTTCATCGAGACAAAACATATTACAGAACGAGTAACATCCTGAGTCGGAGGAGAGAAGAGATCTTCTTCTTTAGTTAGAGGTATTATCAGTTTTGATGTATTAGTAGATACATCAATACTCGAGTTACTTGACTACTTTAGGAACACAAAGTAAAGGGGACCTGTTTGTATGACACCGGTGAAAATTTTACGTGATAGTCGTGAGAAAATACATTAAGAGGTTCAAACGATTGAATAGTACAATCGGATTTATGGTACTTGTCAAACGAAATACTGAATTACATGGATTTCTTTTAGGGAACTGAGTAAAAACTTATATTTAACGTGAAGATCGTTCAGGTTAATTCCTTTGTTCCAAACCGGTCCTCAGTGTAGGTCGAACAGTCACAGAGAGAGTAAAAATGTATGAACACTAACTGCTTTAGGTCGATATTTTAACCTCAGACAGTAGAATAAAAGGTACTGTTAAACCACTTCTGCACCCTCCTAGTAGTCTAGGACTCCTGTCGACTTCTCTGCAGTCCTGTAGTCTCCTGGTCTACACTTTCATTTCGAGGGATGACAGAAGAAAAGTAAAGAAAGAGTAAACAAAGGGACCATGTCAAGAAGTTGTTGGGACTTGTCATTGTCCCTTGTTCCTCTTTCCTTAATTTTATTACTCCAATAAAAGTAGGATCTGAACAAAAAATAGGTCTTCAAAACAATAAATTCGATTTATAATCTTTGATTACGATACATAGGTCGAGAATCCTGTGGCACATCAGGGATGAGGTGCCAGAAAGTCTGTAGTTCGTGAAGACGTTAAGACACTGTGGTTGACCTACAGAATGTTAAGTTAGGATAAGAGTACAATTGATGGGTCTCAATGGCAGTCTGAGATGTCTAATTCAGTAAGTCGATACAGACTGAGAAACGCTGGGGTATCTGATATCGGGTGGTCCGAGGAGACAGGTACTCCTAAAGGGTTCGTTCTTATGACCTCACCCATCGGTAAGGGAAGAGGTCCCCTAGAAGGGTTGGGTCCCTATCTTCGGTCCAGAGGGAGTAACATCCGTCTGAAAAATGTCAGACTCGGTGGTCCCTTCGGGGTACCGTTGGATGAAGAATAAGACCGGACCTCTTAGGGTACCTGTCTCCCTCGGACCGTCCGATATCAAGTATCGCAGTGTTTCTTAACCTGGGTTGACTCGACTGAATCTTATGTACCGTACGATGTCTATACTCCTAACTAAAGGTGTTCTGACGAGAGTGGAGTCTGTGGTCAGGGTTCAGAGTACCTGGGTCCGATTGATATTAAAACGGAGTATACCGACGTTTAACACTTTGACAGTGTTGAGGGGTGGAGTAAGTCCGAGTTCTTAAGTGATCTTAAGAGTCTTGAGTCCTTATCTTGCAAAAATGTGAATTTCCGAATAATATTCACTATACGGTGTTCTTGTAGGTGTACCTTTACTGGGTAATCCGTTCTACGTTCTCGACCCCCACCGTCCCACACAGGTACGGAGGAGTCCGTGTAGTGGGAGGGTCGTGGTTGGACCTTCGAGAGGTTTGAGACAACAAGTCAACACACACACACACACACACACACACACACACACACACAAAATTATCAACTCTAAATTAATGTATTTACACTGACTAATTTAATAACCGGTAACTACTAATTTGAGTCAGAGGTCGGGGAGAAGGAACGGACCTTCAACTTCTCACTACGACTTCGAAGAATAGGAGAGCAACTTTCACCTTCACTTTTAACGAGTCAGCAAAGGATGAGGAACGGTGAGGTACCTGACGTATCAGGTACCTTAAGAGATCCGGTCTTATGACCTCATCCATCGAAAAGAAAGAAGTCTTTCTTTTCGAAAGGTTGGGTCCCTAACTTGGGTCCAGAAGGTGTAACGTCCACCTAAGAAATGGTCGACTTAATGTTCCCTTCGTTCCCTTCGGGATAAGAGAGTAATGGACAAACGTAAAAGAACACTAATCAGGAATAAACCTTCGGTAGATACCCGGACGGTTCAGTAGAGTCGTCTTCTGTCCATATCACCCTTTTTCGAACAATATTTATTGTTTTCTACGATTGTAGTGAGTCAGGTTCTCAAAATCTTAGAGACACAGTCCTTGATTCCCGTTTATAGTTTATATAAAAAATAATATGGTGTAGATAGGTAGAGTACAGAAAGGATAATCTGTGTTATTTTTCAATTCGACAGGAATCCTTGGTCAAATTTCCCCGAGGGTGATTGGTTTAGACCCTTACTATTTTCTGATTCCTTCGTTTTGAATTGATCTTTACAGTTGACACTTTACGACTTCGTTATCATTTCAAACTTTAATTGGTAAACCGTTGTTAGTTAAGTCCGTTTTTAGTACTCACCTATGTTCTTGTTTACCTATGGTCACACTACTCTTTATCCTGTAGATTCGTCAGAGTTTCATAGAGGAGAGTTTATGAAACCATAAACAATTTTCTCTTTATTAAAACTCTTTAGACCGTCTATGACGGATTTGAGTATTGATTACGATTATAATTCGCTTTACTCCGTTTAATTGTCGTATACAGAGGACTGTGTTACGAAACCTTTTTGGGTTGTAACGAAGACATCATAAACACGGTTTTTACATCTTGGACTTAGATTAACACCTTCTTGTAGTCTGTTCGGGTTTGACTCTTATAAGATGTTTCATTGAATGGATCTCAGAAGTTTTTAACAGTCCTAGTACGTTCTCTTTGGTTTTGTGTTGTTTTGTTTTTTGACGTCTCCGAGATGAGGTCTAATTTCCTTCTGATTCGGAGTTTCGACATTTACAAAGTCATAGTGGGTGGGGTTTTCTACACACCTTATCTGTACTTTAAACTTATACATATTTACAAGTGTCGAGATTATGTATCTCGATAGAAACGAAATACCTACGTCCTGAATAAGAGAGTTTTCTTGGGAGATCGTGATACTGAGAATTTTTGTATTAAAAATATTAATTTTCCTATAAAATTTTTTAGAGATTAAGGGATTAATACTAACAGACTTATTCACGAAAGGGTAGTTTATTTATTTTTCGTGGACTAAAATGTTTTACTTGTGAATAACCATTTTTATCTTTTATAAACTCAAACTAAAAAAAAAGGACTTACTGATATATATACGTAAACATACATCAATTTTATACATACTTGGTTCACCCGAACTAATTCTTGATATAAAAAGTCGTGTCAGAACCCGAGTTTTAATGTAAATCAGAAATCAAACTATTCTTGTCCGGTGTTCAGTTCATTATTCATCAAATTAATAGTGTTTATGTAAAGAATTTACCGTCAAAATTCAGAAACAACAAAAAGTCAGTGATTCAGTACAGACTGAGAAACTCTAGGGTACTTGACGTCGTACGGTCCGAGGAGACAGGAAGTGATATCGGACCTCAAGTGAGTTTAAGTACAAGTAACTCAACCACTACGACAGATTGGTAGAGGGGGAGACGGTGGGCGAGGAGGAAAACGCAAGTTAGAAGGGGTCGTAGGCCCAGAAAAGATTACTCAACCGGGAAGGGTACTCCACCGGTCTCATGACCTCGAAGTTAAAATCGTAGTCAGGAAGGTTACTTATAAATCCCAACTAAAGAAATCCTGACTGACTAAACGAGAGGAAAGTCGAGTTCTCTAAGAGCTGAGAAGGAGTCGGGGTGTCGAACTTTCATAGTTAAGACACCATAAGTCGGTAGAAATACCAGGTTGAGAGCGTAGACATGTACTGATGACCTTTTGGTATCGAAACTAATATTCCTGGAAACAGTCGTTTCACTATAGAGATGAAAAATTATACGACAGATCCCAACAGTATCGAAAAGAAGATTCCTCGCTCACAGAAAATTAAAGTATCGACGTCAGTGTCAGGTGTCACCCAAAACTCGGGTTCCTTTATTTTAGACAGTGACGAAAGTCAAAAGAGGGAAGATAAACGGTACTTCACTACCCGAACCTACGGTACTAGAATCAAAAAACTTACGACTCAAAGTTCGGTCGAAAAAGTGAGAGTAGTTCTCCGAGAGATCAAGGAGAAGTGAAAGTCGGTAAACTTACCATAGTAGACGTATAGACTCCAACGACTCAAAATTCAGAACGAATCATCGCTTTCGGGACCAACATTTTGTTATTTTTAACACCCGTCCTTCAATAAGTTTGATTGGAATGGGCAGAGACGGGACGAGGAGGAATCGAACGAGTTGTAAGAATTACGTGAATTACGATGACTTAACATGTGAAATTGTACAAATTTTACCATTTAAATCCAATACACATAAATGGTGTTTTTAATTCGTTATCGTACATTGATAAAGTATATGTTACAAAATCTGCAAAAGGGTTAAAGAAATAATAAACCTTTTTCCAAAAGTTCTCAATCGTAGTGTCTACAACGACACTAGTTCCACGAAACATTTTCTTTTAAGTAGTTGAAAAACTACCGATATTCGGTATTAGGGATCCTTCCGGTCAGTTCCTCGCACTCGTAGCCGACGGAGGAATAGGGAGGGATGTACTTCGTAATCACTTACTGTCAGGCATAAACCCGCACCTGACACGTCACGGTAGGAGGGTCTCGAAACAGAGGTGACGAAGGTAACGTGGTTACAGATGAAGACAACAAAAGAAAGGAAAGGAAAAAATGATCGACGTCGGAAGAACAACGTAAGTAAGAGTTTTGCCCTCAGTCTACTAGTGCTAATCACAGATAGGTTTGATATCGAAGAGACTGACCGTCTCAAGAACCTTCAACGACCCGGTCCGTAACTATTTATGTTTTACGTTACAAAACCGGTCCAAAGGTCCCCGTGTACTGTGTTTCGTACCCCCTTTAATATCTTTTTGACCAAGTCCTATAAAATAACTCGTAATTTGTTGGTGAAACTTCCCAATTACATCGTACGTAACCTAACGACGATGTAACGGACATAACTTGTAAACATAGTCGGTTTAATCTTAATTCCGATAGTGATGTATGTCTGAGTCTGTCTTACGTGACAATTAACCACGTGATTCACTTTGTCAAGTAGTTTTAGTCGACCCGACCTGCCATCACATTAGATACTGTGACCGAAGTCTAAGGATTGGTTTGATTTCCAGATTTCTTGTCTTCGCCTAACACTGAACAACGAAAAAAAAAAATTCTAGAGTAAACAGTATTAATGACATAGAATATGAATTATGTAAAGTAGTGGTAGTTAACTTCGGTATGAAATAGATTTTACTGGTCTATTATAGTGGTGATGGTTCTAAGACCTGGTGTCGGTCAGGAGACCGTAAAGTCACTAGGAACTACGTTAGATTGTGGCGACACTTGTCCTACAACTTCGTCGACAACGTCATTCGACTTTCGCCTGTAAACGTTAGTCACTCGTCTTCTTTGTGTATCGTCTGGTATGTTCGGTTCCAGTTCAGTACGTTATTACGGAACTTGTTTTGTACTAGAAGAACCAACTCTCAAATGAACTTATTTACTTCCGTCTGAGCCTTTATGTCGTCAGTAAAGGGTCGTTTTTAAGAGGAAACCGTTTTGAATTCGTAAATTTTAAATAAATACATAAGTACATTTAATCGGTTGTACACTAAAAAGTTTAATGAGAAAACTATTAATTTCTTATTCGAAAATCCGACTCATTATAAAGTAATATAACTCACATAGTACAATAACTTTATTCAGTCTGTTTCTGTTTGTGAGATACAAGAGTGAATATACACCTTAGATTTTTTATTTTGTTTTCGTACGTATACTGTTTTGTCTTTGTCTGAGTGTCTATATTTCTTGTTTGATCACAATCACCTCTACCTTCGTCCCTCCCCCCTCTATTCCCAAACCCTAATTCTCTGTGCCTGACGATACGTATTTTATTTATTCGTTGTTCCTATATAACATGTCGTGTCCATTTATCTTATTGATAAAACTTCATTAAAATTTACCTCACATTAGATATTTTTGTACCTTAATGATCCAACATGTAACGTTGATTATATTAAAATATTTAGTTGATATGAAGTTATTTTTATCTCTTATTTTTTCTTATCTCTTATTTAGTTCCTTCGTTTTTTCTCCAGTTTATCTTCTCATTCACGTGAAAGAAAGTCCGAACCTTTTCTATGACTTACAATTTCTCTTCTTTTGAATCAGGAACCTTCACCACACTCACTTGACCCAGTATCTGTTCTTCTTCGACCACCTCTACTTTGTCTCTATGTTATGGTCCTGTACTTTCGTATTCGGTCCCTAACCGTACATTTACTGTTGTAGGGATTCGGTCCTTTAGTAATTTGTGAACCTATTCTTTCGTTTGTTTTTTACAAAGAGTTACATTCTACCGTTAAAAAATTTTCAGAAGTAACTTAAACAATGTTTATAACGAAGACACAATACAAAAGCAAAAAACCGGTGTCCCGTACACTCCAGAATGGAGGGGGCAAGTAAAGTCAAGTCAAGTCACCGAGTCAACACAGGTTGGAGTACTTAACGTCGTGAGGACAGGAGGGACGACGACGAAAACGATTCAGCGAAGTCAGTACAGGCTGAGACACGCTGGGGTATCTACCGGAGGGTGGATCGAGGGGACAGGGACCCTAAGAGGTCCGTTCTTGTGACCTCACCCAACGGTAAAGGAAGAGGTCACGTACTTTCACTTTTCACTTTCACTTCAGAGAGTCAGTACAGGCTGAGACGCTGGGGTACTTAGCGTCGTGTGGTCCGGAGGGACAGGTTGTGGTTGAGGGCCTCAAGTGAGTTTGAGTACAGGTAACTCAACCACTACGGTAGGTCGGTAAAGTAGGAGACAGCAGGGGAAGAGGAGGACGGGGATTAGGGAGGGTCGTAGTCTCAGAAAAGGTTACTCAGTTGAGAAACGTACTCCACCGGTTTCACAACCTCAAAGTCGAAGTCGTAGTCAGGAAGGTTACTTGTGGGTCCTGACTAGAGGAAATCCTACCTGGCCAACCTAGAGGAACGTCAAGTTCCCTGAGAGTTCTCAGAGAGGTTGTGGTGTCAAGTTTCCGTAGTTAAGAAACCGCGAGTCGAAAGTAGTGTCAGGTTGAGAGTGTAGGTATGTTCTGATGACCTTTTTGGTATCGGAACTGATCTGCCTGGAAACAACCGTTCCATTATAGAGACGGAAAATGATACGATAGATCCGACCAGTATTGAAAGGAAGGTTCCTCATTCACAGAAATAAAGTACCGACGTTAGTGGTAGCTGTCACTAAAACCTCGGTGGGGGTTTATTTCGGACTGTGACAAAGGTGACAAAGGGGTAGATAAAGGGTGGAGGGGTTAGTCCGTAGTTTACACGTGACGAACGTAGTCTTCCGCTTCAGAATTGGGGACCTGACGGTCCCTTCTGGTTTCTACCGATTAAAAAATTTGTTACCTACTGTGACCGGAAAGAGGGGTAAGAATAGATACTTTTATTTAAACTCGAAATAGATCAACCAAGGGATAGGGAGACCAGGGTGGTGGTGTCAAGATGACTAGGAGTTTTTATCAGGACAGAACAAGGAGAACAGAAACCTCGAAAGTACTACTTGATAATTTTCTTCTTTACACCCGGGTTTCTCTTGTTAAACTAATGATCTCACCGAACTCCTAATTTTGAAAGTACCTCCTGAAAGTCTCCTTAAAACCTTCCTCCCCGTACCTTTGATGCTATACTCTTACTACGACTACTTCACCCTTTCCTCTTAAAATTCGTAACGTCATCTTTATACGGTGGAAGTACCTGAAATTTTTTATATACGCTTCTCAAATTTAATGAAATTTTACTAGAGAAACCAACACTGAGGTAATGACTAGACCCAGACCTGGAACACCTGATACTGAGATATTTGTCACGTAAACGGACATGTTTTTAGGAGTCAAATTAAGTTGTCGACACGCATATAGAACGACTTCGACGTCACTTCTCTACCTCAGAAGTATCTCCAAACCCAACACTTGTTCCTTCGTGTCATGTCTAGTTTAATAATTGAACGAAAGCAATTAACAGTAACTAGTATAGAAAGCACTATTATCAAAGAAGAGACGAAACACAGAACTTATATTTTCAGATTGTCGAAATTAACCAATTAAAGACTGAAGTGAATGAGTTAAAAAGAGTTGAGATGTAAGAAGATCTGTCCTTAAAAGTTTCTGTACCGGAGATGTCTATTCCTCGATGAAACATCAAGAACTTTTAAAATAAAAAGTATCTAAAATAACAAGTAGAGTTGGTCTCAAACCAGAGAAGAAGGTGTGGATCTAAAGTCTGTGTGTCTGTGTAGTTGGATGTCAATTGGTCTGGACATACTTCTACACTGACAGGCAGGACACGAGAAGAGAGAGAAGGGGGCAGGGACACAAAGAGATAATGTGTGTGTGTGTGTGTGTATGTGAATTACCGTATTGCTTTTTCCACCGTCATTCTCTGAAAATATTGAGTAAAGGGAGACGATTTCTGTTTCTCAACTACCGTGAAGGATAAACTCGGAACGTCAAAGTCAGACTTTGACATGTTTTTCTATGACATTAAATTTTTATTAATCACTTACGGACCTACGAGTTCGTTTTACATGGAACTTATGACGGTGTCAGACTTGACTCATTCAAACCATTCTCTAGATCGATGTCCCTTTCTGGGATCGAAGGTTACAGACATAAATATTGAATAATATTATCAGACATACAGACGTCCGAGACAGTACAGACTGAAACGTTAGGGCACCTGACATCGGACAGTCCGAGGAGACAGGTACCCTAAAAGGTCAGTTCTTATAACTTCACCCAACGGTAAAGGAGGTTCCCTAGAAGGACTAGAGAGAACGTACAAGACGAAACCGTCCACTTGAGAAATGGTGACACGATTAGAGTTTAAACACTACTGAAAATTACGGTATTTACGACGTCCCCTTGGTGTCGTAACTTGTGCATAGTCCACTCGGGACGACCTCTTCGCCAATAAGTCTCTTCCCGGACTAGTCCGGGTCGGGTCTCTCAAAACGTTTGAGACAAGAGGTTGTCGTTGTAGATCACATCTCATCGGAAGGGTAATCGATCCACAGTTTCTTTTTGGTCTCGACCTACCATCAATTCCGACATTTTTGTCTAAAATAAATTTTTTCTTTTTCGATAACGTTAACCACTTTCTCTGGAATCGTGTCTTGACCGACTTAAGACTTATATTGGACCTTTTTACTCTTAAAAAAGGTCCCTCATCGGACCCCTAACCACCTATCTTTTAAAGACTCTCCTTGATAGTCCTTATTCCACCTCAAGATCGATGTGACTAAATTATCCTAAGAACCCTTTTCACTCCGGTCCCACTAGGGTGTCTTGAACCCCTTACCACATCCTACTCCTTGAACTGAGTTACAATTCCCACTAGTTTATACCTCCTTCCCCTTAAGACGGATTTGGGTAAATCGTCCTAAGAACGATTTCAATCTTTATTTTCCTACTTGTGACTTCGGGTTTTGAGTTCCAGATCCACTTCTTCTCGGACTGATTTAAAGTCAGTACCTCCCTTAGAAACAGTCATTTTTAACCTGTTCAATAGTCGTGGGTACAAGGGACCACCGAGTCTCTAATTTCGTAGACGGACGTTACACCCTCTGGACCCAAGCTAGAGACCCAGACCTTCTAGGGGACCTCTTCCTTTACCGTTGGGTGAGGTCATAAGAACGGACCTCTTAGGGTACCTGCCTCCTCGGATCACCCGATGTCAGGTGCCCCAGAGTTTCTCAACCTGTGCTGACTCACTGAAGTGCAAGTGTTGGGTTGACAGACCAAAGTTTCCCATTTGTAGCTCGACAAGGACTCAAATGGGAAAGGTAATCAAGGTTTGTGTTTCAGTTTGAGATAACAAAAGAAACCCGAAAACTATTACCTATATTTTAAAGGAGGTCAAAACAGACATTACATAAAATATTTGTGTATTAAACAATAACCTTTAAAGAAGAGGAAAGTTAAGAGAATGTGTCGGTTTGGGAAGACTTCTACCATTCTGGTTAAATAGACGTATACTTTTCATGATTTTTTGTTTTTTGGCACAAGGGGGTTCAAAAACGAAAAGGTGCTGATATCTGATCAGTTGGGTTGATCAGCTGATGAGAGAGACTGTTCTCAGAAAGAAATGTGAGTTTAAGGACTAAGAGGACCCTTCAGGGTGTCTCCGGGGTAGTCTTTAAAAGGGACTCCATACGAGGTGTTCAATGAGTAGTGTGTGGAAGTTTTTATGTTAGCAAACGGAGTCAGAACTAAAATTAATTTTTAGTGAAAGTCGTTCTACTAAAGGACGGAACTGTTAATTCTCAAACACCTTATCGAAATCTCTTTTAAGAACCAGAAAAGAGTCAGAACCCGTCCACGTCTCGAGACTGGAGACGGAAAACCAATCCCATGGTGATGTCGTGGTAGTGTTGAAATCCTTGGGAACAATTCCCTCTCTATATCAGTGTTTAATAGGAAAATAAGGACTCTAGTTCGTCAAGTTTGGGGTCTCCGAAATCCAAGAGGTTTGTCTTCTGAACACCCATCCTCTGTGGAAACAAGTCGACTTGATCTTAGTATTAGAGAGTGAGACCAATAAGAAAATGATTCTGACACAGACACACAGAGAGATCAAAACGAAAAGTTCCGTTGAATGAAAAGGTAATCAGAAAGATAAAGAGGGTAAAGGTTAAAGGAAGATATGTACTAAAAAGACCTTTCTTATTTACAGTGGTACTGTGAACTAATACTGCAGATAGGGAGATAAGTCATCCCTCGGTCCCGTAAGACTTTAAGTATCATAAAAGAATGTGACTTAAAAAGACCGAATGTAGTTATAAAAGGTGATGAACGTTCCTATGCTCCGACACTGTAAGATAAATTCGACTCTCTCCAGACTCATACTCCCAAATTAGACTACCTACCCGTAGAAGAGTCGAGAGTAAGACTCCATTTCCAGAAATCTAAGAGTCACTTCTTAATCCTGAACACTCGAAACCCTCTGACTCCGGAAGATGTCTCAGGTGGTCATATTCCCTAGATACTCAATGAGTCCAATAGAGTCAGTGGCGACTCATTCTCTGATGAAGAGACACCAATTGTACCGTAACTACTCAGTAAACTCACTGTATAAAGAAAGATTTCACTATAAAGATAAAAGGATTGTCTAAATATTTTGTTCATGGAAAAACCATGTACAGAAAACATAGCGTATCTTTAATATATATAAAATATAATCAAAGAGGACTTTCTCAGATAAAAAGACAATGATTTTGACAGTAGATACAAACCAAATTTATGGTAATAATTAAGGGAATAAAATTTTTGATACTGTATTCTAGCAAACCAGTTAAAGGTTAAACTTTTTAATAAAATTTTTGATTAACAAATTATTTTAATCTTGGAAAAACGATGAAGACTGTTTTTTTAAATAAAGGGTAAAATAGTTTATTACTTTTGACTTGTTTACGATTGTCGACGGTTCGGTAGTTGAAAGACGAATACGACATGTTTTGTATGCTAAAATTCGTCCGTCTGTATACCCGAAATCTAGTACAAATACATCCGTAAACACTTAATTTAAGTTTTTTACAAGACAGAGTCAAATAGTGATATCGAAAGTGGAATCCCGTTAGGTATGTTTAATTACGTAATCCAAAAACATCTCAACCATACAAGGTGAATTACTCTCTTATAAAAAATCAATGATCTTTTATAAAAAAAAAACTACCACCACCATAAACCAAATATAACTCCACATTAAACGTATATTACGTTTAGTAAGTAAAACGTAAAACTTTTTACGTGACGTTAGTTCTATCTCATGTCAAGGTGGGAGTAAGGTTTAAGTGAATACATGGAATACAATAATAGGAAAACAGAGTCTGACTCAGGGACCATATGTTTTGAACACTGATTAAACAAAAGACAGGGACATCTAAACGGTAAAAGTCTTACGGTACATTTATCTTAGTCTGTAATACGTCGAAAAACTCAGTCTAGAAAAAAAAAAATGAATAGTATCATCTAAATCTAAGTAACTACAAAAACACAAGTAGTCTTCTCATAAGGAAACTTATCAACTCACCATAAGGTAACTACCTACATGGTACCAAACAATTGAGTAAGTAGTCGTCTTCCACTATCGCGAACAAAGGTTAAAAACTATTAATATCTTTTGACGAGATTTGTCAAATAAGAAGGACAGAAGAATTTATAGTTTAACTCACTCCTACTTAAATATCTTTGCTGTTACCATATTGTTCTTTGAGGATAGTTTCGCGATGTCATATCAAAGGAACCTCTATAAAAGGAGTTGTACGTCACATAATGGATACTAGTTCCATATCCATTTATAAAGAATAGACTATAGAAACAGTAAATTCTTAATAAATGGTACCACTGAATCCAGACTAGGTAAACCCTGAGTCAACGGGAGTCTAATGTATCATACATACATTAAATAATTTTAGTAATGTAGAAACGAAAAATTTTTTTTTAGTTTATTATACTATCCTTAGTCTTCTAGAAATCGATCCACTAGTTCTACGTATTTTATTTTCCTGTCACATACGAAAAAGATTGTCGTCAACTGGTTCTGGTTTAATTTAGTCGAGATATACTCCGTTACCTCTCCTTACCCTCTCTAATTAGAGATACACAAATACGCTACCCCAGATACAGAAGAGTCGACACATCATGTGGTATAGTAAGTCATGAAACACGTATTGCCAAAGTCAATTACTTTTGTTATCACGTTATACACATGTATTTATAACTCTGGGGTTCCTTCTTTGTAGTTATATGGTATAATATGAAGTGAGATGAAGTAAAGGGTGTAATTCTTTAGTGTGAAAAACTGAATGATTTATAAAAAGACAGAAGAAGAAAGACAAAATTTAAAGGTACGAAATTGAAATATCTGTGTATCGTTCAGGTCCTTTTATTTTCCTACATAAAATAATTGATTCGAATGTCTGAAAATTGTACGGAGGACTACTTAAGAAAACCTCTTTAAGAAAGTACCACTTTTTTATATATATTAAATTTTTAATACCCTTACCCTAAATATTTACTTTCTGTTAATGTTTTTTAATCCTCAAAACACTATAAGTCTTATATATTATATTTAAAAAAGAAAACTTCGATTTCAACCAAAATAAATAGTAATCAACTTTTGACAAAAGAGGGTGTTTCAACTATAACTCGTATATAAATTTCTTTCCCTCATTTTACTTCTCGAATGAACCAGATGGTACTTAAACAAAATCTGTTTAACTAGTAATTCCCTTTATGAATATCGGTTTGATCGACATCCACTCAACGAATCTTTCAGTACCTAAAGTGTCTAGACCCTAATTATAAACTTTAGAAATAACGTTTTTTATCATTAATCCGACTTTAGTAACACTTCTTGAATAATATATCTTTATTTATAATAGTTAAACATTTATAAACGTGTACTCTTATAAATAATTTTCTGAAATTACTAGATTTTGATATGTTTAAACTCACAATAATGACCTTCTTACCCATTAATTAAAATCATGAAGGTGTGTTGTGTCGATGTGTCTTCATACTTAAGATAAACATAAATAACTGAGCGTGGACATACTACATAAAAAAAGTTTAAAATTTGAAAAATAAAACATAACCCCACATCGGTTAATTGTTACAACACTATCAAAGTTCACTTGTCACTTCTCTGTCGGTATGCATATGTGCATAGGTAAGAGAGGGGTTTGTGGGAGGGTAGGCCCGACCGTGTGTTGTGACTCGTCCCGAGGTACATGATATGTTATCCAGGAACGACTAATAGGTAAAATTTATGTCGTCACACATGTACTTGAAGGGTCTCAGGGATTGATAGGGAAGAGGGATTGTTGGTATTCAAACAAAAACTTCAGACACAGAGAAAGGCATTCAAGTAAACGTAGTAAAGAAAAATGTAAGGTGTATATTCCCTGTAACATGTTATTAAGGGAAGAGACAGACTGAATGAAGCAAGTCATACTGTGAGAAATCCAAGTAGGTATAACGACGTTTACCGTGATAAAGTAAGAAAAATTACCGATTCATTATAAGGTAACAAATATATGTGTAGAAGAAATAGGTAAGGAGAAGTCCACCCGTCAATCCGACCAAGGTACTGAACCGATAACACTTGTCACGACGTTACTAGTTACCCCACGTATGTAGGAAAACCTAGTACAAAAGAAGACCTATATACGGGTCTTCACCCTAACATCCCAGTATACCATTAAGATAAAAATCAAAAAATGTCTTTGAGGTATGACAAGAGGTATCACCAACATGGTTAAATGTAAGGGTAGTTGTCACATCCTGTGAAGAGAGCTGTGGGAGAGGTCGTAAACAACAAATACCCAAAAAACTACTATCTGTAAGACTGGTCACACTCCACTATAAGGTAACATCAAAACTAAACGTAAAGAGATTATTGGTTACACCTCTTCCTTTACCGTTGGGTGAGGTCACAAGAACGGACTTCTTAGGGTCCCTGCGCCCTCGGACCACCCGACGGCAGATACCCCAGCGTCTCTCAGCCCGTGTTGACTTCGCTGAATCGTCGTCGTTATTGGTTACTACAACTTGTAGAAAAGGACACGAATAACCGAGATACATACGGGAAAAATCTCTTTACAGATAAGTCCAGAAGGTGGGTATAAAACTCACCCAACAAACAAAACTACGACAATTCGCAGTATTCCACAAGCATTGAAAACCTCTGATTAGATAATAACCAGTGTAGTGAACGTTTATAAAAGAGGGTTAGACACCCAACAGAAAAGTAAGTCAAATAACGAAAGAAACGATATACACTACGTAAAAATTTCCTTTTATAGGCTAACGTAAATTATTTATTTCACAATGAGATAAAAAATTTTTGTTAAGTGTTTTGGATACTCAGTTACTCTCTCTCTCTTCCTCTTTCTGTCTTTGTCTTTCTCTCTCTCTGACTTTTTCTTTTCTCTTCATCTCTCGTCGACACTAAAACGTGACCAAACACACTAGCACACCTTTGTGTCCAATGGAGACGTCTTCCATACACCCGTCTTTCCATAAATTTGTACTCCATCACATAGAAGGAGATAAAAACATATTGATAACGAACCGAGTCAACGATATTATTTGTGCACAAGGACAATATTAAATGGTTATCAATTGTTTTAATTTTAAATTTTAACGATAAACTCGTTTATCGTCGAAAGAGGAGTAAAGTAGATCTGGAGAAAAAGGATGTCGTTTAAATACCGATTAGTTCGTTCTCAAGAATTACTGATTGACGAAAACCATTAAATTTCTGAGGGGACGGATCTCCGACTTGTTCTACAGGAGGGTTCAAGGAAGACTAAACCGTGTATTTGAATATAAGTATACTTGTAAATAAGTAGATATAATTTACTATACTTTGATATACCGTGTAAAATCGGGGTTTATAAAAAGAGGGTAAATTAGACAACTAGAGACATCTTAATCATAAAAATTGAACTTAGTTTACTTACCAACTGAAAGTTCTTCAAAGATAGATCTTTTAAAGGTACTTATATATATATATACTACGACACGATTCAGTGAATATCAGCATAGGTTAAGAAACACTGAAGTACTTGACGTCGAGTAGTCCGAGGAGACAGGTACCCTAAGAAGTCCGTTCTTTTGACCTCACCCAACGGTAAAGGAAGAGGATATATATACATATACGTGTATATATATACGTGTTTAACTCTAAATGTTTAACGTTATCTTTATTTCTACTATACTCTTTTATTTCTTCGATCGACGGTAAAATTTCCGTTATGACAAACGATTAGACTTTTAATGTAAATATTGAAAAATTAGCGAAGAACTAAAAACAGTACGAACGAACCAAACAATATACATTATAAAAGAAGGATAGAGTTTTGAAAATTTCGTGACATTCGGTGGAAGAATGTCATTTTTACTTCCAACTCCAATCCTTCATCTTCCGTGATCTCAACTAAAAGATATCATAAAATTTAATTGGTACCTTACTTTACCTTCGTAAGACGTTTCTTTTCATCTTGCACAATAAGAGAAGGAGTAGTGTGGTTGACTGGTGTTGATCCGTTAATGTTGTTTTAGATCATATATAAAGTTTCTAAAAGGGAAGACTTTGACTTGAAATTCTCTGTTCTTAGTCTGGAGGTACAAAGTATTTATAAGTACTAGAAGTGTTTAAGTATTTAAAAGTAAGTATTTATAGTAGATTGGTATAGGTCATTAAGCTATCTACATCTAAATTTTTAGAGGAACATTTACAAAAGACATTTATTGGGTTCATATTATTGGTTTATTAACGATGACGTTGGAACCCACTATTTCTCTTTTATTTTCATGGAACAGAAGAGGGAAGGGAACGAAAGGTCCTTTAAATTTCTATGTTTATAAGAATGTACGTAATTTCTAAAATTTTAAATTTTTTTTTTATTTATTTATTTATTTTATTTTATTTTTTATTTTTAATTTTTGTTAAATTTTTTTTTCTATGTTTATAAGAGACATACAATATAAGGATATATATTTACGTCCGTAAGGTAAATAATACCTTCTTCCACCCTACACTACGTCAATAGTTCACCACGAACCATACATTCTTTGGTTAAATCCTTCTAGACGAAGACATACAGATGTCGGTATCCGAGACCATTGCATGTCTTATCGGACTACCCTCTGAGATTAGTGTACCTGTGGACAGAGAAGAGGAGAGTAAAGATACGTCTCTACAACTACTCAATCAAAGACATTCGAGTCGAAGTAGTAAGAACTAACGTCGCGGATAAAGTATCCTAACACTTCCTCTAATGTATTCCTCACCGAACGTTTCATAAGTCGTTTCCCGGACCGTGTTTTAGTCATCAGACGTATACAACTGGTAATTACTATATTTCGTACAAGTTCGAGTAAAAAACTTAGGTGACTCGATCTTTTTAACGAAATAAGAAAAGATAAAAACGAAAGTAAAAGATCCAAGTGTAAGTTTTTTTAGTTAAATTCTGGTTCTATTAAATTTGTTTTCATATCGATTCAGAGTCTGGTTAATCTGGTTCTTTTGAACACTAAGACTTCCTTTGTATTACCCTTTACGCGAAGACTTGACGGTACCAAGAATTCTTCATCAGTTTCCTCTGTCGTAGTTTCCTTTTATTGGTCTCTTCTGAGATGAACTTCGAAGACCTTCTGTCTTTATCGTCAACGTCCACTAAAATTGGTTAGAAGTTTAAAAGAAAGAACTTTGATGGTGATACTCCTCACTCTTTCGCCATGAAAATGCTTCATGAAAAAATGAAGACGGGGATTATCGACCAACGACACTTAGTAGTTTTCTACGTTCTCTCCACTTTTCCATTTTCCTTTTTTTTCATTTTCCACTCTCCCCTTGATAATTGAAACATAATAACATTCGAATATTTTCGTCGGAGTAAATTTTTTTTTTTCGGGTTCTAACTTCTTTTTCACTTCCTTTTCTTCCTCACGAACAATTAGTTGATTTTACACGATTCGTGAGTCCATCCACCAAACATATATGTATATTGTAACTGAAGTAGTTAGAGTGTTTCTACGAATCAGTCCTATCCCATCCAATAGGACACTATTGTCGAGAGTCACCGAATTTACGTCGTTCTAAGATCCAAACCATTAAGACTTTCCGTCGGAAAAGGTGTACTACCAAGTATAAACGTTAAGGTATAGTATAGCTATGTAGGAAGATTTAACTTTTCTTTCTACTAAACATTTCAACGTATTACGGTGAACTACGCAGAAGGGTCTTTACGGTATAATAGGAACGTGAGTGTAAAGTAACCGGTTTCACTTAATGTAGTCGGACACAGTGAAGTCACTCCTTGTCTTACGTTAAAGGAGTACACGGGGTTTCGTCCTCTGAGTCTTTAAGACCACTCGTCTACAGATAGTGTTTTTCCCTGAAGGATAAAACTTCCATTTTTTAGACTGTAAGTCTCTGTGAGCGTTGAATCCGTTTTAGTGAGAAAAACAAACTATATAACCTTACATTTTGAGGATTTAGATATAATAAAAGGTAACACTACAAAACAAACTGTATATAAGTGATAACGTAACTATAGTTACAATGTGTGTCTTGTTTGTATAAACGATGAATTTAATTACATTTTCATTCGTAATATTCAATAGGGTATCGATTTAGTGTGTCTCTTGACGGTTAATAACACTTTTGATTATAGTATTAGTACCTGAAACCTTCCTCAATAAGAATAGACGGTAACTAAGACTCTAGTTTTTCAAAGTTAGAACGTGGCAGAGACGCAAAAAATAAACAGAACCAAAAACAAAAACTTTCCTAAAATCGTGAACACACAGGACTTCCTTGGAGAGAACATGTGAATGTCGGATCATTCTAGGTACCATACGTCAAGTTTCTTTAACGTGGTTAATCCGATTCTTGTAAAAGGTCTAAGTTCCTTCGGAAGAGGTGTAAAATCGTATCAGACTCCTAGTCACCTCTATCATCAAGTTTCCCTGATCAGTCAAATCATTTTATTCATGGAACCAATGGGTAATTTAAACGGAAACATTTATTTCATGTCACTCAAAGGGAAACTAGAATACTTCTATCAGGACGCACGATATGTATCGTGTCTCTACTTTCATCTGCTCCGACGAATTTTACTTTATACGATGACTCACTATATTTCGAAAGTTTGAGAACTCGTCTTCGTCTTCATTAGAACATTACAGGAACAAACGCCATAAAAGTATCCCGTAAACCACAATTAAAGTCAATAAAAGAATAATTTTACTTATTTGTTGACTATGATATCCCTTTTACAATGTCTCGTAATCCGTATTTATACTAGTTACTAAATACTTTCCGACGTATATAAACAAAGGTAAAGAAGTTTCATCGTAGATCGAAAGTATAACAGAGTAGTTCTTAGGGAATAGTGAGAGGAGAAACCAGTCCTGTAAATAAAAAAATTAAATTATTTTTACAGACATATATATTTTAAAATTTAAGATAAAAAATTAAATTATTTTAAGGGATATATATATAAAATTAAGGTAAAAATTTTTAATTATTTTAAAGATATAAAGATATCTTAAAAATTAAAAATTAAAATTAAAAATTAGATTAAAAATTAAAAAACTGTACTAAAAGAATAATAGTTATCTCCTACCACGTAATTTTAAATCTTTTTATTCCTTTTAATCTACAACAGTAAAGGCAAAATTATTTGGTGAGGTTCGAAGACCATCTAAAAGAGACCACGTGAAGAGAAGAGTTTACAGTTCAAAATACGATCAAAAATTGTTTAGGTCCGGTCCCAAAAACGATTATAAATCGAATATAAGATTCATGACCGTAAAATTATCTCCAAAACTTGGGTTTCCTTACTTAGAGAGAACCTCCTTAAAAGTTGTGTTCACTATCTACCTCACATTCCCCACCAGACTTATCCCACGTCACTACTCGAGGGTGACCGTAAGGTCAGTGACAAACCTTTCGATTGGGACCAACTTTATATATATATATTATACATGTTATTAAGAATGAGACCGAAACACCGTCAGACTAATATAACAGAAGAATTTTCAAATAACCTATTTTAAATAAAATAATTTAGGGATTTAATAGATATTTCAAGCCCGAAAGTCCTAAATACACTAAAATGAAATAAACTGTAAATTTTTTTAATGGATCAAAAACTGACAGTATTCCACCGAGTCTACCATTGCTTGGACAGACGTTACGTCCTCTGGGTCGAAGTTGGGGACCCTACCCTTCTAGGGGACTTCTCCCTTTACCGATGGGTGAGGTCATAAGAACGATCGTCTTAAGGGGCCTTTCTCCTCGGACCACTCGAGGTTAGGCACCCCAACGTTTCTCAGTCTGTGCTGACTCAGAAAGTGTGAAAGTTCACATTTGTCACCAAAGGTAAAAAGCAAATCTTCAATAAAAAATTATTTAAGTCGAATACAAGTATAAACTAATACGTAAAAGACTACTAATTTTCTTTAAAGAGATACATAGAACAAATTTAATCTCCCTTTAATATATACCTATTTATCTCTTAATCGTCTTAATGTAAAGACATAGACGTTCGGTCGATGACATCCGTCTTACTACCGGTGGGTTTGTACAAGGACCAGATTAAGGACCTCGGACAATGATGATAGACACAATAGAATGTACCTATTTCGATGAAACTTCTATGTCAATTAGAATTCCTGGAACTCTACCCCTGTTGACCTAATAGGTTCCTCCAGGTTGGGTTAGTAGACTTAGGAAAATTCTTGGAGAGTCCGACTCCTCTCTTAACCTTCCTTCCTACCAATCTCTCTACCTCCTTCACTAGATATTTGGTGGTTCGTACATATCAAAAATCTTCGACTTTTTGTGTTTATTTACCTACTAGAATGTCTTGAGTTCTTTCCGTACGTCGGGACGTTTTTTGGACTAACGTTGGATCCTCTAAACACAATCTGAAGACTCAAGGTCTTAACATTCTATTATTTAACCAAGACAAAATTCAGTAAATCAAGTGTCATTAAACAATGTCGTCGTTATCTTTTTATTATGTCTAAAATCATGGTCTTCACTCTAAACTTGGGTACATTGCGTAGTAGCTGAGTTACCTGCACTCAGACTCACTTGAGGTCCTCAAACACTATCTGTTCCTCCGGACCGCACGACGCTAAGTACCCCAGTGTTTCTCAGCCTGTGCTGACTCACTGACTTGACTTGACTTGACTTGACTTTACTTGTGTATTATATGGTCTATAATAACAAAGAAGTTGACCTCTTTTTTTTACAAAGTTTTATATTAAATTATTATTTATACTTTTTCGTTACGATGAACATGTCAAAATAACTTATTGAAACACACATTCTGTACGTAGAAAAACCAAGTGTTACTTTTACCATGAAATAACTAAAAAGATTAATATAATTATAATACTCTTGTTAAGTCCTTTTTGAAGACTTATATTTGTTTGGTTTTGGGTAGACTTAAGAGGGGTAGACCTCTCTAGTAGATAACTTAAAAACTACCGACGATAAAATTTGTAGAGATAAAAATATGTATTTGAGAGTATATATTTTAAAATGTATTTACCTTAGTAGTGTGAACGGTAAAAATAGTACTTATTCAATAAAAAATTAAAAACTTTACATGATAAGTATATATTATATAATTTTATATATCGATCACATACGTATTATTGTTCTTTGTGGAGACATGGGTTCTTACGTCTAATTGATATGAACCTTTCCGGGGACACGAGGTATGGTCAAAGTAAAGGGGTGGAGATGAGGGTCTTCATTGGTGTAAAAAAATGAAAATAAAATTGGAAAGGAACTACCTGTCCCTTCGGACCACACGACAGTAGGTGCCTCAGTGTTTCTCAACCTGTACTGACTCACTGACTAGACTTGACGAATTTTTATTCGAGTCGTGAGTACATAAATAATGATTTGTTAATAAAAAAATTAAAATTTTTTAATTCGTCGTTCGATCTGAATAGATATTTTTCTTTCGCTAATGATGATAATTTACTTCCAGGGGTCCTCTTACATTGTCTTTTCATAGACACACGGAACACCATCCCAAAATAGAGGTACCTCATCCTGACACAATAGGAAGTACTTAAACCTTAACTCCCTTAATTCTGACTCTATATTATTACCTACTCTCATCTCTGTACGCTTTCCGTCTTTCCGAGAGTCCGGGTACTCTGAACTGTAGTTGAACTAAAAAATACAATTGTCTTGTATTTTTTTCTTGTTGATGTCTACTCTTTTCACTAACTAGAAGTTATCTTTACACCCTTTTACTCTTAGAAACAGTACCCGACATGGTAGGACTGAAGTAGTCCCATCTACGACAGGACTAGATTGGGAAAGGTCGGGAAAGTGTATCGTCTCGTTAAGGAGTACACTTCTACCAACAACGGTCCCGAGTGTTCCGTGAATAAGGGATAACACATCCATCTTGACTCTTCCTAAGGACTTCTCTGTAGGACAACAAAAAGGAAAAGGAACAAAGGAAGAAGGGTGTCCTCCTCTTTACAGAATAGATCACTCTCTTCTACCTTCTCTCTCTGCAGAAAGAAACGGGAGCAGAGAAAGGATGTTAGGTTACAAAAATATGGATCTACACTTATGGAAATGAACAGAATCTTGAGTCCTTTCATTTTAGGTTGACTCTTCGTTCCGGTGGACCCGCCTTCAATCTCTAAGATTGGACTGAACTTACACTAAGTGAAGATTGCCTATACTCGGTGTACTTCAAAAAAAGAAAGTAACACCTTCAGGAATAATATTTGAAGACATTAGATGGTCCAAGTCATGTAAAATCGGGACAGTGTCTGTCCTAGTCCAAATAGGGTCCTGAACAAACTCCAGTGACTCGTCTACTCTTCCGTCGAAGTTTTTACCATACCCCTACATTGGGAGTTTTAAAACACTCTACCATACAAAGGAAACACCATTTCAAAAGTATAGACCCTCCACATCTTAATTGACATCTTTACAACGTTTCTTGGTTTTACATTATAATGATGAAAATGTAATTAATTTCACACGTATGAACGATATAATTCATGTACATTACGTATTCTCCCAAATTGGACAATCTTTTTGTCCAGTTGGAACATTGTAACAAAATTTTACGGATTGACTCTTCACTATCTGGTAGTACACAGATCTGACTTATATTAATTAAAATATTCTCATAAACTTCTAAATTCTTTGAACTTTGGTCAAAATTGCAAGCAAATAATTAAAAGATTCATAACGAATTTATGAACTCGTTCAAACAATCTATTAAATACATACGTATCCTTTTTTTACTCGTATAATTTACGTGATCCCGTCGAATTTTACAAATTTTCCTCAATTTAATTGTTCTAAATATTGACCAGGTCTATCGTTGATTTCTGGTGGAAATTTCCCTGACACTTTTACACAATAGAAAGATGTACCCTATTATTCCAAATATTTTACTTGACTATTGACGTTTCTTCTTGTTTAGGGAAAAAGTATATTTCAATTAACGAGTCAGCACAGACTGAGAAACGTTGGGGTACCTGACATCGGACGGTCCGAGGGGACCGGTATATCGGAAGAGATCCGTTCTTATAACCTCACCCATCGATAAGGAAAGAGGTCCCCTAGAAGGGATGGGTCCCCGACTTGAATCCAGAGGACGTAACGTCCGTCTAAGAAATGGTAGACTCGGTGGTCCCTTCGGGGAAAAATGTAAATTCATATGATTTAACTAATAAAATTTATTCAGATAATTACTAAAAAAAGATGGACCCTTGGTTAAACCTTCTTGGGTCTAAGAGTAAGTCATACTTAGTGAAAATCACAGTCTGTATCTAGTTTTAGGACGATAGTTTTTCAACTCCAGTTACAGATCTAATCCATTTAAGTGATCTCCTACGGCTGAATCCTACCGGGAAACTTTCAATCCGTCGACTGAAACTTAGATGATGTAAGACTGGTGTAATACCGGTTAAGGAAAGGAAAAGACTTGAAGATGTTGTAAAGAATCACGGAATAATTTTATTCAACAAAGAAACTTCATGACTCATAAATTTCATACTGTATAGGATTGCTAATTTCGTGTGTGAAACGTATTAGTAACTAAGAATACCAAGAGTTCGTTCAGCCGAGACCATTATTACCTTTGTCTGAACTTTGAAATTGATTGAAGGATTACTCAAAGTACTCAAACGTGAAGTTTCTCGAAAACAGAGAAGAGATCCAGAACAACACACTTCGTACTTATCTAGTGACCAATAGTTACCGTTCTCAAAACCTTGGTCTGTCTACAATCATACTTAATGTCAAGTAGACGTATGATCCAGACTCTGGAACCCGGTCCATAAGTTGGAGAATCAAAAGAGTAGACATTTAACTTTTACTATCATAGATAGAATCTACCAACAATCTTTCGAATCTCTATAAAATACCTTTCTCCGTCATGTGTTGACTAGAAGTTACCTTATTATGTACACTAAAAATGTCCATCACATTTTTGTTCCCTCACATACACAACAATCCACTCTTTCCCAATTAAAGACGTCACCCAACTCATACACACACACAACACACACACGTCTACTTCCCGGTCGACGGAACTGTTATACGACGACGTCACTTAGTACCGACCGACGGTTTGCCTCCGAGGTTTCTGGGAACACGTTACAATCCGCTACTAGACGTCCCACATTTACTATGGGACGTTTTTGAGCTTGAAGTCTGAAGTACCCCAACCTCGAGACCGGAATATGTTAGAGGGTCTCTAGTGTATAGGGTATATGGTAGTCTCACTCTTTTTAGGGATTCGGATCGGTAACAGGGATATCTAAAAACCGACGGAGGAATTAAGGAATTCCAGAGGAAGTAAGTGGTCAGTGTACGGGATCACAATCAAAAAAGGGATATTGGTCAACTACAAACACAAAACAAAAAAAAAAAAGGTCAGGACGGGGGTTGGTACTAATGAGGTCCGTTTTATAATATGAAATTTTGAGAGTACCTTTAGTATTTTTTACAGAAGATGTATGACAACACCAACGACTTTAAGACTTTCCCCGTAAAATATAGTCAGAGGTTGACATTTGTTACAATTTTCTTAGTTTGTCTTACTAGATCCTCTATCTCTCTCTATTTTTCTCTAGTTTCGACGACTCTTATAAACCTACGTTTTTTTTTATTCGAAAAATTTCTTTCGATATACTTTCCCTTTTCTCGAGAAGGTAGTTGTTAGAATGACTTTAGGTGGTAAAAAGTTAGTTCAGAAACAGATTTCAGTGGAAAATAATCCTTTAAAAAAAAGTCTGAAGTTCCACACGTACGTCCTAGGATCAAAGGACTGGTCCCTACCTTGACACGGGGGACGAAACCCTCGTGTTTGCGAGTTGGTAACCTGTCGGTCCCCTCAGAGATTTCAGTGGAAAATTTACCTTGTTGTTTTTACATATACATATATTTGTATCTGTGTATCATACGTACATACTCAAAAGAACAGATAAAATTAAAACTTCTGTTTTTTCACAAGGAGACCAGGGATAAGGAAATTTATATCTTATTGTCATATCAAATCATTTTTCTTGAGTTTTAAACTTGATCGACCTGGTCAAAACACCAAATACTTTACCCTATTTAACAACTTGGAGACTCCACTAAGTGGATCGAATTTTAAGATCGAGATAGGAATATAACGGCACATCGGAACCTGTTTAAATAAATGGTAGTCCTTGGAGTGAAGGGTAAAGACATTATTATTCTGTCATTAAAGATGATAAAAAAAAAAAAGACCTCTCATCTAACTTACCTCGTTTATAGTCACACCGTTTCCGACTCCTTCATCGGGTTAACTCTTTGACGTCAAAAAAAACTGATCCACTCATCGTAACTCACGTCCTTTACTCTGTCTAAACGTCATACAAAATGTCATCTTAACAGTCTTGAAAGGTAATCTCACCTTTACTTACCACTAGAGTGTATGACGAACAAGTCTTCACTACATCCCAAGGTAACGATTCTTGAGGTAAAACGTGCATACTTGAACTGTATTGGACATCGACCAACCTACGATCTTTGACCTCAAGGGTCATCTCCACAAGACCCGATCTCTACATCAATATCCTCAGTAGTTCTATAGTTACGTCAAATTTCGAACTCTTGATTAACTCTACCATGTTCCCACACTATACCTCTGACCTCCTTTTCTTTTTCTTCTTTTTATTTCTCTACCTGATCTCACCCGAGTCCTATATGTCGACGAGGGGTAAGGTAGTAGAGGGCTCACGGGACGTCCCTCCTTCTTGAGAACTTTGATTAGGGTGACAGAGAAAGGTCCCAATTAAATCGCCTCATTCCTCCCCTGTCATCTCTGTATATACTTTCGGAATTTATCTTCGTCGACGACTGAGAAGACTCATCATTAAACTACTGATAAATAAATCGAAATCGTCTTATTAAAACACCTTATCTACTTCGTCAAATTTTATTAGAATACGACTGATATATACGGAAATACAGAATGGTTATAAAATGTTGACGTACCGATCTAAATGTCTTCCCGTAAAGGTCCATCTTAACTCTATAAAAATCTCAATTTTTTCAACCCATAAGATATGCAAGTTAAACTCGATCTTTATTCATTTATAAAGACAATTATAAGGTTTCACGATATAAATACAAGTACTACTTACTAGTAAGGATAAACACGAAAAGTATAATAATATTTTACTTTATTTCGATATAACCGTTAAACGTAGATAATATAGACACTATCATTCACAAAAAACCATTTACCACCTTTCGTTATTAAAGTATTCGGTTACTCTCAAAACTTACTAATAAAATACTTGATTCTTTGAAAAAAAGTCAGAAGACTAAACCGGACATTCAAACCCTTAAAAAAAGGGAAAAGAAAGAAGAGAGTCCTTACTTTCTCTACTTTTAGATTTTGTAGGGACAATGCCAGACGTGACTTCAGTGATTCAATTTTTTGTTCAAGTCGTTCAAAATTTCTTTTCTGGACAATCAATTCATCTTCCGTTTATAAAAGTAATCACGACTCACCTTTTCCCTTTCAAAGTACACTGTGAAGTCACAAGTCAGCGAAGAATGGGCTTCATGAAAATTGAGTCTCTTCTCTCTCTTTTGTTTTACTCCTTAATCTTTACTCTCAAATGTAGTCGGTTTTTTTTTTGTGTTTTTTATAAAAAGGTGATTTACGTCTTTATTCTTTACCATGATAAAATAAGTCATAGAGTCCCGAAAAAGTCAATTTAATCTTTGAGTTAAACCCCCTGATACAAAAACTGATCCTACCTTGTTAATTGTTATTGACTCTTCTACGAGTTACATTTTCCTTCTATCTCTTTCCTTTATCCAAGAATGTCGGGTAGGTTAACTCACATACCCCGAAGGGACCACCGAGTCTTCCATTTCTTAGACGGACGTTACGTCCTCTGGACCCAAACTAGGAACCCAACCCTTCTAGGGGACCCTTCTAGGGGAACCTTTTAGGGTCCCTTGGGGACCTCCTCCCGTACCGTTGGGTGAGGTCATAAGAACGGACCTCTTAGGGGTACCTGTCTCCTCGGATCGTCCGGTGTAAGGTACCCCGACGTTTCTCAGTCTACACTGACTCACTGACTGTAAAGTGTAACACACATACCCTACCTCTAGTTTTACTTGTGGTAGAGTTTGGATCTACCACGGTTCTTACGAAATAAATTGAAGATCTTCACTCCACTATGTGAATCTGTGTTACGTTGAATTGGTTCCGGCGAAGGGACCATTGAGTCTGTCATTTCGCAGACGGATGTTACTCCCTCTGGGTCCAAGCTAGGGATCCAGCCCTTCTAGAGGACCTCTTCCTTTTCCGTTGGGTGAGATCATAAGTACGGACCTTTTAGGGTACCTGACTCTTCGGACGACCCCAGGTACCCCAGCGTTTCTCAACCTGTGTTGACGTACTGAAGTGAAGTGAAGAAGACCTCCTCCTTCCCCAAAGAGAGGTATCACCAGGAGTAGGGTCCCTTGAGTCAAACTTTTCCCCTCTCTTTCGACAAAGTAAAATAAAATAAAAAATAGTAAAAATAAAGATATAAATAAAAACCGATACGACCTAAAAGTAACTAAAGTCCCGCAAAGGGATCAACGACACTCTCTTCTGATGAGAGACGACGTCACGTTTCCGAAGAGTAACGACACCGAAGAAAACAATACCTCGTGCCCGAGATCCCGGGAACCCTAAGGCATCGACGTCGTGTACCTGAGTCATCAACGCTAAGGACCCGGGATCTCGTGTCGAGTTATCAACACCGTGTGTCCGAATCCACGAGACACCGTACACCCTAGAAGGACCTGGTCCCCAACTTGGGCCCAGAAGACGTAACTATCCGTCTAAGAAATGGTGACTCGGGGGTCCCTTCGGTTTTCGACAAAGTAAAATCTAAACAAGTACATTAACAATCACTCCTCTCTACTATAGACAATCTTCATGATAGAAGTTAGGTCTAGGTTTCCTTCGAACGTGGTCCTTTGATTGAGTTTTTAAATGTACTTTTAAACGGGTCCTTTTATGACACCAGTGTTTATCGAGACTAGTACTTGGATCATTTATGTAACAATGCGACCGACCTCCTCCTGATCGAGTTGGGACGTGTACGTGTGGAAGAAGATGAAGTTGGTTCTCTCCTTTCCCCCTTTTTTGTATTCTTCCCTCTGTGTTCCCGTCACGTCAGTGCGAATGTAGTAGTCCTCGTCGTCGAGTAGATTTACACCGTGTTTTAACTGTTACCTTCAACTCAGTGGTGTGACCTCGGACATATGTCTTGTTCAAGAGTGGTCCCTGACTGTACTCTATCCGACCTGGAGTGACTTTCTTTCTTCACATATTTGCGAACGGCAAATTTTTGTTTGTCTTCAGATACCAATAGTAAGGAAGGAGGACATCTATACAAGAAAGGATAACTACTTTTTGACGTCGTTCGTAAGTCTCTAACGTGAACTTTATGAATTATGGTAGTACCAGGTCTGTTGTTGTTTGATCTTGCCTACAAGGTATCTAGGACCGTCCGTTCACGACGGGGTTTAAATTACAAAATAAAAGATCTACCACGGTTCGAACACCCTCTCACTCGACCTACCAATCCCTCAGTTTTGAGTCTCGTCGTCACTAAAGTCCTCGTAAATTATAAAATTACTGGTCATCTCGGTATAAGTTCCCGAAGGGACCACCACGTCTCCAATTTCGCAGACGTACATTACAGCCTCTGGACCAAAACTAGGGACCCAGCCCTTCTACGGGACCGCTTCCTTTACCGTTGGGTGAGGTCGTAAGAACGGACCTCTTAGGGTACCTGCCTCCTCGAACCACCCGATGTCAGGTACCCAGCGTTTCTCAGCCTCTTCTGACTTGCTGAAGTGAAAGTGAAAGTCTCGGTATAGGTACGAACGGTCTACTTATATTTGAGACTACTTTAATATATGTTCAAGGGTTTACAAGGGAGGGAGAACTTTTGAACTTAGTTTCCACACGTCGTATAAATTTTTTTATAAAACCAAGTTATTACTTAGACTCGTACGAAGGAACTAGTAAGTAGTGTGTAAATAAAATGATGTGTAATTAAAACCACTATCTGTTCGAAAATTTTGATGAAAAAAACTCTTAAGGATGAAGTCTAGAGAATGGTTTTAACTTAATAATAGTTTACCGGAAATGTCCAGTGTTTAGTTCTAAAGTAAGTATATATATTTGTTGTAAAATTACATGTCTATGTGAACTTTATAGAGACCTAGATATATGTATTTCTAAACCCTTCTTGAGTAAATCGTGTCGGAAAGATTGGTGCCAAAAATTTTTCGATTAGTCTTATCGTTTATTTGATGCTAGTCTTTAATAAAAATTCATGATTATCCTTTCTAACTAAAAAAAAAGAACGGTAACTACGTTTGTCCCCTTCTTTGACTAAGTCTCCGTTTAGTTGACACGATCGTACAGATCTCACCTACAAGACTGGTAGGTTTTCTTATGTGTGTAATTCAACGAAAGGTAGGAAATCGAGAGACAACTAATTCCTGGTGTAAAAGTCTCCCGAAATGATCTTCGAGTCGACCATTTCTTAGACGGACTTTACGTCCTCTGGGGTCAAGTTAAGGACCCAGTCCTTCTAAGGGACCTCTTCCCTATTCGACGGGTAAGGTCATAAATACCTGAAGGGACCACTGAGTACGATTTCGACTTTGAGGTCATGAGTACGCTTCTCCTGAGTAACCTTTTCTGAGACTACGACCCTCCCTGACCTCCATCCTCCTCTTCCCCTGCCGTCTCTTACTCTACCGACCTACCGTAGTGACTGAGTTACCTGCACTCAAACTCACTTGAGACCCTCAACCACTACCTGTTCCTCCGGACCCCACGACGCTAAGTACCCCAACGTTTCTCAGCCTGTGTTAACTCGGTGACTTGACTTGACTTTCCTTGACTTGACCACTGAGTCTACCATTTCTTAGGTGGACGTTACACCTTCTGGACCTAAGTCAGGAACCCAACCCTTCTAGGGGACCTCCTCCTGTACCATTGGGTGAGGTCATAAGAACGGACTTCTTAGGGGTACCCAACTTCTCGGCCCACCCGATGTCTGTAACCCAAAGCTGCTCGGCCTGTACTGACTCTCTAATGCGTATGTGAAAGGTCTTCCTCCGTTCTTGAGTCCTAGGACCCTTTCTCCTGTCTGACAGTCAGAACAACCCAACAAGTCGTAAAGGGACCAATATCCTCCTACCTTTTTTTAATAATCCCTTGAACCTTTTTAAAGAGAAAACCTCTTAATATCGGGATAGAAGTCCACGAAATAGGGTCTCCCTTTTCCTACTAAATTTTTTTCAGATTACGGTCCTAGTATCTTTATCTCCTTTTTATCCTAACCGAGTCGGTACTCACTATACTCACATTTTGGTAGAAACATAAGGACGAAAGGAGGACAAGTCGGTAGAGTAATTGAGAAGGAAAAGACCAAAAAGAAAGAAAGAATAAAGTTGGAGGAGGGAAAAGAAGGGGGTTCTAGTGAAGGAGACGAAGAAAAAGGACAAAGGAAGGGAAGGAGTAAGGAGAAGACAAGGTTGAGGTCCGTGTACTACGAAGGAATTACGAAAGGAGGAGAACATTACAAAGTCGTGTTGTTGGTTCGTATTAGACCCTTTGACCAGGCCCCCTCAAAACACCCTAAAGCTCGATTCCCACATATTCTTTCTAAAATACTACACCTATGACATTTTCCAAATTTCACCATTTTATAAGTCTGAAAGTTATCAATTCTAGTAATCTGATCTCATATATCTTTCCCATGTCTACTTTAATTTACACGGAATCACGACGATTGATTAATTTGATTAGTACTTATGAGTACTAAACGAAATAGTACAAATGTAATTCTTTTAAAGAGTTTACCTCCTATTAACGTCAGTTTCGGATGAAAATTGATACAAAAAGACAAGACTACGTAATGACTAAAGAAAACATAATATTAACAACAAAAGTAGTCCCACGCGAAACAAAGAAAAAGTCATAAACTCATCTCCTACATTGTACGTTTCACCCTTCACACAGAATTATTTGGTCAATAACTTTACTCAAACTATAAAGATCAGGTTTACTAACGTCAAAATAATAGACACACCATTTTTTTTTAAGGTTTTGTGAACCATGATGGTAAACAAAATCGTCTTTTGTATAGAAAACTTTTATCTTGAAAGAGAGTAAGAGAAGTTGACTCTTAAAGTTTACATGAATACGACTGGATACTTACTAATGACTACATGATTAATAAACACTGCTGACAATTTAGTGTTTTTAGTATATTATAAAGGTAAAAATAGAACTTATTATCACCCAATTTACGTAATACTAACTACCAGAACTTAGACTTACTTGTCTCTTTTAATCATTGATAATTAATCGTGTCTAATTATTTGATGTTAATATGGAAGATACTTACAGGTTTCAATTTTTTAATGTCGTGATTCATACTTACTCCTACGTATTATGTTAATGTACAAAATTAAGGGTCGATAGAAGTCTGAACTTTCTATTTTCTTCTTATTCTTTCTTTCGTTTAATGAATATTACGGTCTATGTCGATCTCTTTTATATTCATAAACTAAATACATTGTGTTCGTGGTAAAGGTTTGGGAAAATCTTCGTCCCCTAACAAAAAATTGGTTATCTTTCGTTTATTTCAGTGAGTCAACACAGACTGAGAAACGTTGGAGTACCTGACATCGGACGGTCTGAGGAGGTAGGTACCCTAAAAAGTCTGTTCTTATGACCTCACCTAACGGTAAAGGAAGAGGCCCCCTAGAAGAACTCGGTCCCTATCTTGGCCCCAGAGGCCGTGACGTCCGTCTGAGAAATGGTAGACTCGGTGACCCCTTCGGGTTTCTATTGTACATTTAATTATAATACATGGATTGAAACTTGAATTTATTTATTCAGGTTATTAACCAGGTTTTACCTGGTTATTCACCACACAATATTATGGTTTTGTAGTTTGATAACAATAGTTATCTCAACTTCCTGAAAGAGATATAGTCGTGAATTACAAATTTGAATTCATTTCCTACAGTCCAATACTTATAAAACGAAGATTTTTTAGATGGTACCTATCATTAAAAACAGTTTTGAGTTTTCCTGTCTTAAAATTTTATACACTAGGTCAACAAGTCACAACCTTGATATTATAATTTTACTTTCTTCAACTATCTTACGATCCCTACTTTTTGAGACAGAGAGGTCTGTCTGTCGATAATTTGTCGGGATCCAAAGGACCGAGTCCTTCTAAGACCTACTCTTGGAGTCAGAACCCAAAGGATCACGGGACCAGTAAAGTGAGTGGTCTATCCGAACTTCTAAACCTTTATAATATCAGACGTTCTTCGTTTAAAAGGAAGTTTATAAAAGAGTGTCTGAAACAAGTTTTCCAATCAAGTCATTATGAAGGTACTGACCTCAATGACTAGAATCTTGGAATTGCTGTGTCTTGTATTTGCCCATTTTCGTGTGTGTACATGTGTGTGTGTGTGTCTATAGTACTTTAGGAATGTGATTTCGAGCACGTAGAAAGATCTGGGAGTAATCCCACATAAAGGAGAATGAAACTCAAGGTAAGACAGTAGAACGAAGAAGACTAAAAAGACGGGTCTCATCTCATCTTCTAAGAAGGAAACGAAGACTGTCATTTCTGTCGTTCCACGTCCATTCTCCTCTCGATACGACGTGCGAGGGACATTGACAGATTTTGTTCTTTGTTTGGTTGTTTTTGTCGGACTGTCAATTCTTTTGCCAATACAGTGTTTGAGTGAGTCCTCACTTCGATTATTGGACGAGTAAAGATTTTCGAGACTCTCGGTGGGGCTTTTCTCTGAAATTTTATAAGTGACAATTTGACAATTTGAGTACGTTCAAATTCGTTTGCTTGTGTCTCTGTGTTTTCGGTAGTTTAGAAATGTTCAGTTAGATCCTTTCTCGGCCCCCGTCACGGGGTCGAGACCCCAAACTCCATATACAGACTTAACGAAGAACGTCCAAAATCATAGGTTCTTTCAGGTCGTTATACATACTCATGTACACACATACGTACACGAACCTCACACCAATCTCAGCACCCCCCGACTATCCCAACCTCCCTGAATTTCTTGTAGTTCTTTTAAGGCTCAACTCATCCAGTCTCGTGACATCATCAAATTCCCAGGTAAGAGTTTCCCAGGATCTTTTCATTCTTACGTTTACTTTATATCCCTCGATCTATGTCGGAGATCTCTCTCTCTAATTCTTATCATAATCCTGGATCCGTTCTTCTGTCCGAAATCCCCTCTTAAAGACTAAGATTGATTCTTAACTTTGACCTTACAGTCCATCCCTTTCTTCCGTCCCCGGGTATTAATCAAGACCTAGTTCACAGTCCGGTTATCTCTATCCTGTGTCGATCCCAGTTTCCCTTCGAGTCTTCGAGACCATCGTTTATCCGAACCGGAAGGAAGTTCGAACAAAATCGTGGTCTCACCCCTAGTCCTTGAATTGTTCATTGACGATTCCTTCTGTCCCCGACCACAGTTCTAGAGACTACTCCGTCTTGTTCCTTGGGGAAGAAACGAAGACGAGAAGAAGGGTATGAAGGTAGAAAGGAAAGATAAAAAATTTTTTTAATACTGAAATAGATACTAGGTCGTTAGTATGAGGACCCATATATGGGTCTCTTTTGGTATTAAGGTTTTCTATGTGTGTGGGGTCACAAGTAACGTCGTCATAAATGTTATCGGTCCTGGACCTTTGTTACATTCACAGGTCGTTCCTGTTTCTTCTGCACCATGTATATAGATTGTCTTCTAATGAGTCGGTATTTTTCCTTACTTCACCACGGTGAACGTCTCTGTACCTACCGGGACCGCCGATAATATGTCTTCCTTCTGTCTTTCTCTTTATGTTTATAGCTTATTATAACAAACATACACTTTAGATCTTTTTACCATGTCTACCTGGATAAACGTTTCGTCTTTATCTGAGTCCGGATCTCTTGTTTGCTTACCTAAGGTTCCTACCCCTTCCCACTCCCACTCTACTTAACCCTCTGACCCTAACTGTATATATACGTCGACACATATTTCTACCGATTACTCTTGGATGACTTATCGTGTCCCCTGGGATAGACCCGGAGATATCACTGGATTTACCCTTCCTTTAGGTTTTGTCTCCCCTATACAAATGTGCATACCAACTAAGTGAAACGACATGTTGTCTTTTATTTTGTTGTGACATTTCGTTGAACTAAGGTCATTTTAACAAGAAATTTTTAATAATGGAATAGGGTTGTCAGAAAACGGATCAGGTGATATCAAAACGAAGGTGGGTGGAGAAAGCCCGATAATAACCGTTAAAAAATGTTAACATAAAGATACACATTATCCTGTGCAAAGTACCAATAGTACATAACAAGTATGTATAAAACAAATATATACTAGATAAAGATACACATTTACGCAGTGACTCAGGTCTTGTGAATGGTAAACCAATAAAAAGTAACTATAACAGAGGCACTGTACTGTGACGGCAGTGTGGAGGGACATGAAGAGGTCAGGATGAAGGAAAACACGACACTTGTATAAATATTACCGATGAAACTGTAGAAAAAAACAATCGGGGTTGTGGTCCAGTCACAGTGTCCGACAAACAACAAACGAAAGGGGGGGGACCATATACTCAGTGTTAAAGGACAAAGAAAAGTCCGGAGGCGTAAAAAACAACCTTTGATCCATAAAATCTATTAAGTGATATTGTTGAGATCCATGACCAGTGAGGGAGGGTGAGACCCCGAACACTGACAATGAACGAACAAACAAACAACTCGCTGACCGACCTAGTAAATAAACTCTCTTCAGATAGAAGGAGGCACCACAATTCGGAGATTATAACGACGAGTCCCTCTGCGTCGGGACCCACGGGGGTGGTCGAACCCCACTGTCACCCCGACCAACCCAAGAAAAGATGAGACAAGAACTGTGGTGATCGACCATTTGAGGTGATTGACCGATGACAACGAAAGAAAAGAAAGAAAAAAACACTACACTTGGTAAAAATTTTTCAGAATTAACTTAAACAATATTTCGACGAAGACAAAATACAAAACCGAAAAACCGGTGCTTCGTACACCCTAGAATCGAGAGATTTGTCCCAACCTTGGACGTTCGGGACATAACCCTCCACTTCAGAATTGGTGACCTGGTGACCTCTTCAGGAACGACAAAGAACATACCAAAAGTTATTACGGCGGTCCGTATACGTCCAAAGGGTCCACCGATCACCATTTCTTGGACGGACGGTTACATCCTCTAGATTCTTTACGACCAAAGGAGGGATCCAGCTCTTCTAGGGGACCTCCTCCCGTACCGTTGTGTGAGGTCATAAAAACGAACTTCTTAGGGTCCTACTCTACCAACCTACCGTAGTGACTCAGTTACCTGAAGTCGAACTCGTTTGAGACCCTCTATCACTTCCTGTCCCTACGGACCGTACGACGTCAGGGACCCCAACGTTTCTCGACCTGTGCTGACTCGCTGACTTTTTGTTGTTGGTGGTCCGTATATAAGGAGATGTTGGAGTAGGTTAGTTTTACACCGAAGAACCCTCCTGTAAAGGTCCCAGTCCCAAACGAAAAAAAAGAAAAAAAGACTAAGGTCTTACTGAGAAGGGTCGATAGAATTAAGGTACAAGAGAAGACTTTCGATAGATGGACGATGTACCCGACACTTAGAGAACGACTAACGGAACGTGGTCTTACAGGGAATCCTTCTTTTGACAGACTTTCGACTCTAGAGATCTCGTATCAAACTGTCTTCTAACAACAAAAAATCCAGGGTAGACTGAGAAGTCCTGGGGCACTTGTCGTCGTGCGGTCCGAAGGGACAGGGAGGGGTAGAGGACCTCAAACGGGTTCAAGTACAAGTAACGTAGTCACTACGGTAGATTGGTAGAGGAGCAGACAACGGGAGAAGACGAGAACAGAAGTTGGAAAGGGTCATAGTCCCCGAAAAGGTCACTCAGTCGAGAAGTGTAGTCCACCGGTTTCATAACCTCGAAGTCGAAGTCTTCAGATAGAAGGAGGTACCACAATTCGGAGATTATAACGACGAGATTATAACGACTTTAGGAAGGTTTCCCATAAGTCCCAACTAAAGGAAATTCTAACTGACCAAACTATAGGAACGTCAAGTTCCCTGAGAGTTCTCAGAAGAGGTCGTGGTGACAACGTTTCGTGGTTAAGAAGTCGTAAGACGGAAGAAATTTACCGGATCAAGAATTTTGGTATACACTGTCTTCTGTTATTTTATTTTTTCTATCGATACAGTAAACGTACTCTTCACTAGTCCTTAAACTCCAACCTCACATTTGTCACCCTCTCGTCTTGTCTCTTCTCCCCCCAGTCAGTTGTGCCTTTGAGGTCCATTTCTGTTGGTCATTTTTTATTCGTCCTGGTCTTATCGTGTTCTAAAGATTATAAACAAAAACGGTAGACACACTACGACGACGTCTTCAGGAGAGTCTAGGAAACCCTGAAGTCAGTTTCTCTCGATACTTGTCTCCCAACACGACCACTATAAAACTCCCCCTTTCTGAGAAAAAGACTTCTAATAACGGGAAATCTCTTCTGTTTTCGTACGTGTCCTACTCTTCTACTACAAGTCTTGGAAGATCTTCCACTGGAAGATCTATGTCTGAGACCTTCCTGACAAAGGAGAAGAAGAGGGTGGGGTTCTTAGAGGGTCAAGTCAAGTCAGTGAGTCAACACAGGCTGAGAAAAGCTGGGGTACTTAGCGTCGTGGGGTCCGGAGGGACAGGTAGTGGTTGAGGGCCTGAAGTGAGTTTGAGTACAGGTAGCTCAGTCACTATGGTAGGTCGGTAGAGTACGAGACAACAGGGGAAGAGGAGGACGGGGGTTAGGGAGGGTCGTAGTCTCAGAAAAGGTTACTCAGTTGAGAAGCGTACTCCACCGGTTTCATAACCTCAAAGTCGAAATCGTAGTCAGGAAGGTTACTTGTGGGTCCCGACTAGAGGAAGTCCTACCTGACCAACCTAGAGGAACTTCAGGCTCCCTGAGAGTTCTCAGAAGAGGTTGTGGTGTCAAGTTTTCGTAGTTAAGAAGCCGTGAGTCGAAAGAAGTGTCAGGTTGAGAGTGTAAGTATGTACTGGTGACCTTTTTGGTATCGGAACTAATCTACCTGGAAACAACCGTTTCATTATAGAGACGAAAAGTTATACGATAGATCCAACCAGTACTGAAAGGAAGGTTCCTTATTCACAGAAAATTAAAGTACTGACGTTAGTGTAGATGTCACTAAAACCTCGGGGGGTTTTATCAGATGGTGATAAAGGTAACAAAGGGATAAATAACCGGTACTTCATTACCTTGACCTACGGTAACAGAATCAAAGACTTACGACTCGAAATTCGGTTGAAAAAGTGAGAGGTGAAAGTGAAGGTAGTTCTCCGAGAAATCAAGAAGGGAAAGACGGTATTCCCACCAAAGTAGACGTATAGACTCCAATGACTACGAAGAGGACCGTTAGAACTAAGGTCGAACACGAAGTAGGTCGGGTCGTAAAGAGTACTACATGAGGCGTATACAATTTATTCGTCCCACTGTTATATGTCGGAACTGTATGAGGAAAAGGATAAACCTTGGTTAGACAACAAGGTACAGATCAAGATTGACAACGAGGGACTGGACGTATGTCTAAAGAGTTCTCCGTCCAATCCACCAGACCATAAAGGTAAAGAAAGTCTTAAAAGGTGTCAAACACCACTAGGTGTATCAGTTTCTGAAACCGTATCAGTCATTTCGTCTTTATCTACAAAAACACCTTAAGAGAACGAAAAAACTACTAGGTCACCTACAACCGTTAAACTAGAGACCAAGGAGACGGAAAAGATTTTGGTCGAACTTGTAGTCCCTCAAGTGTCAAGTGCATGACGACTTCGGACCGATCCTCTTAAACCTCGTACTGAAATGATCGCACACTCTACTCACGTTAACACGCCATCAAACTCGTAAGAAACCGTAACGGAAAGAAACCCTAACCTTACTTTTGACTGGAAAAGGTCAGTACACAGGTGACCGCTCAAAAGGTTTAAACGAACGTATAACTCACGTCGTAAAAGTGTCGTAGTAGAAAGTCCTATACTTTCTCTAGTTGACCTTAAGGTAGTGGAGGTGATCGAAACAAGCATCACTACGAAAGATTCCGGGTGAACTGAAGTGTAAGGTCCTACAGAACGAGATTCACTCGCTAGTGTGGTAGTACTAATAGAACCAGCACTTCTAGAAAAAACATGCCAAGAATACACATAAGAATGTTGAAGAAGAATTATAGAAGACGAAGACCATCCAGGTATGGTAAAGACAGGAAATGACTCGGGTAGAAACGTACTTTATAAGGGAACCATAGAGATTAAAAGAACTTCTCTAGAGATCAGAATGGGTAAGACAACAAAAGGAGATAAAGAAACGTAACTAACGACTCCTTCCGAAAGAATAGAGAGGAACGATAGGAAACCTTGAGACGTAAGTCTACGAACATAGAAAGGAAAAGAGGAAACGAAAAGTGAAGAGAAGAAAAGTGTCGATAAAGATTCCGGAGGGGTCTGTCGGTAAAACGTTAGAGAGTTCTTTACCGTTTTCCTTTTGTGCAAATGGGTGACGAACCCCCTTTCTCCGACTCGAATAAGATAAATTTGGAGTTTCCTGTCACGTTGGGGTCGATTTAAATCCGGGTAGTGTATACTGTATTATGAGTACTGGTGAAATCCTCCATCCATATGTCTATTCCTTTGACTCCGAATACCTCCACTCCAGTAAACGAGTAATAGTGTAATGGTCCTTCTCTCTTCGGTCGTAAGACTAGGTCCAGACTGAAATTTGGGGACGACAACAACCAATACAATTAAGAAGACTATTACACCTTGGGAAGTCACCGACAGTAACGGAGACTTATTACCCGGTTGAGGCGTCAGGAATTAGGCCTTTGGTGTTCGAAAGATTAGAATTGTAACACTGAGAATTTTCATCTTTGATCTCCTTAAAGAGACCCCGACACCAAGAACACGAACTTAGTACGAAAAGATCCTTTGACGTAAGTAGAGACACCTGGTCCGAGTGAACTACCTCAGAACCGTCTTTCCCCGAGATAGTGGAACTGTATACACCCCACCTTCAACCCCCAGGAGAAGGACGGAAACCCCCTGTACAGGTACAAAAACAACGGGTTGAGGAAACGGTGACTTAAGACAGACAGACGGTCCCGTGGACGGACCCTGGTAAACGACTCGGAGAGACTACGACGGTAGACAGAAGGACGACTCTAAAGGTGAAGCGGGGGCGGTTGTGTAAGGGAAGTATGAACCAAGGCGAACCGACGGACTTAAGTGTAACGGAAAACTACCCAGAAGTGAGGTCAAGGTCAGTGTGGGATTAACTAACCAGATCAAAAATCCAAGAGCGGTAGGGGCAGGCGAGGGTATTGACTTGTCCCTCGACACTTTGAGACCTACCCGTCGTTTGTCCTAGACAAGTACCCTCTCAACCGTTACGACCGGACTTATGTCACTCCCCACACCCCCTTCCTTCTGCTCTTTACTAAAGATCACAAGAATCATGTGCACGTTCAACCCCTAGTATTTTCTTTCTTTTCACGTTCTACCTCAGTACAGGTTGAGAGGCACTGAGGCACCTGACGTCTCGGACGGTCCGAAAGACAGGTGCCTTAAGAGGTCCGTTCTTATAACCTAACCCAAGGAAAGAGGTCCCCTAAAAGGTTGGGTCCTTAACTTGGGTCCAGGGGACGTAACGTCCACCTAAGAAATGGTAGACTCGATGGTCCCTTCGAAGTTCTGTCTCTCATTTGAATTTGTCGCATTCAAAAACCAACAATGTCAGAGTAAAAGTACGGGGTAGATTCCTTTCAATCAATTTAACTGTATAACTAATTGATTTAATTTTATGACCAGTCGGAACGTCGGGTTCGACCGACGACGATGCAAACTTCGGTGAAAGAGACTTCCCTCTTGGTTGAGTGGAAGTGTGACCGTCTGAATGTTCCAAGGAGAGATACTGGGTCACGATTCCACAGTCTCTGAATGTTTCGTGGTAGTTATACTTTGAGTGTTATCTTTTGTGTCTTAAATTAAGGATCATCAGTAAGACCTTTTATACACACTCAAAAGATTTGGTTTGTATAATGTGGGATTCAGTAAAAAAAAAGGTCGAAATCACTCATTATAAGGACTATTTCGATTCTTTATATAACTATCATTTTTGAGAACATTAAATAATGTTCTCAATACATACCTACTGAATACAGGGACTGTACTATAGAAAAGGAAATAATGATACTTATCATTAGTAAACTCTGATGAAACATTCTTTCTTATGTTTGCTATGTTTCTATCATTTTGTATTACCGTTAACAATCACGAACCGTTAATTTTTTTTCGTCATAGTAGTGACTTTATTTCGTCCTTACGTGAAAAGGGGGGAATAAGTAGTCAGTTAGTAAGTGTGTAAGTATGGTACTTTATGTTTTACTTTTAAGATTAAACGGTGTGTACCAATACCGATAATATGTACGTGTGTTTATTATTGTATTTTTATCTTTCAGATTTAAAGTTACTATTTTAAAAGTATTTCTCACTTAATATTAGTGTTTTAGTGTTAAGAAAAACAATGTATTTTATGAAATATATACTTTCGACTCCTGTAAGTTCTCAAACCTAATCGATTGACTTTTATTAAAATTTTGAATTTATAAACATAGACCATATTTATTTATTTACAAAATACTTACATGACAACCTCCTTGGATTTACAAAATTTTTGACATTCACTTAACTTCCCCATCGTCTACTTCTGTCTACAGATCATAAGTACTATTTATAAACAAACAGAAGGAAGATCAACAACATAACACCTACACTGTTCTTCGACTACAGTATTCTATTACCTTACTAAGGAATCCCTAGAAAGATTCTTTTTATCACGAACCGCGGACAAACATTTGCCTTGGATGTAAGGAAGGAAAAGAAATATCGAACAAAATTTCTTGACAGTTAATTCCGAAAAATGTTTCCCTCTCTTAAGAATTCAAGACATTCAGACTGGAAGACTTCTCTTTCGTCCGATCACTACAATGTTCAAGAAACTCCGAATTTTAATACAATCTTCAAAACCATAGAGGACCGTGTTAAGACTCAAACATGATTGTTAATTTATTTATAAATAACTTATCCTAACCTAATAAACATGGTTACAGTCGACCACTTTACTCAGGTTTAGGACTTGACACATGTCTCCTACTCCAAACCTATTTGAAACTCCTTTAAGAAGATCCTCAAATACGGTCCCATGATTAAACCGAGTAAGAAATAGGTCAGTATGCCAAATGTTTCCATTTACACCTATGTCTTATCTTCGACTACCGTACCCTTCCGTTACTACACTAGACTCAAAAGAATCCCAAGAAATGACAACGGTCCTACAAGGACGAAGTCTTTGATTCATAGAAACGACTCATCTGATGTCTTTAAAAACCGACTCTCGACCCTAAAGTGGTCACTTGTCGTCTTTTTTACCGTCGTGGATAAAAGGAGAGATGAAACGTCAAGTTTTTAGACTAATAAAATTCAATAGATGGGAGAAGACAAACTGGTACACGAAGTCTCTTAACGGGGTCCATCTCTTTTCAGTAGATCTAAAGAAATTTGTTCAGTTCTGGGTATAGGAGTGGTTATTAGACACGTACGTGGTTATACACTATCCCAAGATCAACTACTTAGTATTCCTTATTGGACAATGTTTTGAAGACCCTCTCCCGAGGAACTCGTATTCCCCGTCGGTATCCACCCTTATCGAATACGGGAGAAATTTTCATTTTGGACATGTATTACGGACCTAAACGTGTCAATAGAAGACTCATACTCTTCTACTTCGGGTTCCTACAATCGACTGTGTAACACATAAAGTCTTCTCAATCCACCATTTTCTCAACTAAGGAAATACAGTAACGATTGCACTACCTACCGATAAAAACTTGAATACACTTTATTATATAAATACATATAGGAATAACAACACCGTGAAATTTGACTTATAAAATCAAACGTATCCTAACGCTCTTAATCGTTTATGTCTACGTCCTACGTGTCAATTTAAACTTAAAGTCTATCCGTTACTTATTAAAAAATCATACACATACAGGTTACACTATGAACCGGGTACATTATAAACCCTGTAGAAATACGGTTTTAAAAAAATAACAACTAGACTTTACGTTTAGGACGTAAAATAAACAGTTCGAATATCAACTCGTTTCAGATGAATTAAGTCACGACTTTCCGATAAGAGCCCAGGATGACTCATATGAGAAAGTCTTCATTTGTCACTTTCATCTAAGAGGTCAGTATCAAATTCATCTGTATAAACTTTGTCGAAGTATACGAGTTCTTGATTAGTTTACAGATCTTATAAAAAGAAGAACTCCTAGTAGTCACTTAAAGGTGGTTCTAAACTTTATCGTAACATTACGTCCCATTGTGACCCTTCTTAGTCTGGGTAGAATCTTAGAGTGAAAGAAATGAATGTTGGACATACCGGGACCCCTTTAGTCGAGAGTCTCAGAGTCGTAGGTTGATACAGTAATACTCCACAATTATTCTATCAAATACTCTTCGTGAATAATACAGTCAGTGGACACACACACACGCACACACGTGTACGTGCGAGTCAACACAGACTGAGAAACACTGGGATACCTAACATCGAGTGGTCCGAAGAGACAGGTACCTTAAAAGGTCCATTCTTATGACCTCACCCAAAGGTAAAAGACGAGGTCCCCTAGAAAGACGACGTCCCTAGTTTGAACGTAGAGAACACAGAGGGTGTGACCGTCCGTCTAAGAAATGGAAACTCGCTGGACCCCTCTGGTAGTCTGTGTATTGTGAAGAGTTTTATATAATCTAGAGAAAGGACATAATTAACACTTCTTGGTAGGTTCCTTGTGACACTCCCAAAATATGGTTCTTCGTTATCTTTGAGTGAGTGGGATGGTTTTACGGATACGTCAAGGAAGAGAGACGTGTTGGACTCGTCTTTCTCATGTTATTCTATACCTGTTTACTCAACGGAACACCTCACTTCTCGAACATAATGGAATAACGAATCGATCGACTCAAAACGAAGTCAAGATCTTCGTTATGTTCTCCATTGGTCCTACCGTCTTACCTTCCTACACACGAGTAAAAGAGGACACTATTGAGGTTTTAACGTTGAACAACGACTTGTTGACCTCTTCCGTTACCGTTGGGTGAGGTCATAAGAACGGACCTCTTGGGGTTCCTTCCTCCTCGGACCTTCCGATGTCAGGTACCCCAGCGATTCTCAACCTGTGCTGACTCGCTGAAGTGAAAGTGAAAAGTAAAAGTACGTAACCTCTTCCTTCACCGTTGGGTGAGGTCATAAGAACGGACCTCTTAGGGTCCCTGTCTCCTCGGACAACCCGACGGTAGATACCCCAGCGTGTCTTAACCTGTGCTGACGACACTGAATCGTCGTCGTCGTCGTCGTCGTCGTCGTCGTCGTCGTCGTCGTCGTCGTCGTCGTCGTCATCGTCGACTTATTGGTAGTTATCCTCTTACAACCTAGGGTGGTTTATTTCCTATAGGTGTAGGTTCCCGTGTCCTCTTCGGGGTTGTTATACCATCCTCCCCACTTTAGTGGAAATCTTAGTTTGGGGTATGGGAGGTCTCTACGAATCTCCCGAGTTTGTTTTGTAACACACGTGGTCCTGGGTACATAGTACACCGTTTTTGGGAGAACCTCCTCCAGCGGTAATCGAGGTGGTATCTCGACGGTTCGTCTGCTGGTTGTTTGACGTCTTGTTGATATGGTTTCTTTAAGAGCGTGACAATTCTTTTAAGATCCTGAGTCCTATTGACGTGGACCAGGGTAGTAAAGTACCGTTTATCTACCCTTTTGTTACCTTTGTCACCGTCTGAAATAAAAGAACCCGAGGTTTTAGTGACGTCTATCACTGACGTCGGCACTCTAATTCTGTGAACAGGAACCTTCTTTTCGATACTGTTTGGAAGTATCGTATAATTTTTCGTCTCTGTGGCGAAACGGTTGTTTCAAAGTAGATCAGTTTGGATACCAAAAAGGTCATCAGTACCTACCTATACTCTCAACCTGGTATTTCTTCCGACTCTCGACTTCTTAACTACAAAAACTTGACACAACAACCTCCTCTGAAAACTCTCAGGGAACTTGACGTTTATCTAGTTTGGTCAATTAGGATTTCCTTTAGTCAGGACTTATAAGTAACCTTCCTAACTACGACTTCAAGGTTACGAAAGCGGTTTATTACGTTTCTTGACTGAGTAACCTTTTCTGGAGCTACGTCCCTTTCTAACTTCCGTCCTCCTCTTCCTCTACTGCCTCCTACTCTACCAACCTACCGTAGTGGTAAAGATACCTGTACTCACACTCGTTCGAGACCCTCAACTACTGCCTGTCCCTTGGGACGGTACGACGTCAGGTACCACAATGTTTCTCAACCTGTACTGACTCGTTGATTTGACTTGACTCGACTCGATCCTCGTTGTGTGTATACTAACGAACATTTATCTCTGACGATTTGACTTTTCGAAACGGAAAAGAGCTTCCTGTCTTTCACTTTGACAATTAGTGAGTAAACACAGACTGAGAAACGTTGGCGCATCTGATACCGGGTGGTCCAAGGAGACAGGTGTCTCAAGAGGTCCGTTCTTATGACCTCACCCACCGGGAAAGGAAGAGATCGCCTAGTTTGAACGCAGAGGACGTAATGTCCTCCTAAGAAACGGTAGACTCGATGGTCCCCCTACATGTCCCTGGGTAGAATAGGAGTCAGAGAAGTCGTGAATGTTACGGTATACATGGAAGTGAGTTTCCATGACTCACTTCGTATACGTTGGTATCTGGACCCAAGGATGAAGTGTTCACCCGTTCTTTATCTAGTATGGTGAAATAAGCACACAATGAGATACAAGTTTGGTAGTACGGGCAAACCCCTAAAAAGATAAGATGCGAACATCGATAAGAGTACCTCTTTTTACATCCCGACTGTCTTACTGTCGACACTACAGTTCAGAACGACACGAAGGTACTAGGGTCTCTTCTCTTATGAACCTCACCCTCCCTGATCGTCGACGGGAGTTCCTCGACTTCCCGACAGTCTACCCTCTTCCTAACGAGCACGACACCTAAGGTTTTCCGTCTTGCTCTCAACTCACCATGGTCAATATCCGTCCATACCAGTCTGAATTCGATAATTTTGATTGGTCAAGACGTTACGGAGTTTACACCACACCCGAGGAGACGACTCTACAACTAGGTGTCTGAACATATTTGGTAAGAAGTCCCTATAATCTTGTCCTTAACGTCGAGAGGAATTAAATATCTTTATTAGGGGGGGGGGTGGGGTTTTTTTCTTTATTAGGGTCCATAGTTAAGTGCCACTCCCTAGACTAGGTCGACTTGGACTTCTTTACGGAAACGATCAAAAATCCGTAGTCATCTCTCAATCGAAGTCCCCAAAAGTTTGAAACGATGTCTAATCTTAATGGAACGTTTGAAACTTTTTAGACCTACTGGTCCAGTGTAGACGTCTCTAAGGTTTAATTAACCACACCCAATATCAGACTCATAAACCCAAACAGGTTTTGATGGAGTCACCAAGATTATGTGTCACTAAAACTCTGAGTGACTCGATGAATCTCTCATACTAAGACCTAAAATCGAACCTTAGACTAAAGTAATCTCCACATTGAATTTCGAAGAGCACCGAGATATAAGGAGTAAATGATTTTCGTCCACCCTCACTCCCACCCTATACATGAAGATTTAGTAGAAGGAGATTTTAAAATAATAAGACCCCGGGAATATCCAAATTTAAAAAAAAAAATTCTAAAAGAAATAAAACAAAAAACCGACACCACCCAGAAGTAAAGACGTGCATCCGAAAGAGACCAACTCCTCTTCCCCCCGATGAGAGATCGACACCACACACCCGAGGGCTGTCGCCGGAGTCATCAATATCGTGAATTCGAATCAACGAGACACCGTACACCCTAGAATCAAGGTCTTGGTCTCTAGCTTGAGGAAAGGGGACGTAACCGTCCGTCTAAGAATTGGTGACCTGGAGGTCCCTTCGGATCTAACTACTTAAACTTTCTATGAAAGGACGAGAGATCTTTCTCTTCTGATAGAGACAAGTGCCTGGACCCTCACTGACCGTGAGAAAGATAGTAAAAATTACCGTCAGTATCTGAGGGGAGTACCACCCATATAAAGACAGTGAGTCTCCTTACGCACCGTAGTTGTCGTAAGTCTACCACCCACCAAGGTCCGGGACACGAACCTTGCACATATGTGGGGTTAAACTCGTCATTGACTCCTAGTTTCTCCCAACGAAACGAAGAACGGCCCTCAGGTTTTCTATGAAACACCGGTCTGAATTGGAGTAGATTACCCACTGACCTGTAAAAGAACCACAAACCTCACATACTGACAGAAACACGAGAAACTTCGAACGACGGAATGTGAGTCGAATCGGTGAACGAACGGTTCTGAAAAGGAGGGTATTGGGTCCTGTAAGTTTAAGAGAAATCCAGAATTGAAAGTCACGTCAAGTCAAGTCAAGTCAAGTCAACGAGTCAGCACAGGCTGAGAAACGCTAGGGTACTTAACCTCGTGCGGTCCACAAGGACAGGTAGTGGTTGTGGGTCTCAAGTGAGGTGAGTACAGGTAGTTCAGTCACTACGGTAGGTCGGTAGAGTAGGAGACAGCAGGGGAAGAGGAGGACGGGGGTTAGGGAGGGTCGTAGTCTCAGAAAAGGTTACTCAGTTGAGAAGCGTACTCCACCGGTTTCATGACCTCAAAGTCGAAATCGTAGTAAGGAAGGTTTCTTGTGGGTCCTGGCTAGAGGAAATATTGCCTGACCAACCTCTCCCTGAGAGTTCTCAGAAGAGGTTCTAGTGTCAAGTTTTGGTAGTTAAGAAGCCGTGAGTCGAAAGAAGTGTCAGGTTGAGAGTGTAGGTATGTACTGGTGACCTTTTTGGTATCGGAACTGATCTGTCTGGAAACAGCCGTTTCATTACAGAGACGAAATTTATACGATAGATTCAACCAGTATTGAAAGGAAGGTTCCTCATTCGCAGAAAATTAAAGTACCGACGTTAGTGGTAGATGTCACTAAAACCTCGGCGAGTTTTATTTCAGACTGTGACAAAGGTGACAAAGAGGTAGATAAAGGATACTCCACTACCCTGGTCTACGGTACTAGAAGTAAAAGACTTACAACTCGAAATTCGGTCGAAAAAGTGAGAGGAGAAAGTGAAAGTAGTTCTCCGAAAAATCAAGGAGAAGTGAAAGACGGTATTCCCACCACAGTAGACGTATAGACTCCAATAACTATAAAGAGGGCCGATAGAACTAAAGTCGAACACGAAGAAGGTCGGGTCACAAAGAGTACTACATGAGACGTATCTTCAATTTATTCGTCCCACTGTTATATGTCGGAACTGTATGAGGAAAAGGATAAACCTTGGTCAGACAACAAGGTACAGGTCAAGATTGACAACGAAGGACTGGACGTATATCCAAAGAGTTCTCCGTCCAGTCCACCAGACCATAAGGGTAGAGAAAGTCTTAAAAGGTGTCAAATAACACTAGGTGTGTCAGTTTCCGAAACCGTATCAGTTATTTCGTCTTTATCTACAAAAAGACCATGAGAGAACGAAAAAGGTACTAGGTCGCCTACAACCGTTAAACTAGAGACCAAGGAGACGGAAAAGATTTTGGTCTGACTTGTAGACCTTCAAGTACCAAGTGTATGACGACTTCGGACCGATCCTCTTAAAACTCGTAACGAAATGATAGTACACTCTACTCACGTTAACACACCATCAAACTCGTAAGAAACCGTAACGGAAGGAAACCCTAACCTTACTTTTGACTGGAAAAGGTCAGGACACCGGTGACGACTCAAAAGGTTTAAACGACCGTATAACTCACGTCGTGAAAGTGTCGTAGTAGGAAGTCCAAAACTTTATCGAGTTGACCTTAAGGTAGTGGAGGTGATCGAAACAAACATCACTACAAAAGGTTCCGGACGAACTGAAGTGTAAGGTCCTACAGACCGAGATCCACTCACTAGTGTGGTAGTACTAATAGGCCCAGCACTTCTAGTAAAAACATATCAAGAAGACACATAAGAACGGAATTAAAATGAAGATACGTTTACTGTTACACACAGAGAAATAATGGGACCAGTACATCGTTAACTACGATTTCTCCGTTACTACCTACATCCTGAGGAAAAATGAGGGACAGATGAGACTTTTTTTAAATTCATCCTGAGGATAATAAGTCAAGTCAGGTCAAGTCAACGAGTCAGCACAGGCTGAGAAACTCTGGGGTACTTAGCGTCGTGCGGTCCGGAGGGACAGGTAGTGGTTGAGGGCCTCAAGTGAGTCTGAGTGTAGCTAACTCAGTCACTACGGTAGGTCGGTAGAGTATGAGACAGCAGGGGATGAGGAGGACGCGGGTTAGGGAGGGTCGTAGTCTCAGAAAAGGTTACTCAGTTGAGAAGTGTACTCCACCGGTTTCGTGACCTCAAAGTCGAAGTCGTAGTAAGGGAGGTTTCTTTAGGGTCCCGACTAGAGGAAATATTACCTGACCAACCTAGAGGAACGTCAGGTTCCCTGAGAGTTCTCAGAAGAGGTTGTGGTATCGAGTTTTCGTAGTTAAGAAGCCGAGAGTCGAAAGGAGTAATTGGTTGAGAGTGTAGGTATGTACTGATGACCTATTTGGTATTGGAACTGATCTGTCTGGAAACAACCGTTTCATTACAGAGACGAAAACTTATACGATAGATCCAACCAGTATTGAAAAGAAGGTTCCTCATTCGTAGAAAATTAAAGTACCGACGTTAGTGGTAGACGTCACTAAAACCTCGGGGGCTTTTCTATTTCAGACTGTGACAAATGTGACAAAGGGGTAGATAAAGGGTACTTCGCTACCTTGGTCTACGGTACTAGAAACAAAAGACTTACAACTCGAAATTCGGTCGAAAAAGTGAGAGGAGAAAGTGAAAGTAGTTCTCCGAAAACTCAAGGAGGAGTGAAAGACGGTATTCCCACCACAGTAGACGTATAGACTCCAATAACTATAAAGAGGGTCGTTAGAACTAAAGTCGAACACGAAGAAGGTCGGGTCGTAAAGAGTACTACATGAGACGTGTATTCGTTTTATTCGTCCCACTGTTATATGTCGGAACTGTATGAGGAAAAGGATAAACCTTGGTCACACAATAAGGTACAGGTCAAGATTGACAACGAAGGACTGGACGTATATCCAAAGAGTTCTCCGTCCAGTCCACCAGACCATAAGGGTAGAGAAAGTCTTAAAAGGTGTCAAATAACACTAGGTGTGTCAGTTTCCGACACAAAGAAGTTTCTATAAACGAATATAAAAATCCATTAAGTATAAACAATCACTTTGAAATAAACAGTGTGCACACTTGTCTTCAGTAGTCTTTACACTTGATGGATGGTGTTCCGTATTTTGTCGTTAATCTATCGTAAAATGTACTCCTTAAAGAATTGAAAGTTTCTTCTTCCGTATAAACCTTCATGTCAAAGGGGATCATTCTAGAGGATTTAAAGATCATTTTTTTTTAAGTTTTGGGTAGTGATGACATGTGTTAAGTTCTATTTGGTGGGTCAATTTTGAGTTAGAATAACGTTCTTTAGAAATCTTTTAAACCTGATGAACACTTTCTCAATTTCCGTAAGAAGGACAAGACCACAGTCTGGAGGTGTACGGATGGGACCCCACATTCATTGACGAGACTCACGAAATACGATCACTCTTTCTTGACAAAAAAAAGAAAAGAAAAGAAAAAAAAAAAATTTCGTTATTCTTCCTCATCTCCCGTGGTGGAATCACTGTTTAGTGTCCTCCACCGAGAGCTTTCCAACACTTTTGATCAAAGAGTAACGTCCTTGATTCAACCCGGTGAGGAAGTGGGGGGGAAGAGTTTGTGTTTATAAAAGTATATTATTTTCGGACAAAGGGATACCGATATTGGGTCGGAGGGGAGGAGGCTGTGGTGGTAAAATTTCCCGAGACGACGCGCTTGCAAAAGTCTCGCGGATCCGAAATCGAAAGAGACCGGGCGCATTTCCACTCCGCAGGGAAGCCCCCCGAGCGCTGAGCGATCCCCTGTTCTTTGTCGGTGGTCCGAGCGCCGGCCCGCCGGCCGCCGGGCTCGTACGCGGCTCTCACGCACGTCGACCGGGACCGGCGGCGGCGACGGAGCAGGCCTGAACCGCACCTGAACCCTCCCTGTCGCCGCGACCCTCCACCGAATCGTCTCTGAAAGGTCGTTGACGACGGGTCCTGAAAAAAAAAAAAAAGGAAAAAGGGTCCTCCGCCGCTGCCGCCGACCCCCACAGCCCTCCTCTCCTTCTCTTCCTTCGCAGAGGTCAAACTCGGTTACGTCGGGACGCCGACAGGCCCTCCTCGCGGGGACGGGGCTATTCGGGGGCGGCACGAAGGGTCTGACAGGGGGCCGCCCTAGCCCCGCGCCTCGGGTCACGCCTGCCACTCACCGGCGCGCAGAGAGCAGGAAGGACGGGCGACAGGGCGGTCGGGCGGCCGCGACACACGATTTGATGAATCTTCGACCGAGGCCCCGAGGGTCGGCGGGCGCGAAGGGGCGCGCGGGACGGCCCCCGCGCGCGGCCCCACCGCCCCGGCGACTGGCGCGACCCGAAACACGAGGAGGCCGCCGACCCTCGCGCCCCAGCGCCGGCCCTGGGCCCAGCCCCGGCCCCCTCCCCCCTGTACTTACTGATTCGGCCGCAGACGTGTCGACGTGGCCGGGATTAAGGGGACGCGGGGAGGGGCGGGGGGCGGGGGCCGATTAGGTAGTAAGGCCCCGGCTTTGTAGTAAAGAGTGTAAGAGGGTCTCTTTGGGATCAGCGGCCCGCCTTAGGGTCGAGTCGCGACGCGGGGGAGGTCACCGGGCACAAGTGTGGCCTCGACGCCCTACGCCTTCCCCGACGCCTCCACCCCCCGCGTCCTTGACAGGGTTACTCTCCCCGTGAGCGTGGAAGCTACAGCCCCCGCCGTAGACACTGTAGAGGCCCCCCGCCTCCCACCCACCACACGAAAGGTTGGAAGCCCTGGTGAGCCTCGTCCCGACAGGGTCTCCTCGCCGCACCTAACTCCCTCCAAAATTTCTCGCAGAGTAGTCTTACGTCTCCTGTGGCGGCGCACAGAGGACTCTTGCGTTTAGACCACGCGCGCAAGTAAGTAGATCCCTCTGCTAGAAAAGAGAAGGGTCGTCCACAATAGACTTCGGACAAATCTTGAAGCCCTTCAAATCCAATGATAATATTGAAATTGTTCACTAAACGCTACTTCGCTACAGATCTTACTTTATCCGAAGCCTGGTCTGGGACCTGGGCCGACTCCCGCCTGTCTCCTCTCTACCCGCCCCCAACCCCTCGCGCCACCAGTCCTCACAGGACAAGACGGGGGGAAGAGACGTCTACCGACGACAAATCGGGCACCCCCATCCTACACAACTCTCCTACCCCGAAGACAGAGAACCCCGAGTGCTACCGGTCTCTTCTAAGACACTTCACGAACGCGACGGACGAGATGCGCGAGTTAGACGAGAAGACCCATTCAGTTCGTCGGGTGAACGTGGTTGTCCACCCCTGCCGACCGGAGCCAAAGGACGTCGGTGGTGTATTTCGCGGTTTCCCGTACCGATTCGTAATTAATTAATGTACGCGAGTGTGGGACATAAAAAGCGTCTTCATATAAAACTGGAAATTTACGGAAACTAGATCGAGTTCAAGGTAAACATTAATCTTTTTTCTTTAGGTGGGGACCTATGGTCACCGTCATTTTAATCTGGACTTCAATTAGATCCCTATATTTATTTACGTGCACGAACACGAACATCTATTCTTTTAAAACTGTATGATGAATCCCTTGACGAACAAAAGTCCTTAAAGTCTATTGGCACGTTCGGTATTTAACAAAGGAATGCAGTAGGACATTTTAAACCAACCTCGTTCTTCAGAATGATAAAAAAAAAAAAAAAAAACCAACATCCTTAAGTATGGGTCTATAGGATAATTCTCTGACGCATCTCAAAAGATCCTCTAAGGAATATCAGACTTTTCCACCAAAAGTACATTGATAAAGATTCAACCGTTTCAAAATTCCTTAAAACACATACGAAAACCTTTTAGGGTATTGGTAAATTCCTTTATTTTATGTATTTTAAATTGTTCGAGTACCTTTAGAAATACGGAACACTCAATCACTGAAAAATACGAAACGTCGGTCCGTATTTACAAGTCATTCACAATAATTATTAGTGTAACAATAAATGTTTTGAATACTCCTTTGATATTTTTAATTTTCACAACGAAAGTCTTCGACAGTACAAATTCGTCTATGAAAAAAACACGGTTTAAACATAAGATAATTATTAAATATAAGTCTTACAAGACAACCTTAAAAATTACTCATTATACAAATAAACCGACTGGCCGACCCGAACTCGTCGAAAAAACGTAAACCAATACTGTATACCAGAGATCTCCTACTGTAAAACCAACTTGAATACCTACCAAGGTAAAATTCCACTGTCTAATTCGGAATCAAGACGTTCATTAACCTTTCTATAGTTTTGTCCGTTGTAAAAAAAGAGTTGTACTTTTAATTTCGTATAAACGGTGGACCTTTACATTTTATGGATTAACTACAATAACGTCAAAAATTAAGATTTTTACATGTATAAATTCACCCAGTAATTTAATAGACGAATGGATACTTCCTAATTCTAGAGATTGTGACACAGAGATTTTATGTATTATTGCCAATGAGGACAAATGATCAAAAAGTGAAAAGACGAAATACCAAAAATTAATGTCTTAGTAGTGTAAAAATATTGATTTTCCCTTAAATTTCTACTAGACCAACTTGAAGGAATGAAACCCATACTCTTTTTATCTACATCCAATCACTGAACGGTTTCCAGTTTATCGGGTAACCACTGTCACGGTCCTTGTCTTGAACCGAAAGAACGGGGATCTGTCCCGGAAATGAACCTACTAATAACACAAACTTGGAACCTTAATGATTCCGCAAAAAATAAGCTGTTTCTTATTAAAAAAACCGTCAAAAGAGTTATTAAACATAGTACACATACACAACCCCTCTAAGTTTAGTAAATTGTTTTTATATCGGGAAGACTCATTACTTTAAATTTTGTGGATAAGGAATTTAAGGAGGTGCCGAGAAACACAGGGGTCTCTTACATCTTACAATAAAGAAACAACAATAGACCATGAACTTGTGAGAGTGAAAGACACACGTACAAGACTAAATAACTTTAACGAAGGGGAAAAGAGATCGGGAAGAGAAGAGGTTTATAGTAGAGAGACGGTGGTTTTATTATACACCATTGACGGATCTCACGTAGGGAGACATAAAAAGAAATAAAGTACTCTTTTATAGAAAAGAGAATGGACAGGTGTATATGGGTAAGTCCATGTAAGTAGACATGTAAAAACGATAAAAAATAATCCGACGAAAAAAGTAAACCGATCTCAACGTCCTCACCCTAACGATACACTCTCCTATACATTACTACTGTTGGTTTATCGACTATAAATACATCAAGAATGATACAAACGGTCCGTATAAATCACAGAGTCAAAGGATCAACCACTTTATCCTTACCATCAAGGTTATAAAATCTCAACAACCTTCCTAATCTCAACTATGTGTATTTCGTGAACCCGTCACGATGAATTATTCTCGGTAGCTGCATCGTCGTCATCGTTATTAACGACAGCATGGACGTCAACAATGACGACGATGTATTACTACGAGTCATTATCAGATGACATTATTCTTCTAATGGTCGACTCAGTTTCCTTAGTAACATAACCATTATCAGTAACATCATCATTATCATCATTGACAATAACAATACTGATTATGATGATGATAAAGATGGTGAGGACGTAAGGAAACTAGATCATTAGGACAGGACCCTTAGGTAGAGGATCTTTATTTTCATGGGTATATGAGACAATATCCATGTGTTGATAAACGACGGTTGAACAACCATAATACTGCGGAAAACTGAAGGTGGTTAGACTTTTCAAATTTTATAATAAAGTGACAATGAAATAAAAAAAAGGAGGAGGTGATCGTCATTCGAACTCGTAGTGAAATATATTTGTTTAGTAAAATACATTTGTCTAAAAACATACAAAAGTCATCTTAAAAAGAGAACTTAATATATATATAACAAGAACACAAGAGAATTTCGTGGACGGAAAGAATAGAACCAATTCCAAAGAAAAAGGTATACCTGAAATTCTAACAAAACATGTTAATTTTTATAGACAACCCTCAAAACAACCTCGACATACTTTGTATATGTGATTGAAACCCTTGTAACTAAAACAAGAAAGTTACTCTTTCGATACAAACGTCTAGGATATAAAGAAATAACTTACTCTTCGTCAAAATAAGGAACACGGCCCGTGTAAGGACCTGTAGGACTCTGATTAAAGAGTAGATTAAGAGTATTATCGGTACTTTTTACCCTCACCTCCTCATCATTTCTCTGCAATAAGTCTCTTCAAGTAAGTGAACAATCATTCAATCGTCTTGTCTAAGTTTTAGAAAAAAAAAAAAAAAAGAGATTCGCGTCGTCTTCAAAATGACAACCCTAACCACCACTTATATAAACGTCGTCTCTTCATTTGTAGAAGTCATCCTTCCCTAATCGACAGGTGGACGAGTAAGGTTCAGGAGGTGTCGTCACGAAGAGTTTGGAGGTACACGGATGTTTAGTGGACCCGTAGAATAATTTTACGTCTAAGACTAAACCATGGAGACCCCAACCCGGACTCTTGGACGTAAGGATTTTCGGAAAGACACTACGATAACGGAGACCAGACTCACGGTTTGAACCTTCTCGTTCCGAAATTAGGAACGAAAATCAAGAAAACCTTAATCTTCGTCTTGTTTGGTCACACCGTACTTGAACTCAAATAGTACTCCTATCTCTCTTACTAAAACAAGACCACAGACTAAAACACCCTAACTCTATTGACGAGAACAATGGAAACCCTTGTTTTCGACATAGAGAAATGAAAAGTGGATCGTAAAGAACAACAAAGACAACGATTCAAACGGACCGAGAAACCCTGGGACACCTGATATCGGGTGGTCCGAGGAGACAGGTACTCTAGAGGGTCTGTTCTTATGGCCTCACCTAACGGTAAAGGAAGAGGTCTCCTAGCAGGGTTGAGTCCGTAGTTTGGACTCAGAGGACGTAACCGTCCGTCTAAGAAATGACGACTCGGTGGTCCCTTCGTAATTTGTATCTGATCGTGAATTACAACCTCTTCCGTTACCGTGGGGTGAGGTCATGAGAACGGACCTTTTAGGGTACCTGTCTCCTCGGACCATCCGACGTCAGGTACCCCAGCGATTCTCAGCCTGTGCTGACTCGCTGAAGGGAAAGTGAAAAGTGAAAGTACGTAACCTCTTCCTGTACCGTTGGGTGAGGTCACAAGAACGGACCTCTTAGGGTCCCTGCCCCCTCGGACCACCCGACGGCAGATACCCCACCGTGTCTCAGCCTGTGCTGACTTCGCTGAATCGTCGTCGTCGTCGTCGTGAATTACATCTGAAAAGGTGATAAATGAAGGTGATATGACTATAGAAGAGGGGAAGAGATGGTTTGTTCTTAAAATTCCTTTCTTTTTATTTAAAATAAACCTTTTTGTGACTCCTGGATATGTTAAAACCAAAACACAAGGCCCTCAACCTATAGTTCGACAAAGAAAAACCATTTTAATATAGAACGTATAAATTAAAAATTCACCCTCCATATCTATCTGGACAGATTCTCCTTTGCTAAGTGTCTCATAAGTCCTAGTGTCAACGTGGTGTAAGTAAGTAACGATACACAGACCAGTGGAACTAAGTGGTAGACAACTCACCGAGAAAATGAATTTCTTCGTACTCTGATGAAGTCGACATAGCCTCACCCGTCTTTCTAGACCTGGAGACTTCAGACAGTACTCAAAACACCCAAACATTACCCCTTCCCGTGTACTCTGTCTCCCTTGTACTTGTTTGACGGGCTTCTCGAGAAAACTCTGGTACTAAGTGCAAGACCGGTGCTACCTCGTTCCTTTACCCAATAAAAATGGAGTTTACATAGTGTGAAAAGGAAAGATTTACTGTATAATAAAGTATTCACTTTCGAAAGGAGGTAAAATTTCTTGAAGACACCGAAATAGCGTACTCACAAACGGTAAGAATCTACTATTACAAGACGATAACCTTTATACTTACGTATACAAGAAAAACCTTTAAGGACTTTACCACTTGTGTTGCAAGGAGTGTGTGCAAACAAATAATAAAAGATATTGATATTATAGGGCAGACATAATTTCAGAGAAAAGAGTGGTCGTCTATCCTCCGTAACATCGATATTGGTTTCTATCATCGTTCTCTCTCCTTGATGAGAACCACTTTATACTTTTTTTTTAAATATTTTCGTTCGAATTTTTCATCTGTCCTTTAGACCAAGTGTGAAAACCCTAGGCATGTTCGATATACTTTTTTTGTCTTCCGAGATACAAACCAAAGAAAAAGACGTCGAGAGACATCACTTAGAATCCACAAACTGGGTACTTCTGGGATTTCTCCAAGAACCGTTCACCCACAAACGTAAGTGTGTCGTAAATATGTCAGTATACTTTTATGATGAAAATTTTAACTACGATAAGGGGGGCGGGTCGAAATATGATACTTTCCGTAAGGTCAAATAAAATTGAGAAGGATTCCTTATCACCCCTCGGGAGGTTCTTTACAGTCACGAAAAATTTTTATTTGTAATTCATTCGAAATCAGAGTCCCCGTTGCGATTATGTTAAAAAAAATTGCGTCAACCGAGTCGACTCGTTTCTGTCCGGTGACGTACGAAGAATTCCTTCGCAAAGTTCCTCTTCCCGTACCTCCAAAGAAACCCCGTGTCAGAACGACAGTCGACCTGAGTATCCGGGGAACGAGTAATAGAGGTGAGTCTTGTCAGTGTCAGTACCGAAGCTTCTTTGGTACCACATCTTGTTCCGGTAAGGGGGAAGAAACTGACCGTCACAGATACCTCATTGGTCTAGTAAATAACACCTTTAGTCCGGTTCAAATTATCAATTCAATTTCCCTAGTAGAGAGAACTATTACTACGGTCCTATTGTCCCCAAGTTTCGTCTCGGTAGAACCAGCCTCGTCCTACATACCGGTGGACAGACATCCCGTTGTACTAGACATCTTTGATAATCGTGTCAAGGTTCCACGATAACTAAATAAATCCGGATTAATCGTCTACGAGTACGAATTTGCTACGGGTGTTCATTAGAGACCTTGAGTAAAGTCGGTAGTAAATGTTACGGACGAGAAAGTGTCGTAAATGGTTGTCAGAATAGACAAACGAGAAAAGACGACGACGAGGGCCGCGATCTTCCCTTCGACCAACTCCGCACTTGACTAATTTTTCGTCTCCCCTCGTCCGGACCTTTGCACTTTACCCGTACAAGGACCCTTCAGGAACGGAACCCGATGGTCGAAGGTTTACTAGTTTTTGACTAAATGGAAATGTAAACTTATTTATTGTCAATCTCAGAAAAACAAAAAATTCTTTTTTCCCTTAAAATTCTCGTGGATCAAGTTAAAGAAGTAAAAGTTGTACTCGTTTGTCTCAAAGATTTTCAACCTTAATGAACAGGTTCAGGAGACATCTCTGTCTTTACATTGATTCAAGGGCCATAGACAAGGGGTAAGACGAGAGACGATTGTCTAAACTGTATTTTTCTCTTCAAATCCATCCACCGAAATCTGTAGACAGTCGGAACTCGTCTTTACTGACCACAATCACAGTGAAATATACTCTAATATATAATACACACAGTCTGTCGACTTCCTACATTTACCGACAAAAAACTGACACTGGAATGATAAACCATCTTTGATATGTATATGTAAAGTATTATTTAAGACTAAATCTTTTGAACTAAAAGTAAAAAATGTACTAATCTAAGTTCGTTTCGGTCATACATAGTCGTTGTATCGTGTAAAGTAAAAATATTTATAAACAACTCTCGAGTGTAAAAGATTTACAAAAACGTTCTGTCTTCCACTGTTTCCTGGACGGTTTATCATGTAATGTATATAAAGAAATCTCATTATAAACACTCCTGAAAGGACCACCAGGTCACCAATTCTGAAATGGAAGTCACAAGTCCCACGTCCGACCTAGGGACCAGTCCCTCGATTCGAGGGTGTACGTAACCCCCTTTTTTTTTTTTTTTTTTTGTCTTTTATCTTCGTTATACCATTGTTTAAGTTATTTCTGACACTTTTATCAAGTGTATTTTTTCTTAGAATTTTTTCATTATAAACACAATAAAAGATTTATAAGGAACTTGATGTCAATTATAAATAACCTCTTCTACATTCCTCGATACTTAGAACGATGTACACTATTTTACGTGATTATTAAATCAGTAGTACTTACCGTCAACTTCTTAATAAAATTCAACCTTTTAATCACCTGTTATCGTAATAATCAACCTCTTCCGTTACCGTTGGATGAGGTCATGAGAACGGACCTTTTAGGGTACCCGTCTCCTTGGACCACCCGACGTCAGGTACCCCAGTACTTCTCAGCCTGTGCTGACTCACTGAAGGGAAAGTGAAAAGTGAAAGCACGTAACCTCTTCCTTTACCGTTGGGTGAGGTCGCAAGAACGGACCTCTTAGGGTCCCTGCCCCCTCGGACCACCCGAAGGCAGATACCCCAGCGTGTCTCAGCCTGTGTTGACTTCGCTGAATCGTCGTCATCGTCGTCGTCGTAATAATCATTCCTCAGGATTTAATGAACGTATTAAACAGGAAGACCTAAATTATTGTAGTCCTAATCTATAACTCCACTGACTTAGAGTAAAATCGAACCAAAGAACGATATCATACATGACATAAGTAACAATGGTAATAATAAAAGAGTTGGGATCACTCATTTTAGCAAGGCTCTTAACTTGACAAGAGTATGTGAATTGCACCGACCTTTATTACAGTATTATTTTTCGTCGAAGAAAAGTCTTAACGAACGAAAGAGACTCTAGTTCGAACACAACCACAATAAATAAAACGGACTATTGAGATTCGTGTCAACACTGTGAACCTATTGATGTCACTTTTTTTCGTCAACCCGTTTCATCTTATGTTGCAAACATCAAATTTCCTGAAAACTCTTGTGAATTCGGTCGAAGACTGGACTATATATTTAGAAACTAGTACATTACACCGTTCGCAGAGAGATGACCTTTTGAAGGTCACTATCTTTCGAGCCAAGATGAATTTCGTAGAGGACTAAAACGACTCGAAGAGGTAATCAATCGAATAGACTGTTCAACTTTAGTAGAAGGAACTTAATACAAGAGTAAGTAAGTAGATTGTACATCGTCCAGAGTGATGACCCGGACCATGAGATAACACTCTCCTTCGATCTCCGTCACCAGACACTGGAGATCACCTACTCCGTTGTTATCCAGTCACGAGACTTCGGATCTCTTCTTGTGACTGAGACCCATTCCTCCCTCGACCCTCTTTTAGAAGCATAAACTTGACCAGAAATTCCTATTCCAACGAGACGAGGACTCTACCTGTCCGACCCCGTCTTAACGTAAAGTCCGTCTCCCTTGATGTCCCTGTTTCTGTATCCAAGTCCTCCAGACGTCGCCATGTATAGTCTCTTCGTCTTCGACCTGAAACCAGTAGGTTTCTGTCTTACACACACCCTTCCTCGACCGTCCTTTATTCAACTTCCTTCTCCAGTTTCCCATTGACCTCTCCCGGGACACACAGACGACGTCTTAAATTTGATATAAGAGATCCTCTCTCGACCTCCTTCATCTTGACTCTCTACCGTTCCTCGGTATTCCCCGTCGATAATCTCGAAATATTCGTCTTCTTGAACTAAACGCAAAATATTTCGATTGACTTCCCACTTAAACTCCACTTTACGTATCTGACCTCTCAGGATAAATTCTACTAATATTAACGGACCGTTCTCCAACTCCCGGACCTGATCGGTCTTCACCGTCCTTTCCCCCTCCTTAAGTGGCCCGCACAACGTCCTTGTTAGACGTCCTAAACTTTCATTACTCTACATCTGACTCCTTCTCCCTCTCCGAGTCCGACGGACGGTTCCACGGTCACTTACACTGACTTCGTAACTAATATGGTAAATGACTCTTTCCTTCTTGTCACCCTCCCTGTATGTCCAAAGGTCTTCTTACTGCTACTCAAGTCAAAATCTCTACAGTCTTTGTTCTTACCGACACCTTCAAGTCGTCTACCAAGATAACGTTCCGACGAAAAAGGGAGGTAAACGATCTGGAAGTGTATCACCTTCTAAGGTAAAAACTTGACTAAATCCTCAACAGAGGATTTGACTGTCTCTAATTCTCTTTCGGGACTCCAGTTTTCACCGAACTCTATCATTATCATACATTTTCTTAGAACGAGAAAAAAGTAGGGACCTTAGGAGATACTTCAGCCTGAACGATAATATTACAAAATATACCCTCCTTTGACTTCGAATCCTTTCCAATTGACTGTGTGGGTTTCAGTATATCTACCTTTCCTCGTCTCGACTTGAGTTTAAGTTTGGTTCTGAAAACCTCAGTTACCGTAGAGTACCAGTAACAGTAATTCTGGCGTACTGCATGTTTGTTACTGGAGATCCTAGAAACTAGACCGGGGACAGACCGAAAAGTACGGACGGGACAAGGCCAGAGGGAAGGAACTTGTGTAGGACGACGGAAGATGAGACCCTGAAAGACTGACCTTACAAGAAAAGTCGGGGGGAAAGGGATTACTTGAACTATTAATAGGAAATCTAGAATCGACAGACCTCTTCCGGGAAACTGGGGTACCTGATCCAGTCGGTGGAATTTTGCTCAAAGATGTCATTGAGAATAATAAGGAAGCAGAATGAATTAATATCAAATGTCAATGTGTAAATACAGACAGTACTCAACTGATTGTACACTGGAGAAGTGAATCATGTTTTAAAGTTGTATCTAAATTCTCCCACGGACGATAACGGTTAGTCATATAGAGGTCAAGTAACGTGTCAGGGACTGTCTCTCGTCGACTAGTCATATATAAAAAACTTTCTTTCTTAGTGAAGTCTTGGTACGAAAATTGGTAAGATGGTATAATCTTTACAAAAACTTATACGACAAAAATCTTTTTTTTAAAAACAATACTTACCTACAATCAATGAGTCAGCACGTGCTGAGAAACGCTGGGGTACCTGACGTCGGGTGGACCGAGGACAGGTACTCTAAAAGGTCCGTTCCTATGACCTTACCCAATGGTAACGGAAGAGGTCTCTAAAAGGTCCGTTCCTATGACCTTACCCAATGGTAACGGAAGAGGTCCCTTCAATACTTACCTTAATGACAAATATATTACTGTTGGTGACTATGATATAATACGTTTTACTTCTTGGACTAGTAAATAACGATGGACAGAACTTTCACTTTCAAAATCAACGAGTCAGTACAGGATGAGAAACACTGGGGTACCTGACACCGGAGTCAGGTACCTTAAGAGGTCCGTTCTCATGATCTCACCCATAGGTAAGGGAAGAGGTCCCCTAAAAGGACTGGTCCCTAGTTTGGGTCCAGAGAACGTAACGTCCGTCTAAGAAGTGACAGACTCGACGTTCGGGATTATGGACAGAATCTCGATACTATTAACTTTTAACCGAGTTATCGGACACTCTTTAATTTTGTACCTCTTTAGTTATAGTCAATAATAAGACTTCTTACCATCTTCTCTCCTAATAACTATTGACGGTTTCTTAATTCCACTTATTTATTTTACCGTGGTACCAGCTTAAAGGACTGGAGGAATCTGTATATTCAATAAACTTGTGGGTGTATATCGGTTCATCTCCCTCTGGTAAATCGGAGTCTAAATTAGTTTACCAGGTACCAGGGGACGATCGAGACACACAACATTATCCAAGACACATTCCGGTTATCTAGTCTTCTATTGACAGTAACTTTTACCGAAGAGACCATCGAGTCGACCATTTCTTAGGTGGACATTATGTCCTCTGAACCTAAACTAGGGACCCAACCCTTCTAGGGGATCTCTTCCCTTACCGATGGGTGAGGTCATAAGACCGGACCTCCTAAAGTACCTGTCATCTCGGACCGTCCGATGTCAGATACTCCAACGTTTCTCAGTCTGTACTGACTCTCTGAAAGTGAAGTGAAGTGAAGTGAAGTTCCAGTTGTCTAGTCTCCTATTGACAGTAACTTTTACAGCACACAATATGAACTTCTAGGATTCGTTGTCTCATGTCAAGAGTAGTACCACCCGGTTCCCCCCTTCGTACCCCAGGTAGTGTTCCGTCCCTCTCTTCCCGAGACCCGTTCATGAAAATGACCCCGAAGAAGTTCTTCCTTGACCGTTCCGTCCCATTCATCCAAAGTCTAACCGATTAAACTTATGAAAGTCGTCGGAGAAAGGGATCAACAGACCGTGCACCTGGAACACCACTAAACCCGTCCACATCTCACCGGACCTTACTTTCTCGAACTATTTCCTCACCAACCCTCACACCCGAGACCTAACCAACCAAACATAAATTTTTACTTTTGATGCAAGGAACCTCTTCCTGAGGAGGATTCCCGTCCATCTTCCACCGGTTCCGTTCCACTGAGTCCGTATAATAACCAAACAGGTCTGGTGCTACACAGGTCGTACTCGTACATCTTGCTACCATTTCGTAGTTCAAATGTCTTCGATCTTCGTGTCAATTATGTGACACTGTCTCGGGGACCCCTGGAAATAATCCAAATGTTAGACAAGAAGTGAGGGTCGTCCTTACTCCTACCATTACACACACACGAGTGTTCACACAGTGAGTCAGTACCGGGTGAGTAACGGTGTCGGACGGTCCGAGGAGGTCTGTTCTTATGAACTCACCCAACGGTAAAGGATAAGGTCCCCTAGAAGGGTCACGTCCCGAACTTGGGCCCAGAGAACACAGAGGACGTAACCGTACACTTAAGAAATGGTGACTCGGTGGACCCTTTGGGTATGTTTCATAAAAACTCCTACCATTATTGACCGGATTAAGAGGAGACTCGACACCAGGTCTCCAAGAATTGGACAAAATCCGGTAACTCGGGACTCGGAAGTAAGTCGTTCCTTACGAGTCTAACTCGGACCGGTGCTGTCTGTCTACTAGGAGTACGATGAGAGACGCGGAGTCAGAGGAAACTTTTTCTTTGGGAGGTGAGATGAATTCGAGGAGGGGACCAACACCTCGTATTACGAAGAAAGATGTAAACCTTCCATCAATCACTGATTGAGACTTCGAAGTCTCTACTTCCGGACCTAAACTTAGGTCGAGATGGTAAGTCTTAGACGTTCTGGAACTTGTTCAAAAGTGCAGTGTAAAATGTGACATTAATAGATCTTCGAGGTGTCTCCGCCTCTAGAACGAAGAAAATCCGTAAAAACCCAGACCCTGAGATTATGTCCCGTATGTTCCGTCTACCAACTACGACTCATTTCCTTCAGCAAGGGGAATGGGAGCCAAAGTAAAAGACATCAAAGTCAGTCTGTGCCAGTTGGCACCAGGATTTTATCATCTACCTTTTAAGGTCTTTAGTTGTTAAGTATTCAAAATACACCAAGACTCTTCGTCCTACTTCGGAGGGTCCCAGTCCGGAGCCTACACCGAGTAGGGAAACAGGTGACATCGGCACGACGTCTACTCTGAGCGGGTAATCATATATGTCCTAAACTCTGTGAGACACCAAAGTCCGTAGGTGACCTAAAGAATGTTCTATAGGAGAAACCTATTCCCCCCTAGATGACATAAACGTCGGTCTACTTCTGTGTATTCCAATGGTCAACTAAAAGGTCCGTCCACTGATACAAAATGACATGTTCTCCAGTGTCTCGAGGTCCACAACACGAATGGACCCTCGGGAATAACTCTTTCGTACAAAATACCGGTAAGAACCTCAGTCATTTCTGAGTAAGGACAGAACATACAAGTAATAAAGTCGTAAATTTCTTTTGAAGGTTGTATTGCCATTAATTACAAGTAATTCTACGGTCTCTAATAATTTTTAGTTTAATTCGACTTTAAGTGAGATAACGTGAATTCTATTCCGTGTAAACTCTTTTTAAAGACTTTCTGGAAATCTTGAATCCGAATTGGAAGTCGGAAATCTTTTTGGAGGGTCCTTCTGAGCAAAATTTGTATAAGATCGATCATCGACAAATTAAAACAAAAAAAAATTAATACCTGTTAAATTTTACGTGTCTTCATCTCTCGTGTCATATTAATTAGGGGTCAATGGGTGTGTTGGAGGTGAAGGGTGAATTGAGGGTACGTAGTACTAATAAATAATTTGGTAAGTCGTACATAGAGATTTTCCATTTCTAAGAAAATTTTTTCATTATGGTAACAGTATAGATATTATTATTTATTATTAAAGGATTATAAAAGTTTATGGGTCAGTACAATTTTATAGGGGGTAGTAGAGTATTTACCAAGAAACACCAACCAAGTAAATTTAGTCCTAGGTTTGGTCCAGTTGTACCGGAACCTGTTAGAGAAAATTCAATTTTTAAAGTGGAATGTAGAAAAATAAGGTGAACGGTCGAAAAAACAAAAATTAACCTCATATTAACGAAGTGTTATAACATAATCAATGACGAGATCTCATTTCACTTAGTCGACATATGTATATCGGGGAGGGAGAACTCGGAGGGAAGGTGTGGGGTGGTAGGGTGGGGAGATCCAGTAGTGTCTCGTGGCTCGACTCGAGGGACCCGATATGTCGTCGAAGGGTCATCGATAGACAAAAGGTATACCACCACATAAATACAGTTTGGGCTAGAGGGTTAAGTAGGACGGGAGGGGAAGGGAACAACACAGGTGTGTAGGCAAGAGTTGTAGACACAGAGATGAGGACGGGACCTTGATCCAAGTTGACATGATAAAAAGATATATATACGTAATTATATACTATAAACAAAAAGAGAAAGACTGAATAAAGTGAGAAATACTGTCTGAGTTCCAGACAGGTATAGAGATGTTTACTGGGTCGAAAAATTAATTTCTTTGGTCTAGTAACCAAGACATTTTAAAGAATGTAAAAAATAAAACAGTTAACGTATGGGTACCACCGCAAATTGTTCAAGTTTAGACAAGAGACTTAAAGGATATTTGACTATCAATCTCGAACTCCGAACTAATCTAAGTATAAACTGAAAAACCATTTTTATGAAGTTTTCATAGAAACTCATGAAGACTAATGTTGTGTAACCCTCTATAATAGAGACAACAGAGAAAAACACTACAATTCTAACTAGCTCCGTAGACCATAAAATACAGAGGTAAGATTTTCAGGGGTAGTCCCGACCACCAGGTCACCGATTCTGATTGTGTCTACCAACCTCAAGGTAGACACCAGCCCCTTGATCTAGGGTGTTCGGTGTTGATTTCTAGGACACACGGTGTTGATTCTGGACCGTGTTGGTTATTTATTTAAGTTATTTATAAAAAAATTTTCAGGGGTAGTCAGAAAGTGAATTACGTCATCGAGAGTCGGAACATGATGGACAATCTTGTAGACACGTCGCAAATGTGTGAAGGTTACGTGTCCGAGGTGAAGGTTATTAACTAAGTCTCACCTGAACCCGAGTCGTTAAAAAAATTCACAAGACCCACTAAGACTACATGTCTGTCCTGACTCTCGGTGACTGGACTATTAAAACCGTCAGTAACTCCTAGAAACGGTTCTCTCGGTAATAAAGTCTTTTCTAACAGTTTATCACTATAAGATAGAACGAAAGACATGTATAATCGACTATAAGAAGATATTTTTGAAAGTAATTCAGAAACCAAGAAAGAGATCAAACATACCCTTTTCAACTTATTTGTAACCTAAGAATAGTCAAAAGACTTACTACTCAACTTATAGATTATAGGAGGTTTCGACCAATCACTCAAAACAAATTTATAAAAACACTTAAGTATCTAAAATCACATAACCTACAAAATTGGTAACGTCAACAATAATAATACATAATAAATCTACCGGTTTAACAAATTGAAATCGGTCACCTTAAAGAAACTTCAATCACGGACACTGAAACACCTGTAGTCATCATAAAATCACGAAGGAACGAAAATGCATACTACACAGAATCCGAGTAGAACATGTAAACTATTAAATCAACAAGACACGTTAAGGACAGAACCTGAAAGATTATCAAGTCGAGAGACACAGGATAAATCACTGTAAGATAAATCATCGATACTACACTAATGTTTTGTCTTACCGTCTATAAATATCATTTTCATTTAAAGTTGTCCACCATTTACCAGTAATCCTTTTAATACATTTCTTTTAGGAGTTATAAAACAACATTCAGGACGTCTCGTACTACTTATTTACGAACCAGTGGTTAAACATTAAAAAATGGGCGTCAATTACAGGTAGTCGCACAACCGACACAGACGAACCTACTCCCTGATGGATTTATTACAAGACTGAAATTGACGTCTTTGTTCCATCCAAAATATTAATTACTAACTTAAGAAAGTAGTCCCAAAGGAGTCTGTGATCAAAGATTCATTGAAACGGGAGTCGACAAATCTACCATCACGAATGGGGTCTAGTAAACCTCAAAAAGGACGGGTACCATTGTGAACATAAAAGATCTTAAAAGTAATTCCATATGACGACAAACAACCTCTTCCGAACCGTGGGATGAGGTCATGAGAACGGACCTTTTAGGGTACCTACCTCCTCGGACCATCCGACGTCAGGTACGATTCCCAGCCTGTCCTGACTCGTTGAAGGGAAAGTGAAAAGTGAAAGTACGTAACCTCTTCCTTTACCGTTGGGTGAGGTCACAAGAACGGACCTCTTAGGGTCCCTGCCCCCTCGGACCACCCGACGGTAGATACCCCAACGTGTCTCAGCCTGTGCTGACTTCACTGAATCGTCGTCGACAAACATCCCCTGTGGAGACCAATACCATTATGGTGGACGGACAGAACCGTCACAAACTTGGTACGGTGTAAACAATGTTACCTGTCGTGTCGATGACAAGGAATTCTTTTATTAACGGTTGAAAAAGAACGGAAGTATAAGGACTCGATTACTTTTGGTTTGGGGTGTACAGTAAAAGAATGGGTTAAAGTCCCTAATTAGGTGATTGTAGTGTTTACCGTTTGATGAATTACAGAGACTCGGAGTAAAAGAAGTAGAGACTTACCCTTAATATATGGAGACTTAAAAGGATTCCTAAAGATATTTCAGGAATTGTACTACCTCGAATCATTCGTGAATCAGTACCAGCAAAAAACAATAGGATCAATAATGGGAATGACAATTCCGAGATCAATTAGTAAAAAGTACCAAAAACTCGTCTCTTCCGTAGAGGGAAGGGAGAAATATTATGTCTGGTTAAAGGGAAAGGTATCGTCGCAAAGTGTAGAAACCTTTTCACGTGTGACGTACGTCTCAGGGTCTAGTCTCTTCCCATCTCTCAGAAGAGTCGACCCTTTTTCACTTTTCAAAGTATACTAAAGGAGTACTTTCAATTCCGAAGCCACGATTATAATCTACCTGAAAAATTTGGCCCCTAGGGATAGAATATAAAATTTACTCGACTCTATCCTTCAAGAAAAAAACATGGTGCACATATTTTTTTCATTTGGTTTGTTCTATTTTTTATTTTGTTTGTTCGTTCAACCATTACCATGTCACGTGTTCAGTCAACACAGAACACGATACAGAACCCACGGAAAAATAAGATAAATATTATATTTCTGAATTACTTTCATAGTATCCTCTTGTGGACGAATACACACGTCTTTCGTTCTACCCTATAACGACAAACTGGTAGAAAAGACAAGAAGAAAGTCCCATCTCCTCCGACAGTAAAACTGAATGAAAGGACACCACGTAGGCCAGTACTAACGGCAAACGACAAAGAATTAGTAGCACCCCTACAATCCTATGACGCCTTGTCACTTTTCTTTAGACAATGATGAACGTACCCATACCACAAATGCAGAGTAGAAATAACACCAATTTCTCTGGTTGGTCCTAACATAATAACCAAGTAGTCACGGCCTCTAATGTACGCATCCCTTGACACTCTCGTCAAGGGATTAGACACCAGTAACAAGTTGTAGGACACTCTTCCCTTCACAAGAAAGGTACTCTTTACTACAGTCATGTTCACAAACGACACGAGTCTTCTACTCCACATCTTTATACATGTGATAAATTAATAAAGTGAGTCCGGTTCACAACTGTAAAAGTAAACTTTCATACTCTAAAGAAGATCACAGTCCCTGGAATAATGGTTAGGTTATTCGGAAAACCCTGAACTTGACTCTACAATAGTACCTTAAGACAAAGAAAGAGAGGAAAGAACAACATTTGTTTACGGTGAATTTGGGAATACCTTAAGCCCACCACTCCATTGTCTTTCTTTCCGTAGTATTAGGATCACAATGGACATGTATACTGTTGGGTGAAAAAGAACGGACCTCTTAGGGGAACATGTCACCTCGGTCGCCCGGTGTCAGGTGCCCCAGTGTTTCTCAGCCTGTGCTGACTCACTGATTCGTGGTTCGTGCACATGTATCCAATCACTTTTCTTCACTCGGAGTCAAAGGTATTAGGATCAAAAAAAAAAAAAATTAAACCCTTCTTAACCTGATTTAATGAAGAATTTAAGGGAAATCATAAGGTAAAGATACTAAGGTTTTAGATACTAATCTAAAAATCGAATCTTTACTCGTTTGGGAGGAAATTATTCTTTGTAAACTCAGTTAATTCTTATAGTCAAATGTATATCTAAAAACTTCTAATAACTCACATATTTTATACAATCACCGCAGTCCATCAACTCTGACGATTGCACTAACGCCTGTAAAGTCTGAGGATTTTTTCGTTAAATAACTCATACAGAGAAAGAAACGTCATCAAGAGTTACCATAGACACGTGAGTAAAGAATGTCCCTTGAATTTTTTTTAAAAAAATTACCACACAACTACACGACCTATGGACTCGTCTTCTTTCGGGACTAAACATCGTAAACTTCTAAAGGCACCACATTTATGAGGGTCGTACCAGTTAAAGTCCAATGGTTGTGTCACAACGACTTACGTCTAGACCCCTCTCTACTCGTGTTTAAGAGTAAGGTCTCGGTCGAGGACGTGTGGTCCCGAGCGGACCGAAGGCAGGGTTCGGATAATTTTGTCTTAGAATCACACTTCGATTTGATTTCGAAACGTAAAGTGTCCTTGTTGGACACAATTACATAATGAACCGAAGTACCTACTACTGAGGAGTCCAGTGCACTGACCGTTTGTCTTTTACGACGTCTTTTATTTGATGGGAGTCTCTTCCCCCTGTACGGGTAAAGGAGTGAAGACAGGTGAAACCATATGTTACTAGAACTAATATAAAATAAATATTATACAGTAACAAGAAAGTCCCCTTTCCTCCACCTTCCCAAACCTTAGAATACAACGTTAAATTTTTTAAACCTATTATTAAATTTGTATTTTATTTCCTGAATGTAATATATTTTGTATTTCCTACCTATTCCATAGCTTTGAATTTTAGAGTCTGAGTAAAAGATTTTGACGTTAGAATATTGCTACAGGGTACATATGTCAGTAATCCAGACCGACGATAATTATACTAAGAAGAAGGAGGGTTGAACATACTAAGACCTACCAATGACCTGACACCCTACCCCTCCCCATCCTATTGTATAAAGTATCTTAGAGTTTCTGAAAATCCTTGTATAAAACTTTTGGTAGATACGTAAGGAAATCCAATAAACTTACGTTCATTTTGTTAAACTGTTAATTCCATTAAACCCGAGAGGAACCCCGTCCTACTTAGTATCTCTGAACACGTATCCTCGATCAAACACTACGACTTCCTTGGAATACTACGTTTCCACCGTACCTCCCGACTCCAAGATTCCCGGTCAATAAACAAGTAAGTAAGTAGGAAGTTTGTGAAGTCTCTTATATCCGTGATGATTGGAAACGGTAGTCTGGTCCATTATGTGTCACCTATCTGTCAAAGTGATGACAGACTTCTCTGGAGATCATTCTAAATGATACTCAAGACTCCGATCTCTTCTCGAGGTTCGAGTTAGGGTTTCCTAGTCGGATGGGAAGTCCTCCTACTGACCTCATCAAACTACTACGACATAGGGTAGGGGAGGGGAAAACGGACCAACAACAAAACAAGTCAACGAGTCAGTACAGGTTGAGAAACGTTGGGGTACCTGACGTTGTACGGTCCGAAGGGACAGGAAGTGATAGAAGACCTCTTCTTCTATCACAGACAACTGTACTGAGATAGTACAGGTAACTCAGCTACTACGATGGGTTGGTAGAGTAGGAGACAGCGGGGGTAGAGGAGGATGGGAGTCAGAAAGGGTCATAGTCCTAGAAAAGTTCCCTCAGCCGAGAAGAGTGTCCAACGGTTTCATAACCTCGAAGTCGAAGTCGTAGTCAAGAAGGTTACTTATAAGTCTCAACTAAAGGAAATCTTGACTGTCCAAACTAGAGGAACGACGGGTGCCCTGAGAGTTCTCAGAAGAGGTTGTGGTTTCAAGTTTTCACTTACATGAGAAAAGGTATTTCGTCGAAAACCATGTAGCGACAAGGGGTACAGGTACCGACGGTAGGCGTACAACCAGTAAAGAAGGGGAACTGATAGACACCGTCAAAAAGGGGGTAAGTGTAGTCCGACGAAGAGAGGAGGATCGTTCAAAGGACAGATCTGGGTCGTGTTGGATAGGAAACGAACTTACTAGACGTCAGAATCCAGGGTCAATGGACAGTGAGTATTGATTAGACGAAGAGTCTGTCAAAAAAGGAAGGGGAGACCGAAAGAAAGGTATCGGAGAAAGAGATTTGTCAACGGTTCAGGGTATTCCAAGATTAAGATGTTGACAGTCCAGGACACGGAAGAAAAGATAAGAGTAAACCTTACGGGTCCTAGTCCAAGAAGACTGAAGAATGACCTTGTGTCGTATCGGGGGATTGATTTGAAGGACGGAGACAACAGAGAAAGACTAAATGGGGTACGGTCACGACGGTCCAATTACATTACGATGTCACTAGTGTAATGAGGACAAAAGGTTTTGGAACTTTCTGAGAACCACCCCATTACTTCACAAATCTCTGTGGAATTAGAACGTAGTTCGAGAAGACGTTAGTTCTGGAAGTAGACAGTGAAGATCGAAAGAATGAAGTAATAAAAGACCAGGTTGACCTAAAAGACTGGACACTTGCTTGAAAAGACCGACACAAGAAAGGACGGGAATATGAACGACAAGAGAATCGATCCCTAAAGAAGATTATGAAGACAAAGTCATGATTGTCGGACAATGTCAAACAGACTTTATCACGGAGGACTTTAACATTATTACTACTTCTACTACTACTATTAGTTTTCATCAATTGAAAAGAGCCCATGACTGTTTTACATTCCGAATGTTCGATATGTGCAAATGTATTTCACAAAATTTAATTAATTTGTCAAAACAGGAGAGGTGTTAAGATTACTCTACATGACACGAATCAGTGAGTCAGTACAGACTGAGAAAAGCTGGGGTACCTGACATCGGGCGGTCCGAGGAGACAGGTACCCCTAAGAGGTCCATTCTTATGACCTCACCGAACGGTACGGGATGAGGTCGCCTAGAAGGGTTGGGTCCCTAGCCTGGGTCCAGAGGACGTAACGTCTACCTAAGAAATGGCAGACTCGGACTTTATCTATGATAATAATAAGGGTATAACATCCACTCCCCTTACTCCGTGTCTAACCAAATTATTAAACGGATTCAAACGTATCGATTATTTACCTCATATACCATAAGTCTGGTAGTGTCAGATCAAGATTGTTGTATAAACATTGTGGAAGTACTGTGACAAAATGAGAAACATACACACAATCAGCGAGTCAGTACAGGTTGAGAAACACTGGGGTACTTGACATCGGTCGGTTCGAGGAGACAGGTACCCTAAGAGGTCCGTTCTTATAACCTCACCCAACGGTAAAGGAAGAGGTCCCTAAAACGAGAAATTAACGACGGAAAAGGATTTACGAATTCATAGAATCAAATTATACCTAATACACAGAATGTAACATTTTTTACAAAAGATATTAGAAAGTAAAATTTGAGTTGTTAGTAGATTCTATCTATTAATATTTACTTCAAGTCTCTCCAAATAATTATACAGATTCCAGTGAGTCGTGATTGTCCATTTCGAAACTAAGTCTGGAGGTACAAAGACTGACGGTTCAGGTAAGAGTAACCCGAAAATGGTCCCAGAGGTTGTCTGTACAAAGTTGCAAACTTCAAGTCACGAAAAGAGAATAATATTTGGAGGAAAAAATATTGGTCGGGTCTAATAGTCTGATGTTTGTCGAACTATTATACTTTGTAAGTAGAACGGATAACGAAATCATTAAAAAAAATACTTGAGTTTATTATTGGTCGTTTAATCTTGTCACACTCAACTTCACCAGTCGTGTAGTCTACTTCCTACCACAGACCTTCTGTTACTACCTACTCTAAAAGTCCGTCCTTGGACCGACACTCTATCCAAGTCTGTCATCACCGAACAATTTCACCCCGTCGTGAGTACATCCAATACTACCCAATTATCCAGAAACCGTTTATAAACGTTCCGTTGAGAGTACCAAAAAAGGAAATACAGGAAATCGAAAAATAGGATTAAATTTTTTTTTAAACCTTCCAAGAAATTAACATCAACATTTACAATTCTTTCGGGTCACGTAAGTTAGGTTGAACGCGTGAAGGAACATAAGTTTTAGTACGAAGTGAAAATTCTGGACATTTGGTCGAATCTCCTCCTTTGTAAAAAGAAAAAAATTTCTGTTGAACATAGAGACTCTCGACGGTATAGAGAACTTACTAATGATTTTTTTCTCGACTGTTGACCCGCTACCACGACGAATTCGTATTCAGTTTCAGTTTTACGGTAATAAGTAGACTGACCAGTTCTTTTTCACTCCGAGTTTTGGATCGAAATGTTGAGAGGATGGGAGGTGGGCTGAGGATGGGGGGTGGGGGGTTTCTTTGTTGACGTCCGATTCTCCGGTAGACATCCTTTTGTAAATACCTCTTAGTACTAGTTCTTAAACTGGGAAGATAACTTAATATTTATGTTTAACAATTTTGTAGGATTAAATTCAAAGGATTTGTATGTTAATTTAAACCTAAAGTCGATCTGTTGCTTATTATAAAAACATATTCATAAAGGGTACGTTGTAAATCCAATATGTAGATGATTTTGTAATAAAAGAATAGACTTTCAGTTTAAATTTACTCGTAGAACATAAAAACAAAGGACTTCAATCGTTGGAATGATATTAGTCTAAACAAGAATATTTACATTTTGACAGTGTTTTGTCTTTGAAGCTACATAAACATCCTTCTCTAATACTCGTTAATTTAGGGTTAATATAACCCTTCTGTTCGGTTTTACCGATTCTTCTATTTGAACTTACACGGTACTGAAAGTTTCATTAAAGTCATCGTCTTGAAGGAAAGACAAAATTTCTCTTTATCTTCGATTTACCTTTAACCAAAATTCGAAATCTACCCATGAAGGGTTCCGAAAATCGACATCTGATTTACTTTAAGTAAACAATAACGTCAAGATGGAACGATAATTGTATCCGTAATCCTTTCGCCACGGTCGAGTCCCCTTTACATTTGTCCAACTTGTCTGCACAAATGTTATAGCTGTCGTCGACTTACAGTGGTAGTCCTCTAACAGTAAACAGTCTCACGCTACAATTATATGTGAGTTGACGGTCGTTAGGCGTTGAACAGTCCGGGACCAGTCTTTAATTAAACGTACGTAGAATGTACACATTCTAGTCATGGAATATATATTTACCTTTCCAAAATAAAAAAAAAGTGGGGAATAATAGGGTCTCTTAAAAGTGTATCGATCACTAATACACCTTCGTGAAAATTTGAAAGAATTTTATAGGTCACGAACGTGGTCTAAACTTTACTAAGAGAACTACCTTTAGTTCATGTAGAAATTACCGGTACCTCTTTATTTGGTAGGAGTCACAAGACGACAAATTTTAGTATTACGTTTTTACCTTATAGAAATTTAACCTCAATTAAAGGATGTCTGAGTTTCAAGAAGAAAGTTCATCAATGTGTAAATCATCACTATGACGATGACTATTGGATAATTCAATTTTAATTTGATAATTTAATTCATACGGATCATGGAAATAAAGATTCAGTTCCAGGTAGTATAGTAACTAATGTACAAGTCGTAGACGGGTCTCAAAGCGAGACAAAAGAGTCTTTTATGAATATCGTTGAAATATACCAATCTACATAAAGTATTGACTCCCTTTCATTCTACGGGTTTCTGTGTGTCGACGATCAACGAAAGTAGTCGTAAATCTATGTTTAATGTAAGACTCAGACATATACAAAGTGAGGTGGTGGGTTACTGACCTTATATAAATTAATTAACGACCGTGTTGAAGATATTCTGAATTTATACGAAGTAGATATTAACGTTGTATAAGTCATCAGTAAGTTGAAAATTTCCATATATTATAAAATTACAGGAATAATGTTTTCCTTAAGATTTTTAGGTAGGAATCAAGAGGGAATAAGATAGGTTCTTAGTCTGTCGAAGAGAAAAGGAAAGAACGGAGAAAAGACGGGGAGAGAAAGGAAAAGGGGAGACATTTGTATATAACTCATGGATCAGACACTATTTGTGTTCTATGTCTCTACTTTACCCTCTGACGTTTCTTTTATTTTTTCGTTTTATCTCATAATTTCAATATTTATTTAATCACACCCTTGGGACTTATTCCTCGTCGACCTCCAAAGGTCATCTAAAACGTCCTTCTCAGAAACAAACTCGACCTACAACTTTCACATACTCAAAAGACCACCTCCTCCCTTCAATGTACGTCTGACACACGTACCCATGTCTTGGCACATGGACACAAGGGGTAGGACTTGGGGGAGGGTGCAGGGAGGGGTAGGGTAGGGAGTCCCAGTTGACTAAGTACAGTTACATACCGTTTTGGTGATGTTATAACATTTCATTAATCGGAGGTTAATTTTATTTATTTATTTAATTATTTTTCTTCTTTTGTCTGATGTAATTTGTTCGTAAAGGATAAATTTTTTTTCTTTTCTTGGCACTTTCTTGTACCGTTCAAATCCGTTTTGAATCTTTAAGACCACCGATACCACAGTCACTTTTCACCAACTTCATCAGACTTCTGACACTTCTAGAAACATCCTCTCAGACTCCAAAAGGGAACCTGATACCAGTCACTCACACAGATCGTAAACTACTTTACTATTGTAAATTCTCACCTCCGAAACCCTTCCTACCAATCACCAATATCTATTCATCCTCTCGGCCCAAACTAGGGACCCAGTCCTTCTAGGGGACCTCTTCCTTTACCGTTGGGTGAGGTCACAAGAACGGACCCTTTAGGGTACCTGTCTCCTCGGACCGTCCGACGTCAGATACCCCAGTGTTTTCTCGACCTGTACTGACTAGCTGACTCATGTTGGGGATCAGGAACTTTCGTACCTGCCCCAGACCTGGTTCTGAAACCCCTCACCTACTTTCTGTTGACTTAAGTCGTATGGAACGACTCTATCATAAAAACGTGTAATATCATTACAAACATAATGAACTGTAGTCCTTTATCCTATAATAAGTCATAGATAGATAGATCACAAGGAGTAGATTATCTTTGTATGGGCTAAGTTATATCTACAAAATAAAAGTGTGTAATTGATCTTAAGACAATTTCAACGGTAAAATTTTAAATCAGTAATTTGAGTGTTTTTAAAGTCAGTCTCTTTTGGTTTCTACTACATCTGTAAAGACGTAGGTCTCCGAGTCAAACGTGTAGAACCAAAGAATTTACTTCGACCGGCCTAACGGAGATTAATATGGGGTCGTTTCGGGTATTCGTTTACATAAACTTTCCTCCATAGTACTATAAAGACGGGAATCACCACCCAGAAACACTGTCCTAGACCTCACAAGAAACTTGAAAAACGAATGAAATCCCACACTTCATACTTACCGAGTTCTAAAACATAAAGACTGACACCATATTAAATCCATATGAGACAGTATCATTCGTATAATTCGAAACAATATATAACAATATATGTAAACGCTATCGAAACCGATCTACATTCGGTATATTTAGATATACGTAACTAAACCACTTACAGACGTCAGACACACCTCAAGTCACTGTCTATAAAGAGACCGTCGTGTACGAGAATTTTCCCACTAAAATCGTTTACGATGGAACTCCGATTAAGTCGTCAACACATCTCAAAAACGAAAGTGTAAACGATAACTGAAGGAAACCGGATCCACTTCGTCATTGATAAGTAAACTTTAGTATAGTCACAGATCTTCTGAATCCTTTATCTCGATTTAGTTATCAGTTCGTTTACTGTGTTTTCTACTCTCTTAATTCTTAATTAACAAATTCGATATTACTCCTTTTATTTAAGATCTTTCTGAAAGACCTTTTTACTTCAAATTATAAATGAACATACGTTGTAGGCTTCTTACACTTAAAAAGAAAAGAAAGAAAAAGAAAAACCGGTGTGACGCACCGAACGTCCCCGAATCAAAGGTCATCCATCACCACCAGTGAATCAAAGTAGGCTGAGAAAACACTGGGGTACCTGATATCGGGTAGTCTGAGGAGAAAGGTACCCCAAAGGTTCCGTTTTTATGACCTCACCCAACGGTAAAGGAAGAAATCCCTTAGAAGGGTTGGGTCCCTAGTTTGGACACAGAGGACGTAACTGTCCGTTTAATAAATGACGACTCGATTGTCCCTTCGAAGGACTGGTACATACCTTAGGCACGGGGGACGCCACCCTCGAACCTCAGAATTGGTGACCCTTGGTGGTCCCTTCACGGGTAAAGGAAGAAATAAGTCTATGTCCCACTATTGTCCGAGGTTACTACACGAGTTTAATTCTACTTAGAAGAGTCGAGTGTACTGTCTTTGTGATTAAAATCAAATTCATATATTCGCGACATCGACATAGTGAATCATAAGGAGAGTTCGTTATATAAACTTAATAAGTCTTTATTCGCTAATAGGGACTTAAAAGAAATCTAATGGTATAATAAAGTCAAAAACTACGACAACAAGTCAACGATTCAACACACACTGAGAAACGTTCGGGTACCTGACGTCGTGCGGTCCGAAGGGACATTTTGAATGATTAAACCTTCGATACGTAAAAGAGTCATACCAGTGTCGACACTTCTGTAAAGTCTTTGTAGAAAATCTTATGACCTTAAAATAATCTAATATATAGGTTACAGTTTTAACAAAGATTAATCCATTTTTATACTTAGATAAGTCACTGAGAAGATCCTTTGTTCGTAAATTTTATATTTAAAAGTTCAAAGACACGTCTCAAATGTGTCGACTCAACTTCTGTCCCTGACTATTGAACATTCCTCTGGGACTCTTCAAAAGGAAAACATTAATTTTATGAAATTAAGATTTTCGAGAAAAAACACAACAATTTCATGAATTTTTGTCGTTGTTGATATTCCTTCCTCTCTCTCGGAGAAGATACCCTTCATAAATTGTCGCTGTTCTCCTTCTCTAGACTCTCCCTTCCTTAAGACCACTTAGTACCCGTCTCCACCCGTTTCCGACTACCTTTCTAGAAACGACCCCTTCGTTCCCTGAAACTCCTTAACTTTCCGATCACCTCTCTCATTAACACTATTCTAAGTCTCCAAGTACCTCACGAACCGTTTCCCGTACATATCCAGTAACCTCTCTCTACATGGTTCGTACGTCCCGATTCTGAACTGACACACTGAATTCGGTCTAATACCTCTACAGAACTTATAGGACACGTATATGAGACGTCACACTTCAAGCCCCTCGACTTCTCACTACACTAGACGAGATAGAAAACGGTGTATTGGAACTTCGTCATAGGGAAGACTGGGAGAAGACCTGAGAACAGAGTAAATGGGCCGTCTCCTAGCGATGGGTTAGGACGGCGAGACCCGATTCACCTGAAGCGTAAATCTGTTTGAAAAATTTACTATCTTGTCTCTTACCTTCTACATAAAAAGAAGATGGTTACACGGAAATGATTACTTCCTTATTTCCAAAAGTCCGCCCCGTCAGATCGATTCCAAAATCTTTAAAAAGTGTCTACATGTGGTCTTTATTTTAAAAAAAATGAGACCTACAAACTCAAGTCCAAATTATCGTTTTAATATCAGTGTAGTTCGATTTCATCCGTGGTCCTTTGACCCACACGCCGTTCCCACGGGAGTCCCTCTGGTCGGTCTGTTCCCGAGAACACCTTACCAGTCTTGTCATCAAGAAACCTTACGACGGCGTCAAAGGGTCTGAGTCCCCTTTTTTGCAAGGTATTTGTCAACTGATCGTCGTCTCCTAACAATGTCTTGACGAATTGAACAAACTCTTGTTTTAAAAATTCGTGCAATCTTCGTGAATAGATTACTATTACCTATACCTGGAAAGTTTAATAATAATCAGACAGATATTTTCGTCCAGAAGTTCCTAGAGTTGAAAAGTTGTAAGAATATTGATTTTATAAACAACATTGTTTGTCCGTAATTTTTTTAAGTAGACATTAAACACACTAATTTGACACAGAAGGTGGGGGACCACCGAGTCTGCCATTTCGCAGACGGATGTTACGCCCTCTGGGCCCAAGTTAGGGACCCAACCCTTCTAGGGGACCTCTTCCTTTACCGTTGGTTGAGGTCATAAGAACGGACCTTTTAGGGTACCTACCTCCTCGGACCAACCGATGACAGGTACCCCAGGGTTTCTCAGCCTGTGCTGACTCGTTGAAGTGAAGTGATAGTGACTACAAACCCGTGAAACCACTGTTAAAACATTAATACAGCAATAAGTGTATACTAAAAGAAAAGAACTTGAGATTCACACTGACACCTGTCCGAACACAAGAATGTAAAATAATAAAATTTTTCCTTTTATGTATAAAAACCAAGTCCTTCTTTCATAAAAATGATCTCATCTAAATAAATTTTTTTTGTCTTATTTGAAGAAGTGAACATTATTCATAAACACAAGTACCTAAATATTTTAAATTTCTTATACAAGGGGAAATTATGAGAGATTTTAAAAAAAACCGGAACGGTACGTCGGACACTTTTGGGGTCAAGGGGTTCGTCCCTGACTTGGACAGGGGAGACGTCACCTTCGTACCTCGGGATTGGTAACCGGGTGGTCCCTTAAGGAAATTTTGAGAAAATTGTTCAACCAAACTCTAAAAGGACTTTTTACATGTTTCTATTCAATTTTACATATAGAACAACTTTTATTTCCATTTCGTTTTCTTACACTAAATCTTATATTAAAACGTTTATATCTAGTTAAATTTTCAATAATATCTATCATTTCATACATAAGAGAAAAGTAGATTATTCAGAGAATCTTAAAGGTTAAAGGATCGGACGAGATTGACTACAACAGGATTTCTACGGACACCATTACTGAGGACCGGGGAGACCACAAACGTTCCCTATACTGGTGTAAACCCAGACTCACTCTCCGTACTAACCCTAACTTGACTCGGATCACAGAAAACTGACACAACGAATCCAATGAAGGAGACATAAAAGGATAGGTCCAAGACCACTACCTCTGGGGACAGAGCGTAAAACTCCTTATCGGGTCATTATGTATCTCTGTCGGAGAAGATTCTGGTCACTGTGGGACATTTAGTAAACGTTACCCCGGCTCGAACATCTGAAATCGACTGGACCGAATGTTTCGTTGTCTTTGATATATACACCACTGGGCAGATCGCACTGGTCAACGAAATAACAGAGTGGGAATTACGAAATGGACAGTACTATATGTAGTGACTGGGACTCTTGGATATCGGGAACCGACTCAGGAGACTAGGACCGTATTGTGTAAAGAGACAGAGCATCAAACTTGACTCACACTTCGTTTGTGGATGATTAGACTTGAATGATCGTAGAGACTATCTCTTTGATCGAGTTGTCAATCGTCACAGTTATTCTACCTTTCCTCCCAATTAATTCTATGTAATAATGTTTTTCAAAAGATATAAAAATGAGTTCACATTCGTACGTGTTTCCTGGTGTCGAATGGTTAGTGAAAGAATAAAATCGAGCGAAAAGACGTACCCGAGTTCTTACTGTTCTGAAATAAAGAAGTTTTTGACCACATACCAAGATCGAAAAAGAGTTGATCTAACTTGAGTAGAGTAAATACTAAGAAATTTCTTACAACGGAAAAAACCCCTTTAAAAACATTTCTGTATACTTCGCACCACTTATTAACCGGAAGTCTTTCATGGTTCGGATACAGACGATACTGTAGTAAAACTCTGAACCGATTTTGTTTCCGAAACACATCCCTACACAAGATTCGTATTCACGAGAACCCGACAATCATCAAAGTAGGCCCACCTAAGAATTGTCTTACAGCCGGCAAGGTAATAGAACATGTTTATAAACCGTCACCTTAAGAGAATAAATGATTGATATTCATTATATTATAAAAATTTGGAGGTTAGTGACCCTTTCCTTTTTATTTGTTGACTGTGTCTCTATGAATTGTGACTTTCGAACGTCTCAAATCGTAAACTGTCCCATCTCTGACCTCAAATAGTAAATAGTAAATCACTTAAGTCCGAAAGTAGTTTGAAAAACAAATAATTTTCACAACCAATACATCATACATTCATCCTCAGGTTTCCGTGGTACAAAAATTTTATAAGTTTACAGACCAGTTCATACAATATAAAACTTTATCAAAAATAAACGTCCCTCCACTCAGAGTCTAACATAAGTAAAAGGTTCTATGTTAGACGTTTAGACTGAAACCACCAAAATTTAACACAACTTACAACGAATTCTTTTTTTGGACTCAGAAATGAATATTTAATTCTCTGATCGTCTAATTTCATTGAAAATGTTACAAATATTAAAAATGAAAAGCGAGTCACTTTATATAGGGGTGACTCCTCCAAGACACTATACATCAACTAATAGACGAACGACCGTTTCTTTTTGAATACTCTTTCTGTATGTCAAAACGAAATTACATTTTTAAGAAAAGGTCCTTTTCAAACCTCTTATTGATAAAACAGATAAATACCATCCCCAAGGGTCCACCGTGATCACCATTGTTTAGGCGGACGGTCACGTTCGCCGCCTCTACGTTCTTTGTGTCAAAGTGAAGGACCCGCCCCTTCTAGGAGACCTCATCCTTTACCATGAGAACGACTCATCCGAGGTGTCATAAGAACTGACCTTTTAAGACACCTGTGTTCTCGAACCACTCGATGTCAGATACCCCAACGTTTCTCAGTCTGTACTGACTCACGTGTGTGTGTGTGTGTGTGTGTGTACGTGTGCGATAAATACCATGTGACCTATATCTTAAGAAACGAAGGAAATCTATCATATATAGAGTCTCAGGAGACAGGTATTTTGACCTATCCTACTCCGGTTCAAAATATAATTGCCTTGTATAAAGAATATTTTTCCGAAAAGTATTAACTTGTATAGAAAAGGATATAAAGAGTTGACGAATATTTCAAATTATAGGAGTTATTTATAATCGTGAGTTATTTAACTAACCGAAACAATCCCGTCTAACGAAAGAACAAAACTAATCTAACTATCTTTAATCTTTACTTTTTTTAAATTACTTAGACAAAAGAGGTTTCATTTTTCATAAACTTTATAAAATATATTTACGACTTCATTACGAATAAAGTAAATAATCACGAAATTACTTTCAAGTCACTTTCTTGACAATTCGTGAGTAACCGGTATACCATGACATAAATAAATATTTTTAACGTTTTATACTTATTCTTGTTTTTAATTAAAATGATAATTAAAATTTTTTTCGAATAGACTGACTGAATTACATTCAAGTTTTGTACTTTTCTCCTCCACCTTAAAAACTACATTGAACAGGTCTTTGAACTGTATCGTCAATTCCGTCGTAAACACGGAAATTGATTCGTAATAATCGACTTCCCTTTTTCCTTATAAAAACGATAGGAATTTTAAAACTATAATGACCATCAGAAAAAAAAGGGATGACCTATTTAAGTTTCTACTCTTATTCCACAAAATCAAGTTTCTGTTCTTTCGAAAACATTTATGGGTACCCTTGTACATGAACATACATACACACAAGTTATCAACCCTAGATATCCACTACCCAACATTCCATAACAATTGTAGTGGTAGTTGTACGGACTATATTGTACATGATAAACGGTCGGTGATAACATGCACGAAATGTACATAGTCGAGTAATTTAAGAGAGTTGACATGATATTCCAAGGGTAACAACAATAGAGAAAAAACATGTACCCCTGTGTCTTTGTGTCTTCTCAATTCACTACGCGGGTTGATAATTTACCAGTCCAACCATAGACATAAGTCCTACGAACCGACGTCATTGACACGAAAATCGTAAGACAACAGAGAGTCACTTAGATCAAGGTAAGGGAAAGTTTCTATGTCGATTAATATAAAAACGTTATAAATGACTTCTTATTGTATATTACACTGAAGGGACCACCGAGTCTACCATTTCGCAGACAGATGTTACGTACTCTGGACCCAAGCTATGGACCCAACCCTTCTAGGGGATCTCTTCCTTTACCGTTAGGTGAGGTCATGATAAGGGACCTTTTAGGGTACCTGTCTCCTCGGACCATCCGATGTCAGGTACCCCAGCGTTTCTCAGTCTGTGCTGACTCACTGAAGTGAGTTGTATATTACATGTATATAGGAACCATATTATTTGTGTGTATGTAAACATATATACGTATATATATATTCTTATGAATTAAACATGTATGAAAAATATATGAAAATTAAAATATATAAATGTCATGAACTAATATACATGTTTGTATCTACAAAGAACTCGTTTATTTGATTTAGGTTCGGGGAGAGAGTACCTTGTTTTAACGGGCACTGTATCTCAAGATTCGAAGTTTTAAAACACTGATTTCACTTAAGAGGTTCAATCTTTTATTAGGTCGAGTGTGACTAAATTTATCCGATATACACACCAAAATTATTCGTCATAGTGTCCTCTCTAAGTTTAAAGGTTTATCCCAGATCACCTTCTCTGTAGACCCTCCAACATTTAGTGTAAACACACGTGTGTACGATTCAGTAAAGTCATCACAGACTGAGAAACGCTGTGACACCTGGCATCGGACGGTCCGGGGAGACAGGTACCTTAAAGTGTCCGTTCTTATGACCTCACCCAACGGTACGGGAGGAAGTCCCCTAGAAGGACTGGGTCCCTACCTTGGACGTAGAGAATACAGAGGACGTAACCGTCTACCTAAGAAATGGTGATCATGGTGGACCCTTCGGGTTTAGTGTAAGTTTATATGTGGAAAACATAAAACATATCGTAGGGATAAAAGTCAATCACTTCTATATAAATCGCATTCCACAAAGTAGTGGACTCGTATTCAAAGACAGTAAGTGGGGGAAATAAGGGTTATTGGTACTTCATATTAACTCGATGAATTGTAAAAGTCGGAAAAACTTATTGGAAAAGACATATTTTGTATATTTTAGGAGGTCGATGGTCGGAAAAATAGAACTAGCGGTCCAACAGTCCCCACCCCGATAACAAATTAAAATAAAAATGATTATAGTCTCACGAAGTATGTGTCTTACAGTTAAATTAAGATTTTACGAAGAATACTTTTTATCATCAGGAGGTGGAAATAGTAAAATGTGAGGTTTCATTCTTCGTTGGTGAAAGTTACAAACAAAATCGTCTAAGGGAACTTTAAAAGTAGGTACAGAAATGTAGTGTAAAATTACATTGAGAAAAGTAAGAAGATCAAAATTCCAGATAGGTAACTGTAGATACCTTATCCTCCTTGACCATAGGAAAGGACGGGAGTCGTTTGGGGCAGGGGGTGGTGCGTATGAAGGACAGAGTGGAGTTGTATGGTAAAACCAATCTTGTCACAAATGTACTAATACCGATACATTTACAATAAGTGTCAACCCGTTCCATTTAATGACCCAAATGAAAAAGAAAGACCTTATTATGAAACCGAAACCCCCCCCTTAATTATTAAGAGGAACAAAAAGTACATAATTATAAAGACAGATTGAGATTTGAAGAAGACCACATACAAAAGAGGAACATATAAGTTTATAAACCCCATAAGATAGCTACCATTAAAAATTTCTTTAGAGTCACACAGGATCTGGGTCAGATCTGATAACGGCAGTACCCTATAGGGAACTGGCGGTAAGACTCTGAAGGAAACGGAGCGAAAACGAAATCTAGGGAACAAAGGACCTTAGGTTCAGTAACAGGACGAGACCAATCAGAGAGTAAAATCCCTCGTATGGAAGGTCATCAAAGGACTTTTTTGTATGTATCCTTTATTTAAAAATTTTTTTGACGGACGGATTTTTTACCGAAATATATGGGAATGTACAAGAAATTTTTTTTTAAAAAAAAAACCAACCTCATATCAAGTAAATGTTACAACACAATCAAAGTCTACGTGTTGTTTCATACTAAGTCAATATGTATATGTATATAAGTGACAAAAAACCTAAGAAAAGAGTACGACCAATAGTGTCTTATAACTCGTCTCAAGGGACACGTCATCCAGGAACAACCAATAGATAACATATATCATCGTACAGACATAATTAGACGAGGACTAAATAGGAAGGAGGGGTACAAAAGGTATTCAAATAAAAGTTATAGACATTCAGACAAAAACAAATCCTTTATTCAAGTAAATACAGCAAAAAACTTTTAATCTAAGACGTATACTTACTATTGTATATACAGAAAGAGACAGGCTGAGTGAAGTGAATCATGTTATTAGAGGTACAGGCAGGTACAACGATGGGAATACACAATTAAGATTACCGACATCTTAATATCCGACCTTATTAAAAAGGGAGACTTAAAACTTCTGTAAGAAGACGACAGAACTCGAAGGTCATAAAATAACTCTTCAGGGCACGATAAAACCAAAACTTGAAAACACCCTTTTCATAAATTTATACTCGATAAGACAAAGATCATAAGAGGAAATAGGAGTTGATATGGATCACAGGGGTCAAAACTCTGAGACAAAGTGACAAAGGTGTCTTATTGTGGGGTAGAAAATTGAAGACATGACCTTCCCCACCTATCAGTGAATCGATATGTCATCTCTTCCCCTGGTCTCCCGAGATTAAAGAAGGATTTGTTAAAAACTTGTGTAGTAGGAGAAAAATCGAGATGAAAGCAGGTGAAGGCGTTCACCTACGGGTATGGTCCCGACGGTCATGGACTCGTAGACCTCCTGAGACATATACTTAGTCCAATAAGGGTCGAAAGAGGTGACGGCTAATTCGTAAGTCGAAACCCCCTGACGACTCTTTGAACGATAAGTAGACAAACGAAACATGGAAGGTTTTATATGAACGACAACATAAGAAAAGGAAATAGAGACCCAAATCCAGAAAATTTTTATAAGAAAATGACAACAACATCACTTCAAAGTTCTTTTTTCCCTATTTCCACAGATAAATTGGATGAAACAAATCCCCCTTTAAGACCCCTCACCCCCTTCACAGTCCCCTGGTCGAATAAAAATATTTATTGATAAACAAATTCTTTTCTGGAGGAACTCTAAAATGAGAGAACAGACATGTGTATATTCTTCTACTTTATTAGAAATTATCCCCTTTACCTAGGGGAAATAAAGAGAACCTCCTACACAAATAAATGTTCAGTACTTCCCAATTTATCCTTCCGTCCTAAGGTACGGAAATGGAAGGAGGAGTTTATGTAGGTCCCCTGTTTCCCTGATCATTTGACACGGTAAGAACGGGAGACACCGGTTGGAAACAAATTTTATTGTCTTCTTAACTAAAGTCATAAAACTTTTTTCTTCAGCTCAAGGGGTGGGAGGTGTGGGAAGGAAGAAATCAAAGGATTATTTCTACAAAACTTTTTATGGTCGATATAAGAGTCACCTGTCCCTAAAAACGATTTCTAAAGTCGCTTATTGAACCCCGTAATCGACAAGAGATCACCTTCACCGACCAACAGAAATCCTACTTTACTCGTCAAGATGAACGACAGTAGGAGGTTAGTATCAATGTAGATAATTTCTTTATAAGTACCTGATACACAAGACACGGTCCGTCACACAATTCACAAATTTTGTATTGCCACGAAGAATATGAGGACCTCAAATAAAAGGTTATCTATGGTCCTATACCAATTATTATCGATGGGAAATCTATTACTAAGGATACCCTGTCAAGAAATGGACCGGTTTAGGAATCACGTCGTGACGTCCCATTAAAATTATAAGAGTAAAAGGTCTACTCCTTTAACTCCGAATCACCAAACGGGTTCCAGTTGGTTGACCATACATCTCCTCGGTCTTAGACTTCTGTCAGATAAAATAGAGTTTCGAGTACAAGAATGTAAATTCAGTTGTTTCTTTAAAGTGGATGTCACAAAATGAATTAGAAAATAATAGATTGGGTCAACTCCTACGAATAAAAAATTGACTTTCCATCAATCAGAGTCGAAGTCTCTACATCACTTTTTATAGTAATTAATTAACGTATTAAAACTTCCACATAGAATAATAATCGAACGAAATGAACTACGTCAAAAAAAGTGCTTATATACAAATCCCTATTTTGTAAGTATCTTGTGTTAAAATCGAACGTCATCTTGAATCGAGAAAATTCTTTCAGTATAGTTTAGTAAAGTTTTCGTTTATTTTATCAAACAATTACGTTTATTAACATAAGATTCAGGGAACATATTTATGTGAAAGAGTCTGAAATAAATAAATTTTATAGGTCAACTATCTTCGAGTCCTTTCTACTCCTCTGAGACGTATACCAAGGAAAAGAAATTGATACATTTAACAGAATTTACAAATTTCCACATGACTTAATAGTATCCTATTAGGAGGTTTTTCTGTTCATCATTTTGTCTCTCCGTTATAAATCTTATCTTTACACATTCGTCTTCAGTTCCCTTAGTTTACAATTGTTCTTTGCGTCTCGAATTTAATCGGTCTCTTTGAGTTCCTTTAGACTTAAAAAAAAAAAAGTCAATCATTCGACTAGTAATAAGGGTGGCTGCAAATAATTTATGGACGACACACTGTCCACGAGGAATCCGTGACTCCTATTTTATTACAAATACTTGTTCTAGGGACGGTCGGTCTTGACTACCAGACAGTCCAATCACTCGTGTCACTGAACACCCACTCCGTCGGTTGACCAAATTTTCGACTTCGGCGACTCTCGACTACATGTCCTCGAGACGACGTGTTCCCTCTCCTCTCTGTATTTTACTATTTCTTGTTCTTTATTTTATGACCTTTTGTTACTACTCTTTCTTTGACGTCGCGACGTCCCTTAATTACCGTTTAGGTCCTCCTTTCCTGTTCAGGTATACCCTAACATAAAGTTATTGATGAAGTCTTATAGTAAACTTATTACAAAATGTTTGAGTTTTAAAACTTTAAAGGGTTGGCGAAAGGGTACACAGTTTAGTCTAGTATTGTCACTTCTTCTGAAAGAAAAATAGAAGTGGTCTGTCTACTCGTCTGTTGAGCCCCGTCAAATTACTCAAAGGTCTCTAGTATCACAAAGTCTCGACTCAAACTTGACGATAGTCGACTGAGGTTTAAGTCTCGAAAAAGGTGGGAAGATCCTATCGTAAACACCTCCTTCTCCCCTTCTCAACGGGACGTTTATACTAACACATGAATCGGCGAATCTGTACAGGTCGAGAAACACTGTGGTACCTAACATCAAGAGGTCCAAGGAGACAGGTACCCCTAAAAGGTCCGTTTTTATTACCTCACCTAACGGTACGGGAAGAGGTCCCCTAGGAGATATGGGTCCCTAACTTGGGTCCAGAGGGTGTAGTGTCCGTCTAAGAAATGACAGACTCGGTGGTTCCTTCGTTTACGCTAACCATGTTTAGTAGAGTCGTGTGGTGAACACACCCCCTCTCATTCTCGAACTCTCTGTGTACGACTGTAGTAATCCTCTCTAGGTGATTACAAGGTTATTATAACTCCTGTTGTCGGCCAAAACATCACTTTACACTATACATACATGTGAAGGGTGGTATTGTTTCGAGTCGCCCTCGACAACGACTTAAGAAACGACCAAAACAAGACACATTTGATACCTAATTGTGGTCCAAAATATTTACGACGAGAATCTAGGTCGGGAATTTGATTTTCATTGACTCACGAAGAGACACGTCACTACTTATACTCCTACTAAAATAGAGTAGGATTGGGATTGGCCTTCAGTGAAAACCTGTTTTGAATCCAACCTCTAGACTCTTTCGTTTTCATATAGTATCATATTAAAAAAAAAAGACGTCAGAGTGAAAGAGGAGCCCAGAATAGTTTCTATTCTCGTAAATGGATCGTATATCAAAAACTTGTAAACAACAACAAAACATTATATTTCACGTCTATACCATAACAAGTACAGATCTGTAAAGAATTCATAATTTCACTTAAACCTCTTTTTGACTGAACCTCATGACATAAGTGCTTAAAAGAAGATTAATTCCGATTTTAGAAGTTTCATTCCGTCATGAACCTTTACTCTAGACTCATCTAACTTTAACTGGTCTTTATGAGGTATCCGAATTTTATTTTCCTGAATATTTTACTTTAGAGAAATTCTTTTATAATGAAATAGAAAACATATCGTTACCAGGGGTTGGAAAAACCGTGGTCTCTTCTGTTTAAAAGGTACTGACCGGACCGAACAGACCAACGTCTCGTGTCTGAGATCCGCGTGCTTGAAGACATCAACGTCATGCACCCGAGTCACCAACACCGAACGTCCGACAGCCCATACACCCGAAGTCATCGACGTCGTGTGTCCGAGTCCTCAGTACCGAACGTCCGAAACCTCGAACTTGAGTCATCAACGCCGTGTACCCGAATCCACGAGGCGCCGTACACCTTAGTAGGGTCTGGTCCCTGACTTGGGTACAGGGGACGTCACCGTCCGTCTAGGAATAGGTGACGCGGTGATCCTTTCAGGTCACCTCAACAAAATTAAGACGACGTCAATCACTTGAAAGTCTTTCGGGTAAGAAAGAGTGGGAAAATGACAAATGAAGACATTTCACTGGACGTACTGACCTCTTCACCGTTCCTTGTCGAGTATCTTGTCACCAGATCCAGACGTCACCAGGTCCAGAGATTTTAAATAATACGTGCAAGAACTCGTTCAGTATAACATATGAAAAGAGTAATTAAAGAAGCAAACATTTTATTCCATCATAAGAGACAACTCTCTTAATTAATATTTTCGTAAACTGTTTATCTCATGATAGGTTTGCTGGGTGAATCCATTCATAACTTACAACAGACGGCTACGGCGTTTTAAACGGCATTAAAAGGGGTAGACGAGGGTTCCCTCCCTCGAAGGACTTATACACGGAGACGAAAGAACAAGAAACCCACTCGTTGTGACTTATTATGAATCGAACAGAGACTACTGGCATAAAATGAAACTAAGATAGGATTGTCGTAAGTAAAAGACAAGAGGATGTCATAAAACCTTCAAATGAACAGTAAAAGACACATCTTGACCGAACACCACAAACCTGTATACTTGTTCTTTATTACCACTCAAGTTTTACCTTATATTGGTGTGAGACTTTGTCATACACACGTCGGAAAATTTAGTCTATGAGACCTAAACAATCCGTGTACTAATAATTAAACTTACAAATACGAAAGACAGTGTTACGTATGAGGGTTATGAAGATTTTACATTACAAAAGAGAGGACAGAGATGTAGTGTCAAGGTTTCACATTAAACATTATAAAGTAAAGGAGATAAGGTTATGTACAGAAATTAAGGTGTCTAACGAATCTGTACCTATATTATTTGGTTTTTATTATATACAAGAGCTTATTAAAATACTGGAAGACTCACTTATTATCCTTTACAAGTGTAAACGTTGTCCAGAACTCTTTAGAACTTTTCGATGAACTTTTGGAATATTTTACGACTGAAGTCCACATCCGACTACAGATCTTTTGTACGGGAAGACAAATGTCGTTCGACTTCACAGAAGAAGGTTTAATTCTTCACACACAATCTTACTTACTCTTACTCTCGAAGAATTGGAATTCCAAAATCGTCAGTACAAACTAAATGGTGAGTGTGGAAGTGAGGTGACCCGTAATAATGAAGAAATTACAAAAGAGTGAGGTAACCATTTTTAACCACGTAACTAATAATCACTCCAACTTGTGGAAACATACAGACACTTCCGACCGATGAGACTCGGAGTATCTTCTTAAGATAAAGTTCTTCTACTACGAAAAAAGTTGTACATCAGAAACCCAACACATATTGTCCTCAAATAGTCTCACTAAGAAATTTTACGTGTCATATTCAGAGATCCGGTCTGGACGATTTAACCTTATCTCCCTTTCCGGCCCTGACCCATCAAAATAAACACCGTTCAAGAGGTCTACTGAGAAGTTGTAAAGTTTTGAATTCTCACGAGAAAAAAATTATGTCTTCCCAAAAAAACAAACAAACAAACAAACTAAAAAATGATACATAAATAAACAGACGTACCGTATACTCTAGAATCAAGGAACTGGTCCCTAGTTTGCGAACGGGTGACGTCACCTTCGTACCTCAGAATTGAAGATCTAGTGGTCCCTTCGGGGATTCTCGAGAACTCTTCTCCTTTAAGGAAATGTAAAGACTCTCCGTAAAACCCTCGACACATTCTTTTGACTTCTGTAAAGACCATGACTACGTCAAAAATTTCTAAGACACAACTTAGACGATGGCATGACACTGAGACAAAATTTTGATTCGCTATTAATGTCGGATCACCGATGAGATGTATTAAGTCGAATGTACATCCGATGGGAAACCGTGACGGTGTGGAGACTTGGGGAGACTTTTATGAGTACGAAAGTTATACACTGTTGAGAATCCTTCTTCTCCCTTAAATACCAATAAAAGAAGAGACAATTTTTAATTTTTCAGTTCCGTCCAAGATCGATCAAATTATATTTCAATTCGTGATAGAAGTTTTGTTTTACAGGGTAATTTTATCCGAGAACGACAGAAACTCTTGGTATAAAAGTGCGATAGGGATCTTTGAACCAAACAATTCCTTCACTTCACCATTAACCCAGGTCCCTGAGTCAAAACCACAGTAATTAACAAAGACTAAAGTTTTTTGTGTACCTAGAGGAATTGTAAATTCTTATCCATCATTTAATATATTAAGAGTAGTTAATATGTCATTTAACCACGACCCTTTCTAACTTCCGTCCTCCTCTTCCCCTCCTGTCTCCTACTCTACCAACCTACCGTAGTGGTTGAGCTACCTGTACTCAGACTTGTTTGAGGTCTTCAACCACTACTTGTCCCTTCGGACCGCACGACACCAGGTACCCCAACGTCTCAGCCTGTGTTGACTCACTGACTTGAATTGATATATTAAGAGCTACCGGAGTAAAGTTGTAAAAACAAGAAAAAACCATTAATTTTCCAAAAGTTTCACTCAAATGAAAGATCACCTAAAATTTTTACCAAACATATCACACATACAGTATAATTATAAACTAATTAAAGGATTCAATATTGTTCAAACTTTACTTAATTAAATTCATAAACTTTCCTTTAGAAACCTGAGATTACATTAAGATTCCTTGAACTCCTCTGTCTTTCCTTACATATATAAAACCCATGAAAGAAGATAAGATACTTCCCCAGTAGCCGTTTATAAAAGAATCATAGTGTCACTACGATGTACCCACATGTGACGACACGGTCGACTTTGTATGTAGTGACAAAACGAACACATTTAGAGGAGGGGGGAGGTAATTCAGTGGTCCTATTTTATTCCCGACAAATTTTCTCTTTACACCTTTCATCAGGGAATCCTTTTTTCAAACAGTCTTAAAAAAAATAACGAAAACGTGATTATCGTCACACTTACTTTTCACGGTAATTCCAAATAATCGACGGTTTAAAACGTCTTGGGTCGGAAATGTATCTTACCCGAAACACGAGAATCGACAAGGTGCGTTCTTCGGTTATAAGAACACACAAAAGGAAGTACCGATCTAGTGACATAAAACACGGTTTTGGAGTTACTGGAGGAGACAAAGAACGATATAAATCAGAGTCTACCTAACACCAGTGTTCTCCCTTTGTTGAATATAAATAAAACCTTTTATTTAATTTTTATTCTGACAGGATTATTGGTCTAGATTATTGGTTTTTCTAGGACTACGACCCTTCTAACTCCCGCTCTCCTCTTCCCCCCGTTATCTCCTACTCTACCAACCTACCGTAGTAGCTGTGTTACTTGTACCGAAACCCGTTTGAGACCCTCCATTACTTCCTGTCCCTTCGGACCGTACGACGTTAGGTACCCCAACGTTTCTCAGTCTGTGTTGAATCACTGACTTGTTGTTGTTATTGGTTTAGTTCTATAAACCGCAGTCTGTCGGATAAAGGGGTAATAAAGACAAAAAATATGTATAAGTGGAGGGTAAGTAGTAAGGAAGAGATCTATTTTAGACAGTTAATATAATTGACGAAGTCTAATAGTAAAGATCTCTTAAATAAAGTGAAGGTAACTAAAATACAAGTTTCCTATACTCTATTATTCTTAAATATCCTTCATCGAACTTGAAACCAATCAAGAGACTTGAAACACCTTTGGTATACTTGTGTTTCGTATGGGTTTAGTCGAGTAATAAATCCCTTGTTTCAACACACGGATCTACAACCCCACAAAAGAAAACATAACACGTAAAGGTTCATTATTTTTACTTTTAATTGTTTCCCTGTTTTACTTCTAAAAAAACACCGGTCCTTAAAAATTTGATGATAACTGTAATGATAACAATTTTTATTCTAAAGTTTTTCTATACTTAGAACTTAATCACAGTTTAAACGAGTCGATTCGGGTCAAGTATAACGGGGTATCTGGTCTACGCCTACAGACAGATCAGAGGATTCTTAATGAAATTATAGTGTCCACACCTCTCTGATGCTAAACACACTGGGGTAAAAAGGACACCGTGACGTCTACTTAGATATGTTTAGGAAGGTTTTTCCAACTTCTCCTCCCTTATGGAAGGTTGAGTAAGGTATATCGGTCGTAATAGTACTACGGTTTTTGATCTGTTTCTCTGATTTTCTTTTGATATCTAATTACAGAGAGTACTGTCTATATTTTTAAGTTTTGTTACAAAATTATTTAGTTTAAGGTCGATATTTTTTTAGTGTCGTACTATACGACTTTGATCTAAAGAACGGTCGACAACACAACCCATGGACTTCGAGACAACACTAATTTGAGACAATTAGCGGAGATTTTAGGTTAAGAACTTTTATATAAATGTTCCAATAAGGTCTTACTCCGAACTGAACTCGACTTGAGAAAGAGAAGAATTAAGAAGAGACAAATAAAAACAAAGTATTAGACGTCAGTGAAGTTTCTTGTTAAAGTATCGTAATACATGAGTTTAGTTTCCCGTAAAAAGTCGTCCCTAGTAAACAATAGTCCTCGAGAAGTCCACATAGATATCTTGTGTAACGTTCGTCTTAAGAAATGTCAAACACGGTGGTCCCTTCGGGTATCTTGTGTATCGAATAAACAAACACTAAAGGAATTTGAACTATAACCGTAATTCACTAAAGTGTAATAAAACGAATCATACTTCATGGAGGAGTAAATCGTGTACATCTCTAATAAGTGATTCATAAATTATTGGGACTCAATTAAATTTGGTGTTTGTTTATATTTAAATTCTATCATAAACAGTTAACGTCATATAAGGTTCATTCATATACACCTACTCAGATACTCACTAACACAAACACTTATACATTCGTATATACACAGACTTACACCGACAAACTTACAATGTCAACAACTATAAAACAAAGTAAATTAAAGATCCAAGGTCAAGTCACCAGTCTATACCAGTGAAACTTTCGGTCTTACTGTTTAATACCGAATGGCTCTATGGCCACCGAATGAGTACGAACCTTAAAAAAAGTCTCTCTCCATTCACGATGTAAAAGATTCCATCTCCAATACCTTATTTACCGTGTAAAAGTACTCACATGTCTCGAAACCGAAACCAGTAAAAGAGACACGACTTGTTAATTCGGGTACTAAATCAATGGTGACCACATCAAGAAATAGTTCTTTATGAACTTCATCGAGATACGGGACGAAAAGAAGGGTATATGCAGTAAAGGGGAAGTAAAGTGTACCAAGTGTATATAAAATCTCAAAAAATTTCGAGAAAACGATTTGATGACATTTAAAAGGGTAAAATTACTCTTAAGGAACTATTAATGGGTTCGAGATAAACTTACCTAGTAAAAAGTACTAAAAATCTCGAGAGATATTAAATTTGTGGTAATTCTTTAAATTTTATTACCCAGAGTAACCCCTTAATCCTGAGTCATATAGTAATTTTCGCATCGAAAAATCTTTCTTTCTGGAAGGAAGTTTAAGGTCGAGACGGCGAATGATAATGTACTCGAAGACATTAAAAGAATTGAAGAAATTCGGAGTCAGAGGAGTAGACGTTTTACCCCTATTATTTTCGTGGACAGAGAAGACCCACAACTCTTTTAATTTACCCTAGGACTCAAACTAGAGTAAATCGAATACCAACAATTGTTATTGTAATGTTTCAATCCACGAAAATCTAAAAACATGAATGGAACGTATATCGTGGAGTAGGGTAATAGAAGAGTTTCTCCCTGATATAAATCAACGAATTTTAGACCAATGAAATTGGTAACTAAATTCGTTTCAAGAAGAGGGTTCGTCAAAGGAGTACTGACCTCACTCTAAGAGTCCACTGGTTCATATAGAGAAAGACAAGTACAGTAAATTGGGACCCGAGGCTCACACACTCCTAGTCACAGAACGTGTTATCTACAGGACGAGAGACGGGTCAGTGAGACAGAACCTATGCCCGTCTCCAAGTTCAGGTCCCATTTGAGGTTTAGACCGAGAAACACAATGTCAACAACTCTACCACTTTTAATAGTAACGTCGTGTCTAAAGGACAAATAAATTTACGAAGGACTGAAACAAACAAATGAAAAGTAGACATAATTTTCGTTACACTTCCCTTTTATTTACTTCGTACACCCCTTAAATATCATTCGACACAAGTCGATGACGGGACTTACCCACGAAGGGTCTCAAGAAATAAAAGACTCTAAACACTACTATAAGGTTCAGTTTTTTATTTCACTCAAAAACCAAAAAAAAAAAGGGATTACCATGTTTCTTCCTAGGTTGAATCCATCTGACATATCGTGACGTTTGCTATCGTGAGGACAAAAACCTAAACGACATATAATTCAAGAGAGGAGGTAGAGCATCCGGATAAAGTGGGTTTTCCTCCACCCCTTCTGGAGACCCGGAGGACCTTCTCAAAAACTTTCCGGGAACATAATTAAGTGATCTCGACGTAGGTATTTTTTCATGGTGTCTGACCCATCGAATTTGTAGTCTTTAAGTAACAGAGTGTTAAGACCTCCGACCTTCAGACTTTAGTTCCGTAGTCGTCCTAACGAAAAAAAAAGACTCTGGAGACAGGACCCGAACATCTACCGGTTTCAGTAGAAGAGGGACACGGAAGAAACCACAGTAGGAGGGAGACACAAATTTAAAGGGGAATATTTCTGTCGTCAGTATACCCTAAGGGACCTCTTCCTTTAAAGTTGGGTGAGGTCATAAGAACGGACTTCTTAGGGTACCTGTCTCCTCGGACCACCCTATGTCAGGTACCTCAATGTTTCTCAGCCTGTACAGACTCACTGATTTGTCGTCACATACCCTGATCCAGGGTGGGAACACTGGAATCTAATTAATTTAATGAAGCCATTTCTAAAAAGAAGGGTTTATACCAGTGTAAGACCTCCAATCTTGGAGTGGGGCACTTAAAACGACCATCCCAGCCCTCCTGTGTCAAGTCGACTATTGTGAGAAGAGGGTTTTATTTAACATCTCGACTCTCGTTGGAACAGTCCGTCGTCAAAAGGACTGAAAAGTAAGCCACACCAAGTCCGTACGTAGAGTGAAATGACCTGTGAGTGAACTCGGGACCACTATAAATAAGTCATGAATTTTTTTTTGGACTACGATTTTTACATAATAAAAAAAAATGTATCTCCACCCTCATATCCGAACCCTTACTTATCCGAGGTAGTGAGTGACTAACCACTAGAACTATTGAATGAACTGGACAAGAAGTCTCGGACACCAAGACGAATACACTGTACCACCACCCTAAAAGGTCAAACTGTTGTACAATCTCCTCACTAAGGTAGAGTGTTACACTGAGATGTCCTCCGTCCTTATCAGATTCCTCGACATGAGGAATCAGTACGTACCAAATTCTTACCCAAACACAGTGTTCCCTCAAGAGTCCTTCTTAAAGTCATAGTTAAGTCATAGAAGATAACTACTTCTTTTTGTCAATACATTTTTCTTTGTTATAGAGTCACTGAATAATTTTATTTTTTCACAAACCAGGTCTTTACGAATTTAATAAACCTTTTCAGTAAAGACACGTCGGGGAGTGAAGCACTGTTCCGGTCTCTTTACCTGACAAGATAACACCTACCTCAGTTTCACAAGGGTCTTGACAGGAGAACAGTAGTGTGTCTTTTTGTGTGCTACAATCCTTTACTCTTCATCAAAAGGAGACGTACGTCCCTACATTTTTCTGATTGAACCTTTACATCATCAAATACTAAAACTCTTTCAACAGCGAAAATGATACACACAAAAAAATTACCTATGAATTTCTGTCCACTTTATATACCATAATTTAATACAAACGGAATTAAGTACTACAAACACCATATTAACATAGAAAATCTGTTTTTATATATTTTGCTTTTATGATTTTAATAAAGAGTTCAAAGAACTTTTTAAATTATAATGAGTATCGTAGTCACTAAGTAGTAAATATCATAAGTTCTACTAAAAAAAAGAGAAAGTTTTAATCTACAAATTTGTTGACTTTCGTCCAATTTAGTAGAGAACAAAGTAAAGTGTTTTCTTCAAGAATTAAGAAATTTCAAATAAAATCTATTTAAAACTTTACCACCCAACGCTATAAAATACTACGTCTCAATTAGGACTTGTGTCCAACTAGTCAACCGGATGTACTAAACGTTTCGGTCGGCGAGAACCGTCTTAAGAAGAGTCACTGACGGGTACATATCAGGAAGAAAGACTGACATACCTTCTCATTAGGAGGAGATGGGGTACCGTCTTTCAAAAGTATCAATTAATGAGACTTAGATTAGATTTAATTCTTCTGGAATTCGTCACAAAGATTTGGAACCGGTCTCTTTCAAAAACAATTATGAACCACTTTACTCTGGTTTTTTTTTATTTTTCTTCTGTTAAACCAAACAGAATTTGGGTTGAAACAAGTTCGATTTTCGTGTAGTAAAAAAGACTCTAATACCACTATCCTATACTGTCGAAAAAAGTTCTAAGAGTGAGTCAACTTATTTTTAAACAGTCGGTTTGGATACAAATATAGAGTCTTTAAAAACCTTTAAGTCACCAATTACTTGAGTTCAACCCATTATAAACACTACACCCGACAACCGGTTTTTAGAAAGATGTCTCTAACGTCTTTGTAAATCATATTATAAACTTAAACACTTCGTCAATTCAGCCATTGATCCGTTATACGTTTGTCTAACTAGTTGATAAGGGATCCTCGATCTCCGAATTGCAATTTAAACAAAACAATCATACGCATACTTATGATAGCGAGATACCAGTGAACATCTCCTCGAATGTGAACCCCTCACTCGGAGTCAGTACGGACTAGACAGAAGTACGTAATACCCGTAATAACAAGTCTTAACAAGGTAATACTTCAGGAGAGGATGTAAAGACGACAGTTGTATCTTATACGTGTATAGTAATCCACTACTGTCTTCACTGAAATCAAGACCCACGTTTTTAAATTCTTTAGATTGCAAATTAGAGGGTTTTCAATTCTTTTATAAAAACAACAAAGACTCGGACTGGTCAGTAAGAAAACGTCAAGTTTACGACACCTCAACAGATAAAGTGGCTGACCGACCTTTACTGTCTCTACCTGACCGGGGGCCTAAGGACAACACAATCCCTTAAGGGTCCTACAAGGTTTGTCCGGGTGGTCCTTCTAGAGTCACTGGAGATAGTTCTCCATTCCGGTACACAGTAAGTGAATAGTACCTTCATTTCTTGGTTGTTGTCCGGTTACGTTAAAAGGAGAAGATGGATTTATACTTCTTGAACTTTATAAAAAAGGAGACTTTACACTTCTTTCCCTTGGTTCGATTTTTATTTATGTTTTCAGACTTATGACTAGTGTAAAATTGTTTCTTTTAACCCTTTCAAATCCAAAATGTTAATTAACCTCAAACTTTGCACAATAGATCTTGGTTCGAGGTAACGGTGGAGGATTCCAACGAAGATTTTATCTGTACGTCTCACACACTGATTGAGACCTAAAAGTCCTTCTGTTCCAAACCTCAAGGACTCGTCTTATCCATAAATCCCGAAGGGACATATGATTTTGTACCCTCACCCCCTCTCCTTCTTTTGTTTCGTTTTGTTTTACTGTTTTGTGTGTGTGTGTGTTTTAACACAAAGAGAGGTGAGGGGTCTCTTTTACGACAGGAGTTCAGAAGTCCAGGGGGACGACCAATTACTAGTGACTACAATCAAAATCGACCAAATTACTGACTACGAGTGATCCTAAGTTTAGCCAACAGTTTACCGGGTCTTTGAAAGTATCAATGCAAAAGACCCTCTTACATAGTCTTAGTAGTCAATAAGTAAACAGTCGTCTTAGAAAGAATAAGGAAGTAAAAATTACCGCTGAAAGTCTGAAGCAATCCCCATAGGATAAAAGTTCAATTTTAGATCTTGATGTAGTAAGGTCATATCAACACGACACGAATCATATCGACACGACACGAATCAACGAGTCAGTACAGACTGAGAAGCTCTGGAGTACCTGACATCGGGTGGCCCGAGGAACAGGTACCCCTAAGAGGTCCGTTCTTATGACCTCACCCGAAAGTACGGGAGAAGGTCCCCTACAAGGGTTGGATCCCTAACTTGGGTCCAGTGGGTGTAACGTCCACCTAAGAAATGGTAGACTCGGTGGACCCTGCGGGTTCCTATGACCTCACCCATCAGATAAGGAAGAGGTCCCCTAGAAGGGATGGGTCCCTAGCTTGGGTCCAGAGGACGTAACCTTCACCTAAGGAATGGTCGGTTATCGATGTACAAGGATAAAGTTAATTTTAATTTGGTTTATTTTTAACGTAAACGAGTCAACGTAATCGGTGTCATGATCGGTGGTTCATGAGGTGTCGATGAACCCTGATCGTCAAGGATACATCCTGGTGTGTCTATATTTGTAGAAATGTCTTCCAAAACATCAGAACTAGATCTTACCTCCGAGTTTTACATTTAGTCTACGGCCCTTCGACGAGGTCGACTACCCGACCCCAGTAAAGGGTTTATGGAGTGGTCAGTTCGTAGACCCATGGTGTTTAGTAGAATTGTATTTTTATTGTTCACTGTAGTACGTATTATACTATATGTGTGTGTTGTACATAGACAAAAAGGGACCTTTATGATAATAACAAGGTTTGTGGAAAATCCCATAGACGATTTCAGTCAACATTTCTATGTGTTTCCCTTTTAGTCAAAATAATTAAATATCACATTTTATTGTTTAAACTTTTTCTACGACCTAATGGGTGTGTTCACGAAGTAGCGTACGTATAGAATTTATACTCATTGAAAACCGACAATTTTTTAAGTCGACTCTACTGTTCCGATACAGTGTAAATTCTATAGGTTTTATTTCAATAAACCCGAGACTTCTGTACGGTGTCTCTCTTCACTGCTTATAAAAATTCTCTAAGTCTTAACACAATCAGAAGGATTCCATCCTTTCATGGAGTCACCCTCATCGAGTTTGTTTTGTAAATAACTGAGTGTCAAGATTTCCGACATACAGCCTCTACTTCCACAGTCGTTCCAGCCAAGGAAGACTACGGACACTCCTTTGTAGACAGGACACGGAAAGGGAGTCAAAGACCACCAAACGACAGGTGGTGACCGTAAGGAACCGAACATCTTCGTAGTGGGTGCAGAGGCGAAAACAGAAATGTACCGTCAGAGGGACAAACGTAAACAGAGGTTCAAAGGGAAAAAGTATTCCTGTGGTCAGTGTGACCTGGTCCCCGGGTAGGAAGGGACGATACTGGAGTAGAATTGATTGAGACAGACGTCTCTGAGAGAAAAGTTTATTCTGGTGTAAGACTCCAAGACCCCTACTCCCGGAATTGTATACTTAAACCTCCCCGACTCTTAACAACTTTGTCACCTTATTGAGTCCAACAAATAAAATTTCTTATTAGTTTTATGAACATTAGTACGGGGTGTGATGACCCTTCGTAACACAAATCTACAATAGTAAAATTCGTATAATACGAATCATCGTAAAACCGAAACTTACTTTTCTTATATGTTCTATATAACTTGTTTCTTAATAAACAAGTCACAAAGAACTCAAGGAGTCACTATACGATGTAGAAAAAACCCCCCACTTTCGACTTATAACCAACCATAGACATCATCCCTACCAGTGGATTCAAGAGTTATCAATTTCAGAACACCTAAAGTATTTTGTCCTCCAACACGATTTATAAAGATTCTATTATCATTTACGTCTATATTAACACCTATAAGTTTCTGTAATATTGAGTGGTGATCCAAAAATTTTTTTTCGTTTTGTCTACTAATATCTGTCTGTAAATGAATAACCTTACACTCGGGGTCCCTCACGACGGAGAACCCTATTTTTTTTTTTAACGTCTTGTTTTAGACTTTGGTTTTAGGTATTTTTCGGGGTCTACTAATGTCTTATCTACACTTACATGTGTATACCTAACTTTGGATAGTCACAAGGATCACACTTGAATTAGATTATGTAAACAATTAAGAATCCTCATCCTTCAGTTATACCTTTTAAAACCCCGATGCATATATTGAAGATGGAAGAAATCGCTAATTATGATCATTGTACTAATATTGGTTATAACTAGGAACTCTTACTGTTTTGTACCTACTTAAACGGTATAGAAGGGTGTTTTAGACTTATACCTGTCTAAGTGGAGTTAAAACAACGAATCAACTCTTCGTTAATTAATTTATTACTTTTAAAAACCAAATTTTTCCGTTAAGTGAAAACGACCATCATAAAATGACCACGAAATGAAGTCCTACAGATATTAACGACAATGTACTTAAAATTCTAATTTTTCTCGATGTGATAACACGTACCCGTTTAACTACTAGGTATAATAAACTTTTCAAAAAAAGTATAAAAGTAGTTTCTGAAAGTTTTCGTTCGACTGTAATGGTCAAGACTCTACAAGACATCTGTCTGAAGGTCGTCTCTATCTCCAAGTAATATAGTCTCATTAGACGAAAACGTAAAATATTAATTATTGTCTACGACTATAACTATTACTATATCGTGTATTAATATACATATCGACTGAATGTTTTCATCTATTGAATCATCGAAATACCGTGTTTATGTTAATTTAGGTAGTAATTTTATTCTCAATTAAGGAGACAGGACCTCTTGTACAAAGGATTAACGTCACAAGGGTCTCTAGTAGGTGGACTTGATACTTCCCAGATTTTCCCATTTGTTCACTCCTTGTCGATAACCATAAGTCCTTTAAATAAGACTTTATCATTCATGATTTTTCTCTATAAAACTACAGAGGATTATAAAGTTTCAAGTAGTAAGGCTTGTCCTTGATCTGAATAAGTAACAACGAGGTTCCCGGTCTTCAATGTCCTTCCTTTAAAACTTAGTTATCTTCCTTCTGGAACGAGTAGTTTTAGGCAGGTTAACACTATTTCCAAGAGAACATTTTGTCACTCACAGAGTAGTGATTTTTATAATTTCAGTTCCAGTCTATTGATACAGTAACCACTCATCTTACCTAAAAATTTAATTCTCACTTAGGCCTGCTCTACTTCAAGTTCCAGGGAAAATAGAAAGTATAAGACATTCGAATCTCTATTCTTGACTGAAAGAAGGACGTTAGAAAGAAGTCGTCAGACTTTAGTTCCTTTATTTAGTAAGACTTGGTAGACCACCGGACGTACCAGGGACTGGGTTATTATAAAATACTGTATAAACTTTAGACACTTTTTACTGTTTCACCTTTATCTCGTCATTAGTGTGTAAAATTTTTGTAAAAATAGTCTCCATAACAAACCAAACCGTGTGTCGAGGAGTTTATAGGCATTACTCGATAGGTGAACATATTTTCATATGTAAGTTTTTAAGTGTCTACTTTTATAGAGACTTGTAGTTAAACCAAGACAGGGTAAGTAAGTAAGTTTTTAAAACGAATGACCAAAGGTTCACGACAACACTTACGACCTCTATTTCACCTCTTACAACCTCTGTTTTTCAAGAGGTCATATTGAATATGAGATCTATCTGTAAATTGTTCTTTTTTTATCGATATTTTCTAGTAAAGTTCACCACTTTTCGTGAAACTTCTGAGACTTGTCCCGGTACACGATTTCTTACTGAAAGAACCACTTTCACTTCACTTTCAGTGAGTCAGCATAGGTTGAGAAACACTGGGGTACCTGACATCACCTTACCCATCGGAAAGGGAAGGGGTCCCCTAGAGGGGTTGGGTCCCTAACTTGGATCGACGGACGTAACGTCCGTCTAAAAAATACTCGACTCGGTCTTCCCCTCGGGTTCTTATGACCTCACCCATCGGATAGGGAAGAGGTCACCTAGAAGGACTGGGTCCTTGATTTGGTCCCAGAGGACGTAACGTCCATCTAAGAAATGGTTGACTTGATAGTCCCTTCGGGATACTTCCTTAATGAATTCTGTCCGACAAATCCTTGTCCAAGAGAATCCCCTACTGTAAACTTGGACCGGGTCAACCACTGTTTCTAAGTCGGACCGTTTCTAGAAGACTTCTCATAGAAAAAACGGGTCTTTTGACGTTCACATTTTCGATGGGGAGGAAGTTGGACCTCCACCGACCCGGTACCTAAGGACCGATGAAGGATGGGAGATTAAACTAAAAATTACATTAGTGTGAGATTTATGATCCACACTCTGAACCGAAGTCACTTTGTAGTCCCAAATTCAACCATTTTATGTCCTGATTCTACGTAGAGAAGGAATAGAGGGGACGACTCAAAAGGTAGAACAGTCGATGATCTCGAGATCTGAACTGACCTTTTATTCTTCTCTCTTTCTTCTGATTTCTTCCGACCATTTCAATTTTCAGACCCACTTTATCCCTGAAGAATGAGGAACGGGTCCCTGGAATGGGGTTCGGGTTGAGAACCTACCCGAAGTTCTCTTTTCACTATGACAACATTAACAAAAAATATAAAACGTACGTAAAAAAGTCGCTGACCATAGGTATCGAAAGTAGTCGAAAAGAACCCTTTTCTGTTATATGGATTTTCACACTTCTTGGTGTCAACATTCCTTATCAAAGTCACAAACGATAGAGTCTTTTACTTCGTTTTTGTAGAGTTTTTTTTTAACTTTTTCATAAAAACAGAAGAAGCACGGTGGAGTTCTTTTTCTCTACCTACATTTGTTCGAGTGTTGTCCGGGATAAAGTTTTCCTGGTTGAGTTTACATATTCGTTCTCCCTCTCTCTCAGTTCATTTCATATGCAGGTTTCTGTGTTAGGAAACAAAACGTCAATCCTCTTTCTGTTGACAAGTCTCTACCTGACGAAGAAGTCTTTCGATCAATAAGTGTCTCCAATACATTCCCGGTCTGTCACTCGACCAAAGGTGCTTCGACACACGGTAAATCTGTGAAAAAGAAATCTGGAAATTAGAACTGTTCAAGGGACACCATAACCCAAACTTATAGTTTATAAGAATTATGAAAGGAAATACCGTTTATTAAAACGGGATTTGGTAAAGAAGGAGAAATCTACCAACCAACAAAGAAACGACTCACTGTCTTTTGGAGAGATATATTTACCTCTCTATCTCCTCCCGTCCCGAAGGGACCACCGAATCCCCATTTTATTAGACGGACGTCATGTCCTCTACGTCCTCAGAACCCAAGTTAGGGACCCAGCCTTTCTAGGGGACCTCCTCCTTTACCGTCGGGTGAGGTCATCAGGCCGGACCTCTTAGGGTACCTGTCTTCTCAGGCCGACCCAAGTACCCCAGCGTCTCAGCCTGTCCTGATTCGTGTTCGGACTCCCCACACCTATACTTCCCCCACACAGAAAGAGAGACTTAGGTCTGAACGTCCTTCTTCTGGACTCTACTACTGCCACACAGATCCAGGCGTCAGGAGAGTCTTTCATTTACCTGTACGTCTCTACGAGGGGATTCGTACCACTAGTACACTCTACCGAACAAAACTCCAAAAAGAGGGTCAACACACAATTGGAAAGCCACTCGACTCTCAGTCCTTAAGTCGGAAGAGGCCTAACCTCCAGGACCGGGGTGGAAGAAACCGTCTGACAAGACGACAAGACGACAGAAACTTTTATAAGTAAAATATTAGATACATGTAAAAAAGACCCCTCCCCGCCATTAGAGTCGGGAGTTGAGAAAAACAATTATGAGAAGAGGACAGTTGTAAAAACAATCTTAATCTTTCCACTCAGTCATGATACACAGACCAAACTGATTATCTTCAAATTCAAATACTAGACGTGTGTGTCGTAGGATGTGTGTTTATAATACAGTCGTGAAGACTTGGTCTCCTTCTTTCTACTGTCTCACAACACCCATGTTTTCCTACCCCACCCCTTACCCCCACACCGGAAGACCGTTCGAGATGGATCCATACCCTACCAAATAAAAAAAGGGTCGAATAGGACGACAACACGAGGATCACCCTAAGAAGAGTCCTGGTTCATTTAACGGTACGGGGTTTGTTTGTTTTAATCCCTGTTAACAACTTTTTTCCTCGGGTTTCGTCCTTCCTTCTCCATTGTCGAATCTTGGAACCGGTCCATGGTAGATCAACGTAATGACACTTTAACCAATTTAGTCACTTCCTTACTAGGAGGACAGTCACCGATCTTTGTCTCCGCCCTTCCTCTACTAGGACTGGACTCCGTACCCTTCTTCGGACTGTGACCACCCGCCAAGAAGTAACGGTGACAGAAATATTACCTCAACACCCCACTCTTGTGCGTCTCACCCATCATCTATGACCCAGAGGTCAGAATAATTTCCGATTCACTTACAATCGGTCAACGACTTTTTGTAAACCCATCGAACCCAGGGATTTCCTGAAAAGTTCGTCTCCGTTACCACGTCTTAATCTCGATCTTCGTCCTGTTGTCACTCACGTCCCCCACACCCCTCCCGACCTGTCTCGTCCGCGACTGAATACTTTTCGGGATATACAGGACGATTACGCACATAAAATAGGACTTCAGACACTCATCAACGGTCTACTTTTCTTTGTTTAAGTGGATAAACTCCGTAACAATCCTTTCGTTTCGACTCCTGTCTCATCAATACCCTACGACTAAATAATTACTACTACACGGTAAAAGTCTATTTGTGTGTATCTTAACGGACTTACCACTTGCCGTCCTTCGAAAAGTTCAAGACACCAATAAATCTGCCTTATAGGGGTTCTTCAAGGCAAGAGTCCCGAGGAAATATATTTCGTTTCTGTGAGGGATCACTGAGAGACGACTGAAGTAATAGAGGAGGTAATTGACGATCGTCCCTAGCCCAACTGACCCTGGACCCCACTATCGACAAAATAGTAGGTTCGGAACGTCCTGGTCAAACCCGAACCACCCCCACCTTTAGGGAAAATAGAAGTTCGAAACGAACTAGATTAGTCTAGAACTTGACAAGACGGCCAAAACGAAGCCCATATGTTTACGGAAGAAAGGAAAGAGAGAGACAGAGTCATGTCAGTGACCGCTCAAAGGACAATGGATAAGTGATAAGTTTGGTGAATAAAAAGGAGGACACGAAATAATCATCTCTGAACGTTTAAAACGGAAATCTTCCATGGCTATATCTTTCGGTATTATTATAAAACTGGACTCTTTCATGGAGTGTTTCATTGTTAAAATTTAAATACGAAATTTTTTTAGTAATCCAACCGAAACACCTCAGACTCACCTCCACTCTTAACACAGAACTAACCCACTCTTCTCTTAGTCCATCCCTTGACACGTCCATTAAGTACACTCACTAATATTCCCGACCTCAAGTCTACACGGTAACTCCTCCCGTTCCTCCCTTACTTACACTTTCTATAAATTTCCCTCTCTTACTTATCTTACTACTGACCCCACCCACACCCCTCACTCACTGTCCCTTCGACTCCTGTTCCTACGAACTGTAACTGAACCTGAGACCTCTCTACTTCTTCAGTAAACACCTCCCCTCGTCATCTTAATCCAATCGAGGTAAAACCTTTACGACTCGAATTCCAAGGACAGTCCAGAAGGTACACGTCTTTGGGTGACCTTCATACTTCGAGTCCTCTGTCTTAAGTCGGTCTCTAGACCCAAAACACACGGGAGAAATCCTTTCACGATCGAGGTTTATGTTACCGAACCTACTCCATCTTGAGACAAAGAGAGAGTATCTAGTCAGTCGAACAGGTCCGACGGTCCGTCGGGATAACATGTCCAAACGGGTCCCCAGAACCCATCAATCTGTCACAGTGAAAAAATTTGTGAACAGAAGGTGTAAACGAGGATAAAAGGAGTTCAACGTCATCACCCCTCCTCCTCCTTCATCCTTCCCCTGGTAGGTCACGTACTTCGAGGCGGGAGGCGTGGAGACGTGTGTAAGGGAACCGAATGTTTCGACATGAATCGTCGTTCCTTCCGACCATTCACACCAGAGACCTATCCTCCGATGTAAGGACATCTTTTACGATACGATCCTTCTCACCTCTTGTCTGATCCCGTTCACCCTACAGAATTGTCAAAGGTCCACAACAGTTATACAGTCAGTCAGTCAAGTCAGAGTCAGCACAGGCTGAGAAACGCTGGGGTACTTAGCGTCGTGCGGTCCGGAGGGACAGGTAGTGGTTGAGGGCCTGAAGTGAGTTTAAGTACAGGTAGCTCAGTCACTACGGTAGGTCGGTAGAGTAGGAGACAGCAGGGGAAGAGGAGGACGGGGGTTAGGGAGGGTAGTAGGATCAGAAAAGGTTACTCAGTTGAGAAGCGTACTCCATCGGTTTCATGACCTCGAAGTCGAAATCGTAGTAAGGAAGGTTTCTTTAGGGTCCCGACTAGAGGTAGTCTTACCTGACCAACCTAGAGGAACGTCAGGTTCCCCGAGAGTTCTCAGAAGAGGTTGTGGTATCAAGTTTCGTAGTTATAAGTCCTCCGTTATCTAAGTATCCTCCTCCATTTAGATGTGTTTCTCTACCGCATTATATACGTCGTTTCCTGTCTTCGACCCCTCACCGTTATGAATTTCTGTCTCTTCTGTGGACAACATCCATTTCTTCTTTACCTTTCGTCAGAGGACTTTCGGTTCCCTCCTCTCCTAAGATCCTTACTCAAAAGGAATCACTCCTTCGTACCAAGCCTCCAAATCCGATCCGAGGTTTGATTTGAGAAACCTAATTGGAGAGACACGAAGCAAAAATAACGGAAATTTTACTTCTATTGGTCTTATGGGTAGAGTACACTCACTTAATCGTACAAATATTGGGAAGTTTATCACGGACAAACATTATATATGATGTCCTTACCGACTCTCAATTTCATTTAATCCCTAACTTTTCCTGTGTACCCCAAAAAGTTTATCTCAGTGTATATCTTGAGAGGTTCGTTCGTAAAATATATGTAATATATTTACATATATATTCGGGATATTGTTAATAAACTTCCACGACATAGTAATATAGGTAAAATGTCTATTCTTTCCACTCCGTGTTACTCCAAGTCACGGGATCAGGTCAAAGTATCTCGAATCAGTCACTGACTTGAGGGTAGATAAACTAAGGTTTCGGGTATGAACATAATCAGTGATTTTAAAGTTCTACACCTCATGTACCACTCCTCGTTCGACTCACAAACATCTAAAAAAAGTGGAGATTTGGAGTTAAAGGAATAGGTAATTTACTCTATTATCATCATAGACGGAGTAATATTAATTTTTTTATTTAATTCGATGAATTATTTGGGAATCGTTTAGTGAACTGTACTTTATTTGTGTTTAGAAGTTACGTACCACCATCGATTACTGTTATTATTGTCCTTAAATAATTGTAAATAATCCCATTTATCTTTTTTATCACTGCATACTAATCTAAAAATTGATTGGTTTAACGGGATTTAAAACGATCATTACCGTCCTTTTATACGTAAAAGACCAAGATAAACACAACCGACTTCCATCTAAAATCTGGTTCCATAACCCCTGAAGTACACCAAAGAGTAAAACAAAAGTGTAGAAAGGTCAAGAAGTCCTGTTTGTAAATCCACCTGTTTTCCCGGGTCACTCTCTACTGCAGATTACTCGCCAAACATAAATATGTGAAAGACGAGTCTGTCACTTGTAGACGGGGACGTGGAATGGAAGGATCCCTCTTATGGTGGAAGACCCAAAAGACTGTGAACAACAAGTGAGAGATTCAGCACAGATTGAGAAACGTGTGGTCCGAGGAGACAGGAAGTGACAGAGGACCTCAACCGCACCTTAGTACACGGAACTCAGTCGTTACGACAGATGGGTAGAGTAGGAGACATCAAGAGAAAAGGAAAACAGAAGTAGGAAAGGGTCGTAGTCCCAGAAAAAGGTCACTCTCCCGAGAAGTGTAGTCCACCGGTTTCATGACCTTGAAGTCGAAGTCGCAGTCAGGAAGGTTATTTATAAGTCCCAACTAAAGGAAATCCTAACTGACCAAACTAGAGGAACGACAGGTTCCCTGAGACTTCTTAGAAGAGGTCGTGGTGTTAAGTTTCCGTAGGTAAGAAGCCGTGAGTCGGTAAAAATACCAAGTTGAGAGTGTAGACATGTACTGACAACCTTTTTGGTATTGACTGATATGACTAGAAACAGTGTCTGACTACAGAGACGAAAAATTGTACGACAGATCGAAACAGTATCGAAAGGAAAGTTCCTCGTTCGTAGAAAATTAAAGTACCGACGTCAGTGGTAGATACCACTAAAACCTCGGGTTCTTTTATTTTAGAAAGTGACGAAAGTGAAAAGGGGGGAAGATAATCGGTACTTCACTATCCTCACCTACGGTATTAGACTCAGAAATATTACAACTCGAAATTCTATCGAAAAAGTAAGAGGAGAAAGTGGGAGTATAAAAACCATTTTTACTGTCTACAAGTTATTTACATCAGAAAATTTGAATCCTAAGAAGAAGAGATTACCCCTAGAACACTTCTACTTTACCCTATGTTCCCAGACACCCAAAAAAAAACTCTATGTGCTTCTGAAAAAGATGACGTAAAGGACACATATCCAAACTCATTGAAATGAGAATTGTCTTGTCTTTTAGGACATCACTTAAAATAATGAACGACAAATTGAAAAAAATTCCTGTCCAAATAAAAGGACGTCTCGATTACTACTAGTCACCTCTTGAAAGCGAGGTTGGAGAAATTTCGAGTACTCGAGTACTTGACGACAGTGAGTCAAAAAGTTAAAATTTTATTTATCCTGACTTACAATGAATAAACATGGACTATCAATTGTGACAGTAGAGTTTGAACCCCCAATACAAATAATACTTCTTAGTCAATACTTCTATAGTTATGACCGTACATAACCGTGGATCTAAAATAAATATGAAATAGAAGTATTCGTGTAATCTTTAGACGGATTAAAAAACTACACCGGACACTTATAACTCATGACTTTTCGGTGTCCTCAAGATTAAAATCTTTGAGTAAAACCTCGAACTAGTCTCTTATTAAAGTTCACATATTAAAGGAGTTCACTTCATTCCGTAGAACTGTACGGAAGTCTATCTAAGGTCCTTTATGTCCCTAATCACTAAAGAGAGACTATTTTGTCATCACAACATAAATGTTAACTGGTCTTAAAATTGTAACGTCGTTCGTTTCATCCAATCGGTCGAACAGAATAAGGTATGGAAACTTAATAGACTCCAATAATTACGTCACGATTGTACCGAAATAAATCCTTCTTTTGTATAAGTTCCATTTAGTTGAGTCATAAAATAAAACTCTTTTCGTTTATTTACGTTAAATCAAGAAAGGATAACACTCATTTTCTCAGAAACACTTTACCTTACGTCAAGACTTGAGATTGTAAAGACAAAGGAAAAAACAGAGTGAGTTGTCGTTTGTGAGTTGTCACAAACAAAAACGTTGATTTATAGACACTTATCATGTTATCTGATATATCTCTGCGTAAATATAAAAAAGAAGAGATCTGAATCACAGAACGAAAAGTTGTTTTTTTAGGTTGAAATGTGACCTTTCACACTTGGAATAAGTACTAATAAACCGACCGATTTTTATTCGAGTGTTGAACATAAGTCTGACTTGATGAAACTTCTTCCACAACGTCTTATCTGGTATTTGGGACCTCAACAAAGATACTTCTTAAGTCTCTCACCGACTCCGTCTGTTAGTATAACATGTGTCTTTAGACTTTTTTTATGAGAGAAAAGTTCTTCTTCTTATAAGTAAACCTTTCAATTAGGAATTGAAATTCATTACCACATTCATTAAGAGACTTTAAGTCGTACTATAGATTATCCGACGTTTAAAAATGTCACGGAGGACTTAATGGTTTCTTTATAATTTAATATACGTTACATCCCTCTAAACACAAAATAAATATACAAATGTGGAACATAGAAAAAATAATTTACTAAATTACGTTGTATGTTGTTTTTCCGTGTTACCTACTTATTATTTTTATTCTAAATAAATAACGTATTTCCATTTATTCAGGATCTCTTCATTACATCTTGTACTAATTATATTAATTGTAACGACACACAATATATATTTTCTCATTTAGGATTCTCGAGAGTAATGTTGAGAATTTATATTTTTACAAAGAAGAAAAAGAAAAGAAAACATAGATATACTCTGCTACCTATAAGTCATTTGAATAACACTATTAGTAAAGTACTATATACATTCAGTTTAATACAACATACCGGATTTGAATGTGTCACAACACACTTAATATTGAGTTATTTTGACCTTCCCTTTTTATTTATTTATCGTCACCTTTCGGTCCTAATTTCTTTCTCATTAACCTGTACGAACTACACTTCCGTTTACCCTAATGACACCAACACAAAGTATAAACAGGAACTCGAAAGACTTTCGGGTCCACTTTACTGTGTATTAGCAGACCTAGTAAAATTACAAATCTCCCGTACGTAAGATCAAAAAGTTTCCCTCGTTTTAAGATTTCATAAACGAGTTCACGTCAAAATATAGATGGTGAGATTTTATGGATCCTTTTATGGAAGTTATAATAAAAAGTTTTTTAAATATCTCATTAAACAATACCACAAAAAGTTATAGTAACTTTATGTGAAGTCACCCTTTATTATACATTCCCGTGTCCAATTATATCACGTCGTACCGTCTTAAACCATCAGACCACACCATAAATCTATATTCAACTTCATGGATCTCTACCGTTAACCAAAATAAATAAAATTTCTGAGACATCTATTGTAGTGAAAAACTCCCCAAAAACTATTTCTTCCTGTTCCATATTAAATTATTTAAGACTACTGTTTGAATCATGATTTGATTTATGAATGTAAGACAGATCAAACCCTAAATAGAAACATTTGATTTACTCCTTCATTATCCCGACTAAATAAATAATTTTTAACTCCTCAGATAGATCCTGGAAACGAAACTTATTTGGTGGAAATGGGAGGAACTGTACCTCTATTAGAAGGTCAGGTCACTAGAGATTCCTCCGGTCCAGGACTGATACTCGGCATTACTATGTTAGGATACAGGTGAAAAAACCCCCCTTGACTTTTCGAAAAAAGTGACCCTACGTTTGGGTAAGTACTGTCGGATCTAACAGAATTATAAAATAACGTAAAAGAACACACCGGTGACTCCAAAGGAATCTAAGGGTCTTAGTTATTCAGAAGGTCTGAAACGACTCCTTCGTATCTCGGAGTTAGTTATAATCGGTCTCCACTCTAGAATCCCGGAAGAATCAAGAAAGAACTTGTACACGTGTCCGAACCCTAACTCGTATTGACATGAGTGTACACATTGAAAGATCTAGGGGTGTTTATACAGTCTCGAAACGGTTTTGGTGTTTCCTGAAGTGTAAGAGGTCAAAAAGGGGAAGTCGAAAACTGAGCGGGTAACACACGTTGATAATAGGCGACGGAGTCCGTCGGAGTCACGACTCGTCAATGGACACTTACGAAAACTGTTTATGAGGGGTCTCCCTTTTCTGACAACGGGTCCAACTTGACGTTCAGTTCAGTTTATTTCTGTCGAAACGATCACTAGAGAAAGTCCCTTGGTGGTCTATCCTGTTTATTACTGTCAAGAGGCTGTCACCCAGAAACTTTCTCGAGGTCGGGAAAAGACAACGGAAACCACCGACGGTCTGGTGACTAAAAATGGTATTAACACCCGACAAATAAAAGTTCCGAGGACGTCTCGACCCCTTCCCCATACCCTCATTTCGTTTAATTTTACGGTGTTTCGAACGACAAGAATGTCTCTAAGTCCACGAAGAGAACTTATTTACGAGGAGTCTAACGACGTTCGTAAACCAATTAAAGGTTTCAAGTTTTTTTTCAACTTACCCCCTCTCCGATAAGTCTCCAGGAAAAAGACGGTCAAAACACCTACAATGAGATCTTCACGAAAAATCGGTATAAAAATGTTTAATTTTTCCACTTGAAAAACTGAAGATGCAAGGGGAGGGTGAGACCTTGTAAGTGACAATAGATTATATAGTGTAAGGGTTTATAGGATCTATTATATTAAATGACATAGAAACAAAACCATATACACCGAGAAATTTTATTTTAACTTTGTCTGAAATGACTTACGGTCTCATACTTCGTCAACTAAAGACGAAACAAAATTAGTGTCTAATTTTTCATAATGGAAAAGACGTATCAATAAGTCGAATCTCACTCAATCAGATTTCCCTACCCTCTAGAAATGTACGGTTACCCTTTTTGATATACCCATTTTAAATTCGTGGTCTCTGACGACTTTTCCATTTTTAGTTTATTATTAACTGAATAAAGTGTCCTAACACAATAATCGTATACATAAAGAACTCATCAAATGGAAATTAACACATTAAATAAAATTAACAAGAAATAAGTAATTTCTAGATAAAAAAATTTTAAAAAATTAAAAAAATTAAAAAATTTAAAATTTTAGAAATTAAGAATGTACGCAAGGGTTTGTACTTGGGGGGAGGGTGGAGGGAGGGGTATTGTAGAGAGACCCAGTAGGGGTACGTGGTCGGGGTTCGTACGACATAGGACGCAGTCTGTATCTGACCGCTAAGTTAAGAATGTACTATCATATGTACAATCTTACGGTAAGAGGGTTTAGTAGGGTGGGAGAGGGAGAGGGAGACTCAGGTTTTCAGGCAATATGTGTAGACACAGAAAAAAGGACAGAACGTATGTCCCAGCAGTAACGGTAGAAGGATTTAAGGTATATATACACAATCATATGACATAACCACAAAAAGAAAGACCGAATGAAGTGAGACATATTAGCCGAGGTCAAAGTAGGTAGAGTAGTCTTGACTAAGTTTACTTAAGAAAAATTGCCGACTCATTATGAGGTAACACATATACATGGTGTCGAAAGAATAGGTAAGTAGACGACTACCTGTAGATCCAACAAAGGTACAGGACCGATAATATTTGTCACGACGCTACTTGTAACCCCATGTACACAGAGAAAGTTAAGACCAAAGGAGTCACACATACGGGTCGTTACCCTAACGACCCAGTATTCCATCAAGATAAACGTTAAAAAATTCCTTAGAGGTGTGACAAGAGGTATCACCGACATGATCAAACGTAAGGGTGGTTGTCACATCCTCCCAAGGGAAAACATGATTCATGACTTTTGTATCAACTCCTCAGTTGATTTGGTAGGTACGTTTCGGTAAAATATAGTTAAAGAAACCTCTACCTATACTACTAAACACGACGTAATGAATCGTTACTACAATTAAAGGTTTACAGACTTCGATTTTGAAAAATTCATCAAAACCACGTGGAGAAAGGTTTGATACAATTTCTAAAAAAACGAAGTACTCCTCTCAGTACTAGATTTCAGAGTCACCGTTTGTAGTAAAACCTATCGATGAAGTGAAAGAACTCTTTGTCACTGGAGGTGGAAGCGACAATGTCCACCCGTTCCTAATAAAGTAGTCATGAGTCACCCTTGTGCTACGGTACGAAAACCACCAAATAAGAGATTTTTTCACAACATGAGTATGAACAGGTAATTATGGACGAAAAGTGTCTAAGACGTAGAGAAAATTAAACACGAAAGATTAGAAGAGACCCGACTATATGGTCTATTTAGACTAGGGGTGACTCAAGAATGATATATACTCTAGGGTAAGATCCACAAATTACCACAAACAAGTAAATTAAAAGGGTTCTAGTGTTTGTCCGACCGGGATAATAGTAAGCACAAAAGTATGTTCTTTTGACTTAGTGTCTCTCTAATTCATTGTACCGGTTTCAGTGTCTCGAATATGTATCGTCTCGTCCCTAAACTTAAGTCTTAAGACCGAGACTTCAAGTACTAGATATACCACAGCATATTCCTACAATCTTACTGTATATTCGGATTCACGCTTACCCAAGACTACTTAATGGACTCACCTTGAGAAACTTTTTATGAACTTACAGCCACTAACAGAAACACAGTAGATAAAACCAAAGAGTGACTCACACACACACACACACACACACACACACACACACAATTGATCCATTCTACTGATCTCTTCAATAAAATAATTTCGTCAAAATTCATAGTTATCATAATGAATATTTATAAAATTGAAGTGAAAACCACTTTAACTATTTTGAAACGATTACAAAACGACAATTAAACGTAATATACCATATGGTCTTTTCCATCAATGACTTTACACAGACACTGATCAAAATGTACTAAAAAGAAAGAATTTTCATTACTGAATAATCCCATATCAATGTATATTCACAGAAACCTTTAAATTCTTAATACATAATATATAAGGAGAGGAGATGATATTACGTGTTTAATTGTTATCCGACTAAGTCATCGGAACCAAAGGAACTAAATCAACTCAATAAATATCTTAGACCCCTTCCTTTGTTCTTCCGTCAATAAAATTATTAATTTTAAATAAAAGTTTCTTACGCGTGGAGACAGAGGGTAGGTCACCGAGTGTCCCAAGGGATAACTCTCAGTGATAGAATTTTCAAACATTAAGTTCAACAAACCAAGGTCATTGACTACCTACTAAAAAAAAAAGGTGATAAAACTAGGAGACATTGTGTCAGTCTCCTTATAACTCGTATAATAAAGAAAATGTCCCAACACCCTTCTTTTACATAAGGAAAAACTCTCCTTGGTTTGTCGACGTCCACGACTCCAAAGACCCCTAGAGGTAACCTCACTGTGTCTAGGACCGGTACTATGAGTGGTAATGAGACGAGACCCGAGAGATGATGCTGTCTGCCCTCGGACCCTGTCTGGTTTACTACCGAGACTTCTTGCTGTGGTGAGTCGTGGACGGAACAGTAAGTCACCTTGACGACTTTGGTTCGGACAGCTCCTAGAAACTTGTGTGTAGGTACCGCTTGTCGAAATTGTGTGTAAAACTCTACCTCCTTAATATCTCTGACAGTTTCTTCCTTTGGTGTTTAAATAAAATGACCTGAACACTTAAAAAACTTGTGTGTGAATTGACAAAGTCTTTACAAATCTTTACTTTTACAACGGCATTTTCCTATGGGTTCGTGTATTACAAGGTGAGAAACTTTCCTTCACCCTTTTCAAGGTATATACTATTTCGTGGTGGACCTGTTATCCACTATGGAAAACATTACGACCTGTCTAGATTATGGGTGAACTATCGGACACATTCTAAAAATGACTTGTGTCAATACGAAACTCCAAATACGAAACCGTCTCAAACTGGTCGTAAAGACGTAGGTACATTTACACGGTTTTGTACGATCCACCTCAACCTCGATGTCATTTGAAACTGAATGAAGGTATTCGAATGATCATATATTTCAAGGTTTATTGACGATTGTATCCTTCAATCTGTCATGATTACTGAAAATAATGAACCACTATATAAGAAAACTCCTCTTTATCTAATATGTATTCATGTGAGACTTCTAACCACTGATGGATTTACACTAAAAACGACCAATGATTTTTATAAGAATGATGAATGTTCTCGTTTGATATTGTAACAGAGTTTGACTAGTCCCTATATACACATATACTCAGACACAATTCAGACATATTAAGTCATCTAAAGTCAAGAATATTGTAATTCTTATTGTTAACACTTTTCCTATTTAGGTATCACATATCGTGGTAATAAAATTGGAAAGGACAATTATCTCGAAAGTGTAAGACAGAACCCAAATATAATGTATGTATCACAATTGAATTTATGAATTGGTGATTAAAACTTTTTAATGAGTACACTATGTTTCCTTAGTAATATTAAGTCTTACGTCAGATAAAAGATCCTTCATAATTGTCTTTTTCAAATGTATATTGAAATCAAGTAAGTCGTTCTGGACCTACAATAGGAAGACGGTTTGACTCTGAGTAAAACTGTGATTTGTGAAATATTTCCTTGAATAGAAACGGAAGAGGTTTGATCTTCGTCGTCAGAGGTTCAGAGTTATATTAAGATGTCTCTTATCAAAAGGAAAAGAGATCGTTTTTCGGTTCTCTTAGAATTTCATTCACTGTTAAATCGATCTCCAAAAGAAACGGAATAAAGTGACTAATTCTATGACACCACTTAATGTGTCTAATAATTTAAAAAATGTTCTCATTTGATATAAATAAACTTTACCCTTTTCACGTAAAATGACATAAAACACATAATACAAATAAAGAGTCTTTTATCTTTCCTTTAATTTTACACAGTTATTTATAAAAGATCTCTCATTTATAAACGGACTCAGATTAAAAATATGAAATATTAGTGAAAGTGGTAAGTTTTATAATCGGTCCCCCTTTTAGACTCTGTTGTACCAACTTAATTCATTTTATTGATAGAGGTTTTGGGTTTCGATGAGACATTCTTATACATAGAGTGACTTTTTACTGTTTTTCTACGGGTAAATGAAAAGTTCAAAAGGAAAACTCGATTTACTATTTATTACATCAACAGACTATATTATGTTTTATACGGGTAAATACAGTCAAATGGAAGAGTTACAAAAGTATAGGGTCAAAGAATTTCATTAAAAGACTTCTTTTACTTGGACTCCTTGTGTTATAAACTTTAGTTGACTATTTATAGTAGAAATGGTATTAAATTTATTTTTAACTCATCTATTGAACGAGTGAGTCTTGCATTCGTAGGGGTTCTGAAGGGACCACCATGTCACCAATTCTGAGGTGTGAAGGTGACGTCCTCTGTACCCACACTTGATACCCAGTCCCTTGATTCTGCTGTGCATGAAGTACACACGACTCAGTGAAGTCAGTACCTGCCATCGGGTGGTCCGAGGAGACAGGCACCGTAAGAAGTTCGTTCTTGTGACCTCACCCAACGGTACAGGAGGAGGTCCCCTAGAAGGGTTGTGTCCGTAACTTGGAAGTAGAGAATGCAGAGAATCGACCGTCCAAGAAATGGTGATCGCGGTGGACCCTTCGTGTGCATGACGTATCACACCAGGTTTTATAATTTTTTTAATTTTTTTTGTTTTTGTATTCATAGGGAAAAAGATTAAAAAAGTTGTGGAGTTGAAGGGTATTACAGTGGATTTTACGGTTCATTAATTCTGTCGACATAATAAACTTAATAAATCGATGATTTAAAATAACAATCAGATTAAATCCATGAAGAGAAAACTTTATAGAATGTCAGTGTCTTTCTTGTTCGTATGCAATACAACTCGAGTCAATTTTTGTCGTTGTTGTTTTATATATTTCAATTAAAGATTTAAAAACTACATAATGGACTGAATTATGAGAGTTCTGATGAGTTGTATTTAAATCTGTTAGTGGAGCAGGTGAATATGTGACGAATTACCCCGGTTTACTGTAAATATCGTCATCTGGTGTTTCCGAAGAATACCAACGTCACGTGGACCTTATTATTTTGACGTTCCCTGAAATTTTTCACGTAAATTATGTCACCTCGACTCCCTTAAGTGAGAAACCCGTGTAACGTTTGTTTATCGACAAAGAAACGATAAAAATTTTCGAAATAAAACAATTTTTTTAGTCATAAAGAATATCATTCTTCAATTCTTCTAATAAAAGTCTGACCACTTATCAGTTAAGTGTTACAGGACCTCTAAGCCTCTACTGTTATTTTCTACCATAGACAGGAGAGTGTAACATTTTAGACCAACATTATCGGTGGTTACTCTTATTATCTTCTTATGAGTCGATTACCCCGGGACGAATTCTTATACTCTACTTCTTCCACCGGAAGTTGGACTCAGTCCTTCCTTCTCCCCTCGAATCGATCGACCTCGTCTTATAAGGTCCTCGGTGATTGAGACTCCAATTTTTTTAATGTAATAAACCTGAGTGTCTGAATCGTTTTAATACCAATGATACCTCGTCCCCCTTCCCACCCTATTTCCCTACCAACCCCTCTAACTTTAGTTGTACATGTGCGACGAAATAAATTTTGTCTATTGTTTGTACCTGGATGGTATTTCGCATACCTTGAGACAAGTTACAAACACTGTCGGACCTACTCTCCGCTCGAACCCCCTCTCACCTATGTACATATACGTATCGACTTTGGGAAACGATAGGTGGGCTTTACTAGTGTTGTAACAATTAATCGATATGAGACTATGTCTTCTATTCTTTTCTACAGGTCCAGTATTTTTTAAGATTCTCCACCTTTACCACAACTGTCACAACCCCCCTTTATCAATGTGACAAACTTCCTGTCCCGGACGGTAAGTTCCATGTATCCACCTCGTATCTTTCGAACTTCTCTATAGTAACCTTTTCACCACCACCAAATCTACGGTTCAACACAGGTTAAGAACGCTGGGGTACCTGACATCGGGCGGCCCGAGGAGACAGGTACCCTAAAGGGTCCGTTCTTATGACTTTACCCAACGGTAAAGGAAGAGGTCCCCTAGAAGGGTTAGGACTTAGTTTGGGTCCAGAGGACGTGATGTCCGTCTAAGAAATGGTTGACTCGATGGTCCCTTCAGGTACCCTTTTCCTTTACCCTCTTTAAACCCAAACCCCTGAAGCAAGACACTTGAGTCAACACTCAATGACTTCATAATAGTCTTCTCTTCACTAAACACGAACCCCTTAAATTGACCTAATCGGTGAACTCTTCGACCCTTGTCCCCGTGTCCATGTAGGTAACGTGTCGAGACACCCCACCCGGTCGCAAAGCGACCATAGGTAATTCCTCATAAAACCTCAACGTCCTCGGACTTCAGAGAACTTCCCGAAGGGTCCACTGTGATTCACCATTTCTTGAGTAGACGGTGGTCTACCTCGTCACCATTTCTTAGACGGACGGTTCCGTCCTCTGTGTTATCAACGTCAAAACTAGGGACCCAGTCTTTCTAGGGCACCTTATCCTTTACCGTTGGGTGAGGTCATAAGAACAGACCTTTGAAGATATCTGTCTCCTCGGGCCGTCCGATGTCAGGTACCCCGGAGTTCTCGACCTGTACTTCGGAGACCTCTCCCGGTCCGACTAACGACATTTGGAGTGATCCCGTTACCTTCAGTTTTTCGCATCACGTCTCGTGTTTTCTATTTTCCCGCTTAGGTGCTTCTACTGTCGTCTGACTAGAACGCCCCATACTCTACTCTTCCCTTTCTTGACTTTACAGGTCTAAAACGTGGACCCTTTAACCGATACCGTAATTGGATCTGTCTTGCGACCTCCCCCTTGGTCACACACCCTTCCATTAATTAAACCAAACCCTGTACGACAAAACCTGTACGGACGTCCTGTACGTCTACCTTCACAGATGTCCGTCGACATTTAAGGGCAGACCTCGAGTCCTCTCAAGTGAAGTTCGGACTCTTAAAAATACGTGACGAAAGGATAGAGTCCTTCGGACTGTCTTTTACCCGACTCTTGGTTTAGAATATACTCCCCTTAGAATTCGTCGTACGATGTTCTAGAAAAACAAAGTTGAGGGTGTGGACGCACACTCAGTTCCCTCCATTTCTTTTCTCTTTACTTGTGTGGTGACTTAGAAGACACCGTTTACCTCGGCGGAGGAAAACTTTGTTATGACGGTTGACGGTACAACGGAATGGACTGGGGTGAAGGATAGAAAGACACTAAATGGTCACTGAAACAGAGAGGATTATCGACTCCAGAATAGAGGAGTACACGTGTTTGTAACTGTCACAGGTTGGCGGAGGATCTTTGTGTATACCTGTCAGAAGTTATAGTAGAACCTTCGAGTGAATAAAAGATAATGTTATACACTAATAATGTCGATAAGAATCCCAGTACGTGAGGACCCACGGATGGTCCACGGTCCGGTCTTCCACGATCCACAAAAGGTGTGAAAAAAGAGAGACGCCAAGTGTTGAAAAAGTTTTAGATATCGTAGTAATTGGAGTAAAATGTATACTTTTTCCTGATCCTCTCTGACCTTTTGTATAAATTCATCATTCACACCGAGAGGTAGAAAGAGCGAGAGTCAAAACACTACACCGTAGAAGTGGTCGGACACCCCTTCGAGTCGAGTACGAAGTGTATCTTTTCCGCCTAGGAGAGTGTACACTTAGTCATAGAGGTCCTGGTCAAACAGAGGTTTAAGACAATGAAGAAGGGAGTTTTGTTGAAAAAACAGATTATTAAAGGAAGAAGGGTGATATAAGGGTCTTGTTCAAGTTTACTAGATTTCGAAACAAACTTCAGTATTTAACAAGAGGGGTGGGGAACAGAGGAGGGTGACTAGACAAAACGTGTGTGTCGGTGGAATTAAAGAAATGAGTCAAAATAACTCCTATATATGTATATATATATGTGAGTTCCTGCTCTAGTTTGGTCAGTTAAAATTCCCTTTAGTTGGGACTTATGAGTAACCTTCCTGACTACGACTTCGACTTTGAGGTCATAAAACCAACAGATTACGCTTGTCGACTGAGTAACCTTTTCAGGGACTACGACCCTTTCTAACTTCCGTCTTCCTCTTCTCCCACAGTCTCCTACTCTACCGATCTACCGTAGTAGCTACGTTACTTGTACTTGAACCCGTTTGAAGCCCTGCACCACTTCCTGTCTCCGGACCGCACGACGTCAGGTACCCCAGGGTTTCTCAACCTGTACTGACTCACTGATTCGTGTCATGTGTGTGTGTGTATACATTCATAATCAAAACTGTTTGTATGTATATATATAATATGTATGAGTACGTGTGTGTGGGAGTAGTAGTTTTCGTGTTAGTGCTAGATCTTATAAAGTAGTAGAGTTTCTCAAAATAGTACAGGGAAACGATATTTAAGAAGATTAGGGGTTAAGATCGAGGTCCATTGTGACTATACAACGAGTTTAATTAAGAACATTTTGTGTTAAAATCGTACAGCGAAGGTATGTGTGAAGGTCCCTAAGAGACAAATTTGATTCTATCTCGAAGGGTTAAGCAATCACACATTCAGTATAGATGTCGTGTGACCTAGTTGTTCGGAGTCTCCACTGACCGGTAGGATCCACAACGGACCGATTCACTCCTGATGTCCCTTCGTTATCGAGTCGTGTGTGATACACAGATTATGTGTCACCGAATGTGTTTCATCTTCACTGAAATATTTTGTATACACACACTCATCGGGCTCCGAACGACGGACTCCTACAGTCTCACAGTCTGAGGAGAGGACGAGGACACGACACGGTACGAGGGGAATAAGTGGACCAGGGTTTACTGTGTGAGCTGAAAGTGTTAAGTCCACCGTCCGACCCCTTTCACTTTGCACTTTGTCCTCCTCCGAGCGGAGAAAGGAAACTCCTGTACGCGTCTTCGGGTGTGACGAAAGTAAATGTATAATACCGACCTCCCCACTCACCCTTTGTCAGGAACAAGACCTCTGGGTACATAGGTCAATTCGGTCCTTCCAGCGACTGGTATTTTCCTCTCCGTTCAGCCATAAACTCAGGTGATCGGTGGAGACGACGTACGGATTCACAGATGTCTTATTTTAGAAGGTGAACTTGAAGAAAAAGGTTCGGATAGGGGATTTTGAAAGGGTGAACAGGGACATATGGTGGTCTACCCAGTTGGTACCAAGGGAGTAACGGAGGCGGTAGGGCGTGTAGGACCGGAGGAACAGAAACGAGTGGAATACCACGAAGGGACTGTACGGTAGTAGCGGAATCAAGTGGAACGTGAGTTGGAAGTCCAGGATCACGTCGTCGGTGAGGGAGAGACTTCGAAAGGGACTGGTGAGGTGGGGAATCGGTAGGAAGGAAGAGACTCGAGTCATAAATAAACAACGATGAAACGAGGAACGTAAAAGGTAAAATATTATAATAAAAAGTACTATCATAATCATAAAAAAGAAATACATAGACCAGAGTACTCTCTTTTATAATACGGTAAAACATAGCGTGAGTCGTAAAACGTATTCGTATTTGTATCACAAAGAATACATACAATATTTAGTGATATATACACTTAATTATATACGTACTTGACACTCAACCAATTTACTTAGTTTTCGATAACAGGATTCACTAAGGTTCTTCCTCTTTGACGAGATTTCCTGTAGCAGAGAAGAACTCACTCTACCCTGTGACCCAATAGTTTCCGATTTATGAATAAATCGATATTTACCTACATCTAACCTAGGCGTCTTACACAAATCTCGAATCGGTTCAGAATGATTACAGACTCACTTGATAGTTTAACATAAACACCAGATTAGTATATTATCACAGAATCTAAATATTTTACGAAAATACGGATTGAGCGTTAGGAAATTGAAAATTTAGATGTAAATAAATTGACCCTCACATGTCTTATTTTCGACTCACGTGTAGGAACTTCTTTAGAGACCTCTCGACCTCCAACCTCGTCTAGTGATGATTACAACGTTAAAGGTACGTTTAAGGTCTTTCGTTGAATTTTTTTACACCATTAGGTTTAAAAAAACGACTCATGTAGTCTCACAAACTAAATAAGAAGAGCATTAGGGTTACTCCAGTCAAAATATTTCGATTCCATTCATACCTAGTCACTGAAATTCTTTGTACGGGTCTTAATATACCGGTCATTTACTATCCCAACCCTAAAATTGTCTAAAAAAATTTGAGTCTCCGATACGAGAATTGACGAAACATTCTCCCGATACCGAAGAACGACAAAACTGATTCTAGTTCACATCTTACCCCCTAATGGACCACTGAGTCACCATTTCTTAGATGGACGTTTACGTCCTCTACATTCTCCAAATTAGGGACCAAGCTAGAGACCCAGTCCTTCTAGGGGACCTCATCTTTTACCCTTGGGAGGCGTCATAAGAACGGACTTTTTAAGGGTACCTGTCTCCTCGGAACACTCGATATCAGGTACCCTAAGGTTTCTCAGTCTGTACTGTCGTTGACTCGTGTAACACCATTGTTTAAAGGATTCAATAAAAATTAAATAACCAGTACCGTATAACAGTTAAATTATATTACGATTTAAAATGAGTGAACATGAAGAAGGACTAAAACACACATATATAGGTTTTCTATAAGTAAACAAAATATACACACACTGTGAAAGTAAAAATTATCTATAATAGCTTTCCTGTTCAATCAGGAAATTTATATAAATTAATTTTGAAATAAAACCAAATTTATACACCTTCCATATGTATGACAGCAACAAACATGTTCTTTTCTTTAAGAAATCAGATGACGATAGTTGTAACTTTTACATTTTATCCTAAAGACGAAGGTCGGTTTACCTTATTGTCCTTGGTTTAAATGGGAAGACGGACTTTATTCGTTGTTACTGTTGTATAAACTTTGTACCTAAAACCTAAAATTTTGTGGCTTATAGTCTGTTCTTTCTTATCACTAGATACTCCGACCATTGTTTTCTCCACTCAGCATACCAAAAGGGTTGAGTAAAGGAACTCTCTCGAAGGTCCTACACCGTTTTCCTACCTCTTAGATTCATCTCGGATCTCTTGAGGTGTTACTCTTCTTTACCTCGAGTCTTACGTCCCTCTGATCCCGTAATGCTCAAACCTCCTAACCCACTACCTCCTCTCTCTATCTGTCTGTTTTGTGGACTACCTATACGTCTGACAGGGGAAACTCACAAGTTATCTCATACCAAGTTGTATAAGTTTTCTTAATCTCGTTAAGGACCACGGGTGTATACCGACCCTTATCACGACAAAGTGGTCGGTCTGATCTTTTTAGAGTATAAAGTGTCCCATCACCTATCTCATGAGTCTTTCCGAGTGAAACCATCACCTCTTATTAATCGGAAGTTTAATCATACTGAGACGACGACAACGACGATTTAACGAAGTCAGCACAGACTGAGACACGTTGGGGTATCTGCCCCCGGGTGACAGAGACCCTAAGAGGTCCGTTCTTGTGACCTCACCCAACGGTAAAGGAAGAGGTTACGTACTTTCACTTTTCGTTTTCACTTCAGCGAGTCAGCACGGGCTGAGAATCGCTGGGGTACCTGACGTCGGGTGGTCCGAGGAGGTAGGTACCCTAAAAGGTCCGTTCTCATGACCTCACCCCACGGTAACGGAAGAGGCTCATACTGAGATGACCGTGGTTTATATAGTATTTTCATTCTGGGATCTAATAGTATGACAAAGGTGTATGATATTCATGTAGACCTTGTTTCGAGTTCTGATAAATTCCTTTATGTTTCCAGAGGAACGACCTCGTATTTCCCTTGTAAATATTTTAAACTATTAATCGACTTCTACTAATCGATTTTTTCGCTCTTTTATACTAGGATTCACTTCTCTTTTTGTATTTGACTTTATCTAGATCTTATGTACAATCTCAATCGTCTCCATAATTTCCTTATTAATAACACCACAAGGTAACAATTTTTTACTTCGTCTTTACCCTTCTATAAAAATTATTTCTTTAAAAATCTCTACTTTTGATGTTTCACACTACACTTTCTATACGACCTATCTTGATTGTCTTGTGATCAGTGACTCCTTCTTCCCTGATTACGTAAAGTTCTGTATCGTTATATTTACTACGGTTTTTTTTAGACACTATCTTTTTTTTAGTCTTTGTGACTTTTCATGTAGGGACTTGACACAGTTCAAGTTTACCAGATTGTATGTACATGGGACACAGAAGTTTCCTTTCCCCGTTTTCTTCCTGACCTTATTTACAATCTTTTTTAAAGGTTCAAACTAAAATTTTCTAGGTTCTTATATTTTCCTGAGGTTGGTGTTTTTGTACTTTCTTTTAATGTAGTTCCGTGTTAGATTAGTTTAGAACTTTCTCCAGTCTCCTTTTGTCAGAAATACATCTCTCCTTGTTCGTAGTAGTACTGTTTTGTTACATAAGTTCTCCCGTCACCTTATTATAGAACACACCTTTATTTTTTAATAGTTTAATCTCGAGAGATGGGTACCTTTTTAGAAAAGTTACTCTATTTCACTTTTGAAAAAGTCTGAATGTTTTCGACTTTTTTTTAGGTAACAGTTGTCTGGTATGCACTCGACAGTTTCCTATTATCTCCCCGATGATGTACTCATTTATGTACTCTGAAAAAAGAATAAGATGTTCCGTTCCTTTTCTTAATTTTTCCTAAGTCTAAAAGAAATAAACATCTGGTGTACTAATAGAGATATCTTTTAGGGAACTTTAGATGTTTTCATGATAATCTTAATTATTCGATAAAATCCTTCTTACGTTTTATGTTTCAGTTTTACTTTTTGATTTAATAAAGGATATATAAGCCAAGTTAAGTCAAGTCAGCGAGTCAGTACAGGCTGAGAAACGCTGGGGTACTTTATTGGTCTTTAACTTTGACTTTTCACGACAAATATTAATACCTGAAGGGTCCACCGAGTCATCCAATTACTTAAGTGGACGGTTAAGTTCTCTACGTCTCTGCGTCCAAGTTAGGGACACATCCCTTCTAGGGGACCTCTTCTTTACCTTTGGGAGAGGTCATAAGAACGGACCTCTTAGGGTACCTGTCTCCTCGACCCGTCCGATGTCAGGTACCCCAGTGTTTCCTAGTCTGTGCTAATTGACTCGTACCTAAATATTAGTGTAATTCTATGATTTCCCGAAGGGAACATCGAGTCGACCATTTCTTAGGTGGACGTTACGTCCTCTGGGAGTAAGTCAAAGACCCAACCTTTCTAGGCGACCTCTTCATTATCTGATGGGGGAAGTCATAAGAACCCGAAGGGACTACCGAGTCGACCATTTCTTAGACGGACGTTACACCCTCTGGACCCTCCTCTTCCCTTGTCGATGGGTGAGGTCATAAGACCGGACCTCTTAAGGTACCTGTCTCCTTGGACCGTCCGATACCAGGTATTCCCAGTGTTTCTCAGCCTGTTCTGACTCGCTGAAAGTGAAAGTCAAGTAAAGTTAAGTCAGTGAAACTATGATTTTCAATTTCTATAAAGAACCTTACTTTTTCTATACTTTCTGGATATGTAACTTTCGATATTTCGTGAAGACTCTCTTTGACTCATTGTACATTCATTTACTTCTATATGTCGTACAAGGACTTAGTCTTTCTAATAATAACAATTGTACTATTAAACAGGAGTCAACTAGAAAACTAGGTTATATTAAAGGTAGTCATAGGGTCTTTCGCAAGTACATCTTTAACTGTTCGATTAAGAGTTTAAGTATACTTTTACGTTTTCTTGATTTTATAAAAATTTTTAAACATGGTCTTCTTGTCTAAAATTCCTATTTATGATGCCTTAAAACTTCTTATAATATTACGATAGTTCTAATACACCATGACTATAGTTTTATCTGTTTCTCTCAGTACTTTGTCTTATTTTTCAGGTCGTTATTTGAGATGTATATATTCTTGTTGACTAAAGTTCGTATTCACGTTTCTGTTAAGTCACCGTTTCTGTTAAATCACCATTTTCCTATCACAAATGAAAGTTGTTTATCGTGACCTTTTCAATCTATAGGTATTTGTTTTTGTTTATTTTGAAGGGGGAAGTTGAAACAAGGTACGGAGTCTGATACTTGTTTTCATTAATTTTTGACCAGTTTTTGTATTTATATGTTGACTTTTTGTTATGAAGATATTTTTGTATCCTTTTTTAAACATTGGAGTCTAGTCCATTAAAGAATCTATACCATGGTTTTGTATAAGGAAAAGGGAAACACATACATACCGATAAGTTTCGTTGTAATCACTTTTAGTGTTCTTAATTCGACTTACTTTCTCCGGTTCGATATTTATGTCACGTATGATACACTAAGTCCAATACGTTTTGAGATCTTTTACGTTTAATTAAATATCACTGTTTACGTCTAGTCACCAACGAAACCCCTCCTGTATTTCCCTCCCTTTTTTGTACCCGTACTCCTCTGACAGTACCCCTACGATCCTTTAAGTTCTCTATAGAGTTCGAGACTGTCGCGAACTTGGGGTAAAGGATATCCGATCCAGGGATGACCGGACAAACCTGACACCAAGTGAAGGATGGAACGAGGATGAACTTGACATACAAGCGTTAGTACGGGACTCGTAGCGACTGTAAAAGAAGTAATTGGTGAACTCGTTAAATACTTGGGATCACAGATCAGTAATTAGCAAATAATCTTGAATTGTATTAAAGAGGACGAAATTAAAAAAAAAATCTAAAAAGACTGAACCCTCTAAAAATTTCAGAAAAAAACTTAAACAATGTTATAACGAAGACAAAACACAGGACCAAAAAATCAACGTCCCGTACACTCTAAAATCGAGAGACTGGTTCAAAGCTTGGGTGTGGGGGACGTAACCTTCAAAATTGGTGAGTTGACGTTTCCTTCAGGGAGAAGACGAAATGAAATTCTATTAAAACGGAGTTGTCTTGACTTGTTTAGTTTATGACTCGGTCGATAATTCGGACGATCCAACCCTGGAACGTTACTAAGTCGTTGTTCGATCCGTTAGTCTACATCGGAGAGAAGGTGAGGAGTCCCTAAAGTAAGACGAGTTGGGTCTTATAGAGATGGTACGAGAGTCTTATATAAGAAGAGGAATAAGAATTTTCTTCCAAATTGTTCTATCCGGATATTTATTACCAGAAACTAACTAGATCATTTCTTTATGACTGTCGTAGACAATGAATGACTCCGTCCTCTTTCAAATGGGGACAACATCTTAAGTAACAAATTTACGAACAGTTTCCCGTCCCAGACCATTGAGTTTGTCAATTTGTCCTCTTTTTTATCTACGTATCTTAATTTTTAATTCGGAACCCGATAATGGAAAATATATAATACCTACTTCACACACTCTTAAATTGACGAGAACACAACAATTCAAGAGGTATGTACGTATCGAATTTTTAGATAAAGGGAGACCTTTTGACAGGAGACTGTTTTAACCTCTATTTTAAACGACACTACTTCCATATTACACGATAATAAGACGACTCCAAGTTATACTTAGTTAGACTGTTAGTCTACAGATTACTACCAAGGATTAAGGGAAGGTTAGAAAGGAGTAAAAGAAACCTTAAGTAGAAGAATAAAAAGAGAACGGTTCAAACTCTGGTTAAGTCAAGTTAAATCACTCTGGGTAACTTGTAGACGATACATCTTATTCAACCCGACCTGTGACACTTCTAGTCTTATATATATATATATATATATATATATATATACAATATTAGGAACGGAGTTCCTTGAGTGTCACATTAACTCTCTAGTCCGTTTACCTGTACCTGAACAATTGACCACGGACCATCAAAGACCTTTGACTTCCATGAGTAATTAGACACTTAACCTAAATTTTGGGATTTTTTCTCACATTCCGATCTACGTTACACACACCATGTCTATATCCTAAAGTCTTTATCGTTCTGTAGTTTCATCCGACTTCAAAACCACGTAGTACCTTTTTGACATAAACACCACTTCGTTCAAAATTACTCTTCCTATAAAGTCCAATCTCAGTAATACTTTTAGTTTCTCTACCCGCAGTCGCAGCACACACAGATGACGTCTCTCTTCGGGAAATACTAATCTCTTCTACCTTTGTATCTCCATCCAACCCAGTCTTTTAACTCCCGGAACATACTTAAAACCTGAATTAAGACTCCGAAGACTCCCGTAACCTCTTGGGGTGTACATAAAAATAGTCGTCTCGAGATAAAAACTTTAAATGTAAACACATTGTACGTCCTATCAGGCTTTCATTTCATGAGACTTCCGATCCTCTGGACTCACATCCTGTTATCTTTGACCCATTACTATTCAACTTATAATACAAACGTTTTACCAACTCTTTTCTTTTCGGTTAATACCTTTCATCTTTTAGTACTTTGAGTGTTTAACACTTCTTGTTTGTTTAAAACTGAAGGACTAAACCTTGAGTTTTAAATCCTGTTATCTCAGGGTCTGTGTCTTCTCCTTTTCTTTTCCGCCTTGACAACATTTCCGAAACAACAACTAAGTTCAAACTCTAACAGTACCGGTTCAGTCCAAGAATTTCCTCTTCTACAAATTATCACTACTCGAATCTCGGAACTTTTGTTACCCTAACAGAAGACAATTGAGTCGTCACGGAGACAAAGAAGGAAGAGGATAGAAAGTATCCTTTCTTTATACCACGAGTAAGGAGTTTTAAAGGAAAAATACACCGAGGTCGAATAAGGTTATTCTCGGTAAAAATCCTACAAGTCTTCCGGGTCAGAAGTGACCAAGGACTCTGTCGACATCAGACTGAAGAGTGACTCCCGGAGTACCACAAACTCGTTAGTAAAGATCTGAAGACCCGTGCAAGACCTGAAAACGAAGGAAGTCGGGAATTCAACCCGTACGAAGATTAAGGGACATAATTTAGAGAAAGATGAGTTTTAAAGATGTGACCTCAGGAGAAAGGAGTACTTAAACACAAAGACTGTGTTTTTGTGTAAGGGACACTTCTCTACTACTCGCTACTGTCTCTGACTCACTATTAACACACACACACACAACCTCTTCATGTTGATCACTTTCTACGTCTCTTCTTTACCATACTTTTAATTCTTTTTTGACTCGTACAGTACTTTCTCTCCGATGAATTCCCTCTAAAAACTCTCCTTTGTAAAAAATTTTTTAAATCCATTTCCCTGTTGTATTACTTAGACATCTCTGTACCTACTTGGATCTTAGATAGTATACCACACTTCATTCAGTCTTTCTCTTTTTGTGTATAATATATAATTGAGTATATATACCTTAGATTTTTGTACTACGTCTACTTGGACAAACGTCCCCTCCTTATCTCTTCGTCTGTATCTCTACCTACACACCCATAGCCATTCCTTTCCTTTTACCCTACTTAACCCTCTGACCCTGACTTTATATATGTATGGTACGTATTTTGTCTATCATCTTTGAAGAACGTATAGCGTCCCTCGAGTCGAGTAACGAGACACCACTGGATCTCCCCACTCTACCCCTTCCTACCCTCCCTCTAGGGTTTTCCTCCCATATATACATATGTAGACCGACTAAGTGAAGTGACATGTCGTCTTTGATTGTGTTGTAACATTTCGTTGATAGTCAAGTCCAGTCAGTGAGTCAGTACAGGCTGATACACGCTGGGGTACTTAACGTCGTACGGTCCAAAGGGACATGTAGTGGTTGTGGACCTCAAGTGAGTCTGAGTGCACAGTCACTACAGTAGGTCGGTAGAGTAGGAGCCAGCAGGGGAAGAGGAGGACGGGGGTTAGGGAGGGTCGTAGTCTCAGAAAAGGTTACTCAGTTGAGAAGCACACTCCACCGGTTTCATGACCTCAAAGTCGAAATCGTAGTAAGGAAGGTTTCTGTAGGGTCCCAACTAAAGGAAGTCTTACCTGACCAACCTAGAGGAACGTCAGGTTCCCTGAGAGTTCTCAGAAGAGGTTGTGGTGTCAAGTTTTCGTAGTCAAGAAGGCACGAGTCGGAAGAAGTGTCAGGTGGAGAGTGTAGGTATGTACTGGTGTCCTTTTTGGTATCGGAACTGATCTACCTGGAATCAGCCGTTTCATTACAAAGACGAAAACTTATACGATAGATCCAACCAGTATTGAAAAGAAGGTTCCTCATTCGCAGAAAATTAAAGTACCGACGTTAGTGGTAGACGTCACTAAAACCTCGGGTCTTTTTATTTCAGACTGTGACAAATGGGTAGATAAAGGGTACTTCACTACCCTGACCTACGGTACTAGAAGCAAAAGACTTACAACTCGAAATTCGGTTAAAAAAGTGAGAGGTGAAAGTGAAAGTAGTTCTCCGAAAAATCAAGGAGAAGTGAAAGACGGTACTCCCACCACAGTAGACGTATAGACTCCACTAACTAAGGGCCGTTAGAACTAAGGTCGAACACAAAGAAGGTCAGGTCACAAAGAGTACTATATGAGACGTATCTTCAATTTATTCTTTTTTTTTTTTTCTTCAATTTATTCGTCCCACTGTTATATGGCGGAACTACATGAGGAAAAGGATAAACCTTGGTCAGACAAAAAGGTACAGGTCAAGATTGACAACGAAGGACTGGACGTATGTCCAAAGAGTTCTCCGTCCAGTCCACTAGACCATAAGGACAGAGAAAGTCTTAAAAGGTGTCANTTCTTCAATTTATTCGTCCCACTGTTATATGGCGGAACTACATGAGGAAAAGGATAAACCTTGGTCAGACAAAAAGGTACAGGTCAAGATTGACAACGAAGGACTGGACGTATGTCTAAAGAGTTCTCCGTCCAGTCCACTAGACCATAAGGACAGAGAAAGTCTTAAAAGGTGTCAACTAACACTAGGTGTGTCAGTTTTCGAAACCGTATCAGTTATTTCGTCTTTATCTACAAAAAGACCTTGAGAGAACGAAAAAGGTACTAGGTCGCCTACAACCGTTAGAGACCAAGGAGACGGAAAAGATTTTGGTCGAACTTGTAGTCCTTAAAGTGTCAAGTGCATAACGACTTCGGACGGAACCTCTTAAAACTCGTAATGAAATGATCGTACACTCTACTCACGTTAACACACCATCAAACTCGTAAAAAACCGTAATGGAAAGAAACCCTAACCTTACTTTTGACTGGAAAAGGTCAGGGATGAAAGAAGGTTTAAACGACCGTATAACCCACGTCGTGAAAGTGTTGTAGTAGAAAGTCCTAAACTTTCTCGAGTTGACCTTAAGGTAGTGGAGGTGATCGAAACAAACATCACTACGAAACATTCCGGGTGAACTGAAGTGTAAGGTCCTACAGACCGAGATCTACTCACTAGTGTGGTAGCACTAATAGACCCAGCACTTCTAGAAAAAACATGTCAAGAAGACACATAAGAACGGTGGAGAAGAATTATAGAAGACGAAGACGATCCAGGTATGGTAAAGACAGGAAATAGCTCGGGTAGAAACGTACTTTACAAGGGAACTATAGAGATTAAAAGAACTTCTCTAGAGATCAGAAAGGGTAAGACAATAAAAGGAGATAAAGAAACGTAACTAGTGACTTCTTCCGAAAAAAATAGAGAAGAACGATAAGAAACCTTGAGACGTAAGTCTACGAATATAGAAAGGAAAAGAGGAAACGAAAAGCGAAGAGAAGAAAAGTGTCGATAAACATTCCGGAGGGGTCTGTCGGTAAAACGAAAAAACGTAAAGAAAAGGTACCCGTACCAGAACTAGGGACAGAGGACATGTTACGGTACTTGGAGTAAGGTATCAAGTAGTCTGTGAGATAGATAGTCTAGATCCGGGAATTTAGATAAAGAGTGAAGGTGACATATTAGTATTTCATAAACTAAATCCAGTATGGACTACCAGATCACCAAAAGGGATGAAAGAAGTTAAACTCAGACTTAAACCATTATTCCTCAAGTACTAGACTCGGTGTCAGTCGAGGACCAGAACAAAAACAACTGACATATGTCGAAGAGGTAGAAACCGACGTTTCTTATATTAGTTAGACTAAATCTACAACTGGTAGACCACTAAAGGTACACATCTCAGAAGAAAACACAACAACCTTCTCCCACAAACGATACTGGTCACGTAAAAGAACCGTTTTGAGATAATCAGAAACGAGACGAAGTAAGACGTAAGGTTCCGGTTTAAACGGACAATGAGGTCCACAAAGAACTGAAGGATGAAAACGTAAGGGCAAGGGATATTACTTTTTCTGTAGAAAAAACCCACAATCAAGATTTTCCAGAACATCCAGAAGTATCTTGACAAGTTGAAGTCGGAGAAGTCGCAATGACCAACCCCGTATCTGAACCTAATGACACTATTTCTCGTGATTCGTGCCCGACGACGCTGAACGTGTGATTCATGCCCCCCGACGCTGACCGCGTGATTCGTACCGGCTCTCCTCGATGGGGTGCTGGCTCCAGTCCCCGTCTTCGGCCCTTCTAGGGTACGGGTTTCCCGCCGTCGGTTCTCCTCGATGGGTTCAGGTTCCAGTCCCCACCGCCGGCCCTCCTCGTTGGGGTGCAGGTTTCTCCCCACCGACATACCCGCGTCCTCCCGGATCCCCTCCATAGGGTGTAACTTCCAGTCCTTACCACCGCCACTCCTCTATTGGGAGCAGGTTCCATTCCTCGTCGTCGACACGAAACGACCTCGTCGACACTTCTCTATGGGGTGCGGGTTCCATTCTCTTTGGGTTCATTCTACCATCTACAACGTTCTTCCGTAGTCGTCCGTCTGTGTGACTTTGGTATGAGAGTCTTTTGATCAATTAGATTAGTGTGATCCTGGTGTCGGAACAGATTGAGTTACTTTGATTCGGTACGGGAACCCCGGTGGGTTCTGCCCGCGCAGTACCACCTCTCCAGACTGTCTTATACCAGGTGACCTCTTCCCTTACCGTTTGGTGAAGTCATAAGAACGGAACTCCTGGGGTACTTGTCATACTTTTCCGTTTTACTATCCTATGACTTTCTCCTTGAGGGATCCAGTCATCCACGGGTTGTGCGATGACCTCTAGTCACCTCTTTATTGAGGTCTTTCTTACTTCCCTACCTCGGTTTCGTTTTTGTTATGGGTCGACACCTACACTGACCGCTGTCTTCGTTCCAGGTTACGATATTTCTCGTTATAACGTATCCTTGGACCTTACAGTCCAGGTACTTAGTTCCGTTTAACCTTCACCAGTTTGTTCTCTACCGTTCTCACTTGCAGCTGTAAGATCCTTAGGCGTTTGATTTTACCTGACCTTACCCACTTAAATTGAGTCTACTGGGAATATAGATGATGACGCCCATCCTTAGGAAGTCTTCTTTACCTCATCGGTAACACTAGTTGTTTTCTCAGGCTTTACGTCATGAACCTACGTTAGAGTTTTTGTTGTCTTACTAGAGACAAGCCAAGGTTCCGTTTCGTTGATATAGGGGGTTGTAAACAATTTCAATTTTTTACTTTCTCCCGACGAACGACTCTTTTACCACAGTATAAACAGTTCCACTTCCTGTTGAACGTCCTTAAATCAAAGGTACATAACAATAAGTGTGTGTAACTTAATGTCCCAGTCAATCTTACTGTAGTGGTTTTACCGTAGGTATTACAAACCACCCTACTAGTCTACTAGTCCGAGGAACCTTGGACTAATGGTGTCTCCTCCGTTTCAGAACTTTCGAGACTCAATTATGTACCTTAGATATCATAACGGGACGGTGTATTTTCGTTCAACGAAGAGACCAGAAATGATTAACCAGATCTCCTTTTCGTAAACCGTGTAAAATATCACCGTACGATAATTAGTGTAAAACTGGTTGTCACGTTCTCCGTCGTGATGGGCTAATAAAAATCCTCTCAGGTACATCCAGATGTTCTAGGTACACAGAAACCGTATTTGGTACATCCACTTAATTTACCTAATACATCTTTAGAGGTAGTGAAAAGTTTAAACTATGACCGTGGACAAATACTGTATAAGGACCACTAAAAACTTCCTTCCCCCGATAAGGTTAGTGAAAGTAAACTAGGAAGGACGAATTATCAGGAATGAGGTATCTAGTTTGTCGACTTCACCCATATAAAAGACAACAACTTCGTACTAAATATAAGTCTTTGACGTATCTATTCGTGTCTACTCAAGTGTGGGTACTTCAGATTAAAAACGTAAGAGAGACATAATATTATTTCCGAAAGACCGAAGAGTCGAGATAAATTACATCCAGCAACTGAAGGAATTCAGGGAGGAGACTCATCCCGGTGTGAAGGTCTTAATCACAATCAAGACTCGGTCAAGTTATTACAGACTTCTCATAAGGAGAAAGGGGTACCGTGTCAGTGTTATCATTTACTGTCGTCCAATGAAATCCTTTGATTTCCTTCTTCTAAATGTACTGGAACACCACATCGCTCCCTCTAGGAATTCCCTTAGACCAAGAGGAAAGTAAAAATCCCGTACAAATGTTCGACTGAGTTCAAATCTTTAACTCACTGTTCAACACTGATAGACACTACAGTTTCAGTTCTGAGACAAGTGTTCTTAATTTCTAATTTTTACAGAAAGAATATAATAGGTCACGAGTTTATATAAACAAGATCCTTGTGGTATTAGTTACTCGGTGAGTGTTTCTAAAGACACCTAATTTGTGAAAACTAATGACGAGCTTAGGACGACAGGTACACAAAGTAGTGGAGGACGACAACGAATTAGACACTTAGTCGTTCGGGTTAAGTTTCCCTCGTAGAGAGTTGTAGTTGTGACCGAACTTCGTCGGACTCGAAAAATCCTCCAGACAGGAAAGGAACCAACAACAACTACGAATCAACGAACCAACACAACTCCCTGAGAAACGTTGGGGTACCTGACATCGGGTGGTCCGAGGAGACAGGTGTCCCAAAAGGTCCATTCTTATGACCTCACCCAACGATAAACGAGGAGGTCCAGTAGAAGGACTGGGTCCTTAGTTTGGACACGGAGGACGTAGAAGACATGACCGTCCGTCTATCACAAAAAGAGTTACGTAACCATTTACATCATTAAAGATTTGTGAGGGAACCTGATCTGAATGACCCAACCATTTACCCTGTGTACTATTTAAGTGAGGTTTAAGGACTGAAGGATTTAGAAACTTACACAGGAAGATGTTATATGGTTTCTGTAGACCATAAAGTGGAAGTAAATCTAACGTATATATTTTTATATGTGTGGATATATTTGTGTGTGTGTGTATATCTATATTGTTGATAACTTTTCATTTAACAGTCGCGTTGTATGTTTAGAATCCAAACATAGACTTTTCGTTTCTTCCTTTGACCTTAGACTTTTAGAAGTGGACGGTAAAATTACGAAAAAAGATTTTTTATTATTTTTATAGACTCGGTTTGTTTCGTTTTGTAATTGTAAACAACGTAGAGTCATCACTCTTATATTGGCAAACAAATAAGAAAGATAAAAAGTCATAAAGGTTTTATAAAGTATAATTTTTATAAGATTTGTGAGTTTGTTAGTTCTCCTTCGGTTACCGACTTTCATTTATACAAACATTCGTGTCTAGTGTAACGTCCACAAACCTTTTCATTAAGAGTTTTATTTTCGGGAATTGTTCCTAACTAGTGGTTTTTTAATTGGAGATTCTTCTGTTTCTGTCTTCATCTACTTTAACTACGAAATTAAGTTTTAAAAATACTTCTCTACTATTAAGACACATAAAGAAACTCATCAATCTACGCAGTTAGAACAGTAATACTACCAAAATAAGTAAGTAAGGACCTCTGGTCCGTGAAGAGGATCCTTACGGGAAGAGGAAATATGATCTCCAATCCTCTCCTTCTTCGATTATTTTTTCTTTTTAAATTCAGACTACGGTGTCAATAGCGTTATTGGTTCGTTCTCGTGCATATAAAACAAATATACGTATAGTAGAGTTTCACACCCAAAATACACGTGTACCGGAAATTGTGATAGTAGACGAATGGTGACTGACGACACTACTGACTAAGAAAAATTACTAAAATTGTCTCTCTTTCCTCATATCTTTGACTACGACTTTTGAGATCGATTGGGTTGGTCTTGTCTGTCGAGAAGGGACTCTAAAAGACACAGAAATTAAGTTATTTTATCGGACCTGACTCTTAAGAGTTTCTCCGTATTCTCGTTCGAAGATTATTGGTGAATATTTTCACTTTATCTTCTTATCGACTTAGTCCTCATACTTCGATGTGACTCTGTGAACCCCTCTTTACACATGAAACCTCATTTTACACGACTCGAGTACATTATATCCTTGTTAGACTTTCTCCTTGTAAATCCCAGTGGACTTATTTGCATAAGGGAGGAGTTTGTTTGGCAACTGGAGATAGGTCGATAAAGATAGGTGTGTCGAGATCGTCTCCCTCATCTGTCCTAATAGGATTTTGGAACAGTAAATTCTCCTGAAAAGTGTAGAAAATAAAATAAATTGGGAGAGTAGTGATACCCTCTACTCGTCTTGAAGTAAAGTCTCTACTTCTGTAACTCCTTGTTCTGACCTATGTAAAAGGGTCAGAGTGTCGGTCTACTACCATCTCGGGTCCCAAGACCCTAAAAGGAAATGTAGAGTGACTGAGAAGTAAGAGTCAGAGAGGCACAAGAGAACCAGGACTGAAAGGTCAAAGTCCCTCTAACTCTTTACAAATATCGTTAAAGAAAACCTTTAGGAAATACTTTGTGTATCACATAACTGAAATTTCCTATCACAAAGTAGTAGTCTTTATGACTAAGTCCATCCATCATGAAACTGGTTTTATCAACTACCACCTTCTATAGTGGGTGTGTATCTGCGTACGGTGTTCCCGAGTAAAGACACGCCTGTTTTTTACGTTAGTTAAAACCAGAGAGGTTTATATGAATTGTATAAACTGAAAAAAAAAGAGAATCCTCATTTCGTCATCCCCCCTTCGAATAATGTGTGTCTCACCAATGTGTTACCGTGGGGTGAGGTCATGAGAACGGACCTTTTAGGGTACCTACCTCCTCGGACCATCCGACGTCAGGTACCCCAACGATTCTCAGTCTGTGCTGATTCACTGAAGTGAAAGTGAAAAATGAAAGTATGTAACCTCTTCCTTTACCGTTGGGTGAGGACACAAGAACGGACCTTTTAGGGCCCCTGCCCCCTCGGACCTCCCGACGACAGATACCCCAGTGTGTCTCAGTCTGCGCTGACTGCACTGAATCGTCGTCGTCGTCAATGTGTCGTATAAGACAGGAGACACGACTCGGTAATCAGTAGATAACGAAAATTGTGCGATTCGGATTTTGAATTACCGAATAAATGGTTTCCACTTTCTTCCCATCCCTATTTAATCCTCAAACCCTATTGTATATGTGTGATGATATATATTTTGTCTGTTAGTCGTCTCTGGATGACATATCGTGTTCCTTGATATAAGTTATAAAACATTGTTGGATATTCCTATTTCCCGAAGGGTCCACCACGATCACCAATTCTTGGGTGGACGGTTCCGTCCTCTACGTTCTCTACACCCAAGGTAGGGACCCAACCCTTCTAAGGGACCTCCTCCCGTACCGTTGGGTGAGGTCATAAGAACGGACTTCTTAGGGTCCCTGTCTCTTCGGACCGGCTGATATCAGGTACCCCCAGTGTTTCTCAGTCTATACTGATTTCTATAAATCGTACGTGTGTTTTCCTTATGCTTGTACCTTTTAATATATTAAGATATAGGTACATATATCTGTACATAGACTTAGTGAAACGATATGTGAACTTTGATTGTGGTCTAACATTTTACTGATATAGAGTTAAATTATTTTCTGTGAATTACTGAATTTTGTTGGTTATGAATAATAGAGTATTAAAGACTCTCGAAGAGTTAACCTACTGAGATCGAGTCCCATAGAGTACTTCTGTAACCTACTCCGTTGGCAATGGACCTCCAAGTGGACCCTTGTTTCCTAGGTCAAGGTTCGACCAAGTGAATTTACCGACCGTTCAACTCTGCTCGACAGGTGTCCTCGAGAGTCCAGAAGACATACAGTCAGTGGAGCCTCGTGTGTGTCTGGAGTCTAGTTCACTAGACTCTCTCTTTCACTCTTCCTCGTTCTTTCGAGTGGGTTTTACTTTCGACGGTAGAAAAATATTAGACTAGAACTTCAGTATCGGGTAGTGAAACGGTCTAGTTTCTTTAATCTTCAATGTACGTCGAGTGTGTGTCCGTTCCCTTTAAGTCGAGATGAGGAACCTTACCCCTCATAGTTTCTCAAGAACCTGTATAGGAATCTTAGTGTTGTTACGGAACGAGTTTAATCGAAACGTCCTCTTTCGTGTATTTCATCTGTCTAAAAAAAAAAAGTCGACCAAGTGTATGAAGACGACGACGATTCAGTGAAATCAGTACAGACTGTGAAACACTGGAGTCCCTGACATCGAGCGGTCCGAAGAGACAGGTACCCTAAGAGGTCCGTTCTTATGGTCTTACCCAACGGTAAAGGAGGAGGTCCCCTTAGAAGGGCTGAGTCCCTAACTTGGACACAGAAAACGTCGAGGACGTAACGTCCGTCTAAGAAATAGGGACTCGGTGGTCCTTTGAGCACCATAAACAGTAGGAAAAGATTTGTCAAAGAAGATATAAGAAACGACAGGGTGGAAGAAGTAAACGGAACTTTACAACCTCCCAGGGACCGACGAGTCTCGAGAAGAAATACGTGTGTGAGCGGAAGGGTTGTGGGAGAGCGTGGTAGAGGTTTGAGGTGGGGATAAAGAGTGTTAAGAATACAATAACAGAAGTCGGATCTAGAGAGGAACGTGAAGACCAAAACATATAGGTCCAAGAGGAACTGTAAAGGTCTTCCTAGTGTTCTAGAGTGTCTTGAGAACGAAGGTCTCATAAGAGGGTCGGAGGGATAAAAGTCATGTAGGTGGGTCAACAAATTCGAGAAGGGATGGAGGACAGATTAGGGAGTCGTTCAAGACAACCGTGAAACGAGTCACAGAAAGGACCCAGATGGTGACAGAGGTGGAGATGACAAGAGTGAGATTAGGTTCAGTCGAGAGGAGAGTGGACCTGGTACCGTTAACGGAGGATTCTCCAAAGGGACAAAGAAGAGACCAGGAACATTCATAAGAGGTATCGGGTCGGTACTACCGTAAAACTTTTATTTAAGTCAAAAATAGTGTGAACGTAAATTTTGTGTGTTACTGAAAGATATGAATCTTTCGGTGAATCTTATTATTTGGGTTTGAGAAACGAGACTGAATCTTAAAAAATGTGAAAGAACAGGGACGAGTGATTGGTCACTGTGACTAGCAGTGACATGTGTCATGAATCCATAGAGTCGTATGTGACACACCCGTAAACATAGACACACAAACACATGTACGACACACCCACACATATTACATACACACAGAGTTACACAACAATCACACACAGACCTTTACACAGACTCATATACGTACACACACACACACACACACACACACGCACGGACAGGTACACACAGACCACACAGACCATATATGTCCCGGTAGAGCTAGCTGGGACATCTAATCCGTCCTATCTGACGAGGGAACTCTTTTGAGTCCCTGGTGTCTATAGAAGAGAGAGTTATAATTATAAAGAGATCTCTACGTAATTCAAATTCACCAAAGAAAAGTTAACGTTTATAGGACCCTCAACGTAGGTAGTAGACATAGAAGAACACTCGACACCATTAATCTAATATAAGGAGGGTCGCGAACGACTTCTGTCGGTCTCTATTCTGACTCGCATCCCTCGAGTCTTTTACTCTGGGTGCCGGGGAACCCACTATCCCACCGTCGAACGACTGAGTCCACGGTGAAGAACTTACTAGAGGGACCTAGCGTTCCTAAGGAAGAGTAGACGTCCTGACCCGTTGTGACCCCTTACTCTCTGTCGTGTCTCTTCACATTGCCCTTTTTTCTTTGTACTTTTTCAGGCAACAGGGGTTCGTATAGACTCACGGTAGGTACGGACCATACCGAAACACGAGGTCTCTAAAGACCCACGAGAAATCCCATTTCAGTAAGGAGGAAAATAAGTCTCGTCACATTCCCGTACGAACAAGGGTACTCTGTGTCGTTAAGGAACCCCTCGTGTTTGTCTCCTGTCGTTACATCGCGTAAGTCGGTGACAAGGCACAGACAATGTTGTGTCGATGCCCTCGTGGCGGTAATCTCTCCACCGGGCGTCCTGCGGCGGAGGCGGGCAGGAGGGACCGTCACAGAACGGGAAGAGGACGTGAGACTAAGGTACGGTGAGAAAGAAGTGAGAGGTATAAAGAGAAGGGAAGGGACTTTTAAGTTGGAAATAAAAAGATAGATAATCTAGAAAGAATGGTTCTAACCTTGTACAATAGAATATAGGGTAATTCAACTCTTTTACTTTTTCTCTTTTTGAATAGGAAAATGGAGTAAAGAAGAGTCTTTAGAGAAGTAGAAACTCGACACGAAACCTCCCTTCCTCAAGGTCTTACAAAAGAGGTCAAGTTCAGAGATTACGTTACTTCGAAAACGAGAGGAGTGCAGTGTAGTACCCGAAACCAAATTAACTTATTACGGATGGGGTCACGGTGTAGCAAGTTTGTGGACGAGAAGCATGGAATGATCCGTCCAGTCGTCACAAGTCACTCAACGGGGAAGAGAAACAGAACTTTAAGAGGTGTGAGTGGGACGAAGGAGAACGAGTGACTAACGAAAAAGAGTCTGATGAAAGATCGAGAAGGATCTAGTAACGTTACCGTTGGGTGAGGTCATGAGAACGGACCGTTTAGGGTACCTACCTCCTCGGACCATCCGACGTCAGGCACTCCAGCGATCCTCAACCTGTGCTGACTCGCTGAAGTGAAAAGTAAAAGTGAAAGTGAAAAGTGAAAGGACGTAACCTCTTCCTTTACCGTTGGGTGAGGTCACAAGAACGGACCTCTTAGGGTCCCTGTCCCCTCGGACCACCCGACGGCAGATACCCCAGCGTGTCTCAGTCTGTGCTGACTTCACTGAATCGTCGTCGTCGTCGTCGTCGTCTAGTAACGTCCCTAGGAAGAGAATACAATGTGAAACAACGTATGGGAACTTAAATTCATGGAGAAGACACTACGACTAAGGGGTCACTTATTCACGTTACTTAGGAGAAAACACGACATTGAAGGGAGGACATAGACTGACGAATGAATTTTCTAGTTTCTCTCTCTAGGGACCTCAACAAGTCAAGTCAAGTCAAGTCAGGAGTTGAGTCAGCACAGCCTGAGACGTTGAGGTACCTGACGTCGTGCGGACCTTAAATAAGTTTGAGTACATGTAACTCAGTCACTACGGTAGGTTGATAGAGTAGGAGACAGTAGGGGAAGAGAAGGGCGGAAGTTAGAAAGGGTCGTAGCCCCAGAAAAGGTCATTCAGTCCACCGGTATCATAACCTCAAAGTCGAAGTCGTAGACAGGAAGGTTACTGACTAAAGGAAATCTTACCTGTCCAAACTAGAGGAACGTCAGGTTCCCTGGGAGTTCTCAGAAGAGATTGTGGTGTCAAGTTTTCGTAGTTAAGGAGTCGTGAATCGACAGAAATATCAGGTTGAGAGTGTAGGTATGTACCGATGACCTTTTTGGCATCGAAATTTCGAAATTGGTCTGCCTGGAATCTCAACAATTTATAAGTCCTAAGTCTCAGTGTCAGTTTTTCGACACACTGAAATGCATTCAAACGTTATTAAGACGAAAAAGCAGATATTTAATCTTCTTTCATTATCATACATAAAACTCTTAACCTCACAATCAGGACGGTATGATCATTTGTTTCTACAGTGTCAGTGGTCGTTAACGTCGGTGGTACCTACCGCTCGACCACTCGACGCTCCCTTGAGCCCTCCCTTTCTTGTGGAAGGTAGATCGTCGATAGTCTGACATCGTTGAGGGGTGGTACTCGGGACTCCTTTAAGTCCTACACTTTTGTGTCCTATGACCGGGGTTTATCGACTCCACGTATAGTTTCTTTACTAAAGTCACTTGGGTCTGAGAACTCAGTCTTTCTGAGCTCAAGATACATTGAAGGGTACGTATCTTGTGGTTTAAGGAATCGAACCCAATAGACCAAAAGAAATTAATTGTACTAAAACTACAAGTCTGATGGACGGGAAACAACGTTTGAAACATATATTGGACCGAGGAGAGAAGTGGAGGAGTGTTTCAAGAGAGTCCTAAGGAACTCTACGACAGAGGGTCCGAACTTCAGGATTTTTAAGAGTGGTTTATTTTGTATTGAGAGTTGAAAACCCAACACTTATACAAAATTAAGGTGTCGAAACATCCCGAAAAGACTACTGTTAATTTACTTATGTAAATTTCGTGAATTTTTAACACGGACTGTATATCATTTGTAAATTATTTATAAATAGTTAAGAGGAAGAATAATAAATAGGGGAAAGGAATGTACTAAGTACTGTACAAGTTTCGTTGTGAAGACTAGTAGAGTCGTTTACCGTAAAGGTAGGTCGATAACTTTAGTCTTTAACCACCAAAAGAATCTTAAAAGAGTACGACTGTGAGTAGTGATGGTTCAGAGGAACTGAAATTGAGGTCTGACAAGGAATTCAGTAGGTCAAGAGAGTCTGTGGTGAGAGTAGTCGGTGTGGAGTGGAGAGTGAACTCTTTGACTTTACCCAAGGATTAATCTGAAGGACGAAGGAAAGGACGGAGAGACTGACTAAGAAGTCGTGTGTCGTTGATCCCACTAGAAATTTTTCGTGTTTAACCAAGAACAGTGAGGAGACGAGTTTCGAGAAGTACTAAAGGGTGACCTGACTCCTGTTTAAGGTTTTAGGACTTCACCTTCCCGGATATTTAAATCTGTGGAAGACGGTACAGATGAAGGGTTCGACACAAGTGAGGGGGTAGTGAGTGACACCGAGTAGGTGTGTCTGTAAGAGTGTCCAAAAGTTTACAAAGTTCTCGAAAAGATGGAACACTTACAGTTAAAACGAAGATCCCCGACGGACCTTACAAAAATAGGGGGAAAAACTCTATTAAGGGTGAAGGAAGAAAACTCGGGGTCATTTACAGTAAAGGAGTTTTTCTTGAAAAGACCTGGAACTTAGAATTGTTAAATTTGATATACAATAGACATATAACTAAACGAATCACTATCAGAAAAGTTGATCTACTTTTATGATACTACTACCTTTAGTAAACAGAACAGGGAACAAAATAAAGTTCGTAACTCGTCCCATTACGAATTAGTTGTAAACAACTTAATTACTTCACTTACTTTCTTAACACCAACCACGTTCAGGAATCAGTAAAGTAACTACTTTTGTATCATCATGTCCATATTCGTTCAGTGTTCCACACGGATCTAAATAACGGAAATTCACTACTTTAAGTCTTAACACATAATGTACGTCTAAACTATGATAAATCAAAATGATAAAATTGTATTCTTCTCTGACTCCAGTTCCCCCTTCACGTACCCAAAACATCGTCTAGGTTCAAATTGATGTAGAATTAGTAAATGACCACCACACTGGGTCCATTTCAATCAAAGGATCGAACCTTTTACCAAAAAGATTGTGGTCTCAACAACGTCTCTGAACTCTACCTACCGAGTTCAACTAACGAAATATTTATTTATAATCGACAGTAAAAATGACCTTCTGGAAACACAATCATGAATTTATGTTTTCCCTTTCTTTATCCTTGGTTTTTACTATTTGACAACTGAAGAAATTTTATAGGTCTTTTTCAACCGGAGGTTGACAATCTATGATATTTCTGGACTTTATTGTGTGTCATCTTCCCTTTTTATTTTTGTGTACTTGAAATGACTTTAGTTCATCTAACTAAGAATTTTAAGGGTTCTGTTTCCATACACACGAAGGATCCGGACCTTACAAGCTACACACAGACAAAGAAGGGAGACGTCCAGGGCGTACGAAAAAGGATCTCCGGAAAAGAAATTGTGGTACAATTCGGAGGGAGTTGAAGAGGGGTGTCACGGTAAAGTACCGACTATACTTGTAAAATACCCGAGGGGTCCACCGTGACCACCATTTCTTGGGTGGACGGTTACGTCCTCTACGTCCAAACTAGGGGACCAAACCCTCCTAGGGGACCTCCTCCTTTACCGTTGGGTGAGGTCATAAGAACGGACCTCTTTAGACATCTGTCTCCTCAGACTACCAGATACCAGGTATCCTAGTGTTTCTTAACCTGCGAGTCGAAGGGACTATCGAGTCAACCAATTCTTAAACGGACGTTACGACCTCTGGACCCAAGTTAAGGACCCAGCACTTCTATGGGACCTCTTCCTTTACCGTTGGGTGAGGTCATAAGTACGAACCTTTTAGGGTTCCTGTCTCCTCGGACCGTCCGATATAGTTATCCCAACACTCAGTCTGTGTTGAATCACGATAGAAAGAAAGAAAGACTTCACTGAATGCACCTACGTGCTACTTGTGAAATATGAAAATAGGATCCTACATACAGTGATACTTGAATCCGAGAATTAACATAAAGATGTAAACAACCTAAATTAAGTTCATCTACTATTTATTACTTTTCTTCATCTCGTATGGTGGAGTTTTATACTGACATGTTCAAATCCTCAACGGTGAGGTTTTAAACGACGATACCATATAACTAACCCGAAGGTGGTACTGAATCTGTTATTTCTGAGACGGACGTTACGTCCTCTGGACGCAAGTTAGGACCCTAAACCTTCTAGGAAACCTCTTCCCTTGTCGTTGGGTGAGGTCATAAGAACGGACCTCTTCAGGTACCTGTCTCCTCGGATATCAGGTACCCCCAGAGTACATCGCCCCGTACTGACTCACTGAAACCCTTGAAAAACATCCGTGAACTTTTTATTATTTCCGTCTCTCTCTACAGGAGACTTGACTGGAGTAGACGGATTTCTATCTCGAGGTTTTCGTTGAGGAAACAGTAGTTAAGAGGAGGGGTCCGTAAAGCAGTTGGTCCCACCTGACTGATAACGATGTCCTCTCCTCTGATCTCCAATTGTGGTGTGGGTCTGTATGAAACAGTATTTGTTAATATGAAAGATAGACAAGGAGATTCCCGGGTTAATGGAAAAGATTTTTATTAAATGAGAGGGGATTCTCTAGAACCACCGAGTCCCCATTTCTTAGACGGACGTCACGTCCTCGGGATCCTCTGTGTCTAGCTAGGGACCTAGTCCTTCTAGAGGACCTTCTCCTGTACTGTTGGGTGAGGTCATAAAAACGGACCTCTTAGGGTACCTGTCTCCTCTGACCGTACGGAGTCAGGTACCCCAGCGCTTCTAACTTGTGCTGAATCACTGACTTGTTTTTTTATTTTTGTTGTTTGTACAATTATTTGAAATAAAAAGAAACTAACAAAAAGAGAACAATTAGACACAAAACATAGTTTCCCAGACTCGGTTCTTCCCATCTCCCATCTCGGGTGTTCTCATCTCCCTTTTACTAAAAAGGAGGGAATGTTACGGTCGTTCCCATCCTAGAACAATGACTAAATAGGGTCCACGATTGTGTGACGTACCTTGTATTCTACACGAGTGTTTCTTTTCCTTACTTATCTTACCGATGGACGTGTCGGACTCTCGGTGATACGGGAAGACGTCTTGATAAAAACAGTATCGACCTCAAATTACGTTCTTAGTGGGGAAATTTTTTTAGGTGAAGTAAAAATGTTTTTAGAGAACTTTAAATGTGTCAAAATTCGACGTAATGTGATAGTTAATTTCCTCGACTTTTGTTGAAAGAACTCAACGTAGAAGTGACAAATTATAAGTCCTACGTAAATTGTACGGGAAACTCATTCCCCTGAAACGAAGGTAGGAGACCTCACAGGGGTCAAGAGGTGTTATCACAGTGTATGTCACTAATTGTACCTGACCTCTTACACCCGTACACATATGGAGACACTTGGAATATTTAATATTTCAGGTTTGTTTCATCAAATCTGGGAACTTTTCATCCCTCTTATCCCGTCTTCAAGTATCTATGTAAAACATTCACTCCTAAACTTCAAGAATCACAGGAAAAATTGAAGTACCATTATCTTGTCTCCCTATCGAACCAAAAGTGTTGAAATTATAGTCTATTTTAATGAAATTTTAACTTTTACTTAAATCGGTTCTTTACTTAATTTTTAAAACCCTTGGATAGATAACAAAATGAAGTTTCATAGGATTTTCTCTGTCTAAGAGTTATGTAAACGTTCAATTTTTTCGTTACTCAAAGGGGAAATGTACACATATGATTTTGAACAACAATAAAATAAAAAGGGGACAAGGTCGATTGGACGTCAAAGTCCGTAAGATTAGAAACTTCAAATCCCTTCTCTGTTACAACAGACCATTAGGATTCTTACGATTGGTACTACCAAGAAAAGTTCTTCTAAACAAATTTTTCGGATCTGTAATGGTGTAGTATTAAAGATGTTAGTTGTTTCTAATTTTTTTTTTTATGGGCTTCTATACTGATGACCGTTCTTTTTGAAAGGAAAGTGTAAAGTAATTTTGTATAGTCCGTTATTTTACTTACCTTGAGGTATAAGGCGGAGACACACACACACAAGTCAAGTCAGTGAGTCAGCACAGGGGTACTTGAAACACTGAGGAACTTGACGTCGTACGGTCCGAAGGGACAGGTAGTGGTTGAGGGCCTCAAGTGGGTTTGGGCACAGGCAACTCACCCACTACGGTAGGTTGGTAGAGGAGGAGACAGTAAGGGAAGAGAAGGGCGGAAGTTAGAAAGGGTCGTAGTCCCAGAAAAGTTTGCTCAGTCGAGAAACGTAGTCCACCGGTTTCATAACCTCAAAGTCGAAGTTGTAGTCAGGAAGGTTACTTGTGGGTCCTGACTAGTAGGGGAAAACCTACCTGACCAACCTAGAGGAACGTCAGATTCCCTGAGAGTTCTCAGAAGAGGTTGTGGTGTCAAGTTTTCGTAGTTAAGAAGCCGTGAGTCGAAAGAAATATCAGATTGAGAGTGTAGGTATGTACTGATGACCTTTTTGGTATCGGAACTGATCTACCTAGAAACAACTGTTTCATTACAGAGACGAAAAATCATACGACAGATCCAACCAGTAATGAAAGGAAGGCTCCTCATTCACAGAAAATTAAAGTACCGACGTTAGTGGTAGACGTCACTAAAACCTCGGGGTTTTTATTTCAGTCGGTGACAAAGGAGAGAAAGGGGTAGATAAACGGTACTTCACTACCCTGGCATACGGTCAAAAGACTTACAACTCGAAATTCGGTTGAAAAAGTGAGAGGAGAAAGTGAAAGTAGTTCTCCGAGAAATCAAGGAGAAGTGAAGGACGGTATTCCCAATCACATACACACGCATAAAAGTCAGAAGAGGGACGGTGTAAAACAGAGGACTCAAAATAGACTCTGTGTTTTCTAAAGTATTCCTTTGGTGATGTATTTAAGATACGACGACGATTCAGTGAAGTCAGCACACACTGAGACACGTTGGGGTATCTGCTGTCGGGTGGTCCGAGTGGGCAGGGACCCTAAGAGGTCCGTTCTTGTGACCTCACCCAACGGTAAAGGAAGAGGTTACGTACTTTCACTTTTCACTTTCACTTCAGCGAGTCAACACCGGCTGAGAAACTCTGGGGTTACCTGACGTCGGGTGGTCCGAGGAGGCAGGTACCCTAAAAGGTCCGTTGTCATGACCTTACCCCACGGTAACGGAAGAGACCGTATTTAAGATATCATTAGACACTAATTTTTATCTTTACATATATGTTCTTTACAGGATTTTTGAATATAAAAGTATCATTATAAAATATAACGAAATGTACAAAAATAATACTATTTACGTGACCTACGAATTCTCTTGAATGAACAAGCTGAAAGAGAAACAACAACAAGTCAACGATTCAGCACAGACTGGGAAACGCTGGGGTACCTCATATCGGACGGTCGGAAGAGACAGGACCCTAAAGGGTTTGTTCTTATGACCTCAGTCAACGATACAGAAAGAGCCCCCCTCGAAGGGTTTGGTCTCTAGTTTAGGTGTAGACGACCAGGAAACTGAAAGAGAATATAACACTTTTTGACAACTCCGACACAAGGTTTTCATAAAACCAGTAATTCATATAAAATGAGGTAATACTTTTCCTTATCTCTTCCCTTTATGTCGATTAATTTTTACTTGCTATCAGTATCAGTACGATTTCAAGTAAACACAAATTTACAACTGATACAAGTCCCTAATAATATCTTTGTGTAAATCAGTCTTAGTCTCTATGAGTCTGTGGTTTTGACTTCGTAAATATTAGAGTGAAAAAACTGAATGACGGAATTGTAATAAGAGGATTTAACTCAAATAATATTAGTAAAATCGTAAGTAAGATTTAAAGACAACTCTATGAATAATGTTGAACTCCGATATCTACCACTCACTTTATAGAACGTAATTAAAGTCTATTAGTATGTTTTAACTAGGAGATATAGAGTATCATTTGTCAACGTCATATTAACTTGATTTAAGGGTCTTAGAAACGGTTACTGGACTTAAGATCCATTCTGTCATTTTCCTTAACTGTACTAAAACTTAAGAAACCGAAGAAGTTTAAAACATAGAAGGTTTGGGGTATAGCAAAGTCCAAGGAGGTCAGTGAGTATCTGGGTAAAGAAAGAATCAGAGAGTAATCAACCGAGGACGTGTGAACCTACTTATTTACGTAAAACAAAGTCTATGATCGTCTCGACAGACTATAATATATACAGAGGACAAGTTTTATGTCGAACTAAAAATACAGTCTGAAATAGATGACACATAAGGATGAAACCTTTTTCTGTCTTTACTTTTAAAGATAGGAAGACATTCTGTTAACCCTCTTCAAAATGATAAAGTAACTTCGTTTAGAAATATTAAATAGTACAATCCTAAACTTTTACTGTCGGTATGTATTATAATTAAAAAGATATGTAAAGAAAAATTAGTATAATGTGAAATTAAAAAGTACATTTCCTTCAAAACCTGTGTTATAATTATGAAGTTTCTTTATTGTGTAAGTGGAAAACTCTTTGTTCCTTCCTTTCTAACTCCACCTGCCATTTCTCTAATAATTATCCGGTGACAATAAAACCTTGTATTTTGTGCGTTTGCTACTTTGAGTTTCTTCAAAATACTGTTCGTCAATATAGGATTCATGGTAAAATTTTCCATGTAATTTAAAAGATGTCAAGGTATATTTAGTTTACGGGTACAAATGTGGAAATAACTTCGAAAGATAAAATAAACCTCTTTTATTTTCGATAGTTGATGGATGTCTTTTTACAACCTGAAGAATCACTCCTACCTTTTTAGGTTCTTATAAAATTAACATAATATAAGTGAACCTTATGACTTAATACGGTAGTGAAACGAATAGACTCACTTAGAAAGCCACGGAATAAAACGTACACCTTGATTTACGGTTATCCGTAAAGTAATAGTAGGAGGTCTTCAAAACGGACGTCCTTAAACTTCTTCGACGTTTTCTATTACTTCCCACCCTTAACACCCAAACTGGAATTAAGGTTTTGCAACGACAACACAATAATATTCGGAGATCCTACACCTGATACCCGGTTAATCAACGACGCGTACATTGATGTCGGGACTAGTTGTTGGAACTCTTACAACCGTCCGGAACAAGTTCTTCCCCTTGCTCACTCTCTACTACGTGCGAGATTGTGTATTAAGAGAGACAAGGACCTTTTAATTGAGTGACACAAACGACACGACTATACCGCAACAATCTTTTAGAAACAGTTGATCCTGTCATGACATAAAGGGTCGATCCAAGGTAGAAATAAAATTAAACGGTTATCAGTTAGTCCTTAAGTATCGTGTAAAACGTTCTATTCTTTTTTTTTGATCTAGTTTCTTTCACCTTCCTTTGTAACTCGGAGAAACTATTACAGTGACGTCGGTAATCTCGTTCCTATATTAATCCGAAGGAGGATGGGGGGTAAAATTTTTATTTGAGACAAAATGAACCTCTCTTCTCTATCGACGGAGTTATAAAGATGTTTTATCTATAGTTATCAAATTAATTTTTAATGTATAGTAAATTATCAAAAGAAGTGTAGAAAACTTTGATACCTTCCTTCTCGTCTCACATATGAACCTTTTCTGACACTAAAATGTTACGAGTTTAGTATTTCCACTTCAAAACGGAGGAAAAGAGAAACGAAACAGAACAGAACAAAAGGTAAGAAGTCTTTATGTGTACACGACAAAAAGACGAGGAGGAAAGGAGGTATCTTTCTCCTGGTACCGGATGTCTTGTTTCTAAAATTAACTACCCTTCTAAAATCTTTTATGAAGTTTCTTGTAAATAGACTACATTTGAGACAACTTCTCTATAACAGTCCTCCAATTCATCCTTTTACTGACAGTTACACCGTCCTTCCTCTTATGAATAAGCCAAACCTAAGGATTAGTAATAAAGAGGTCGTAGATAGTGTTGCACATCAGGTAGGACACATGGGTTATTGAACTCACTATTTGTCTTACTTCTCATGAATGTATCACCTAAAAGTATCTTTTGGGTCTTTTCTTTCACTAATCCCCCTTTCCCTCTTATTAGATTTCTTACTAATCACGAACTTCTCTTTCTTCCCTTTTCTATACCGTCCGTCATTTCTTGTATCCTAATCTTCCATGTTATACCTAGATTATAAAAGTGATTTCCATAAAGTGATATATATATATGTGTGTTATAATATTTCATTTCACTTTCAGTGAGTCAACACGGGATGAGAAACACTGGGGTACCTGACATCTGGCGGTCCGAAGAGGTAGGTACCCTAAGAGGTCCGTTCTTATAACGTCACCCATCGGTTAGGAAAGAAGTCCCTTAGAAGGACTAGGTCCCCAGCTTGGACCCAGAAGAGGAGGATATATACACACACACATATATACCGAATGTATATATAGAATATATAACCTTCCTGTCCACGACTTCGACTTTGAGGTTATGAAACCGGTGGACTACTCTTCTTGACTGAGGGACCTTTTCTGGGAGTACGACCCTTTCTAACTTCCGTCCTCCTCTTCCTCTACTGTCTCCTACTCTACCAACCTACCGTAGTGGCTGAACTACCTGTACTAAAACTCGTTCGAGGTCCTCAACCACTTCCTGTCCCTTCGGACCACACGACATCAGGTACCCCAACGTTTCTTAGTCTGTACTGACTCACTGACTTGACTTGACTTGACTATATAGAATATCCCGAAAGTTTCACCACGTCACCATTTCTTAGGCGAACGGTTACATCCTCTACGTTTTTCTACACCCAAGCCAAGGACCTAACTCTTCTAGGAGACCTCATTCTCCCTAGAAGGGACTATTGAGTCAACCACTTATTAGACAGACGTTACGTCCTCTGGGACCAAACTAAGGACCCAGTCCTACTAGTTGACCTCCTCCCTTTCCGATGGGTGAGAACGGACCTCTCAGGGTACCTGTCTCCTCGGACCGTCCGACGTCAGACACCCCAACGTTTCTTAACCTGTGTTGTATATAAAATATTAGCAGAATTCGTTTACACCATAAGTTTTCAGTTTTAAAGAAAATTCATATTTGAATGAAAAACCTCTGACAAAATGGTGGGATTCGTGTCGGTGGATGTCACCTATTAAATTTGAGAATAAAAAATTTTTTTTAATATCACACGGATGTACTAACGCAACTGTCAAGACTACTTCAAATGTATCACGACTGGTTGTTGGTAAGAACTTGTGTACTCAATTAGTTTGTTTGTGAAATTATTGTACGATCTCTTCTCCTCAACGGAAAGAACATTTTGAGTTCTCCGTAGTTAGTTCTTGGAAAAAATAAGAAAATTCGTTACACCAACTGACTGTAACTGTATTAAGGGACCTCCGACAAAGGTCCGGTTGAGACATTGATTCAACTTCCTTATCCCTTCGTACAATTAGAAAGAAAAATTACTTTCTAATCGTAGAGTTATTTAGTTCCCTACATTTCCTTTTATTATTCTCTTTTTACCTCTAATAGGTGGTTCTCTTAGTGATCAACGAGAGACCCATGAGCTACTAAATGAGAAACAGGAAGATTATTAGAGACTTGTAAAAAAACGAAAACCAGGGGATAACTTATCTTTGGTAGCCATATACACATAAAAATTTCCGTCTATTTTTTTTAGACATACATATATATCTTTATATTTATTTATGTGTTTGTGTACGTGTATATTGATATGTTTATCTAGTGGAGAAAGGTATCTATCTTTTCGTAGACTGATTCTTAGAAGTACCAGATCACCGATTCTAGGATCCAAGGGTTATGTTCCCGAACCCCAAACTACAAGACAGTCCCTTGATCTAGGGCGGATGACTTTGATTGTCAAACATACGGTGTTTAATTCTAAGGCGTACGGTCTTACTTCGGTCTCTAGGGGTCATGGTATTGACTCTCGATCCCGTCGGTTTATTCATTTTATTTATAAACCTTTTTTTTTAGATTAACCCAAGACTGGTTTCAATAATGGGGTCTTGAAGAGAAACGA